>JARFJB010002139.1:0-749943 GCA_036346205.1 Vesta saturnalis
TTAAATTTGAAACTAGAAAACAATGATCGTCTTTTTATCAGATTGGATAAACATAGACTTTGAATTACAATGCATCGCCTTTGTTATTGATTTCCTGAATTGAGATGTAACTATTTTTATAGCTCGACCTGAACAACGAATCGTCTTTGTTCATTTCTCATGTAACCTTTGAAAATTATAAGCATAGACTTTGAACCGTTGACAATGCATCGTCTTTGTTCTTGATTTCTAGAATTGAGATTTAACTCGACCTGAACAATAGATCGCCTTTCGTATGAAACGGTTTGAAACAGCTATCTGTTTTGGAAACGGACCCCTGTTTTGAAACGGCTACCTGTTTTTAGAAACGGCTACCTGTTTTTAGAAACGGCTACCTGTTTAGGAACGGCCACCTGTTTAGAGGGCGTGGCTTTGAAACATGCACCTCAGGGCTCTTGATTTCCTAGAATTGAGATAACAATCTATTTTTAATAACTGACCAATGGATCGTCTTTGTTATCAGAGGTGTGACCTTATAAGCAAAACTTTAAATCGTTGACAATGGATTGCCTTTGTTCTTGAAAGAGATTTTTAGATAACAATCTATTTTATAAATCAACCAGAACAATGAATCGTCTTTATTCATTTACCTTGAAAATTATAAGCATAGACTTTGAACAATACATCGTCTTTGTTCATGATTTCTCAGAATTGAGATAACAATTTATTTTATAACTCGACCAGAAGAATGAATCGCTTTTGTTCTTTTACCTTGAAAATTGTAAGCATAGACTTTGAATACAATGGATCCTTTATTCTTGATTTCCTAGAATTGAGATAACAATTTATTTTAAAATAAGAACAATGGATCGTCTTTGTTATCGGTGACCTTGAAACATAAACTTTAAATCATTGACAATGGATCGCCTTTGTTCTTAAAGAATTTTAGATAACAATCTATTTTATAAATCAACCAGAACAATGAATCGTCTTTGTTCATTTCTCATGAACCTTGAAAATTATAAGCATAGACTTTGAAACAATGCATCGCCTTTGTTATTGATTTCCTAGAATCAGATAACAATCTATTTTAACGGAACAATAGATAGTCTTTGTTCTTTCATGTGGCCTTGAAAGCATAGACTTTGAACAATGCATCGTCTTTGTTATTGATTTCCTAAATTTCAGCCAAAACAATAGATCGTCTTTGTTCATTGACCTTGAAAGCATAGACTTTAAACAATGGACCTTTGTTTCTAGAATAGGGCGTGGCCTCGAAACCATAAGACTTGTCTGAGACCGAGGGCAATGACCTTCAGGACAATCAACATCTAGTAACTTTTCTAGTGACCTTGAAGGACTCGTGCAAGCATGACCTTGAAGAGGTGGGGTTACCTACCACTGGCCAGGTGAAAGATGATGACCTTGATAAACCGTGTACTTGGACGTAGGCAATGTGATGACTTGAGCAAACACTCGTAGAAAATATAGTAGAAAAGTGGGACAGGATCGGCCTAGCTTACTACTCTAATGAAAAATTTTTCTGTGGTATCTTTGATTTCAAGTAAACTAATTTCATCTAACTCATAGGCACCGTGGATATTAATCACCCAAATGAGATGAATTTGTTCTAAAATAAAATCTATCGTTGCCCGTATAAATGTTTCTAATTGTTGCAACCGTAAAATCCACCAATCCAACAACATTTCTTCTCCAAATCTAGCTCTATCGGTGGGTAAAGTTGCACTAATTACCAACACCTTCTAAACTGAATGTTATTGACAACAGAAAATTTAAGGTTATGTCGATTATTTATATAGAAATTGTCATAGGTGCCGCAAATAATGCTATTAAATTCTGATCTTGATTGTAATTTATAAATTTTACATAAGTAGTTAATCGCTTCAACTGGTGGTCAATTCGAAACTATCGTAATACCATACCTTTTACCACGCTTTTGTAGAAACAATGTGTTCCACTTGACTATCTGTTGATGATTCCAGATTCATTTTTCTGTGGTAATTTAGGCAGGCTATCTCTCTAAAAATACCCTAAAGTATGGTACACTTTTGTGTATTTCTTTAAATCAAATTTAACGCTCTTTCGGGTAATCTATCATTTTGGAAACGGTTTTAAGTATAATACTCCAGATTTGTATGGTTTTAGATAGAATGCGCCAAGTCGATTCCATCATACGATTATGGCGCGATGTCTCCTCTTGCAATTTTTGGCATTTTTGCATCATTGACTGCTTTGGCAATTCCGATGCACCGCCAGCTAAAGCACCGATTGCTGATAATCCTGCGAATAACGGAATAAGAAATGGCAAAACACCTCCTTGTTTAGGTAAGGGAATTACTCTAGAACTTAATGTTTTCTTTAACCTTTTTACTACACGTTTTGCCGTTGACAGTGCTGACTTTATTGTGTCGGTGAAATCTCCGTTAGCCTTCATTTCTTTAGCTATTGTTTTCCGTACATGCAATAACTTTCACCATTCTTCTTCTTCTTGGACCGACACCCATCCCAAATTTTCTCTTTGCTTCATGGTGGTACCGACTGCTAAAGCTGCAGCTCGTTCACCTAATGTTGCGTCTGCTGATTTAAAGCGTTCAAGCTTTTCTTCTAAAATTTTATCTGCTCTATGTCGACTTTCTAAATCTTGGTAGTCTCTATAACGATATCATGCAGTTTGCACTGCGCATCTAATTGATTAATACCGTCACCGCGTGCTAGTCGTTTCTCTAATTTTGTACCAGGACCACAATACTGGTACCAATGCAATTCCACCGGTAGTTTATTGATTAGCGTATTCACTAAACCACCTGCACTCTTCCGCTTCTTACCTATCATTGTTCACCTTGAGGGATAGGGTAGTATTTATCCTAAATCTGTAAAACTTTATTTTAGTAAATGCTATACATTAGATAGGCAGGGCGATAGTACAATATTTCCATTAAGCATACAGTGTTATGAATTAATATTATACTTGCATTTATACATTCAATGTCTTTATAAATGTCATCATCAATTCCTTCTCGAAAACGACGGTAGTCAACCACTTGTATGAATTTTCATAGAAACAGGCCAGATTGTAGATTCAAGAAATTCAATCTATACATTATATCCTTCAAATCGAATAGTTCTTCTATGTTATACAGTGAATGTACACGAACAACAGTTGTAGTTTTCATCATAACAGTTTTCAAAATTCTCTCATATCCTTTAATTGACTGCCATGAGGTGCATACCGTGATGCTCAGTAAAGTCATAGCTACCGTGAGCATCAACAGTTGATTCTCAAACTATTTAATCGAAGCATTGTACGCTTCTCAGTTCAATGTAAGTATTATATTAAATACAGGCTGTGACCAAAAACAGATTTTCTGCATAAGAAATCCAAGTTGATTCTCGCAGCTGAAAATATGTCGATAATAAATTTACAATAACAGCAAATTTTATTTTATATTTCTATCAAACAATTAACTAAATATTACATTTCTACTTAACTTGAGTATAACTAAAAACATAATTTTGTCAAAATCATGGTATAACTAAAAATATAATTCTGCAAAAAACGTAAAAAAATGAAAGTCAATACTTATTTTTGCATGTATGTACCTGAAAGAAACAAGGCAAACAATAATGTTTTACATATACACAGCTATCTTGATTGTTTTTGACTGCGCTGATGTCTATCGATTTTGAGAGTCTGTCGTAAAACAAATGATTTCTGGTTATGATCTTCTAGCATGATTTTTGTTCTTCTACTACTTGTAAGTATTCTCTTTGATCAATTTTAGTAAATTCAAACAACAGCTTCTTTGAACTTTGTAATTGTCAGTTTTCATTGGTCACTTTTGATAAGTATATATGCATTTACTAAAAGCAGAGCCTACAATCAACTCAATGGAATTTTTCATCACTACGTAATGAAGTGTATAAGTTTTCATTGGTCTGAGATATCAATGTATTTTGTGTTTATTGTAATCTATTATTACTAGGTTTTCAATTTGTTTTAAATGAATTGACGTTCTCAGTTCAGCTGTGTTTTGTATTAGCATACAAACATCCTTTGTCTTTATTTTGTACAACGATGGTATTACTTTCAGCAACAGTTTCATTTTTAGCGTTTTGTTGATTATATGCGTAATTTAACTTATGCCTCTGAGTTAACAAGATGATTTTCTATTTTGTAGCTGGTGCGCTAAAGATACTTTATAGTAATTATCCTTAGATTTACGTCCTTTGTAACAAGTTTTCTAAAGTATAAACCTTTCGGATGAATTGTTTTAAGTCTTATCTTTACATAAACTTAAGTTGTAAGTGTACTTTTCAACACATTTGTACATTTTGATACCAAATTTATGTCTCTTATTAATATATTGCAAACTCAAAGTCTAAATGTAAAGTTTCATCTTATACATTTTCTTTTGGTATTACATTTTGAAAATTTTTATTAAAAGATTTACTTAAATTTTTGATCTATCATCAGTAACAATTTCATTGTTATGAAAATGCCATGCTTTAAAAATTGAAATCGATTCATAATATTTCTTCAGCTTGTTGTCGTAAGAACATTTTTAGACCAATATGACTCAACAGATACCGACAAAGACCCATAAATGCAGCAATAAATGTCTCATTTCTTCGTGATTATATTTGTCCATTTACTAATTCTAGCATTTGGAAATCAAGAACTCTTAACATATATTTGTTTCTATGACCATCAAGTCAATAACTTCATCTGTTATAAATAATTAAGAAATCATTTATTATAATATTACCATGAATTTCATCTTTGACACAGAATCCATTACAGTAAAGAATGTCTTTGATTTCGTCACTTACGTCTTATTTCAAATCGTTGGTATTCTACTTTCTTCATGTCACTATCACTATCACTATCTTACATTCTTTATTACCTGATTTATGTCCATTACACTATCTTGAACGTTCGTGCTGCAAAAGCAGACGTACTTTTCAGAATACAAGCTCTTTTAGGTTGTGGTTGTAGTTCACCATCAGATGATTAACTATAATATATTCGTCTCCAGAATCTTGAAACTATTCTTCATACAAATACGAAAAATTGCTTAGTTTTTCCTGCTCCTTTCGTAACTCATTATTATTATAACAAAACACTGAAATGCTTAAACACATTAATCTACTTACATTGCATACATAAAAATCAGAACTAAGCACAGCTGCAAGACTTTTATAATTCAGAAACTGAAAACAGCGTGTGATTCTCAGCTGTATGAGCAAATTGAAAGTACTGAATCATACGTTGTTTCAGCATTATATGAAAACAAATTTTAACAAAATATACTCTTTATATTAATTAGTGTTATTCTAGCATATTAACGATAATAACAGCTTCCAGAAACCTCATATTTCTATCTATGGTGGCATGAACTGTTAAGCAATTCCAATTGTAATAAATACCGAGATTACTAGATAGAGATTCGTAATCTTGCTCATGTATTATATCCTCCTCGTTTACATGTGACCAATCAATTTGCTTTCAATTTCTTGGGATCAAGAAATTGTATTTCTATATGAATACCATCTTAAAGTTCATTCCATTCCTTAGTCTAATATCACGCTGTTGACATCTCATACGCACTACTGGTGCAAGGTTAATGTTGTACTGTATCCAATTTCAATATGCGCATCGTTCGATAGTTTATAGGAAGCACAATCGATTAAGTATTCATTAGCTGCCTGTTCATACCTCAGCCCTATGTTGAAATGATGATGACCAGTCGGAATAACCTTCATCTTGTTTCTCTTCATTTTGCTACACTACTACCATCACTATTTTGGCAGCATGAACAACAAAATGTTAAATTATTATTCATATTGTTATTACATGAAGTATCCAGGAGCTATTTTGCTTTCATGACTTTACTTGTCCACAACCTCACTACGACTAAACTACGAAATGAGCATGTTTACATATGGTTTAGGAATGTATATGATCCAGCAAAGGTATATTAAGTACATCAAACTTACCATAATATGTTATTTACTTAAATCGATTTTTATCCGTATATTGCGTAGTTTTATAAAAAATATTTTACTTGTTAGATGAAGTCTGAACAATGCATCGTCTTTATTCTCAGAATTTCAGAAGCTACGACACCAAAACAATAGATCGTCTTTGTTCTCTCATGTGACCTTGAAAATTGTAAGCATAGACTTTGTGAATAATGCATCGTCTTTGTTCTTGATTTCCTAGAACAGAAGTGTATTTAACAATCTATTTTCAATCTGAACAATGGAATGTCTTTGTTCTCTCGTATGACCTTGAAAATTGTAAGCATAGACTTTGAAGCGTCGTCTTTGTTCTTGATTTCTCAGAATTGAGATAACAATTTATTTTTATAACTCGACCAGAAGAATGAATCGCTTTTGTTCTTTTACCTTGAAAATTGTAAGCATAGACTTTGAAGCGTTGACAATGGACCGCCTTTGTTCTTGATTTCCTAGAATTGAGATGTATGTAGATAACAATCTATTTTTTTATCTGAACAATGGATCGTCTTTGTTCTCTCATGTGACCTTGAATATGATAAATATAGACTTTGAACAATAGACCGCCTTTGTTCTTGATTTCCTAGAATTGAGATGTAGATAACAATCTATTTCTTATAACTCGACCAGAACAATGAATCGCTTTTGTTCTTTTACCTTGAAAATTGTAAACATAGACTTTGAACAATGCATCGCCTTTGTTATTGATTTCCTAGAATTTTAGAATGACAGAGCCAAAACAATGAATCACCTTCGTTATCAGAGGTGTGACCTTATAAGCATAGACTTTGAACAATGGGCCCCCTTTTTGATTTCTCAGAATTGAGATGTAGTCGTATGGAAACGGTTGAAACAGCTATCTGTTTTGAAACGGACCCTGTTTTAGAAACGGCTACCTGTTTTTAGAAACGGCTACCTGTTTTAGGAAACGGCCACCTGTTTAGAGGGCGTGGCTTTGAAACATGCACCTCAGGGCTCTTGATTTCCTAGAATTGAGATGAATGGATCGTCTTTGCAGAGGTGTGACCTTATAAGCATAAACTTTAAATCGTTGACAATGCCTTTGTTCTTGAAAGAGATGTATTTAGATAACAATCTATTTCTAACTGAACAATGAATCGTCTTTGTTCATTTACCTTGAAAATTATAAGCATAGACTTTGTACAATACATCGTCTTTGTTCATGATTTCTCAGAATTGAGATAATAATTTATTTCTACCAGAAGAATGAATCGTCTTTATTCATTTCTCATGTAACCTTGAAAGCATAGACTTTGAACAATGCTTTGTTATTGATTTCCTAGAATTGAGATAACAATTTATTTTATAACTCGACCAGAAGAATGAATCGCTTTTGTTCTTTCACCTTGAAAATTGTAAACATAGACTTTGAACAATGCATCGCCTTTTGATTTCCTAGAATTGAGATGTATTAACTCGACCTGAACAATAGATCACCTTTTTCGGGAGAAACGTTTGAAACAGCTACCTGTTTTGGAAACGGACTGTTTTAGGAAACGGCTACCTGTTTTTGAAACGGCTACCTGTTTTTGGAAACGGCCACCTGTTTAGAGGGCGTGGCTTTGAAACATGCACCTCAGGGCTCTTGATTTCTAGAATTGAGATGAATGGATCGTCTTTGCAGAGGTGTGACCTTATAAGCATAAACTTTAAATCGTTGACAATGCCTTTGTTCTTGAAAGAGATGTATTTAGATAACAATCTATTTCTAACTGAACAATGAATCGTCTTTGTTCATTTACCTTGAAAATTATAAGCATAGACTTTGTACAATACATCGTCTTTGTTCATGATTTCTCAGAATTGAGATAATAATTTATTTCTACCAGAAGAATGAATCGTCTTTATTCATTTCTCATGTAACCTTGAAAGCATAGACTTTGAACAATGGGCCCCTTTTATTGATTTCCTAGAATTGAGATAACAATTTATTTTTATAACTCGACCAGAAGAATGAATCGCTTTTGTTCTTTCACCTTGAAAATTGTAAACATAGACTTTGAACAATGCATCGCCTTTTGATTTCCTAGAATTGAGATGTATTAACTCGACCTGAACAATAGATCACCTTTTTCGGGAGAAACGGTTGCGAAACAGCTACCTGTTTTGGGAAACGGACCCTGTTTTAGAAACGGCTACCTGTTTTTAGGAAACGGCTACCTGTTTTAGAAACGGCCACCTGTTTAGAGGGCGTGGCTTTGAAACATGCACCTCAGGGCTCTTGATTTCCTAGAATTGAGATGAATGGATCGTCTTTGCAGAGGTGTGACCTTATAAGCATAAACTTTAAATCGTTGACAATGCCTTTGTTCTTGAAAGAGATGTATTTAGATAACAATCTATTTCTAACTGAACAATGAATCGTCTTTGTTCATTTACCTTGAAAATTATAAGCATAGACTTTGTACAATACATCGTCTTTGTTCATGATTTCTCAGAATTGAGATAATAATTTATTTCTACCAGAAGAATGAATCGTCTTTATTCATTTCTCATGTAACCTTGAAAGCATAGACTTTGAACAATGGGCCTTTGTTATTGATTTCCTAGAATTGAGATAACAATTTATTTTTATAACTCGACCAGAAGAATGAATCGCTTTTGTTCTTTCACCTTGAAAATTGTAAACATAGACTTTGAACAATGCATCGCCTTTTGATTTCCTAGAATTGAGATGTATTAACTCGACCTGAACAATAGATCACCTTTTCGGGAGAAACGGTTGCGAAACAGCTACCTGTTTTGAAACGGACCCCGTTTTAGGAAACGGCTACCTGTTTTAGGAAACGGCTACCTGTTTTAGAAACGGCCACCTGTTTAGAGGCGTGGCTTTGAAACATGCACCTCAGGGCTCTTGATTTCCTAGAATTGAGATGAATGGATCGTCTTTGCAGAGGTGTGACCTTATAAGCATAAACTTTAAATCGTTGACAATGCCTTTGTTCTTGAAAGAGATGTATTTAGATAACAATCTATTTCTAACTGAACAATGAATCGTCTTTGTTCATTTACCTTGAAAATTATAAGCATAGACTTTGTACAATACATCGTCTTTGTTCATGATTTCTCAGAATTGAGATAATAATTTATTTCTACCAGAAGAATGAATCGTCTTTATTCATTTCTCATGTAACCTTGAAAGCATAGACTTTGAACAATGGGCCCCTTTGTTATTGATTTCTAGAATTGAGATAACAATTTATTTTTATAACTCGACCAGAAGAATGAATCGCTTTTGTTCTTTCACCTTGAAAATTGTAAACATAGACTTTGAACAATGCATCGCCTTTTGATTTCCTAGAATTGAGATGTATTAACTCGACCTGAACAATAGATCACCTTTTTCGGGAGAAACGGTTGCGAAACAGCTACCTGTTTTGGGAAACGGACCCCCTGTTTTAGGAAACGGCTACCTGTTTTTAGGAAACGGCTACCTGTTTATAGGAAACGGCTACCTGTTTAGAGGCGTGGCTTTGAAACATGCACCTCAGGGCTCTTGATTTCCTAGAATTGAGATGAATGGATCGTCTTTGCAGAGGTGTGACCTTATAAGCATAAACTTTAAATCGTTGACAATGCCTTTGTTCTTGAAAGAGATGTATTTAGATAACAATCTATTTCTAACTGAACAATGAATCGTCTTTGTTCATTTACCTTGAAAATTATAAGCATAGACTTTGTACAATACATCGTCTTTGTTCATGATTTCTCAGAATTGAGATAATAATTTATTTCTACCAGAAGAATGAATCGTCTTTATTCATTTCTCATGTAACCTTGAAAGCATAGACTTTGAACAATGGGCCCCCTTTGTTATTGATTTCCTAGAATTGAGATAACAATTTATTTTTATAACTCGACCAGAAGAATGAATCGCTTTTGTTCTTTCACCTTGAAAATTGTAAACATAGACTTTGAACAATGCATCGCCTTTTTGATTTCCTAGAATTGAGATGTATTAACTCGACCTGAACAATAGATCACCTTTTTCGGGAGAAACGGTTGCGAAACAGCTACCTGTTTTGGGAAACGGACCCCCTGTTTTAGGAAACGGCTACCTGTTTTTAGGAAACGGCTACCTGTTTATAGGAAACGGCTACCTGTTTTAGGAAACGTCTACCTGTTTTGGGGGCGTGGTCATAGTAATCGTTGCTTGATGACCTTGAAGCATGCTTAGACAACAATCTGTATCATACCTCAGGGCTTGAGACAGAGGTCAATGGACTTCCTTGAATTGGGGGGCGTGTCCTTGAAAATTTCTTTCAAATTAACACTCGACAGGACAATTGATTGGTGACCTTGAACACTTCCTGGCCTTGAAGACATACACTGAACGTGGCCTTGAAAAACCTTGTACAATGTGATGATCTTGAGGAATATGTATAGAGGTAATGGGTAGGATGACCTTGAAAAACCATTGACCTTGATGTGCACTGTACGGGAAGGTGTATTATTATTATTATCAAAAGTGCTCCAGAAGTGACATAGCTATACTACTTCGGATACCGACAAATTATTCCAAAAGTTCATTCTGATAATGGGAATAATTCCACGAAGTCGGTTTATAAGAGTGTCCTTCCTATTCTGACTTATGCCGCGATAGTCGGTCTTGCATTTAGGCTTTTCCAAACCATTCTTTTGGTGCTTTGCTACTAAAAAATTCAATACTATTATAGCCTCTTGTTCATTAAATTTGCATTTGTACAACAATGACTGATTTCCTCTTTCAAAATCAACCTGCACCATATTGTTTAAATATGGCCGAGGATTTATTCTGCTTAATTTATACTGAGAACTTTTGTCTTCCCAGTTGAAAAAATTATTAATTTTCATTTCAATTAATTTCACTTTGGACGAGTTAGCTTTTTGAACAGCATCTTTATAATCTTCGAAATCAAACACCTTTTTCATTTGCTTTAGGGACTTTTCTACCTGGTGGTGAAATGAGTCCACCGACATAAATGTATGTCCGGGTTCAAAAATTTTAGAGATAAAGATTTTAAAGCGACGTCAGAAGAATTTACCAGATACACACAGAAACTAAAAAGCCCAGTTTTTATTTTGGGCTGCACATTTTCCACGTCTCTGTTATCCAGAAAAAGGCATAGAAGGCACTAATAATGTCTTCTTTAGATCGTCGATATCGCTTCATGCCAAACTATTCCTGTGAATTTCTTGTGTTTTCTTCCTATTGAATGCTATAATACGAGTACGAAAATCACCTCCTTAAACATTTCGCACCGCAGCATAATGACCTAAAAAAACATTACTTTGGGAGAAGAAAACAATATAATGTGATTAAGGCTGTCACGACCAATATTAAGAAACATGTTATCGAAACGTCGCGTCAGGAAGAAATTCCAATTTACTGTAACTAGCATCGGAGATAGTAGTTGCAGTAAAGTGGAATTTACTGCAACTTCTAAAGTAGTCGCCAGCCGCCAATAAGCCCCAAAAAAAAAATATGTTAAACATTATAATATTTTCTTACCTTCTGAAGATCTGCTGAACATGCCAGTGTTTTTTTTTTTATGATTGTGGACCTGAATAGGCTAAATAAGGCCTATCGTGCTAAAGCACTCAGGAACACTTAGGAGGATGGATAGAGGGATAATGAATTGCAAATAGATGCCTATGAACAGCTACCTTAAATTTTCTCATATCATAAGTGAGAGGAAAACAGGAACTAGGGAGATCATTCCAGAGTTTAGAAGCCGTGTAGAAAAATGTGGATTGCGCCCGTTTGGTACGACAAGTGGAGATTTGTTCTGCATACTGATGATGTGAATGAGCGAACCGAGTGTTTCTCGCAAAGATAGCCGGAGATGGTATCAAAGAATGTAATTCACCAGCACAATAGCCGTTGTAATAACGATAATAGAAAGAAAGAACTGAAACCATCCTTCTATGCTCAAGGGACTGTATGTGAGAAGTTAAGGACGGGTCATTTATAAGCCTAATCGCTCTCTTTTGAATACGATCAACGATATCGAGAGCGTATTGGGGAGCACTAACCCAAAGGTGAGAATTATATTCCAGATGAGGCCGAATTTGGGCCTTATACAGCAGAAGGAGTTGTCGAGAGGTAAAGTACTGCTTAGATCTGTACAAAAGCCTATTTTCGAGCAGCTGTTTTGGTAGCTGACAGAAGATGGTCAACCCATGAGAGATTTGAAGATACAGTCATACCCAACAGCGTAATAGAGTCTGAAAACTTAAGAACTGAGCCATTCATACTTACAACAGGAAATGATCGATCTTTTTGGCGGACATAGGCAACACTGAGTTTTGTTAGCATTAAATTTAACTAGATTATTGCTTCCCATTCGAGAATACGTTGAATGTCTTTGTTGATTGAATTTGCCATTTCAGCTTTAATCTCTTGATTTGACATAGAAGGTGGATTATCACTATGAGTAGACTGAGATGAACTACAGCGAACAGTGCTATCGTCAGCAAAGCAATGGATGGGGTTAGTTGTTGAAGAAATAAGGTCGTTTATGTACAGCAGAAAAAGCGTAGGCGCTATAACGGATCCCTGTGGTACGCCCGCGTTAATGCTAACTTCTTTTGAAAAAGCCATCAACTACGACACGTATTCGTCTTTTATCAAGGAAACTAGAAACCCAGTTGATGAGCGTATCATTTAACCCACGAGGTGAGTTTGGCAAGTAAACACTTATGCCAAACTTGGTCAAATGCCTTTGAGATATCTAAAGCGACTACAACTGTTTCACCGGACTGCTCTACTGTATTGTTCCAAACTTGGGTCACATATGAAAGAAGATCGCCTGTTGAACGACTTTGCCTAAACCCATATTGGTGGTCACTAAGGAGTTTGTTAGTTTCAAGGAACGTGAGCAGTTGCTGATTGATGGCTTTTTCCATGATTTTAGACAAAATGGAAGTGATGGCAATTGGTCTGTAATTTGAGGGATCCGTCTTATCACCTTTTTTGGGAATAGGTTGAACATTTGCTAACTTCCATGATGAAGGGAATTTCCCAGAAGATATAGAGATCGTATAGAGCTTAGATAGGACTGGTACTAGTTCGGGGGAACATTTCTTTAAGACAATAGCTGGGATACCATCTGGGCCAGTCGCCTTATTGAGATCAAGCCTACTGATGATCGATTCCAAGAGCTTGTACCGAAAATGAATTGGTTTCATAACGTATGAAGAAGAGTTGACTAGGGGCACATCTTTTCCAGAATCATTGAGACACGAGTTTGATGCAAACAAATCCACAAAAACGTTGGCTTTGTCTACAGAATCAGCAACTACCGATCCGTCAATAGATGTCAGGGAAATGACGATGTTAGAAAGTTTTTACTAATGGCTTTTGCTAAAGACCAAAATTTACGACTGCCTAAAGGAGATGTAGCTAGTTCATTGCATTTTCGTTGTTCGAATAACTTTTTAGTTTTAGTGATGACACTTTTGCAGATATTTCTAGCACCAACGTATTCTACATGACTGTCAACCGACTTATTAGATTTCCATTTAATGTAACATTTATTTTTAAAGATATTGCATCAGAACAAGCCTTATTGAACCAGGGTTGGGAACGTGAATGACCTACTGGTACTGTTTTTCGGAATGTATAACTCCATTCCCATGAGGATGACTTTAGATACTGAAAGAGCGATGTCCGAAGAAGAGGACGACTTAAAACAATATTCACGCCATGGAAAGGTTGCAAAGAAATCCCGTAAATCACTCCATCGAGCTGACTTAAAACACCACAAGGTTCTATCGGTTTTGCGAACAACAGTGGAATTAGGTACAGTAGAAATGATTTTTATTAGACAATGGTCGGAAAGACCTAAATGCGAAAGAACGGAAGTTTTATAAACAAGAGGGTTTGATGTAAGAAAGAGATCTAGAAGATGTGGAGTATGGTTAGGGTTATCAGGGATTCTTGTGGGTTCAGAAATCATTTGTGTGAGATCACATGAAATAGCAAATGTTTCTGCACTATGACCAGCGGGATTTGTAGTAGATGAAAATTGAAGCCAACTAGAGTTATGAACATTGAAATCGCCTACAAATGAGATATCGCAAGATGGAAACTGAGACAGAAGATAGTCAACTTTCATACTAAGGTAATCGAAGAAGTCTTGAAAGTTGCTGTCATTAGGAGACCTATAAATGCAACAGTAGAATTTCACAAAATTAGGACCAGAATGTTTAAACCAAATCACGTCAAAATTTTTATTTTCTAAGGAAGAAACCCTCTTGCAAGCAATTCTGTCCTTGATGTACGCGCATACGCCTCCTTTATATCGAAAGTTAGAGTGAAGATGGTATTGAGGAAATTGCAAGTCGGGTGACTCGGAGCTTTCAGAGGAGACTTGTGTTTCAGATAGAAACAATATATCAGGTTGTAATTGTTCAAGATGTTGGTGAATAGCATTAAGATTAGACCTGATACCGCGGATGTTGCAGTAGTGAATCAGAAAGTTGATACTTCGATGACCGAGGTCGCTTGGGCCCTGCCCTCCCGGAAATCCGAATGGGGCAGGATTTTACGTCCGGAATTTATAACCTTAGAAACCACAGCCATCTTATTTTTTAATTTGGGACTTTTAATCCGATAGGAAGACAGTGAGGGCGAGAAGGAAGAATAAGGATGAGAATAGATTAAGGATGATGGAAAAGGTAACCGGCAGCCCTTACCGAGCTCAGAAAATCGGAGACTCAATATTAAGGAGCCCATGGTAAGGGTGGTGGTACCTCCCCGGCTGGCATGGAGTATACATGCCTACCACCTATTAAGTGTGTTGGGATTATCCGCTTCAGCATCAATTTGATATTTTATTCCATGAATCACACTCGGCGCAATCATTTTCAATATTTTCGGGATCATGGTTGGTGTTACTTTTATGGTTTTTGAATGTTGCACAAGTAAAGCACTCTTCATGTCCAAGTGCAGCGAATGAAATGTTCATTTTACTGACGACTTCCCTATATAAATAATAGGAAAAATTAATTGTTGGGTGTTTCTCCTTGAAGTCGTTGTACATAATCACTATGGTGATATCACTTGGAAGGTATCTCCTATTTGGAGCGTGCTCCCTCCGGTAGTGTGAAATTGAAGGCTTTAACGGCTCTATATGCTCTCTGATTATAGAGCGATCTATCTTTTTCGAGGAACTAGCGGTACCTCTTTGGGATTTTTCTGCCTTTAACTGAGATGTAGTGGAAGAGAATGCACTTCTGATAATTCGATCATTGCTTGGCAAATATCCAAGGGAGGCCAAGAAAAATATTTTACATACTTCCTGTATTTTACCGTTATCATCTTTGAGCCTATCGGTAAAACTCATTGACCGTCTTGAATTTAAAGATACTTTTCTTTTCGCATTTTTCTTTTCCGTCATGTTTAACACAAAAGTTTTTTGCTCTAAATCCGTTAATTGCCAAAAATTTAAATGTATATTTGCACGTTGTGCTTCTGAAATTTTTTTAGTACAGCATTTTTTGCACTTGCTTCCACATAGATCTTTCAGTAAAAACTTATTTTTCTTGTCTTCTAATTTTTGTTTTTCTCTACTCTGTAAAGACGTACTAAATCTTCGTTTACATAGCTGTCCCGATTTTGTATATAAACTGTCTTTTCGATTTTCGGATTGCTCAATTGCAGCATCAATCATGTTATCGACAATTTCGGTAACCAAGTCGGTAACATTATCCTGGTTATTGTTATTTGAATTTGTATTTATAGTGTTTTCAGGACGAATAACTATGTTTTGTTGGATAATAATCGAAGGACGTCTAGGTTCCCCATTTTCTGTTTCTGAAGTTGATGAACTAGGCGACGATGGAATCACAAAATCTGGATCATTTTTTTCGCAATTTTTGTTAAGCGGGTTTTAGCGTTTTTTTCTTTAAATTCCTTTAATTTACTGGCCAGTTCTTTATTTTGCCATGCTAGCTGCAACATTTGCATAGATCTGCTATTAGTATTAGCAGCCATTGCCCTAAAAATAAAGGCTAGTTTACCAAACGAAAAGGGTACGAGTAAAAAAATAATTTCCAAGCAAATAATTGTTGGTATTAGATCAAAATATATTCAAAATGGTTTTTCTAGTTATAAAGTGTCTGACATTAAATAATTGGTCCCTAAATAATATGTTTTTTATTTTTTATCACAACGTAGATCATAAGTATGGATAGCTACCAATTTACGTCAAGAAAATGTTATTATATTTTGGTTCATACTGTGGTATTATTTTCTGTTTTACATTGTAATTACAGTTTAAAAACTTATCTTTTAGAAATGCAACCCCGTATCTCCAGAAAATTGCTTATTTACGTAAGAAAATCATTAAACACAGTAGTAATTATAATAACAATAAATATTCTAATATACACAAAGCTTTAAAGAGTTTTTAGCTTCTTCTGTAACATTTTACAATTTTGGAGTTACGAGGTATTCGCATGAGGCCGCCGAAATGACTAGCTATTTGGAATAACAATAAATTTACAATTTACTCACCTTCTTTAAAGTCCTCCAAAGTGTGGGTATCACTTTAACAATATAATGAGGGTAACGTTTATTTATTTCTAAAAGAACAATACTCACTGTCCCAACAAAAGCAAACAAATAGATTTTTGAGGTTATATCAAGCGTCAAAATACTAGATTGCGCGGCAAAGCCGGTGTTAAATCAACTTGACGTATCTACTTCATTGTTAAGTAAATATGTCGCATGTACGCTATGTTAGGTTTATTTGTCGTATTCGAACTGCAAATACGACATATATACCTAAAAATATGCAGTTTGGACAATTTTGCTTAACAAAGTGAGCATAATTTCACATACGACAAAGAAATAATATAGTTTATTGGCCAGTATTGAATGTTTTACGACATTTTGATCTAACAAATAGATGTAAAACTTTGATATGATGTGAAATACCAGAAAATCTCAAAATTGCCAAAAGTTGCAGATACGACTCTTATTCTTAACACGGCAGTATAATGAATTATCATCATTTAGACCTATCGGATTATTACCTGTGTTTGGCAAAGTATTAGAAAAATTATTTACAAAACGTTTAAATTTTATTGGAATTAAAAATAATATGTTTAACGAAAATCAATTTGGCTTTCGAGAACAAAAATCAACAATGCTTGCCATCGATAAAGCAGTAAAATTTATTATGAATGCAAAAAATAATCATAAACAGATAATTGGTATTGCATTAGATATTAAGGCTGCTTTTGATAATGCCTGGTGGCCTGCACTATTTCAAAGATTGCAAAAAATTAAATGTCCTGCTAATTATATATGGTCTAATTCAAAATTATATGAAAAATCGAACGGTTACATTAGAATATGCGGATACCAAAGTAACTAAAAAATGACTAAAGGCTGCATTCAAGGATCAGTGTGTGGTCCAACATTTTGGAACTTAATATTAGACGAATTATTATTTTACCCATGCCGAAATGTTGCCACATACAAGCTTTTGCTGACGATGTGCTCCTTTTAGTCAGGGAAAAACATTAACTAAAATAGAAAGCAAAGAAGAGCGATGAGGTAGGGAAAAGGACGAATCTCAAAACCATGATGATGATGACGACGAATCACAGTTCAAGAACAAGAAGAAGAAACCGATAAAGAATGTTATTAAATAATAATGATGTATTGTTGTTTATAATAATAATAATAATATATTTAATTAATACATCAATGGGGAGACGAGGTAAAATTAACATTTAGTGAAACAAAACCTCAAGCCATAGCGTTTACATCATCATCAAAATCCATAAATATTAAATTAAATCAAACCAAAATTGGATTTCTAAAAGAAATAAAACTACTTGGAGTAATAATGGATGAAAAATTAAACTTCAATTCTCACCTGAATTATGTTATTACAAAAGCAACAAAATTTTAAAAATCTTTGTAAATGTATCAGACCTACGTGGGGGATTCATGCCGAAAACATTTCCATCATTTATCATCAGGTTATTGAACCAATTATAGGGGATTCATGCCGAAAACATTTCCATCATTTATCATCAGGTTATTGAACCAATTATAACGTATGGTGCTGGTATTTGGGGCGATGTAGTTAACAAGCAATTTGCAAAAAGGTCATTAAGCTCCTTTCAACGATTATTTGCTATACGCGCTATTCGTGGATTTCATACCATATCTACGACATCAGCTTTGGCATTAGCTCAATTTATGCCACTCCATTTAAAAATAAAGGAAATTCGGGGAATTGAAAGGGTTAAATTAACAGGTATTTTTGATTTTATTTCTGACGATCTTCAATTAGAACAACGTGTAAAACCACAAAATCAATTACATCCAAGTCTAAAACAAACAATAACATATAATCATATACATAATCTTTCTGATATGGACAATGTATTTCATAATCAGATTTACACTGATGGTAGTAAATCAGAGAAAAATGAAGTTGGATCATCCTTTGTGGCTTATCTTAATAACGGAAATATTATCTATCACAAGAAAATTTTAAATGAACAATACTTGCTCAGTATTCCAAGCCGAATTATTTGCGATTAATCAAGCATTAAAATGGGGTGAAGACAAAATCACAGAAAATTTTTCAATATTAAGTGACAGTCTTTCATCCATGAAAGCTATAGAAGATAGTTCAAATAACCATCCCCTTGTGGTATCCATACACCAAAAACGTTTCAAAATTAGACAAGGTAGAATAGTACACTTTCATAGGATAAAAGCTCATAATAACATCAATGGTAACGAAGCTGCTGACAAAGCTGCTAAAGATGCGTCAATTTCTCACAAAGCAAGTGTATATAATTACTTTCCTATAAGTCATATTAAAAAAGTAATTTATAATAAATGTGAAAAAGAATGGGCAGATGAATATATAAATGCTCTATAAGGTACAGGAACTCGTCTTTGGCTTCCAAGCTTAGATGATATTAAAAAGCTAATTAATGCATTACCAAATACATTTGCAAATGCACAAATTCTTACTGGACATGGATACCATAAAGAATATTTAAAATGTTTTTAAATTATACCTGACGTTATTTGTCCCTGTGTCAATTTATCCATCCAAAGTATAACTCACTTATTAAAGGACTGTCTAAAATATGCAACTGAAAGGTATCGATTACTAATATTATTTCAAATAAATAATATTATACCATTTCAATTAAAACATATATATATACCAGAACTTTTAAAAGAATTTAATTTATTTACTAACATCATAATAAATAGTTTAAAAGAATTTAACTCCACTTAAAACTAAGATATTACATTATAAGAACCAATGTAAACACCTGTATCCACTCGCAGGTGAAATTTTCAAACTATAGCTAAAATTATTGTAATTACAAATAATGTTAATTTTTTAATAACATACAATTAATGTTAATTATATTAGAATTAAATTAATTTTAACTATATTGTAACGATCATAGTTTGAGTAAAATTTCAAATATTGTCAGGTATAATTTTAAAACGTTTTAAATATTCTTTATGGTATCCATGTCCAGTAAGAATTTGTGTATTTGCAAATGTATTTGGTAATACATTAATTAGCTTTTTAATTTTTAATTAAATAGATTAAGAAGTTTATATACACATATTCCCTATTTGGTTATAATTTTAAATATTTAACACTTAACTACTTAAATAAAAACAAATGAACATAAATAAAGATTGATTCTTCGGTCCGATCGATACACGATCTTCTAATGGATTGTTCCTGGGGAGGATTAGGTGGTCCTCTGGATTTTCTGTAACATAACATTAATAGAGGGGTTGGGTTTCGACTTTTAATTCGCGCTTTTTGACCGGTCTTGAATTTATAGTTAGGTAACTGCCAAGAAAATAAATACTTTTTGCTGAATGCGACGCTGTATAAAATACAGAAGTCGGAAGTGAGATAAGACTGCTACAAACACGATATTACTTTGGATTATATATTGTATAATCAAGGATATTACTTTCGGTAATGGAAAATTACTTTTAATTTGAACTTTTTTTTTTTAATAATTGTTTGCAAATTTTTTAGTGATTATTTACTACATCTAACAGAACAAATCACAACATGCTACTACTTCCCTGAATTGGCCCAATCAGGGCACTTTTACACCGCATAAAAACAATAGATTCATGATTATTGCATAGTGTAAATTTAACAGCGATTAATTTTCTTGAAATTAGCTCAGTGGAGAATATGTTTGGAATGACGCAAAGATTACATAAATGTTTCAAAAATTTTTGGTTTATCGACAATTTATCTCTAAATGAAATAAGAATTGAATATGGATTTAATAAATAACTAATGCTACTAGTTAACCCATATGTGCCCAGCGGTTCGTTTACGAACCGCACCAAGTTTTATTTTTTTTTCAAATTTGCCGTTTAAAAATTGATTTTGTATGTGGTAATTTCTTTTAAACACAATAGGATTGATAAATAATTTTTTTAAAGGTATAAAGTCACATATGGGAGAAACATTGCGTTAAAGTTGCACAAAATGAATACCTGCAAATCTCTACAATATTTTGTGATGAATAGATTGCAAAAGATATAGTTTCATAATACATTATACGTAATTTAGTCAAGTGATAACAAAAACCTGTATGTCTGAATCATAACTGCATGGTGCGTTTGCGCACCGATGGGACAATGTACGAAATATCTACACGATTGAACACGATATTGTTACACGGACGCGCACTCCGAATAAAACAAAACACAACACTACCTTTAGTTTGTACACCAAGAAACACTATAAGTCTAATAATTGTTATATCCCTAGGTTGTTCAATAAATATAGCACAAATCCTATGGTAAAACACAAGACAAAAGTAGTTGTGTATTGAAAACACTCAATCACAAGTACAGGCGAATAAATCAATGTTACAAGAATGTAGAAACAAGCCCTAACTAATAATGAATAAATAATGTACAACAATAATATAAAAACAAGCCCTAACTAATAATAAACGAATATAATACAAATCCCTACGCTAATAATAATGAATACAATGCAAGAAAAATAATACAAACCCTAACCTACGTACTAGTATAAATCGTCCGTGCGAACTAAGCTAAACAATGTTTATAGCACCACTACGAATACGATACTCGTCGTCGGGTCGCACCAGGTCTCAACCTGCCTACTCCTGGTGGTGGCGAATCGGATGGCCTTTGGGGTAGTAACCTAGGTTACTACACCCGAAGGAAGTGATGTGCGGGTGATGATACGGATGGCCTTTGGGGTAGCAACCGAAATTACTGCACCCGAAGGAAGTGCTGTGCGGATGGTGATACGGATGGCCTTTTGGGGTAGCAAACTAAATTACTACACCCGAAGGAAGTGATGAGAGCTGAAGCCAAACCGCCAGTCTCAGCGGCCCGCTAGGTAGAATGGAGACTACTACTACTACTAAAGCTCGTTTGGGTCGAAGCGCAATGTTCGACTGACTCTATGGGCAAATTCAAATTCAAATTCAAACAAGTTTATTAATCGTTGTATAATTATAGATATAATGGTATTTATCAATTTCAGGCGACTGCTCAGGCAAGGTGACCTCTTCAGTCGCTTGATTACATGTTTTATGTGAATATTTACATTTCGTTTGTTGCAGGTTTGCAACGTGTTATAACTATCTAGGTAAAAAGAAAAAAAAAGCAAAATACATATTTTTAGTTTAGTTAATGACTTTACTTAATTTAGTAGTATTTACGGCGTTCGTCGTCGTGGGCGGGCTTGTGGGTGGGGCGGCATGATGCTGTATCGGGAGCAGGACGGCGGCTGGTCCTTAACAGCATCGCTGGGGCTAAGGAATCCAGAATGGCGGCGAAGCTACTCCTGCAGGTATCTGAAATTATAGAAATTGTATGAGTTATTGATAGCTACTTAATTTTTGTGTTAGTGTTTTAGTGAAATGCAGAATTTATTTATGTATTTGTGTAGTTAGTTGTGTTTGTGCATTGCGAGTGAAGTGCTTATATTTTATCTTAATGCGAGAGGTGTTGTTTCAAGTGTTTCTTCCACGTCCTCTGGAGTTGAGTGAGAACGGTTGGAGGAAATTTAAATTTTACTTTGGGTTTGCGGCGAAGGAATCTATGTGTTGGAGGATCGTTAAAGGGAGTGAGGAGAATTTCTCTCGTGTCTGCGTTATCGCCGAATATTCGGCGGTGGGTGAATTGTTTTTGTAGTGTTTTTAGTGCATGTTCGATTGTTAGTCTGCATGGGTGTCTGAAGTGTAGGCGATGAATGCGGCGTAGTATTCGACGCTCGCACGACTCGAGAGCTTGGAGGTGTTTGTGTTTAAGGATGGCGTACAATGGAGCTCTGTACTCGACAATGGGACGAATAAATGTTTTATATGTGTGTTGGAGTGTGTCGGGCTTACAACCTCGTAGTCGACCCCGAGGGGCGCTTAATAAAGCAGCGCGTCTGCGTACCCTGTTGACTACTTCACGTACGTCAGAGTTCCAATTTAACGATTTGTCAAATCGGACCCCTAGGTACACAATCTCATCTGAGGGACGCAGCCGCTCTCCTTGTAGATGGATGTGGATATTGTTGGAGGATTGCAGCGCGTTTTGAGTGTAATTAGGGTGTCTGAAAAGAATTAATTGTGTTTTTGTGGGGTTGATGGAAATTCTCCATCTGTTGGCCCATTGTGTGAACGCATCGATTTGGTTCATTAATAGACGGGAGGCCGTCGCGCTTTCACGACTAGTTGCCCAGAAGGCAGTATCGTCTGCGAAGAGCGCGACAGAAATGTGGCGGGTAACTGGTAACGGGGTATCTGAGCAGTAAATAAGGTAAAGTAGCGGGGCTAGGGATGATCCTTGAGGGACTCCTGCTAGGGGAACGAAAGTGTCGGATAGGCTGGACCCCACTTTAACCCTCACAGAGCGGTTATGAAGGTAGGCGCATATTATCTTGGTGAAGTGATCAGGGATTCTCGATGACCGGATTTTATGGATTAGCCCCGCGTGCCATACTCTGTCAAACGCCTGACATATCCAGAAATATGGCGAGGGAGCATTGTTTAAGGTTAAAGGCTTTGGTGGTGTCAGTGAGAAGCTTAAGAAGAGGGTCCTGTGTAGATCGAGTGGGCCTAAAACCAAATTGGTTATGTGGGAGGACATCATTGTTTTCGATAAAGTTACTTAATCTGCGCGTTAAGATCTGTTCTAGACATTTGCCTATAACGTTTAATAGTGAAATTGGTCGGTAAGAAGAGGGTAGTGTGGGGTTAGTTCTGGGTTTATGTATCATGACCACCGTGGAAGACTTCCAAACCGACGGGAAGTGTCCCACGGAGAGGCATTTGTTGTAGATGGTGGCTATATTATTAATGGCGACGAGAGGGAGTTGTCTTAAAATAGCGCGGTTAAGTCCGTCTTGACCGGGTGAGTTATTTTTACCCCTCCTCAGGGTGTCCAATATGAGATCAGATTGTATCGGGCTGAGGAGGGGGTCCTCCTCAGAGAGGTGGAGTTCGGGAGTAGGGGTGGATTTGAAAATCTCCAGGTCGTGCTCCAGCCTTGTTTTTATTTCGCGATCGAAATGAGGTAGATCTGGGGATTGAAATGTGTCTTGAAGGTGTGTGCTGAAAAGATTGGCTTTATCTAGATCCGTGGAATAGAAATAGCCGTGAGTATCCTGGAGGTGCATTTTTGTATGATTTCTAATACGGGATAGTCTGCGGAATGCGTTCCAGAATTTCTTGCCGTCACGGAAATCTAGGGATGCGGTGGCTTGGATCCATCTTTCTTCGGTGAAAATGTTAGTCTCTCTGCGGATGAGGGCATTAAGGCGGTTATATTCAGTTTTAAGAATAGGATCTCTAGATTTGAGAAATCTGCGGAAGGTTTTTCTTTTTTCTTTAATTAGATTGATAATACGGGGTGGAAGTGGCCTTCGGGATATGTCAATGATTTTATTCGGGATAGAGACGTTGATGGCATCATTTATCACCGAAGCAAGTTCATCGATAGAGTTATCTATGTCTTCAGGGGAGTTTAGAACCGGGATATGGAGGTGATTGGTAACGTATCTTGCGAAAACGTTCCAATCTGCCTCTTTGTAGTTACGGCGGGTTATGAAATTATTGGGCGGGGCTGGCATTGGGCAAAGATCTGTTTTAACTAAAACCGGGAGATGGTCAGAGGTGATGGTGGTGCCAATGTAACAATCGGCATCGAAGTATCTCTGAATAGGAGCGGAGCATATGATATGATCTACTATTGATGCGCCAGTATAACTGAAATATGTGGGTGTGGCGTTGTGACAGCGCCATAAAGGGAGTTGTAGCAGCAGGTTCGATAATCGAGCTCCATTCGAATTGTCACTCGAATCCCCGAATTGGGTATTGCGAGCGTTGAGGTCGCCTAGAAGGACGGCATTTGGAAGATTGGCAATATATGTAACTAGGTCGGCTGAAAGAGTATTGTAACCTGGTGGATTATAATAACTGAAAAATGTGATAGGGCGATTTGGAAAATGTACCGTGAAAGTACTTGAATTTTGTCTACTATTAGGAGATTTTTAATTAAATTTCGTTTACGTCGGACTCCACACGCATTTACCGTGCCTATTACTAGCTCCATTGTAAATAGGGCGTGGCGATGTTTTTAGCTGGGTAGGGTTAGATTTAATAGGTTAATCGTCGGATCGGATAATTGGCATGGAGAACACAACATTTCTACCTGTGAAGGTAACAATGGTGCGTCGGTTTAGGAAGGCGCGAGTGGCGTAGTTCATCCTATCAATGATCATACCACGCCGCTCAGGAAAAACGGACATGAGGGCATGCGTTATGGTGCATATAAAGGAATTGATTCGTAGGAATTGTTCCTCATGGGAATCGTCGGATACTGCGGAGGAAGTGGTAGTGTTTAAAAGAGGTTCGGGGATAGCGGCTTGCGTAGGGGATGACGGGGGTTCTCGCCTCTTAGGGCAGGTAAAGGAGTACGTAGGGTGTTCCCCCCCGCAGTTGTTACACTTGGGGGTGGCGATGGACTTGCAGGTGGCGGCTTTGTGGTTTTCACCACAGGTAGGACACCGGATCTTATGGGAGCAATCCTCCGAAGAGTGACCCACCTGCGTGCAGGTGGAGCAGTACTTCTGGATGGGAGCCGGGGCATGGGACGGTTCGCACTCATAGTGTCTGCCGAACATGCAGACCCCTCGGGCTAACAGGAAGTCTAGGGTGGTTTTCGAGCTGGTAATAACTCGGATGAGAGATGTTGGCAGGTTGGAGGTACGGGATATAATACGCATTACTTTTGTGATATGGGGAAGGGATATGGCGTTGGAGATTTCCTCATGCGTGACGTCTTTATCAACATACTTAATAACACAGGAGAAGGAGTGGGGCTTAAGGGAAGCGGAATTGGGACGTGGACCGGAGAGTTGGGAAAGGGTTACCTTCGGGTCACCGTAGAGGTGTTGGAGCTTACGCTCCAGGTCAACAGGGAGAGGATTGCGGGTTTCAAGGAGTGCGGTATGGTTAAAGTTTAATTTGAGGTTGACAAGAGGGAGTTCTAGGGCGGCAAGGGAATTAAAGAATTGTTTTTGGGTGTGGATTGATTTCGGGATATTCCTGACGCAGTAGCGGCAGGAGGAGGGCTTGGAAATGGTGGATGCGGAAGCCGACGAGGCGGAGGATGAAGCAGTATTGGTACGGGCACGTGTAGGAGGGAGTATAGAGGGAGGTGTAGAGGAAGACGAGGGCACGGTGAAGGTGGATGTAGTGGTATTGGTGACCGCAGCCGCATAGGTCATAGGGGTCGGCATTGGTAGCCCCGGAGTGGGATCAATGACCAGCAACGGGAGAGGGACAGGCGGGGAGCTTACAGGGCTTGGGGTAGTTAACCAGGGTCGCCCCTGCTTAACCATCGTGTTGAATGTTGTGGACACAGCCGGAGTGCAGCCTCACACCCCGTGGGTTAAGGCTTTGTATACTATGCCCACGTGTGCTGTAGTATGTATGTGTAGTGTTTATTAAGTATAATGATTTATCGTATACGACTCGAATAGTCGATTAGCGATGGGTCAAAGACCTAAAAGGTATCCTATTGCACCGAGTATCGCCGTTTGCTAATAGCAGTGACGGCGTAACTGGTACAACGGGGAATCGCTACCTTCGCACTAAAACTCGAATAAACACACTTAATCGAATGCAAACTTTTGTGACACGCGATTTAGGATGCCCGGTGTAAGAGGACTCTATGTTTTTTTTTTTTTTTTTTGCTTATTAGACTTTTGCTTACTTATTTGCTTATTTACTTGTTCTTATCTGCAGGCAGTTTAGGGGTCTTCTCCCTCTTCAGCCCTGGGTCATCATGTTCTTGGTGTTTTATGTATTGGGAATTGTATAGTTCCAATTTTGTTATGTGTTTTATGTAGGAAAAAAAAAAAAATCTTTCTTGTTTTATTTTAACTGACTTACTTCATATGGGCAGTGTGTTGTGTGTATGCTGTGGTGTTATGAGTTGCGATGAGAGTAGGCCGTTTCCGTGCGCTTTGGTCGTCATCATTGTAGCATGGGGGATATGGGTATGGTTTCATTACAGCTTGGGGAAATGGGTATGGTTTCAATATATCATGGGAGACATATGCATGGCTTATCGGAGTATATACGGGGTTTCGTCGAGGATGTTGTCGAAGTCTTCGGGTAGGTCGTGTAGTAGTTGTGTCAGTAGTGCGGGTAGATGTTTGAATTTCCTCTTAGGTTTTCTCGGGTTGTATAGTCTTCTGTTGCCGGTGTAGTACGTTTTAAGAATGTTTCTAGTAGCGTTTATGTTGCCGTGGACTCTATTGTTTGTGTATTTTGTTTGCAGTGTTTTAAGTCGGTCCGTGACGGGTTGTATGTTGCTGTTTGTATTGTCAAGTCGTTGGGGCATCTGTGGATGTGTCGTATTATGTTCCGTTCACAGGCGGCGATGGATTGGAGGTTTTTGGTTTTGAGGGAGGCGTACAGTGGCGCGCGGTAGTCAAGTAGTGGTCTTATGTACGTTCTGTATGTATGTTGTAAGGTTTTGGGGTGGCATCCTCTGTCATGTCCTCTTAATGCTTTTAGCATGTTTGCGCGGTTGCGTACTTTGTTCAGGATGGTTTGGACGTCTTTGTCCCAGTTCAGTGTTTTTGAGAAGGTGAGTCCTAGGTATGTTATCGTGTCTTGCGGTTGTAGCTGTACGTCTCTTATTTGTAAGTTAATGTTATCCGCGGATTGACGGGGTTGTCTTGTTAGGTTGGGATGTTGGAATAGTATGGTTTGGGTTTTATTAGGGTTGACGGTGATTCTCCACCGGTTGGCCCAGTTTGAAATTTGTCGTATTTGTTGGGACATTAGTGTGTTCGCGATCTGGCTTTTCCGGCTGGTCGCCCAAATCGCGGTGTCGTCAGCGAATTGGGTTATTGTGATGTTTTGGTCTGTGGGTTGTGGTATGTCGTGTGCGTAGATTAAATAGAGTAGTGGTGCTAGGGCCGAACCTTGCGGTACGCCTGCTGTTGGGGTGAACGGCTGGGATGTAGTTGTACCTATCCTGACCTTCACAGACCTGTCAGACAGGTATGAAAGAAGGAGTTGGACGAAGTGAATAGGAATATTAAGAGCTTGGGTTTTGTGAATTAGTCCGGCGTGCCAGACTTTATCAAACGCCTGCTTGATGTCTAGGAATACTGCCAGGCAGCAGTGTTGATGGTTAAGAGATTTGGAGACGTCGGTATAGAGTTTGACCAGTGGGTCGTGGCATGAACGGTTGGATCTAAAGCCGAATTGGCTGTCTGGTATTGAATTGTTGGCCTCGAGGTAGTCTCTTAGCCTTCTGGACATGATCGTTTCGAGGCACTTGCCGATGCAGCTGAGGAGGGATATGGGCCTGTATGAAGAGGGTTGTGTGGGGTCTAAACGTGGTTTGGCCATCATAATTGTATGTGCGGATTTCCATTCGGTAGGGAAATATGAGAGAGATAGGCATTTGTTGAATATTTGGGTAAGTTGTGTGATGGCATTCTGTGGTAGATGTCGTAATATGACTCGGTTGAGGCCGTCTTGTCCGGGGGATGAGTTCCTGCCTTTGCGGAATATGTCGAGTATAGTGTCTGGGGATATCGGTTCTAGGAATGGATCGTCTTGCGTTAAGGTGCGTGGAGCGTCATTTCTTTGCCGGAGTCTGTCAAGGTTTTGTTCGAGTTGGGTTTTCAGTTCGTTATCGAATAGCGGGTCTTCCGGGGTGGTAAATATGTCTTGGAGATGTAGACTGAATAGGTTAGCCTTCTCCTGGTCTGTGGTGATCAAATTACCTTGCGGGTCTACTAGGTATGATCGCGTCGTCGTTTTTTGTTTGGTTAGGACCTTGAACTTGTGCCAAAAGTTTGGGCCGTCTCGGTAGTCGAGGTTGGAGGTTATCTGTATCCAGTTTTCTTGCGTGACGCGGTTTGTTTCTAGTCGGATTTGGGCGTTAAGTCGATTATATTCAGTTTTGAGGGCTGGGTCTCTGTGCCTTATGTATTGTCTGTATATTCGTCTTTTTTGTTTGATTAAGGTTATTATGTGGGGAGGGAGTGGTTTTCTGTTGATGTCAATGGTTTTTGTCGGGATGGCTGTGTTTGTTGCGTCGGTTATTAAATGTGTAAGTTCTCGTATAGCGTCGTCTATGTTCTGTGGAGTGTCTAGGTTGGCGTCAGGTAGGTTGTCGGTGATTTGTTCGTTAAATAGGTCCCAGTTTGCGTTTTTAAAGTCTCGTCTTGTGATCGTCCTTGGGGTAGCTGGGGGGGCTGGTCCTAATGTCGTATTGATGAGGAGCGGAAGGTGATCTGAGGTTATAGTCGTTCCTAAGTGGCACTGGTTGTTAAAGTATTGAATTAATGGTTCTGAGCATATGATGTGATCTATGATGGAGGTTCCCTGGTGCCCGAAGAAAGTGGGCATGGTATTTTCCGCTCGCCAGAGGGGCAGGCGGAGGAGATTGTTGGCTAGTATGGTTCCGTTGTGATTGGTGGATGTGTCACCGAATTGGGTATGTCTCGCGTTTAGGTCCCCTAGTAGCACAGCGTTGGGAAGATCGGAGATGAATTCTAACAATTCTTCTGAAAGGGTATTTATTCCGGGTGCGTTATAATATGATATGACTACAATTGAAGTGGCCGGAAGGTGCACCGTGGCTGCGACACACTCGAGGTGTTGCAGGTGCTGCGGCAGCGAAAAAATGGTTGCGGGATATCTCGTGTGAATTAGGAGTGCTGTGCCACGGGTTCCCCTGATTTGGTTATTGTTAAGGAATGTATTGTATTGCGAGATGTTTAGTGTGCCTCGGGTCTGTAATTTGGTTTCAGTTATGGCTAGGATTTGGATGTTGTCGTTGGTTAGAAGGTTTTTGAGTAGGGGGCGCTTCCGTCGGATTCCCCTAGCGTTTACGGTACCTATTATAAAAGCCATTGCAATATCGGGTTGGGTTGGGATAGGATGGTTTGGAGTGTAGGATGTTTATGGTTGGACTAGAGGAGTGGAGAACATGACTCGTGTACCCACCCAGGTGGAGTACACGCGTCGGTTAAGGTACGCCATTGCTGCCCGGTCGATCATTTTCAGGATAAGCTCGCGCTTATCAGGAAAGACGGACACAAGCGTAAAAGCGAACCCTTTTAGGAACTGGTTGACACGTAGGAAATGTTCGACCGTAGGGTCGTCTGGTTCCGAAGAGGTAGTGGATTCGGTTTCTAAGGCGGATATGCTAGCGGCTTTGGAAGGGGAAGAGGGAGCCTCTCGACGCTTCTCACAGTCGAAACTGAAGGTTGCGTGAGAGCCGCCGCAGTTGTTACACTTTGGCGTGGAAAGGGATGTGCATGACTGGGACTTGTGGCTACCGCCACAGGAAGGGCATTTGAAGGATCGGGGGGTGGGACACTACTGCTTGGTGGCCCAACTGGGTGCAGATGGAGCAGTATTTAGGAACGGGTTTAGGGATGTGAGGAGGCTCGCATAAGTAGTGCCTGGAGAACATCCAGACCCCACGTGCCAGCAGGCAATCAAGGGTGGTTTTGGAGTGGGTTATAATACGGATGAGGGATGTAGGACGGTTTGTGGTACGGGAAACAATGCGGATAGCATGGGTAACGTGAGGAAGGTCAATGGCTTTGATTATTTCGGGAATGGTGATATCTTGGTCAACACCACGGATGACGCAAGAAAAGGAAGTGGATCTAGGGTTGGCGGTAGCTAGGGAAGGTCTGGGTCCGGTTAACTGCTGGAAGGAGACGGAAGGGGTTCCGAAAAGGTGTTGGATTCGGGTTTGGGTTTCTGGAACAGGAATAGGTGTGCTGGTGATTAGGAGAGCGGTGTGATTGTGGTTGAACTTAAGTTCAGTCCACGGAAGGTTCAGGGGGGAAAGGGACTGGAATAGTTGTTTCTGGGATTTCACTGTGGTGGGAATATTGCGAATGCAATACTTAGGATTGGGTAAGGTGGTTGAGTTGGATGAGGAAGGGCTTGAGGATGCGGAAGTAGAGGTAGAGGAGGTAGTAGAAGTGGTAGGTGATCGGAGGGTTGCGGTCGTCTGCGTAGGCGTCGCTGAACTAGCGGTCACCGTGGCATAGGTCCGTGGTGAAGAAGGTAAGAGGTAAGGATGGGGTCGGAAGTCTAGGAGGGTGGGCAGGTTAGGGTCGGGTGATAGGGGTTCGGGTCTGCCATGTTTCACCATGGCTTGTTAGTAGGTTGTGAAGTTGGGGATTGAAAAAAGTTATGAAAGAAAGAGTGGACTCTCACCAGAGTGCAGCCTCACACTCCGCCGGGTTAAGGCTTGGGAGTTGAGAGTCCGTGTACGATAGGAGGGCGGTTATGTTAGTTAGGTCAATAAACAATAACAAAATTTTAAATATTTTTATTAATTGACTATACCTTTCCTTATCGGTTTCCTGTCCCCGCTATGCTGAATAAATGTCGACTATGTAGATTGATTGATTGGTCGGTGCTGTCTACGCTGTCGGTCCCCGGCTTCTTTGAATACCGCTTCTTAATACCTTGCTGTGTGCCTTAGCAGTGACAACTGCCTTTTAAGAAGTGGCGAAGTTCTCGAAGACCTCTCGACGGGTTGACGGCGTAGGTAGAACTAAAGTTGATCCCTGATGTTTACAGATGTAGAGAGAAAGTTGGCTTGCTCGCGCTGGCGCTAGGTAGAGACTCACGTTCGAAAGTTCAAACTGCTCTGGGACTCTATGAGATTTTGTCCGCGTTTATATAGGTATCGAACAATGGAATCCCCGCGGAGTAAGCCCGTCACGCTAAGCTCCGCCTATAGGGCGTAGCGTAACAATAGCAAGAAACACTGCTATACGTTTGAAAGAACGACTTAGTGCATTCGCAAACACCGTGTGAGTAACAAGGGTATATTAAAAATTCGGTTTGATAAAATGTGGAGAAGATTCTTGACACAAAAAGAGTTAGAAGCGGCCGTAGAAGAAACAGTCAGAGAATTACAACTAGAACACAGTGATGGTATGTTTTATACATTTTTTTATAAGTTTTTGCCTTCAGCCTGCAGATATTGTATTTATTATATTATATTATATTTGAATTACAAGTACAAGTCGACAGCGTTGACAACGATAAGGAGTTTGATTCTTCTGATCATGAAAGTTTGGCGTCAAAAAAACGAAGAATGAACAATGTAGCAGTCGTCGATTCTTTGCCACAGCCAAATTGGAAAAAAGGTACAATTGATTACACTCATTTTCCTGTATCAAATGAAATTCAAGATCAGAGCGTCATTAGAGATCAGCTTGAGGGGAAAACTCCTTTGGATATATTCTTTTTATTTTTTGATGAAGAAGTGCAAGACCTAATAGTACAATTTTCTCTAAAATACGCTCGCGATAATAATAGACAAGATTTTCAATTTACCACAACAGATCTTTTACATTTTTTGGGTATAATGGTTCTCATTACCTCAAATTCGTATTGGTCAACTGATGAGGACAAAGGTGTAGATATTGTGAAAAAATGCATGTCCCGAAATAAATTCCTAAATATAAAAAGAAACCTCCATTTGTCGGATAACAGCTTATTAGATAAAAATGATAAATACAGTAAATTGAGACCGTTTGTGGACATAATAAATAAAAAAATTTGCAGTGAGGAATATTTGCATTCACTTTGGCTATAGACGAACAAATGATTCCCTATTTTGGACGGCATTCCTGCAAAATGTATGTAAAAAACAAACCAGTGCGATTTGGCTTCAAATCTTGGTGTCTCTCTTCCTCAGAAGGATATTTTGGAGAAGTAAATAAGTATACGAGGATAGATCGAAAAATTTCTAAAACAAGACGGAAAAAAACAACGTCTAGGGAAAATCGTATTTATTGTTCTACTCATCTTTCAGCTGTACACATTTAATCCAATGCTTTTCAAGACCCTTCAATCCTTCACAAAAATAAGAAATATCCAAACCTTCAAAATATCCATTTACAACTTCGATGATTTCAGTATTCGATGAAAATCTATTTCCAGCCAAACATTTCTTGAGATTTGGGAACAAGATGAAATCCGCCGGTGCCAAGTCTGTCGAATAGGGTGCATGATCAATTAACTGGAATCGTCCTTCATGCAGTTTCGCCATCGAAATTGCCGACTTATGGGATGGGGCGTTATTGTGGTGGTACAAGACCTTTTTCTTTGCCAAATGAGGCCTTTTAGGTTTGATTTCTTTTTTCAGTCTGTCTAATAACGACGCATAATACTCCCCCGTAATTGTCCTACCATTTTGCAAGTAATCAATACAAATTATTCATCAGCAATCCCAAAATACGGTAGCCATGACTTTACCAGCTGACGAAATCGTCTTTGCCTTGTTTGGAGTTGGCACTTCACGTTTTGTCCATTGCTTTGACTGCCCTTGGTCTCCAGAGTGTAGTGGTCAATCCACGTTCTGTCAACAGTTATAAAACGTTGCAAACAAACCTTTTATTACGTTTGAACATATCTAGAAATTGCTTTTGGTCAATCGCCACCAGACGTGGCACCCATCTAGTATTAAGCTTTCTCATGTCCAAATGTTGATGGAAGATGCAATATACACGGTCGTATGAGATGCATACTTTCGCCGCTATCTCTGTCAGGTTTATTCGGCAATCCTTCATCACGATTTTATGAACTTTTTCAATTGTTTCTTCATCCGTAGCTGTTTTTGTTCTGCCAGAATGTGGTGCATCCTCTATGCTTGTTCTACCGCGTTTAAATTCAGCAACCCAGTTTCCAACTGTTGCATACGAAGTCGAAGACTCACCATGATCTTCATCTAACTCCGTTTTTATTTGTTTAGCATTTAAGCCTTTAAAAAAGAAATGTTTTATCACTGCACGGAACTCGTTTTTATTCATGATTAAGTAAATGCACAAATCGTTTACTTGTATCGGTAGTAACGGCATGTGTTTATTTATATCCAATCCATTCGAAAATGGCATTTTCAAAACATGTGGTCAGCACTACAGTGACTTTATACAGGACAGTGGCGACAATAGCGCGTAAGCCCCACCCACCCGCCATGATGTGTCAATTCAGATTTGTGCTGTTATGTATACTTTTAAAATATTTAAAAAAAAATTAGGGATAGAGATGTTTCCTTCTAGAATCCGTATCTACGTTTTAACTTTATATTATGGTGTTTATAAATAACCACACATTTCAAACAAGAAACACACCTTAGCAAGTACTTTTAAATAATAAATGTACACAGAACTTACCAATGTATGGATACAAGGTGGGATAAAATAACGCACCTAGTTTTAATTTTATAGCGTTTATTAGGCAGATATTACAAAATAAAGTTATTAAATAAATAAATTTATATTTTAGTAGCAAGAAATTAATAAAAAATATGTGTACAAATTAATCCTATGCAAATTAAAAATATTAAAATTACATCAACAAAGTCGAATACATTTTGGAATGCATTTAATTATTACAGAATGTACTTAAGTGCAGATATTAATCAAATCGGGATTAACAATATTATTGAATAACATTTTAGTGGTTTTTAATTACCAATCAAATCATTAAGAGTAACATCTAGCTAAATCCATGAAAAATTACAGTACTTTTAGAATTGTTGTTAATTAATTGTACCTTATTTAGACAAAAATCAATTTTTTAAATATTCAAACCAGATGTTACTCGTTAAACTGAACAATTTAGCAGCAACACCACTGGTATCACCTAATTGCCAAACTTGGAAAATTTATCTTTCTCCGTACTTGTACTTATAGTTACAATAAATGTCCAGCAACAGTTTTACTTGAAAGTTTGTTCATCGATCTTTTGCATTTTTTAGAAGATATTTTTAGTCTGAAAACTATAAACCTTTTAATCATTTTATTTTTCAGTTGGTGGCAATTTGATATGTTTATATTTAGACAAGACAATTTCTGTATGAAAAACTCTTTTAAATCAATATGTTGCGGTGATACAATGGCAAAAAATTTTTGAAAAACACTCCATTTCTAAAAAAAAACAAAATGTGGTTTCATTACAAAAAAAGAGTGAGTGCTCCCTAAATCTTTTTAGTAGGCTAAATTTTGAAATTTTTTTATAAATTGGTGTTTTAGAGCCTACGGCATCAATACATTTTGCACAAGTTTTAAAAGTTTTAATAATACTTTGAACGATATATCCACACACATTATAAAGAGAATTTAATTCACTATAACTAAGATTAAATGTTGGCTCTTCTATGTTAACAGGAAGAATAACATTGTCGTAGGTATATGTTACATCTTGTATGGAGCAGGGGCGGCTCGTAAAGTTTTTGGAGGGTCATATTTTATGAACAGTAGTATCACATTTATGTATTAAAATTTAGTCAACAAAAGTAACACTTAATAAACAATGTATATAAAAATCTTTAATTAAAATATATTTAATTATTTATTATATTACATTGATTACAATTTTTATACATTTTTAAATATTAAGTGTATTCGCCTTTCCTTTTCCTGTGCAAAATAATCTATTACCTGCTCGTTGAAATTGGTTGTTTCCCTTATCAGCGACTTTTCTACACTTAACATAGCCAATGCGTTCAATCTTTGCTGACCCATTGTATTCCGAAGAAAATTCTTAATTCTTTTTAATGTAGAAAAACATCCTTCGCTTTCCACTGTTGTCATAGGAATGGTACACAATATTTTGAGTAATTTGTAACTTTCCGAAAATGTATCCAATAGGTTAAAATTTATGAATAATTGCATAATTGCAACTAAAGTGGCACTTTCACGAAAATCACTACGATTATATATTACCTGCAGTTCAAATTTTAATTTTATTGTATTAACAGTTGGATAGCATTTTTCAACTAATTTCAAAATATTAATTGGAAATGATTTAGCAAATTCAGGAAAATTACTTGAATCATACAATTGTGCTATTGCCAAATAATCACAAAAATCAAATCGGTGACGTATTTCGGACATTATTATGTCACAAGTTTCTATGGCAATTTTACGCTTCGAATTGAAGTTGTTTATCCGTTTATTAGAAGAAATTTCAAAGTTGAAAATTTGAAGATTATTTTCTGAGATATCATTTCTTATTTTCTGAATATTAACATTAAAGCACTGTACGTAATTTTGTATAGAAAGAGTATCAACATTTCTCTTTTGGAGCTGTCCGTAAAGAATAGCTACGTGCGGCATAACTAAATTAAAAAAATATAACCAATAGAGGAAAGAACTATCGTTTAAATAAGTTTTTAAGGCACCAGCTTGATTGATAGAGTTAGCATCGAATTCCCTCTCAATTATTGTTTCCAAACAATTGATCAAATCTTCTTTGTGAGCAGAAATGACCTCGACACATTTAGAATTAAAATTCCAACGCGTTGGAGCTGATTTTGGAAGTCTAGTTTTAACTACTTCATCCAATACTGTAGTTCTCTTGGCCGATTTTCCAAAAAATGTAGAGAAGGCATGTAAATTTGCGAAAAATATTTTTGTCTCCCTGTGATGACTTGAAGCCTTTTGTAATATCAAGTTAAGCTGGTGCGCATAGCAATGCACAAAATTTGCTACAGGATACTCATTTTTTATTTTAGCCTGTACACCACCTATCCTGCCACTCATAACCGATGCCCCGTCATAGCTTTGGGCGATCAGTTTCTCAGGTTTCTCATTTATTTTTAGTTTAAGTAATTGAGACATTATTTCTAACGTTAGTTGTTCCGCTGTTGTACCTTTTGGATTTAACAATGTCCAAAAACGTTCTTTAATTTGACCTTTTAACACGTACCTTAAAATTAACACCATTTGAGATTTATTAGAACTATCCGTTGTCTCGTCCGCTTGAATAGCTAAATAATCAGCTTCAGTAACTTCTTCCATAATTTTTCTTTGTGCAACATGAAATATGGAATCTAGTAGCTCGTTTTGAATGGTTTTGGACACACCTTTAAAAACAGTGCTCTTTTCAAGGTGTTCTTTAAAAATTACGTCTAATTCGGCAACAAAGTTAACAAGTCCGCGAAATATTCCCGGATTTTTGGAATCATCTGATTCGTCGTGACCACGTAACGCCATGTCAAAGCATCCACAAAATTTCACACAATCGATTATTTTATTTAATATGTACCTATTTTTTGTTACCTGTTCGTTAAAGTCCTGAAGAGATTTACGATAAGCTGTGTCAAGGTGATTTCTTATGTCTGTACGACCTAATACAGCAAAATTTGTAACACTATTCATATGAATGGTGGATAATTCGTGTTTTTTAATCTTTTCTTTTAAATGTTTTATATCGGTAACACCTTCTTTGGTCCACGATGACTCTTCATTAAACAGCAAGCACGGGTAGCAAAAGAATGCATTTTTAATTTCACAACCACATATCCAATTACATAAGTCGTACATCGAAGACCGGAAAAGTCGATTTACGCATTTACCCCTATCGTTTGTAGATTGTTTTATATTCATATTCGGCGTGGGTCGACCTCTTTGTTTACACATTAAACGGTTCTCAAAATTTAAATTATTGTTTATTTTAAAATTAAAAATATCTTGAACGGACATGATTTTCATACACTATTTATAATAAACTAAATTGCAAGTAACTTGAGCAAGCAGCAAAGCAACACAACTGAAATAAAAAATTGTTTCTAGAAATTAGTATCTGTTCAACTTTGTAAATTTTACGGACATAAGGCACGATGTCGCTTGCTGCAAACGTTAATCTAATGGTGTTAAGCGAATTTTGCCTTTACGAGGTGTAAACGTCGGCGACTTATGGTTCCATAAGAAAATGTACGGAGTGCTATATATACACGCGATAGGCTTGCTAAGACGACACAATGTTATAGTAAATGCATATTACGATGAAGGTTGGCTCAAAGACGGAGAATGACCGAAAACAAATTTACGGCGCTAAAACGAATTTGCGGATTTTAAATAACGTGATATATGGAGAAAATAAAATTATATTTTTGAATATTTTGAATATTAAATAAAATCATAACTATTTTTTTGAAAACAAATTGATTGGGAGGTCAATGTCCAAATGCCCTATAGGAAAAGCCGCCCTTGGTATGGAGTCTAAGAAGTCTGAAAGAAATTCACGGTCATCAATGTCATAGCTGCTTTTTTGAACATTTGTCAAATATTGTGATACACAAATTAATTTTAAATTGTTTTTTACTTGACAGCATTTGGAACTAGCTGCTTACTTCGAAGGACAGAAAATAAATTTTCTAGACAGTCCTGTGAGAATCTACTAGTTAAAATAAATTTGTATCCTTTTTCATTTAATAAGTAACTTTGCACCTCTATCATTGAGTGAGTTGAAATTAATACCCCTGTTTGTGAAGGTTTCCAAACCTTTTTATAACCAACCTCAATAGTTGACATTAATTCCATAAAATTTTTTAAAAACTGAATGGACTCGTCATATACTTTTATGTTTAACTTGCTTATAGCACATGATGGGTGTCTGGAAGTCATTAAGAAGAACCATTTTCGATTTGGTCCAAAACCAAGCCGTTGTCAAATACTCAGGTTTCTTTAGCTCTTCGGGAAGTAATTTTAATACACTACTTACACAGTGGTTTACAACATTTGTGGATGTTGACACCTTCATTTTGAATAATAAGTAGGTGTGACTTTCTTGATAAATTAATATTTCATTGATGTGAGCTGCTAATACTGTTTCAGTGGGTAGATTATATTTCTCCACAATATGTGTTGGTAATGTAATAATTTTATTATTTATTAGCATTGATTTAAGGTTCTTAAACAAATGTGGTACATCAGCAAAGATGTTCACAAATGTATCTTTACGAAGAGGGTGGACAATTTTACTTTTGATAGTAGAATACCTGCCTGCTGAAATACCCCAATTTCTCCATAGAGCCTGATTGCAGGCTCCCATATCTGATGTTATGCCTATGATATTTAAATTTAATTCTTCCAGTTTGTGAAATATTTCTCCAATAATTTCATTAAATACAGCACCATTTACTGAAGCACAAGTAAAATAATAAGCCACCACTTGTTTCCATCGAGTTGAAATACCACCTAGCATAAAAACGAGTACATGAGTTGCTATGCCTGTATGTTGAGGAAGAGTTGTTTCTCCAAAGTAGTTATTTAAAGATGTGTCAAAAGTTGACCCCGGAGTACTTGCCATTTCATCTAAAACTAAAACACACTCCCTTTCGTGTGGATCAAAATTTTGCACTTTTATTTTTAAAAATTGAAACACTTCGTCAAGAACTCCTGAATCGAATTTTAAATATTGCAGTCTTCTTTTGAGTGTCCTTATGGATGGTAATGGATATCCTTGTTTTAACAATTCTTCATATCCACTGTTTCCACAACTAAATTTAAGTTTTAAAGATTTTGTTAAGGTTTCATTTGACCATTTCATGAACTTCGTTGACTTTTTATTGTGCATTTTGCTTAAGGCGAGGATTTGGTCATCATTAAATAATTGTTTAAGCAAATTTAGATGAAGTTGTGGTTTGCGAGAAGATTGCACATTCTTCTCAATACCTTTTATTTTATTTTTAGCATTCCGTAAAAGTTTTTTATATTTTTTAGTCTTTGCTTGTTCTTTAAGAAACATTCGTTCATATTTTTTCAGTTGAATTGCAATTTCTGCTTCATTTGTTAAACCTCCAAGTGTTACGGGAGATATGCTTTCCAGTGTAATTTCTTCGCTTGAGGTAGGCTGTGAAGTGAAAGATTGACTGTGAACCAAATCTGTAGTGGAACTAGATGGCTGTGCCCTCGAGTCTTCAGAAACAATTACATCTTGGTTTATCTCAAATTCTGCTCGCATATATTCTTTAGGTTTTTTCGATTTATCTAAAATTTAATTACCTAATAAAATCTGCTTATGGTATAAGTAGTTTAAAAAGGTGTATTAGTACCTACATTATATGTATAGAAGCTTTGTGTAAGTTCAGTTACACATGATAAATTTATTTAGCTATTTTCAACAAATTATTTATGTTTCATATCTCAATATGATTCAAAATCTTTTATACGACAAACCCTATAGTGCATGCTTTTATTTTCCTTTTTTAATTTTAGTAAAATATTAATATAGCAAATCTAATAGAATAAATAATAATTGGGTTACGAGTTTTAAAGAACAAAGTTTAAATATGAATGACACGGTATTGTATTTAAAGTACAAAATGTACCATAAAAATTACAATCCCTAAACAAATACCTTTCCCGACAAATATTTACCTTCTTTTTGAGGCATCAAGTTTCTTGAAACTGGAGGCTTTCGTGACTGTTTTGGCTTGGAAAATGGAAAAATTGTAGGATAGGCACTATTCTTTAATTTCCGACTACCATCGGGTTTTTTCCCACATTTCAGGGGCAAAATGAACCTACAAATAAACATTTTCGAAATAAAGTAAATGTGTTAAAAGAGGAGTCATGAAGCACACCTCACATAAATATGATGTATCTGTAGGAGTCCAATTTTCTCTTTTTGTTTTTATTAACCACTGCTTTCTTCTGTTCGTATCTCTTGGAAATCGCTTCATAATGAATCCTTTTTCTGTGGAATTACTACAATTCACCGAAGCACAGCCTGGCATTTTTAGAGCCTACGTAAAACCCAGATTAGTTTTCCTGTCAACAATAGTTTTATTGGTGCATTCTATTGTAACCACAAGTTTAACAACATTTATAAAGTCAATTAATTTGCTTGAACCAATAACAATAATCATTAAGTAGGTACTCACCGATTACAATGAATTTAATCAAACCAGTAGAACAAAAAACAAATTTCACACAAGAATTTTTAATTATCCACACTTAGAGTCTATCTTTGTATTATAATATTCCTTACTTCACTAAATTTAATAATAAAATGACACAAAAGTTGAATAAACACATAAGAATGCTCATACAAGATTAACCAAATTAAAACCACGTGATCTAAGAAAACCAATGAAAATGATACATTCTATTGTCGCCACTGTCCTGTATAAAGTCACTGTAGTCAGCACCAGAGCCAGCAGATTAACAGAGTACCGCACGCCTTTGAAGCGACAAATGCCGCCCTGGCGGCCATGTTTACTCCATATACATAAGGTATACTAACGAAAGTGCGCGCAATTTTTAATAAAATGCCGTGTTGTTGTGCTGTTAAGTGTTCTGAGAGATCGGAAAAAGGTACGAGGTTATTTTTACTGCCTCAGGGACCAAAAAATCAACTGAGAAGAAAGCAGTGGATAAACAATATCAACAGGAAAGGTGATCTTCCTGACTGTGCTTACGTTTGTGAGGTTAGAACGTTTTTGTTTTAAACTAGCCCTTTCTTTAGTTGTTTATTTTCAATAAAAATTAAACAGTAAAACTTGTATTTTAGAATCATTTTGAAATTGATCAATTCGAAAATAATCGTGCGGATGGAAAGAGACCTTTGCGTTGGAATGCCATTCCAACAATATTTTCTCATAAGAAAGTTACAAAACGTAGAAAACCACCAAAGTTGAGATGCATCAGAGAAACGGAAAGTATGTAATTTTAATGATGGCCACATAATACCAAAATTATTGTATCTAAAATTGTTTAAAGTAAATGTAAATTTGTCAACAGATTCAAAAATTGAAAAACCTCACAGGCAAACGCAGAGGATTTAAATTTTTCGATATGCGGAACAATGAGCCTGTAGATACTCCCGAAGAATCAAATTCAAATTCTTATATATTAGAACTGAAGCGGAAATTAAATTTAGCACAAAAAAGAGCACGAAAATTAAACGAGGAAGTTGAAATGTTAAAGAAACAAGTTCAAATCATCTTTAACGAAGATCAAATTGATTTTTTAAAAAGGGGAACGATGATTGGTGGAAAATGGCAAGCGGACACAATAAAAAAATCCCTAAAATTATATTTGTCATGTGGAACTACAGGCTACGAGGAACTAAGGAAGCAAAATTATCCATTACCGTGTATTCGAACACTGCAAAAGCGAATAGAAAAGTTTAAGTTTCAGCCTGGAATTTTACACGATTTGTTTCCTTTATTGTAAGCGAAAGTTGAATGCATGAAACCTGAAGAAAAGCACGCTCTCCTATTAGTAGATGAAATGGCTATAAAGTCTGGACTTGAATATGACAACACTACAGAAGAGGTATTGGGTATGTATTATTCGTTAATATTATTATACAATCATTCTTGAACAGGCTTCAATTTATAGGTAAACCTACACTTTCTTCTTCAGGAGAAAGGGCTTTGGAAAACAAACTCGCTACACATGGTTTGGTTTTTATGGTTGCGGGTTTAACAACGCGATGGAAACAAACAATTGCCTTTGAATATACTGAAAATTCCTATGATGCCAGTGAAGCTAATCAAATTGTTACCGAAATAATAACAAAGTGTAGCGAAGTGGGTATTAACATCTGCACAGTAATATCTGACATGGGCCCTGCAAATCAAGCATTATGGCGTCTCAATGGATACATTGCTCTAGACATTCCAAAATAAAGAATTCGTGCCCACATCCCTCAGAAGCAAATGAAAAATTATATTTTGCTCCAGATTCCCCGCATGTTTTTAAAAATATGAGACTTGCTCTGACGGACGGTCATACTTTTTACTTGTCAGATGAAGTAGTAAAACGATTTAATTTACCATCAAATGTAGTAAATCATGACCCTGTAGAAACAGTTATATCTGAGGATGCAAAAGTCGACTTAAAGATAGCACCTCGGCTTAAACAAAACCTTAGAAAACCTGGTCACTTTGATAAAATGAAAGTAGGTTATGCTCTAGCTTTAATTAATCGCGATGTTGCAGCAAGTATTAAATTTTACATTGACGCAAATAAAATTGACAAAAAATGTCACACAACGGCATGGTTTTTTGAAATTATGCACAAATGGTTTTGCATAATGAATTGTCGTTCTGCCAAATTAGCAATAAGTCATAATAAAGAGGAAGAATATTGTGACACGATTTCTTTCCTCAAAGATATCATATTAATCATTGAAACGATGAAGGTTGGTAAAAATGGACATTGGAAACCATTTCAAACCGGGGATATTGTTGGCAACTCAAACAATTCTGGATATTCAGGATACTTATATTAATAAAGGTAATTTAAAATATCTGATGTTAGGGCGATTTACGCAAGATGCATTGGAAAACTTATTTTCTAACGTGAGGAGTAGAAATCCTGTGCCAAATGCAAAAGAATTTAAAACTGCTTTGCGATTGATATGCTTGTCTCAATTTTTTTCTCCTCCAAGACATGGAAGCTATGAGATAAGTGACTCTGAACAATTGCTTGAATTTTTAAAATCTAACGAAAATACAACAAAAATAGACGAAAATGAAATTGACTGCGAAGAATGGGAGCTTGCATTAATTAATTTCCAGTATACTAATGATGATACATTGATTTCTCCGTCTGAAATACAATCACTGTATTATCTGCTTGGGTCAATTTTATTCAAAATTAAAAAAAATTTTACAAGTTGTAGAAAATGTTTATCTTCAGTTATTACAAACAGTACTGATGACGATTCAATTAAAGACTTGAAAAAGCTGGTCGATCTTAAATTTTTAAAAAATTCACTTTTGTATCCAACAAAATGTGTTTTGATACCATTAAAAACGCTGAGACTGTGTTCAGGAAAGAGTCTAGTAAATTGATAGATGGAACGCTAACAATAATGTGCTTAACATCGGCATTTATAAATATTAATACTACAAATGGCCTTCCCAAATGCCATGATATATTTAATAAAATTGTCACGAATTATTTTAGAACTCGTCTATATTTTTTGTTAAGAAAACGTTCAGATGAACTTAATAAATTAACACAACAATCTTCCAAATGTGGAAGCCGAAGTATGGGAATGAGAGTTGGAATAAAGAAAGTTTAATTTTAGACATTGACATGTTATATTGTAGGTATTTAACTTCAAATTATTGTGCGCATAAACATGTATAAATCCAGAGTATGTTCAAATATACTTCTTATATCAATTTGTTTTATTATATTCCGAAAAATTAAGGTAAAACATGGTCTACCGTACTGAGCGTGTAGAGATTGATGCGCGGAAAGGAGTAAACATGGCGGCCACCGCTGAGGTTGCGGTACTCTGTTAACCCTCGGTTACTAACATAAATGAAAATGACAACAATACTAATATGGGTCACTGAGACCGATGTTAAGAAAAAGTGGAAAATCATGCCTGTATTAAATCAACAATATTATTGTGAATGAGATATCAATAAAACAAGTTGTAATAAACAAGAATCTCGTATTTTACCTTAGACCAAGTGAAATATAAAAATACAGCAAGAAAAAACTAAAATATTTCATTTTCAAAAACAAGGAATAACAAATCAACCTGAAAAATCTTAAAAATAATGACTTGCCATTGCTATTTTAAAAGTTGAATATTATGTGCCTTAATCTTACAAAAAAACAGTAATATAATTAAAAATACATTCTAAAAAACAATGCTGTCTGAAGCTTGTTAATCTTCGGTTATATTGCTACATTCGGTACAGATAGGAGTTAAATGTTCTAAACACATAAATTTATAACATTTGCAACAAGAGTATCGAGTTTTTCTGTTCTTCTTACTTGAGCAATAGTGACATCGTCCGTAAGTGCTTGCTACTGGTTGTTGTTCTGCAATGTTTAGGTTGCAAACTTCTCGTAATCTTAGTCGAATAGTTCGCGGAATATTTTCTTGGACACTTCGCCGCCTTTGATGTTCGTTTACTAAATCATATCCAAATTTCTCCAGAAAATCAACTCTAGGCATCTTTTGGCCTTCAGTATTGTTAGCTTTATAAATAACATACGAGTTGATAGCTGCTACATTCATTGCGGAATAAAATACAACCATCGGCCAACGACGTGTTGATCTAGCACAGTTGTAGGTTTCACAAAGCTTGTCAACTACGTCCACCCCACCTTTGGTTCTGTTGTAGTCCATTATAATTTCTGGTTTTCCTGTCAGGTCATCGATCGTATCGGAGAAATGCATCGTTGATAGAAGCAGTACGTTTTGTTGGGCCTTGGAATATAGGAAACAAGAGTTGCTTGTTCTTGGTATGCAAACATGCTTGTACGCTCTGGTCTCTTCAGGTTTACAAAAGCTGGCGGAATTTGCTTTTTATTCTTTCTAAGCGTCCCTATTATAGTGAGTTGATGGTCTTTCAAAAGTTTATTTGCCAATTCCATACTCGTAAAAAAATTATCTATTGTGACGTTTCTTCTCGTGCCCCATATGGGTCGGCAAAGACGCGGAACTAAAGCCATATTTGACGTATCAACTCGATATGGACCTTCAGCTTGCTTTCCTACATATATTTCCATGGAAGTAGTATAAAACATACTAGCGTCTACTAACGCATATATTTTTATGCCATATTTTCGAGGCTTATTGGGCATATACACTCGGAATCCGCATCTTCCTCGGAAACTTGGAAACATTTCGTCCACAGTTGTGTATTGCGACGTTGAATAATACTGCAGCTAATTTATCTATTTTTTGTCGTTCTTCTCTCGTTGTCTTGTCATCTAAACGGATATTTCGTAAAAGAAATCTAAATCTCTCTAAGGACATTGTTAAGCGATATATCTCATTTGAGAGTCCGTTGGTTCTGAACAATTTACTCGCATTCATATGACTGTTTTTGTTTGCCCCTGATATATACAATAACCCAATAAGGGCTTTGATCTCAATTATATCTGTTTCTTTCGCTGTCCTGTAAGTAGGATCATAATTTTTTAATCTAATGTATTCATTTGTGTAATGGACTATTTGTTCTAACATTTCATCAGTAAAAAACAAAGACCATATATCTAATGGATCGTTCGTTTGACGAGCAATTCCTTTGACACCTGGTAATTGCGTAACAATATTTTGCACACGTGTCCGAACATTCCTTGCTTGAGATGTATGTTTCCTCCATTTTGTTGTTCCGTCTTTCCCAAGAAAGTATGCTATTTTATGATGTAACCCAGTGGCTACGTTAAGTCCTTCATCATCTAAAAACTCCTGCTCCGAATCAGTGTTGATATCTTGGGTTTCAACTCGATCATCGTTTTCACTTGCATCGTCATCATAGCTTTCATTTGCTTGGCCCTTCCACTTCGTCGAACAGCATTCGAAGTCTTTCTTGTTCTCTATCATAATCTCCAAAAGCCATTTTCAAATTCTGTAATAAACAAATATAAAATAATAATTATTATCATTGCATTGTGTATTGTCACACAGATACTAACCACGGTCTATGGCACCGAAGCCGGTTACAGCGAAGTAGCGACACGTCACACACTGTGACCACTTTAACACTGACTGTAGAACCGCTGGATAGGAAGGTACCTAGACGCATGGTTGTTGAATCGATTCATGTCGGCTGGTATCGACAAGTTTCGACAAAGTTGATCTCAGAGACCGTACGTTAGTAACGGAGGGTTAATCTACTGGCTCTGGTCAGCACGCGCGCATAACGCCATCTTGTGATTGATTCTAGAAACATTTCGATCTACCCTCGTAAATGAAAATATCAAAAAACATTTTAATCTTTTGTAATCTTTGCATAATATTTGAATGATTACATATTATTTTCCATTATTTTCACTACCTTAAATTCAAAGAAAATTGATCAGCAAAAAGATTTACAATTTGCAACTTGCGGCATTCTCTAATAGTAGAACACACTCTTTCACCTTTTGATCTTAATTGTTTGTAATATCATACGTTGCTTTAAAAAAACACGACTACGAAAAGCAGCGGAGTTGTTGCCCTACCTGGAATACAGTTCACAACTGTTGTACGTAACACAATTGAAGGGGCAAATGGATGAAGGGGTCATGTAACATATAGTAAGTGCTTAGATATTCGCATTTGAAGTTAAACGATTGGAACTTTTTTTGGTGAAGTGTTATGCGTAAAATTTTTACAGCAAAATACTGGTTGTTATTTGTGCTTTTCATCATGCTATTAACGGTTATCAATATTCCAACACAGTTTGATCATTTCTGTACATGACACCTTCATTCATTAAACAACTGTAACATTAGGAATACTTTTAATGAAAAAAGGGGATATGTAACAATAAACACACTTTCATATGTGGCTTAAATTTTAATATCGAAATTAAATGCAGATAAGTTGTGTAATACTATTATAAGCAGAAACTGAGGAATGATTTCCAATAACAATAACACCAACCTAACTGTATAAACTAATGAACAATATTTTAAAAATTAATTTTTATTTTTTATTTGCTTTCTTTTCGGTTTTATCTTGAATATTTTTTGATTCCATTGAAACAATGGTTTCATAGTACCATCGATGTTCTTCATTAACCCTAGAATACTTACCCTCTTAAGCCACCTTTTAATACTAACTATCGTAAAATTTGCGACGGTAAAAAAGGCAAGCTTAGTACAAATTTGTATAATTATTTATAAGCTTAAAAAATAGTTTACTAAACAAAAAGGAATATCAAGACACTAATTTTAAAAGTTTAAAAACATGTTTTAAATCTGCTGGGCACAGGAGACATAAAAAATGGCGCGATGTTCCGCGCAGAATGGCCGTCGGCAGAGATGACAATGGTGGGTTGTCATTCGACGTTTTTTGGCAGGTCAAAATTGACACATGGTACGTTTCTTTTCCTATTGAGTTGGTGTTTCCTGCTGCTGTTCCAGATTTAAAATAGTTTCAATCAGCTGCAGTCTGATAGGACGGTTCAAAGTGGGCCATTTTATGCGTTGTTCCAACCAGGGCTTTATGAGTTGATCCGAAAAAATAGTCATAAACGTCTTTCTCGGAATGGGATCGCGTCCGTTTCTGCTTTGATTCTGATTATAAATGATCCAGGAATCTATGCAAGTGATATTGATCATTCCGTAAAAAAGACAAAGTGGCCACCTTCTTGTTTTTCTTGCCACATTGCTACTCCCACACATTTGGTCGAATGTATCAACTCCATATTTGGTCTTGTTGTAGAATTAGACTATGCCTGGTTCCCTGCTGTAGTATTTTCTACATGTGAACTATCATGTATAGTAGATAATAATAATAATAATAACGTTTAATGTTCACACAGGTCAAGAACCCAAACAGAACAAATACAAATTAATAACAAATAATTCAGATATTAGAAAAAACAAGATAATTCTGCCACCTACTAAATCTATTCTACTGTAATCTACAATACTAACTTAATTGGGTTAAATATGCTTAACAAACAAAACGACAAAAACAAAACATTACAAGCTTACCAGACAACTGAATAAGTAAAGTTAACAATAGTATGATTAGTTAATTGCGTCAAGCAGGTGTTTTAGAGGGCAGTTAAAAATGTCTATTACACTGGCTAGGCAGTTATAAGTATAGCTAATTTTACACACAGGAACGTTCTTTAAAACATTAGTTCTGCATTTAGGTACATAAAATGTCACTGTTTGCCTAGTTACAGTACGGGGAACAACAAACAATAATTGATTATGCAATATTGTGCAATCTATATAATCATATAGAAGTTTGTACAAGAATGCCATTATAATACGTTTCCTTCTTGTAGTAAGTGAAGATAAGTCGTACCTTTGAAGTAACATATTTTGCGGGTAGCCTCTCTCAGGGTAAAAACCTTCTGTACGAAAGTTCATATATTTCAGAAAACGTCGTTGTATACGTTCAATTACCGCCTCATACTTTTTGTAGAAAGGGTCCCAGATCAGTGCACCATATTCTAGAATAGACCTTACTAAAGATAAGTAGAGTGATTTGATGGTAGAGATGTTCTTGAAATCTACACATGTGCGAATAATAAAACCTAGTACTTTAAAAGATTGTTTAACACCGTCATTAATATGCAACGAAAAAGTGAACGCTTTCTCAAACATAACTCCTAAATCTCTATGGGAGAGTACCTTTATTAAGGGTGTGTCAGAAATACAATAATTAAACGGAATAGTATTACGTTTTCTCGGAAATGTCATAGATTTACATTTAGTAATGTTTAAGTCAAGTTTGTTCAGCTTACACCATGATTGCAAGCTGTTAATGTCCTTTTGAAGTGTAACACAATCCTCCTCATAACATATTTCATTGAAGATTTTTAGGTCATCCGCATATAATAATTTCTGAGAAGAGATATGCGTAGGAAGATCATTGATAAATATCAAAAATAGAAACGGCCCCAATGTTGAACCTTGAGGATCCCCAGATGTAGGAACGAATAATTTGGAATCGTGACCATTATACGATACGAAGTGTGAGCGATCTGTAAGATAAGATTTAATCAGTTCTACTGCGGAAAGGCTAAATCCATATCCAGATAATTTTTTTAGGATAATATAGTGATCAATTTGATCAAAAGCTTTTTGGAAGTCGGTGTAAATCACGTCAATTTGCCCTTTTTTATCTAAAATACTGCACGAATATTGTGAAAAACACGCCAGGTTAGTAATTGTTGACCTTTTCGGAACAAAGCCATGTTGAGACTCGGATAGCTTTGATTTAAATTGATAGAAAAGTTTATCATATAAGATATACTCAAACACTTTGGAAAAATTGCATACTATAGATATCGGTCTGTAATTTACTACGTGAGAAGGATTACCAGATTTTAAAATGGGACAAACCTTAGCAATCTTCCAGTCTCCCGGGTAGCTACAATATTTAATAGACAGATTGTACAAACATGCTAATGGCTTTGCTAATATTTGTGTACAATCTTTAATTAAGTACGACGGAATTTGATCAATACCCGATGTAGGCTTGTTTTTTAGTCTTTTAATAGCTTTAATGACATCATGTTCAGATATGCTGTTAACATCAATATATGACTGAAAATTGAGCGATATCAATATAACTGTTTTTGTAGCTTTAGTTTTGTACGACACCATAGTTGTCTGGCCATCAAAGCAGTGTATTGAGCTTCCAGTACTTCTACTTTTGCAACATTTGCGCAGGTATCTCTTTTTCGTTGCTTCGTAACGTGCCTACAAGGGTCAAGTTATAAGGAGGTTTCACCAGTTCGACAGCCAATGGTATACTGATGAACCATTTATCCATGGTCACATTTCTGTTGCTTCCGTAAACTCCTTCAGTTAATTTTTTTACATAATATTACCTCAACGGTTGTCCATCTGTTTTAGTTCCCTTACCCAAACATGTACTTGGTGCCAACATCACACACCATTACAATTTTGAGACCATATTTCGCCGGGATATACATCCTAAATGGGCATCTTCCCCTGAAAGCCAACTTGCTTATTAGTTGAGCCCATATTTTGCGAATAGGAGCTAATGGGTCGATTTTTTTTCTTCCGGGTCGAGTTTGTTTATCATCAAAGCGGAGACAATCTATCAGGAATTTGAATCTTTTCCGGCTCATAGTAGCTTTGTACATAGATCCTGAAATTTTTTCGTCAAACATCTCCCTTGTAGACAAGTGATTATCTTTTGAGTTCCAGCAATAATGATTAGTCCTAATAGAACGCATATCTCCTCCAAATTCATTTGTGAGCTAGTCAATTTTTTTGTTGTATATTTTTGCGAACGATAAAAGTTTCAACATTTGTGTGATTTATTATTTCTTCTAGCATAGTTGGCTCTATAAGACAAGAAAAAACATCCAATGGGGTCACTGCTTCTTTAGCCTTGTTTGTAGGTCCTTGGACAATATGAACGATATTGCGCTTGGGTGTCTTGGTGCTTTTTTTCGTTACCGAAGACCACCTTTGAGGCTTACTGGCAATGAACCTTGCTATACTGAACTAGGCTTTGGAACTGTAATATCAACGGCTTCATCTGGTATAGTAATTTTTTTTTAATTTTTTCATTTTCGTTGGACATTGTCTCGACATTTTCTTTGTCTGTTTCTCTTTTTTTATTCTTGTCATTTTTTACTCTTATTCTTTTTCATTTCTTGCTGGTAAATGGTTCATCGTAATCAACATTCGAATCACTTGACAGACAGTATTCTGTTTCAGATGAAAGAAATGCTTCGATATTATCTTCTATTTCAGAAACGCTTTCCGAATTGTATGAAATATTATTTTCGCCAGGTAAAAGTTGTTCGATATCCTTCTCCATTTCTATTTCCAACTCCTTTTGGGTTAGTGGTCTTACATCATCCCACTTTTTATTATCCATTTTCAACTACTGCAGAAAAAAAGAAAAAATCTGCCAAGAACTGCAAATAATAACTTTAGTACTTACCTTCGTAAAAAATACTACGCAGCACACAAACTAAGTCACTTACAGGAGCACTATCACTATACTATTCAAACAGGTTATTGTGTCTATCCCCACTAACGCATAGGCGGGGCCGTAACAGGTTTTGTCATACCATGGCAATAAAACAGTGATCAAATGAAATTCGCGTAGTAAAATTTACTATGTTAAGTATTCTAGGGTTTGTTGTTTCAGGTTCTCGATTTTTTCTGCTGAAAGTGTTCCGAATTTCTTTCCTAATCTGTTTAATGAAACTTTGTCTTCTGCGACAGTTTGATTAGCATTTTTAAGTATATTGACTTTTGAAACGGACAGTAATCGTCGTAATTTTCTTTGTAAAGATAGCTTCCAAATTCATCAATATGTATCCACTTAACTCCATCTCTAAAGTTAACTTTTTGGTTTTGGACATTTTTCTTCCGATTAATAAGCTTCATTCTGTCAGCAAATTTGTCAATGGCTCGAAAATGTTGCTCCATGTCTATTATTATTGTGTTTCGAGCACTAGCACCTCTGATTATATGCCTGTACTATTCCGGTAAACATGTTTTCTCATGTTTTCTCAGTACATTTTCGATTATACCGAAGTCACGGTCAGAATCTAGAAAGCTTTGACCTACTTCTGGAAATTTATGTTCGATGCTGTCGAAAACATTCTTTAAAAAGAGGTACTGATATAAACATATAGTGTTAAAATTCTTGTTTTGTGCGGCACATGAGTTGGACCATATAATTTAATGCTTTCTAGTTTTCATGCTATCACTTTTTCAATGGCAGTTAACAAAGAACTTGCCACCTCTAAACTGCCACGGTTGGCATCTTCCGTCCATGTACACATGACAGCTTTCTCCTCATTTGACATAATGGCATGAATACCTAGGTTGTAGTACCACATTTGTCTCAAATAAAAGGCTTTGGAGGTTGTGATCTTCGGAAGAGGCATAGTTTGTTGCAAATCTACTGTTAAAAAACAAACTGCTGGATTTGAAGGGGCTGTTTGGTGGTCAGATCGCTGTTGATTAAATGCTGCTAAATAGTTTTCCCTATGTTCATCACTAGCTATGCCAGCGTCGCAAGTACTGTATGTGTCTGACTTGGGATGCCCGAATGACAAATTAAATTTGGTTGTAAATATGTTACTGTAGGAACATTCTTTACATAAAAAGATTTATCTTTATTTTCGTCATTACATCGTTCGATATATAGATTGTACATTTTTGAAATGTTTAATAGGGGGACAAATACTTCTTGTTAGGATTGTTAGACTCGAGTAATGAGAAATTTCACAAGGAAAGTCATTTACATGTTTAGCTATGTAATTAACCACCTCGTCTGCCAATTTATGAGGTCGATTAATATGACACCTCTTTCATCAGGTGAAGGTGCAGCTTTCCCATTCTTTAATTTTTTTTTAATAACTTCAATTTTTTTTCAGTGCAGTCTTACAAACCTGAATCATCTGACCGTTTAAGGTGATGTATCGGTATGAGAAAGATTTATTGGTTTTGGCATTCTTACGATGACGAGCAACAGGTTTTATATCAATACTATTACCATATTATAATATGCCTCCAAAACAGAAACACGTCGATTTCTTTCAAATTTTGTATCACATTTAAGTTTACAATTCACGTCCTCTTGAACTGACTTTGTGGAATTTTTCGGCTATTGTATGACGTATATTCCTTTCCCTTTTCTCTTGCGATAGCTGCACTATTTTTTTTCCACGTGGAAGGAGTTCGTTTTCTTTTTCTAGATGTATGTTCTTTGTAGGTAAATATTTTATTCTTCTTTGGTTGATTGTTTATGACTTTATTAGATTCTCCCATTTCTTTAGTATTGAAACTAGGAATGTCATCATCTGCAAGGTCTACCTGGACACCTCGAGAACACGCAATTTCATGATCGTCAGTATCTGGAACGAATTCCTCACTGCTGTCTCCACTGTCAGTATCTGGCACGTATTCATCACTACTAGAAATATATTCTTCACTGCTTGCATCAAATTGATATTTTAAACACCTTCGTGGGCAGTTTGTTACATTATGTTGCATGGAATTACTGCAACCCGGATGTTCATTGGCAATTAAGATTTCATCTGCAGAGTTCTCTGTAAAAACACAGCATTCATCAACAATCACAAACACTAGTTAATTGAATTTTATTCTATATATATATATATATATATATATATATATATATATATATATATATATATATATATATATCAGTATACCGTAAAGGTAAACAGTCGTAAATCCTCTTTTAGAGATTTCGAGAAAAGAGCAAATTAAAGAAATCTAGCACTTTAACTCAAAATTTGATGCATAATAAGTAAATGCAATTAATTGATATTATAAAGTTTTATTATCAATAGGATGATCTTTCAGTACATAGAATTGAATAATAAAAATATTTACCTGAACTTTTATTTTGGGGACTTACGACTCTTTACCACTAAATATAAAAACAGGTAAAAAGCGAAATAAAAATCGCAAGTCAAAGAAAACAAATATATTTTACTTTAAAACTTATACAATATGAGAACACCATAGTTTATATCTTAATTATCACTATCACTTTTATCACCATTTTGTGAAACCGCCATATTTCGATAAAAATCATGAAATTGGGGTGGCACCCATGGCAACAGTTTGATTAAATAGTCATGTTTTTTTTAGTAATGCCTTTTGAATTTTCACGCAGATCAGGTAACTGACTGGGGTATTTGAGTTCTTACTGATCTGGACACAGTTAATGCCTTGAAGCTGGCGTCGTCAAAACTCTGTTTATAAAAAATTGTATCTGGTGGTAGAACAGCCTTCACTTGGAAGTAAACAACGGTTGAAATAAGAAACGGTTCCTTATCGTTGTTTCTTTTCTTATTAATAAATGAAGACCGCGGTTGAGCATATAAAACTTCAAAGTTTTTGAAATCTGATAGTTTCATTTTAATAACCTTTGCACCAATTGATCGAATTAGCAGGGGGTGGCAATTTCCATTGTTGGCTGTTTCTTCAAACACCTTTCAATTAACCCATGAACATGATCTGCTTCCATGTGGGTATGACCGCTTAACAAAAATTTATGTTCAATTGTCTTCAGATTAGGGCAAATTTTTAACATCCACAAGTAGTTCATCATCATCATAACATTTCGATTTTGACTTGGGCAATTGTCTGACCAAATAATTAAATGTTCAACAGTAGAATTGACAATAACCATTTCCGCCCACTTCAATAATGCAGAACAAATTTCATGCCCACCTCTTCCCGCTTCGGACTCGTCCCACATCATGCAGTACGATTCTTTTAGGGTTGCATCATAAATTGTAAGATTAAGTGTCCATAGGTTTAGATAGTAGAAGCTCTGATTATTACTTAGATATGGAGTCGGAAGGCACTTCTGTAAGTCTACCATTATGACTTTGGTTTTTCCTGGTGAAGATCTACTTTGATCTTTATCATATCTCTTGCATTTGTACCTTTCGCTAGCTTCTTTAAGATGGTCATCGTATTTCTGGCGAATCACTGCCTTTTCTTCGTCTTGAATATTTTGCTTATAAGCTGTAGAATAAATTTGTCACAGCTGTCACATGTATCAGCCGAAGGTGTTTTAAAGCCAATATTAAATTCCGAGTTAAGAACTTTTTTATATAACCAAAGCTTCACAATTTGTTCCTTGGCAACCTTTTCTTCATCACATTTTGCCAAATATAATTTATACATTTTGTTTTTATTTAATTCAGGTCCTAGATACTTTTTTGAACTTTTTTCGTGAGTGTAGTGACTCTCGTAGCAAGGAAACGAGTTTATGTGCGCACGAACTCGATCGACAACCTCGTTAGAGACTTTGTTAGGTGACACATGTCGTCCACGTTTATCTGCACACACAAATCCTCCCGTTAGATCTTTTTTCAAAACATTACGTACGACCGTTTCGGAAATGCCCAGTGTATTCAAGAAGAATGTCTTGCAAACATCAATTTTTGTATTGAATCTCCTGATTTTACATCAAAGTTATAACCAATTGTTTGTTTCCTTTGATGATTTTTGCTATTGTCTTTTGGTCGATGGCGGTTGATCGCTTTGGTAGTAACATGGGAGCGAACAAACTGACGTTTACAATTCCAATTATTCTGCTTTCTCCAGTAATTCTCAAAAATCTTCAATCTAGTCCCTTGGTTAATTTTTATTGTCCAATTTCGCCTGCAGGGTGCACAGCCTGGTTTTAGGGAGTTTGCTTTTATTTTCTTGCCGGAATTTGAAACATGTTCATATCCTGCTTGCGTTGCTTTAGTCCTTTTTGTACCCTTCCACGTATGTATCCGTTTTACACGTTTTCTAGACTCTTTATTTTTTTCATGTTCTTCAGAAATATTATTTGTATCTTCAAGCATGATGACACTACTGTCAGCATCATTTTTATTCCCATGCGAACTTCCAGCTTTGATATCATCGATACTATTTTCACTTATGTTAACTGCATTGACGTTTCTATCTTCATGTAAACTAACATCTTCTTCAGCAAGCATGCTAGTCACATCTTCATCATCACTACTATGCTCGTTCGGAAAATAATCAGGATCTGTGTCGCTTTCATTGCTATTATTGCAGCTTGTTTCATAGCAAGTGCAGCTTTCTATTTGCGGCTTATACACAGAAGTGCACGATATTAAATTTTCATCTGAACAAGAGTGATTAGTGCTGCTTGTGACCTTCTGAGATGTTAGTGTCAGTTCTGATTGTTGGTGGATAAAGTTTTTATATGATGAATCTGAAACAAAAATAATGTAAAAATGTGGAGGTAAAGTCATATGGCCTTAGAATTATTATTAGAATTTAATATGAATAAGTATTAATATTATAATTTTATATGAATTAAATTAGAATTATCCTTAGTTCTATGCATTATTTTACGTACCACAAGCTAATTTTTTCTCTTCACAGACAACATGAACGGCTTCATGATCCCTTCTAGCTGATGAATTTTGTTTTGATTGACCTAAACAAAAAGTTGGCATATATTAGACGTAAGAGGTAAACAGTCGTATCTCCAATGCATCAAATTGAATTGAAGAGTTATTGTACTTTTGACGGGTCCGTGAAGTTGGCGCGGACTTGAAAGCACAAACGAAATGCATATGCACAATCGTTTGTGCTCGTTTGTGCCGTTTTCAGTTACTCAGCGCACCCAAAAACAAAAAAGTTACGGCAATTTCAAAACTCCGCGCCAAGTTCACGCTTTTGGAAAAGCACAAACGAAATGAATATACGCAATCGTTTGTGCTTCGTTTGTGCTCGTTTGTGCCGTTTTCAGTTAATCGGCGCACCCAAAAACAAAAAAGTTACGGCCATTTCAAAACTCCGCGCCAATCAAACATTTCCAATGGCAAATAATGGTTGAACGGTCTTATATTTTTATTATAATATTTATGAAATGTATGTATTTACAAAGAATGTTAAATTTTAAGATAGAAATGATATAATCATCAACACTTTTACGAAATATTAAAATATAATACATGTATGTATTAGGATGGCCTATAAAAAACGACATGTTTTATGGGCCACCCGAATATGATAAATGGTTAAATTCATACATTAAAGTAAATATAATTAAACAATTAGAATAAAGAACTAAATGTGCGTTGTATGATCCATCGGAACCGACTCTGTGAATATGAATTACCACAGTTTGCTTAAAGTGTATATAAAATTAAATGTGGGGTTACTAACATATCTGATCTTATATCTATTTTGTTTTTTGGGTACAAATCGTCATGCATTTCCCATTGCGCGTCAATACGCCGACTACAACATACGTAGTGACCAATTACATTATATTTGTTTGTATCGCCGATGAAGTGTATTACAGATCGTAGTATATATGTAGTATCGGTTATAGTTATCTTATATGGAATTTCTGATAATTTGGTAGTAGCGCAGTGATTTGTTTCTATAAATATGTTGGAAGAAAATCTTTGTATTAATAAATTTCCACATTCACATTGGCGGTTTTGTATACAATTTTGAATAGATTCAGCTATACTACTAAATCCATATTTTTTTAACATATCTATATTAATCGGTAATAAAGGATAAAATGAAATTTTGCAATGGTTTCCATTACATGAGGGAACAAGTGAATAACTATAAAATTGGAGTAATAAGGTTTCTACAATGTTTACAACATTACAGTGACATTCTATTTTTATAGTCTTATTAACCATAATTTTTGTCGCAAAACAATTTTACTATTTGTTATCAACGACCCACGAATTCTATAACACTCAGCATTGCACAGACCACTCATTAATTGTTGAACCGATAGGATAACATCACTTTTCTCACGTTCGTTAAAAAAAGAAATGTATTCAATGCTGTCACAACAGGCTGCACTGATTCCCTGAAATACCGCATCCAGTGCACAAGTATTCGTAAAATAGTAATTATTGCCATGTAGGGTTACTGATCGACGAAACAAATTACCATTTTTTAGAATTCCAATTTTAGTCTTTTTTCCTTCGGAAATATACAATATCTCAGGTGCCGGTCCACCGTATCGGCTTTTCTTTTTTTTTACACGGTTGATTTCCTAATCCTCGCCAATTTTCAGTGGAATTTAATTCGTTGATGGCTAGAAATTAAGTAAAATAAAATAACGTCCGTAATCTTTTTAGTTACTTTACTCTTAAATATTAGGAAGCTGAAAAATTGCTCAAAACTAACAATGGAGTAATAATTTCTTTAAAATTTTGTAAAGTAACTGTGTTGACTAAAAGGGTAAAATATAAAATCTACTTTACTTAGTACTTTTTAATAAAATGTTATAAATAGGAGTAGGTACATTACCATCAAAATTGTTCTTAATACTGGATGTTGATATTGCACTTTCTGGAATTCTTGATTTAGATCTATCTAAAAAGATAACTTGTAATCAGTTTCAATAATACACATATAGTATGTAAGATTAAAAGAACTACAACGTACTGTATATTCATAATGAGTACTTTTCTGCATTTGGAGGATGAATTGTTAGGTAAAAAAATATAACAAAATCTGTATAATGTATTCCTCAAACTTCTTATTTAATTATATTTATATTCATAAATAAGAAGTTCGAGGAATACAAATTTTTTATATGTACTGTATATTCATTTACACTAACTAAATCTGGAAGTTGTATTGCTGCTGATTCAACTATAGCTTAATTGCCTATTTTGTTGATTATCGGTCACCACATTTCCATTTGGCTCTAATTCAACTTTATTGCTTAAGCTCCTTATTTTGTTGATTGGCAGTCATTTTTTAATAAATTCCCTTTGGTAAAAGAAAATTTGTTGTGAATTATATGTGTTGCTGTATGCAGTTATTTACTACAATTTGCAACTGTTGCATGGGACACTAGCGTCATCCTTTGAATAGTTCCATAATGGATTAAGAAGAACTTGTCCATCTGCATGGGTCTGTAATAAGTTTTTAATGTACGATTTTTCAGATCGTTGAAATAACTGTCAACTATTGCTGACGATTATGTTGGCAATCCATTACTCCTGACCATAAAACTAGTGTTCTCGTTAATCTTCTCAAATCGTTTGTCAACCCAGGGCTATAGTGATAATTCTCAGTATCTGTTACTGTATTACATTGAGCCAAACTTTTCTCTTTTATTTTTTCAAACCAATCCCCTATGTTGCTTACACTTGTACTTGCTTATATTTCAAAAATAGATTGTGATTGAATATTTTCGTATTGTAGGTATTCCTTATCATCAAAATCACTCAAATCAATTGTATCTGTACCGGAAATGAGCGTTTTTATTTTTTTTTGTGAATTTCGCTTGGAACCTCTAATCCAATGTCATTACTGACTGTTACATATAATTAATAAACTAGTCATTAATGACTCGATATCCTCTAGATTAGATGCGTTAATTATTAAATTTAATGATCTTAAGTAAAATTCGTGCAGTAATTTAGGTTTTCTAATAGATTCCAAACGACAAATCATATTTATAACATGTGCGTAGTCTATTCGCAGGTAAACAGCCGGAATAGGGTTGTTACGCTTTTGCAACAAGGCAAAACTTGTATTTAAGTAATCTTTTAAAGTCATTTCTAAAAAAGACCAACATGCAGCACTTATTAGCGCCAATGAGTGGTCTGTTACAATAATTTTGGGAGTCCTTGCTCCACTACGTTGCCAATTTTAAGCCAATAGCTTATAGAGTTTGTGTCATTTGCTTCAGACAGCATCTGACGCACTGGTATTAGACCACTATTCTTAAATGAAACCACAACTGAATACAAAAAATATGCCCAGATGTAGTGTTATTTGGTCTACTAATCTTTTTACCAGTCCTCCTGTGGCGTCTATAGCAACTTCAGATTCATAATTATTTACGTAGCTGTTGTAGATTTGTAACTGCTCTGGCGTTCAATATTGTAAGCAAAATTTATCTAAGGAGATTTGATAAATACTGGAATTCAATGGTTGAGAATATTTTAAGTATAGTAGGTGCTCTATAAAGTTTCCTCCAAATTTTTCAGAACTTCCTAAATTTTGTTGTAAATACTTTTGCTTGCATTTTCTAAGAACGCTTAATCCATAAAGGATTCGAGGTTCATCCTCACCAAATGTCATAGTTCTGAAAGCTTCTTCTCTCTGCCAATTTACAGCAAACTTGCCATCAGCAAGCTGTTTCGCAATATCATTACGGCGATCCCCAGTAAGAAATCTCTTGGTATCTCCGGAATGAGCATTTTTATTTGTTTCATGAGTTTTAACCGTTAGCTCAAGCTCATTTGAGTCGGTAGGACCGTTTTTGTTATATATGAAAATTTTTCCTAAACATTCTTTACAGTAACCAAAGATGCGTAAGTAATAGGTCCCAAATGGATGTAGTCGATGAGTTTTAAACACCCATATAGAATTTTTGTCGTCTAAATCGTTCACTTGCTGAAATATAATATCAGACCACCCCGTTTTCAAAAAGTGCCTGGTCTTTCCGTAACTACTAACACTATCAGGTTCTATTAGACGCCAATATTTTCAGATAGGATAACTTTATATGTATCGCTCTGCAAAAATCTTCACATGTACCATTATCATCTTTGTCATCACCCGTATCGTTGCACATAACAATTCCTAATAATTCATGAATGTCATGTCTATTACACTTAACAAAAGTATAAACTCCTTTAGCTGATAATTTAAAAGATAATTTCCTTGAAATGTCAATCCAAATTTTAGCTGATGGTTTGTTGATATTTAACAAAATTTCGGATTCGTTTTGTACCAAAACAGCTTTTAAATCAGCAACTGAAACACTAGGTTTTTTCGGCATTTCTGGAAAATAGAATGTATATTCTTCAAATAGAATAGAAATCTCGACATCGACTTTTTGTCACTTTGTGTACTGATCAATTAAGAACTGCTGTAGAATTACTATTTCACTTACAATCAGTATAAGAATCTTTAAAATTTGATACTCATTGCATAAAACCGTTGAGTGAAGAATAAAACACAAAAAAATCCGGAATTATACTCAAAACTATAAATCTGCGACATTTTGTTGTAAATGAACGGCAACAGTTTAAATAAAATTAAGAGGCCACTAGTATACCGCATGTCAATCCAACTAAAAAATAATGCCCCTGTAAGAAGAGATACTAAACTCTTCCATTATTATAACCAAAAAGTATAATGGTTATTTTATATATATATATATATATATATATATATATATATATATATATATATATATATATCACTATTTTCAGGTGTAGATACTGGTTATTTGGTGACCTCTGACTCCAATGGTGCATCAAAATAAAATGATATCTGCGGACGCAGATTAGATGTTAGATATGTTGCATGCGGTAACTATCTTACAACCCGCTTCTGTTCCTTTTATAGGCCCGTACTAAAAACTGAGGAAGGGATTACCAGGGATAAATTGTTGTTATTAAAATGTTTAATTTAAAAAAAAGGTAACTCTAAAGTGTAGTATCTAATGACCAATGGATACCATGGTTAGACGCATCTATTGCGATATTGCGATTGAGTAATATTGGCCCGAATCGACAAGTTTCTTTACTTTCGGTTGGATAGAGTATGGCGCTAATACGCCTGTTACAATTTTTGCCGCTTTTGTTCGACCTAACTGTAGCTCACTTTCAATTTTTGAATCGCAGTACAATAATGGTGCTAATTTGGTAGTACAATCTAGAGATCTGTAAGAATGCGCATGCATAACATTGTCGTATACTTCACCTAGTTCAACCGCAGCAACTTTTTTAGAATGTTGAGATGATGTTGACGGTTTTCCAAACAAATTTGTAATACTTGCACTGCTTTTTTTTATACGAATATTCTTCTTATGTTCTGCCCCCTTATCGTGTTGCTTCACGTCATTGAGGCCACCGTTTGCAACTTTGAAGGCTTTCTTACAAAGAGTGCAGTGCTTTGTTTTTATTGTTATCGTCAGGTTTCAACCATGTAAATTCCATCTCCCATTCAGTTCTATAATTGCAAACATATTTTTCCTCTTACGCTGACTTTTTAGTCGTGTCTCATCGCCCGTATTATAATCAGCATTATCTGAACGGCTTGAGTCGCTCATTATTTTTATGCAAACCTTAAAAAAATTATTTGCTGCTGCCTGTGACGTTACTCACAATTTACAATACAATCATCAACTTATTACACGACACAATAAAATTATACTCGCGCAAAACAATTAAAAAATCAATCAACTTCCTGGCTCGCCTCACGGAAGACAATGAACAAACATCACAGAAGGATATTCTGTGACAAACATAAACAAACCTGTTTTCTTGACGCGCACCGCGCATGCGTCCGGCCCGCTCTCTTCGCCTGACATACGAACACACGAACGAACGGATTCACAAATTAAACAGCCGCGGCGGGCCAGACAGAGTGCCCGTGCCCACACCAACCATGACGGAATTTGTAAAATACGAGCTTTCTTTACCCCGTATTTAATTTTGCTAATTACTGGTTCCTAAATATTTTTAGCGCGAAAACGGGGTAACCCGTAAAATACGGGCATTTGGCCACCCTACAGTAAAGTCACTTGGTTAAAATATGTCCAATTTTCATGTTTTTCAAGATGAAGTGCTCTATTTTGTAGGAATTCATCTCAACTCTCCAGTTTAATCTTTTTGGAACAACACTACATTTAGTTTGACCAAACAAGGCAACAAATGGATAAATAAATACCTTAAAACTTCAAACATATAAAATAACCTGACGTGTTAATTGGCTTAGGCTCTGTAAAAATCCCAACCGCAATGCCCTTTTTTGTTGTTCTACAGTGTAATACACGAAAATTAATCGAAATGTTTTAATTAAAAAATTACACTTACCTACATGGAATTGAAGAAATAACTTTAAATTGGTTAAATGACTCTATCTTACTAATCGGTCTTGAAAAGGATGAATAATAGCATATCCGAAATACTACCCAATAATTATGGTGTTCTTCAAGGAAGTGATTTAGGCCCTCTACTTTTTGTTGTATATCAATGATATTAGTCAAGCATACAAATTTGATTTTATTAACCTATTTGCAGATGATACATTCATTGCAGTCTATGATAAACAATTATATAAGGTAATAGAAAAATGAACCAAGGCCTAAAACTATTATCGGGATATGTTAATGTAAATAACTTAAAAATTAATGTCAAAAAACTCAAGCAATGATTAGTACAACTTCACCTAAAATAAATATATCGATTATGGAACCCAATTCTGAAAATTAACAATGAACAATTAAAGTTGGTTTAAATCTTTTAAATAGTTTGGTGTGAAAGTGAATGAAATTTAATGACCAATTTTGCATATTAAAAACAAAGTTATAGATAAATTCTGTTCACCAGAATCGCACGAAAATAACAAACGCTAGAATTTAATTAATGTTTATAACAATTAAGCCAATTTTTGAATACTGTTTTCGATAAACTATCTAATAAAAAAACAAACTTAAAAAATTACAACATTTACAAAACCGACGAATGCGCATTATTCAGCAATGTGATTGCAATACTGATTACATGTTGAAAACATTAAATTGGTATTCAATTAGTAATAAATACAAATTCAATAATTTAATTTTTATTTTGAAAATAGTAAATGGTTTACTTCCTAAATATTTTAAAAATTTCATTATTGAGAATTTCAATATTCATAATTATTATACAAGGAATAATGTTAATTTCTATATTAAAATGTACGTCTTGCAATCATGTTTAATCCTGTAGGTATAAGTTGACACATGAAATAAAAACATGTAGTAGTTTAAGTACCTTTGAAACAAAATTAAACCCATTATTTACTTTTTATAAATAATGTGTAAGTTCACTATTTGTATATGTATATTATTATAGTATCTTTTTTATAATAGCTATAAGTTTTAACAAATGCTTTTTTTATATTTAGTTATTGTAAATTAGAATTTATTCTACAATAATAGTATTTCTTCCGTAGAATGTACTTACCACTACTGTTAACAGCCATTGCCATTCAATATAGTTTTTAGCTCTGGAACTCATTTACCACTTACACACTCACGATTTCCACACTTCAAATTAAACTGATGAACTGAATTGTAACATTTTTAAAGTTAACAAAGAAGACATGGTAATGAATAGAACAAAAGTCTTATTGGAATTACCACTTTCCCGTGTCATTGGAATGGGTACCATAATTAGAAACTACTTGGGTTCTGTTTAGGGATTACAAATAGAATCTCAATCATTAATGGAAAATAGTTAATTACAGTTCATTTCTGTAAACACTGAGATTATGATAACTTTAGACAACTACCTTAATCTGCATTCAATGTGCACATTAAGGGAAAAATAAAATTTTAAAGGAGAATCCATTCTTTTATTCTTCTAAATGAAGTTCAATTGTCTTTTTAAAAATAGTTTTTACTTGTTTTAAAATGTTTTTAATCTAAGGTCAATGTTATGCAAGCTTATATTTTTAAATTAAGTTGGATTTTCTTACAGCAGTAAATATACTAACAAAAAAGGAAATTACAACTAATTTAATTTCTACATTTTTTAAAAATACAATTTTTATTAAACAATTAAATAGGTAGGTATTTTTTAAATTAAAGTTCTTTGCAATATTTATGTAGCACATATTCTTACAATGAAACGTTATTTTGTAGCTCTTACTACAATTGCGTTTTTGTGTTTTAGACAACTTAAATCGTAATAGACGAATCAAAAAATTAAGTACTGATCGTTCAATTATTTTTCTCGAAATCTCTCTAGCATAATTTGATAAAGTAATACACTGAAATAACTTTTAAAAATTTCTTTTACTTTACAGTTTACAGTTTGTAGTTATTCCTCTTTAATACCCGTTTCAACGTATCGCTTTATTTTACTGATTGCATTATCTATAGTATTGCTATACTTTTGTACTACTGCTACCGAGCATTAATTGCAATATTGAAACAAAGCTAAATAATAGAAAGCTATACGATATGTTGAAGAAGTCGAAAGCGCCCAAACCTTTGATACTAAATTTTGAATTTTATCTACATGAATGTTAAATGTAAATGCTCTATTGAAAAGTTCATTTTCAAGCAGTACAAACTCAATAGAAGATGTTTAATCTTAATCTGATCAATTCATAGTTACAAGAACCGCGACCTGTCGGACCGGCAACAAAAGTATTAAAACTAATATTTTGTTTTGTCTAAAGTAGATACAGCTTTTAAACTTTTTAACTTAAAGCTTAATAATTGTTTATGAATGATCGTTTTCCGGAAATTGTTCATTGCTTACTAAGTTGCCCAAAAATAAAGTGAGTTCTTTATTAAAAATATAGATGGCAAAAGTTAGATTAAAAGTCCTAATTTAATAAAATTGCACAAAACACGAATAGTCGTGGCTTGCAGTTCATAAGCATTGATAAATGAAAAATACTTTGCCTCTATATTGTATTAAAGGTAAATATCGTCTAACATATATAAAAGTACCTTTGATGAGCCCAAAGCGAATAGCAACATTGGGGGGCTCACGAAGGAACGATAAACATCTATTCTGTATATAACCGGGCTCAACAACGTCCTGTATATCCGCGAAGTGAGCCGGGCTCATCGGGCGCCTGTTAATATATCGGGCTCATTAACGTGCGGTATATAACTATATATATATATATATATATATATATATATATATATATATATATATATATATATGCCAACATACGAAGACATTATGAAACATTATTTATGGGTTCAGTTAAATCTAACAACTGGAATCCGGAACCTGCGGTTAGAGAAATATCTAAGGTTATTCTCGACACAGTTAAAAATATACGACTTAGCGCATGTGCGCGTGGGTGTATGAGTATGGGGGGGGGGGGCGATGGCGTGCGAGCGTTTGTGTAGGTGTGGGTGTGTGTGGGTGTGTATGTGCGCGTGTGTATGTGTGTGTGTGGGTTTGCGTGGGTGTGCGTAGGTGTAGGTCTGTCGGTGTGTAGGTCTGTCGGTGTGTAGGAGTGTCGGTGTGCAGGTGTGTTGGTGTGTCGGTTTATAAGTGTGTCGGTGAGTAGTTATGTAGCTTTGTAGGTGTGTAATTGTCGGTGTGTACGTGTGTCAGTGTATAGGTGTGTCGGAGTAGGTGTATCGAAGACATGAAACATTTTTTATGGGTTTAGTTAAATCTAAAATTGACAATTGGAATCGGGAGCCTACGGTTAGTGAAATATCCAAGATTATTCTTGAAACAGAATATACGACTTAGTGCGTGTGCGCGTGCGAGTGGGCGTCGGTGTGTGCGTGTGCTTGTGCGTGTGGGGGTGCATTAGTTTGCGTGTGTGCGTGTGTGTGTGCGCGCTGGTGTGGATGTGTGTGGGTGCGGTCGTGGGCGCAGGCGAGTGCGTCGGCGTAGGCGTCGGCGGGTGTGTGTGTGGGTGTGGGAGTGGACGTGGACGTGGGTGTGGGTGTGCTTGTGGGTGTGCGTGTGTGTGCATATGGGTGTGCGTGTTAATTAAATATTTGAACTTTGTGGTGGGCGTTGGCAGTGGTCGGCACAGAGTTTCACTCATTTCATTTGTTTTACTCGAGTAGTGCACGTCACTACACCTTTGTTTGAGATAACTTATTGCGGTATTTGCGCTTTCCATTATTTTAAATAAACGATAAGTGATACAATGTGTGCTAACGTTCCTAAGACTAGGAAAGAAAGTGCGTTGTATTTGGTGAACCAATACAATTAACTTCAGACAATCGTGTTATGCCAACATACGAAGACACTATGAACCATTACTTATGGGTTCACTTAAATCTAGAATCTGACAACTGGAATCCGGAACCAACGGTTAGAAATATCTAAGGTTATTCTTGACACAGTTAAAATATACGACTTAGCGCGTGTGCGTGCGCGTGGGTGTGAGCGTGTGAGTGGGGGGGGGGGCGTGCGTGTGTTTGTGTGGGTGTGTATGTGCCAGTGTGGGTATGCGTGCGGGCGCGGACGCGTGCGTCCGCGTAGGCGTGGGCGTCCGCGGAGTCATGGGCGTCGGCGGGAGTGTGTGTGGGTGTGGGTGAGCGTCCGGCCGTGCGTACGGGTGTGCGTGTGGATGTGCGCGTGTGTGTGTGTGTATGTGTGTGTGTGTGTGGGTGTGTAGGTGTGGTGGTGTCAGTGTGCAGGTGTATCGGTGTGTCGGTGTGTCGGTGTGCGTGTGTGCGGATGTGCGTGTGTGCGGGTGTGTGCGCAGATGCGCATTTGTGTGTTTTAAGATAACTCAATAAATATATATATATATATATATATATATATATATATATATATATATATATAGTTCAGTTCGAGTTACCAGGAGCAGAACACGAAGACTTGAAAATGGCAGATGAGATTATACCGAAACGTCGTCATTTCAGCATCGGTCCTTTTAAGAACCATGGAGAAGAATCTACGTGAGACCAAGCCCGGAAGAACATCAACTTCATATATATATATATATATATATATATATATATATATACCTACGGTAAATTTATGATATAAAACGTAACATGTTTTAGCGAGTTGTCACATTATCCCAACGAAATAAGAAAACTATGGGTGTCCTGAAAATGTGTAATATTCTAATTATAAGTAATAAAGTTAGGCACCTTTTTGTAAATGTTATTATATTTAAAGCATTGTCTATTATATATATATATAAGTAGTAATAGCTATGCCGAAGTTAGGCCATTATTTGGTCAATCTGCCGCTAGGTGGCGCTAGCAGCAGTGTAAGAATTGGGTCAAAGCCCTAGCGCTTCAAGATGGCGCTAGGGATTCGCCCCCTAGAGGGCCCCCTTGTTGCGAATGGCCCCCTTGTGGGGCAAAGCACACGAAGGGGACCCTCTGCATAAGGTGTTAGGTCTTCGCCCCCCCTTGCCAGGTGAATGTCTACAAGGGGGCGAAGTCCTGTTGTAGTATTAGATGTCTCAAGGGGGCCCTAGAGCAGCAGCAGTAACATACGGTTGTCGTTGGTGGCCCCCGTTGTATAAGACTGTGCAAGGGGGCTCCCTTATAGAAGGTAGTAACGATTTCGTCCGTCGTCGTCATCGTGGTCGCTGTAGTAGTAGATGGCGCTAGTATCGTGTCCGAAAGTAGAATCAGCTAATAGGAATGTATATCCGGAACGTGTGTCCATAAAAGGATGTGTATCCGGGTCAATGCCCATAAAAGGATCGCATGAAAGGATCGCATGCATCTAGAGGAAATACTGTCGTGTGCAAAAGCAGATGTAACGGTAAATGGCGCTAGTATCGTCTCCGAAAGTAGAATCAGTTAATAAGAATGTGTATCCGGGTGAATGTCCATAAAAGGATCGAACCGCATGCATCTAGAGGAAATATTGTCGTGTGCAAAAAAGCAGTTGCAGCTGGGTGTATCCATAAAAGGATCTGTGTGTGTGTGTGTGGTGCTATCCCCTGTCCGCCCCGGGTGCCGGCGCCGGCGGATGGCGCTGTCGTCCTGCGCCGGGCTCTCTCGCGGGGTTGGCCTGGATGCTGGGGGCTGGTGCTGGGTGTTTAATTCTTTTGTATTTGGGATATGTGTGTGAGGGATAGTAAGAAAAATGTAAAACCATTTTTAAAAGATATTTTTATTTAATACATACATATATAAAATACATTATGTTAGTTGTCTTATTGATTAGTGTACGTAGTGTTTGATTCGAAATTCAGTATGATGATGAAGAACTTAATGGAGTTATGTAGTTTAATTATTGTGAAATGTAAAAACCTTTTGTGAAAGATATATTTATTTAATACATACATATATAAATATTAAATACATCATGTTAGTTGTCTTGTTGATTAGTGTATTACTAATAATAACCCCATGGTCTGGTGGTTGTACAATTATTAGGATCAACAATTCGCTTATCATCGTATGCACTTAACACAATTTTATTTTGTAACAGTGTGTATACCTTATGTTTTTTTGAAGTAATTAGATATTGATTACGTTTAATGATTTCATTATTAAATAGACCATTTTTGTAATCATCTATTGTTATTTCTTTGAGACTGGCCGCTTTGCAACCTTTTGATTTTTTTGTAAATTTATCATCTACTCTAAATGAATACATCTTTGATTTAAGTCCAACGAATTCTAGCATTATTTGTCCTTGATTTTCATCTTTCATTAAGCCAGGTATTTTGTTATTTTTTAAGGGAATTTTAAAAATATTATTTGAAGGATAATTAGACGTATCAAATTTATCAATATCATTCTTTATACATTCATAGATATCAGTCTTAGTGTTTGTAAATGCGTATAAAAGGCTGTCTGTATCTGAATACAAAATTTTAGCATTGTTTTGAAATTTTTCTAAAATGTAATTATAGTGAAAATCGTATAAGGATGTTTTAGAGATGTCTAGAATAGCAAATCCTAAATAAATGGGTTTATTTACTGTAATTTCTAGTTTGTTCATTTCTGTAATTGTCATATCATCATAAATACTGCAGCTATGAAAATTTGGTTGTGCTATGTAGGCACCTGCACCATAGCGACCTTCCCACTTGGTTACTAAATGTACTTGTTTATATTTTCTCACGTTTTCCATACATTTACCAAAAACACTATTTACCATTAGTTTATAGAACTGTATCAAATTCGTTTTGTGATTGTTGTCGCATTAAAGTAATTAAGTTTACATATTGTTTAAGCCATGGAGCTTGTTTGAATCGTAAAACTCTGTGTACTTTGATTAATTTCATTCCTAATTGTAAATATATTTTGAGATTTCTATAATGAATGACGTAATTTCGTTTTGGATAAAGAGTGAGTAATAATTTGCTAAATTTTGATTTTGAATTTGGTGGAATCATATGTTCCGGTGCCAATGGTAAATCGCTATGAAGCTCTCGCAATTCAGTAGGATAATCTAAGTCACAATCTAAAATGTATCCAACATCAGCTGTATCTGAAGTATTTAAAATGTTAGAAATATCAAAACCTGTTTCGTCTAGTAAAGTGAACTCATCATACGGTAGATATTGTGACATGGATAAACCGTATAAATTATTCACATCAAAAAACATTAAAGTAACCGTTTCAGAATTTGGATCATACTCATCTCCCATGTATTTATTATTTGCTTTTGCATATCGATGTGAACATTGAGATATACCACCTCGAATACCTCGTTCAATAAATAAAACCATATCAATATCGGTTAAGAGTTCTAATTTAATTTTTGTAATTTTTAACATAGCATCAAATGCGAGACCGGGAGCTGTACAATAATGTAAAGGATCGAGTTGGTATGTTTTCAAGCACGTTTTGCGAAAAAATTTTCTAAAATATCTGCTAATAGTAGAACATCTGTTTTTAGATATAAATCTGAATATTCACCTAAAGTTTTAACTTTGAACGTGTTCCAAACATTAATGGCATGCTGGTAATCTTCATCGCTAACATGTTTATTAGCTAATTGACTAAAAAATACTGTTTGTGAAGGTAAATTGGTTTCATTTAATTTTTCCCAAGAATCTAGGTATTCATAGGGAAAGATACCTTTTCGAATTAATAGATTAAATTCTTGTTCATCATTACAGTGAGACATTGTAATCATTTTTTTATCATTCTCCAAATAGGAAGCTAGTTTATTGATACTACTACTCATAAATCTAAATGAATCGATAAATCTCAATTTTATTTTAGTATATGGTACAGTTTTAGTGAATGAGATGTATTTTCTTTATTCAATGGCAATAAGGATATTTTACCAGGAATAGATGTAGCGTTTTTCAATTATAAAATGAGAATCATAGCCACTGAGGTTATGGAAAACAATAGGAATAATATGTTTATCTTTAAAATTTAAATAACAACTTTGGTGTGCTGCTCCACGATATTTACCAGTTAAATGATTATGATTAAGATCGATTTGTGTAAATGGTTTACCACAAATAAAGCAATTGACTGCTTTACAGAAATTTTCAATCTGATCTTGATTTAAACATTGTAAGGATCCTTTTCTGGAGGGCAGGTTTCTTTTATAGGAATTGTCTTACTAATTACCACGATGTGGATTTTGTGTTAACCTCGTCTAGTCAGGAAATTTAGGTGTTCGTTTTTAGACTTTTATATAACTATTTACAAATTGTTCATACCCAGGTTTAATACATATATTTAAAACAAACTCTAAATTATAATAATAAGAAGAAAAGTAATAAATAAAAAGGTATTCTGGTAAAATAAATTATATTCCTGGTTCAGCGCCTGGTATTTGGGCAGCCCACCGTACACCAATGTGAGCATGGCGTCGTCGACGCTGTAGGTGGTAAATTCCTCGTTTTATAATGGTCCCGGACAGGTGTCTCTGTTTTCGTTGTCGTCGGTTTGGAAATTTTCTGTAAATCAACCGCGTTATAATACAGTGTTCAAAACAAATAAAATAATGGTGGATTTTGTTTCTTTGTAAACAAAATTATAATGTGTTCAGGTGAAAATAATAAAAGGGTGTGTGTACAATTCCAAGGAGGATTACTGTGTTTTAGCCAGGTAAGTTTATTCTGGTTTATTATATTTTATGTTTAAGACAATGTTTTTGAAGTGAGGTTAAAGCGTAATTCAAATTTCTATCAGGGACTGGTCTTTATATTACTGATATTTTATTCAATAACGTTTTGAAATACGGAACAAGTTACAGAAAAGCAGGCCCTACACGGGGTTTTGGTATTTACACGATTTGTGTTAATACAAAGTCGGGTTATACAACGGGGTAATTGTTGTGTTTAATTTATGGTGGTTTGTACACACGGACTACGGAAAAGACTAATTCTAAATTACTATAATTACTATATACAATCAAAATATCTACAAGGGGTTATTGAACGTTTGGAATTCGTAATTTACGGTTTGTAATGGTTCATATGATACCGGTATATTTTCAACATGTGTTGTTGAAAATTCGATAAGAGTTCGTTTAAACTATTTAAATGAAACGTTGACCTTCGTTTTATTTGTATAAAGAGGATGATTCTTTACACTGCAATTGAATATGATTTCTTAATTGCGGAAATGGAAATGGAGTTTCTCTAAGAAATATTACCTTAGGGTTTTATAATTAAAGCGTAATTTATTGCTTTAATTTGATTGATTTCTTAATATAAAATTAGCAATTCTTTTACTTTGAAGTAAAACGTAAAATTTGCTTTTAGTTGTATAAATGTAATATTTTACACAATTCAGGTTTGGTTTTCGGTAACAATTTGGATTTGATATTCAGGTGTATTTTATATACAGTGATAATATTACAAGGGGAGTATAATTAGTATAGTCAGTTGAGAGCAATATAAGAATTCAGGGTTAAATTGTCGTAACTTTTAAGATGCTAAAGTCAATCAATCTTAGAGATTCTATTTATTCAAAGTTGTAACGGACGCTTTGAATATATAGAATTATATACAGGAGGTTCAGGATATATTGGGTTTGTTTATATATCGTTAATAGCCAAGCCAGCGGGCTCAATAGTCTAAATTAACGAATCTTAGAGATCCTATTTATTCAAAGTTATAACGGACACTGTGAATATATAGAACTTTATACAGGGGGTTCAGGATGGAATTGGTAAATTGCCGTTTCTGAGGTTATATCGCGTGAGTGGGCAACCAGACGTTGCTTAAAGCCCCATTTACTAGAAGAAGCCCTATAATAATCTCGGTGACCGCCGGTGTTAACCAGTCAATCTACGTAAGATCAGTATAATACGCAAAACCTCTTTGACGTCAATTACTTTCTTAAGGATGGTTTGTTAATAGGAATTTCTAGGTATTACAACTATTTTTAAAAATCGGTTATACTTCGGAGTATTTGAATTCTATTTAATTCAATTGAAATTGCTTTAAGAGCGGTCAGGCGGTTATGTTCTCGAATAGAGAATTTCAGGTGTAATAAATTACAAACGGAAAGGCAGGCGAGTATTTGCAGAGAAGCGTTCTACAAACAGAATTTCAGGTGTAATAATAAATTATTACAAAACAGGCAGGCAGGAGAGTATTTGCAGAGAAGCGTTCTACAAACAGAATTAATTTAAAAGTACCAAAATTTCGCTTATAAACCTTGTGGATGAGTGGGGTTTTAGGTAGGAAATGTCAACGATTCTGCACATCGTAAAAGGTACTGGTGCGCACGCATTATTTACATTTATTTAGAACTGGAATAAAATGAATTATTATGTAAATATTATCTTAATAATTTTTATTAAAATAATAATTAATTTATCTTACCCAAATTCTGGCTCATTACATACCTCCCTCTCTTCGGGTGAATTATACTATATTTACGAGTCCTAAGTCCTAGGTCTGGCTGCGTTTCACTAGCAGGAACGTTCCGTCTCCCAACGGCAGTCGTATGCGTCGCCTGTTCTTCCTACGCCAGGACAGGTGTGGCGTTAGGGGATGTGGTTCTTTAAATGCGGGTTCCGGTAGATGGACGGATAGGGGTGTTATTCCCAGGTCATTCGTACTACATCCGGTGTCCATTGGTTGGTGTAGTTCCAGCTTGTCTAGTTGTTTAAGTATTTCTCTTAGATGTTCGGGAGTTAGAGGTGTTATAGGTAATTTGGGCGGGGTGGTTGGTTCCGGGGAGAGTTCCCAGGTACGGGTAGGATGGTTTGAGTTGGAGTCGTCGGTAGGAAATAACAGGGGATGTTTGATTAGGAGGTGGCGTGGAAGCAGAAATATCGAGTTTTGGGTAGTTGGGATTAATAGAAATAGGTTTAAATTTGGATAGGTAAATTGGTGGTAGGTGTTCCGTACCTGGCCTTCTATAACGTTCGGGTAGCCATGGGCGGATTACCAATTTACTTCTTCGGCGTCGGATTTTAGCGGTACTGGTGCCATCTAGAAAACTGACTGTATGTCGGTCGTTCTCTCCATTTGGTTACCGGTGGGGAGAATTCCCCTACTTGCTGGGTGAGGGGTTTACGTGCGCAGGTTTGACGTCTTTTACATGTGCTTGTCCCACCACCTTCCGGTTGTCGGGGTTCTGTAATTCCACAATAACTGGGGAAATAATTTTACTTACTTTTAGCGGTCCCTCATATTTTGAGGCCAATTTTGCGGAAAAATCACGGGCTTTGTTGGATAATGTGTTCGCCGGAATACGAACTCTCCCTGGCGGGGACGATAAGGTCGTCTACGGAGATCGTAATGTTGCTTCTGGTTGACAAACGATTGGGAGAGTGTTTCCCTAGCCAGCTGTCGGAGGACTTCTACTCTCTTCATGTGTCTTCTTTGTTCTTTGGCTGTAAGGTCGGTAACATCTGGTGGTGGGGTGTCCTTGGCATGCCACGCGGCTGGAGTAGTTAGTTCTCTACCGAAGTTGAGAATGGCGGGGGAAAAACCTGTAGCAGAGTGTGTAATTGAGTTTATCGCAAACCTAATTTCACTGAGTTGTAGGTCCCAGTCTTTTTGGTCCTTCGCGGTCAGCTGGGCTAGCAGGGTGCCGATCACTTTGTTGGCCCGTTCGACTGGATTGGCCTGTGGGGAGTAGGGGGGTGTGCGGCGGTGTTGAACTCCGTATTCTTGCAGGAAGGAACTGAAGAGATGCAGCTTATATACTGTGGTCCGTTGTCGGTCGTAAGTTGGTTGGGAGTTCCAAACCTAAAAATGATATTATCTTTCATGGCCTGGATGATGAGTCCACTGGTGGCATGACAGAATCAGCTCCACCCATTTGGTAAGTTTATCCTGGAAAACTAATAAAATTTATTACCTTTCCGGGACCGATGTAGTGGTCCTATTATATCGGAACTGACGGTTTGTCGCGGTTGCCCTGTTTTTGTGAAATGTAATTCGCCGGCAGGTTTTTGTGTAGGGGTTTTAAATTTGTTGCAGGTTATGCAGGATTTTATGTGTCTGATTACGTCACCTTTTATTCCTGGCCAGTAATAATATTGGTACACTCTGGAGATAGTTTTCGCGATACCGAAGTGTCCTGCGGCTGGTTTGTCGTGGCATTCTTCTAAGATGTGTTTGCGGCGATGTTTCGGAACGCATATTTTCCATTTATTATGTACTCCTGCTTCTATTTCCGGGGACGAATAAGGGAATTGTTTGTACAGCTGGCGACCTTGTATTTTGTATTGTTTATGCTGGTCAGGGTGCTTTTCCATGAGTTCAATCGTTCGTCTGTACCAGGGGCACTCCAAGTCTTCGGTTATCTCTTCCATAGTATTTATTTTCGGTTCAGGTTCATGGATTCGGGATAATGCGTCGGCTACTTGGTTGATGGATCCCTTGCGGTATTGTACTTCAAAATCGAACTGTTGAAGTTCCAATATCCAGCGGGCCAGGCGAGAGGTAGGCTTCTCGAGAGTTCGTAGCCACCGGTGGTCTGTCATCACTGTAAAGTGGTAGCCTTCTAGGTACCCTTTTAGCTTCTGGACCGCATAAACCACTGCCAGACATTCCAGTTTTATGGTGGAGTAATTTTTCTCGGCCGGAAGTAGGGCACAACTAATGTAAGCAATTACTCTCTCATCCGGTCCTTCTCCTTGAGTTAAAATTGCTCCTAGTCCGGTGGTACTTGCGTCAGTCGGTAGGATGAAGGGTTTTGTAAAATCGGGGCAGGCCAATACAGGGGGGGAGACGAGTGCTTCTTTGATTGTGATAATGTATTATCATACGAACAGTTTAAGTAGTATGCAATACTAAACGGAACAGGTTTTTGATATAATGTAGTTCGTTTTTTTTTATTGTCGTTGTCGTCGTCATCATCGTCGTCGTCGTCGTTGTCATCATCATTTTTATCGTCATAGTTGTCATGGCAATCGCTATTATTGTCATTATCATTAGTAGTAGCAGTAGTAGTATTTTTATTGTTTTTTTCCAAAATACTCTCTAAATCAGCATAAATTGTAAAAGCTACTTTTTCTTGATTGGAAAAATTTTGAAACTGTAAATATTTATTTTATTCTTGCGGTAGTTTAATACAACATTTGTTCATTCGAGTACAATAAATGGAATGTTTTTGTAAAGAAGCATTTGACTGAAAATGATTTAAACATCTATTACAAATGAATGTTTTATGTGCATGATTAGATAATTGTTTAGAAAGTAATGCAGATATATTTTTGATCCATGTAAAATGATAAAAAATGTTATTTTCTCTTTCAAACGCTAATACTAATTTAATTGATTGGATTTTTGTTACTATTATGGTTATTACTTAATATTAGAGGTAAAATATCCTTATTGCTTTTGATACAGTATACATTTATAGACAGATTATTTAATTTTTCAAATTTTTTTATATCACTAAATTTAATTGGAAACTGAATGGAATCATATTTTAGAACTTGACTAAAATGTCGATAATTAAGAATTCTTTGTGCATGTTGTTTTGCAGGATATAATATGCTGATACTACTGCCCACAGAAAACAATAGGAATCGTTATTTTTAATATTAATAATACAATGTTGACTAGCAATAAATGAAGGAACACTGACATATGTAGAAAATCCACTACCTTTTAAAGGAACATAAGTATTCACATTAACCTTTAAATGTAATATTTCTTGTAGTGCCCAGCCCGAATCCTTTTCTGAGAATTCACTTAATTTCGTAGTTAGTGCATCAATAACATTTACTTTATACCATTTTTTAAGATTAGTACTGATATCTATAATGTTATTTTTGGTATTGAAATACTTTAAATCAACATTAAAAGATGTGGGTTGGACAAATTTACATGCAAGTATTACGTTGACTTTTACAATCGTACGTTTTAACTATAAGTTAATTTTCGTGCAAAACTGTTGTAAGCACATTTTAAAAATATAACAGGGTCTTTAAATGTAAAATTTACAATAATTCCAGTTAGCAGTCTATTACTAAAACAAGAAGTTTGTGTATGCCAAAATAGTTTTCTTTCACAACGTTTATTGTTCTGTTCATTAATTTTAGATTTAAGTCCACTACCTTTTGTTTTCTTATTATTAATTGCACAAGTCACACGTTTAATGTTTTTTAATTTCGCGAAATAAGATTTCAAAAGAGCTAAGTTATTTTCCAGTCTAAATAAATTTTCACTACCTATTGTATTTTGTTCAGTTTTGTGTTTAAAACACATTTGTACTAACCTGATATTTTTTTGAACTATACAAATATATTTTTTAAGTTGTTCTTGAGTGGGGCTCAGTTGTATGGCTTTCATAATATTTTTTATAGTTTTAGCACAAATATCAGCAAGTGATATTTTCTCCGTTTCAAACAAAAATGTAGTAAAAACGAGGGGTGTAAAGATTTTTCATACATACAATTTGTTTTGTACTTACCTCAATCACTATCGCTGCTTTCTAGCTGTTCAGCGCAATAAAATAATTCTTGTATATATGTTAACTGCAGTGATAGTTGAATAGATTTAGGTATTGATAATAATCGAATACATTTATAAGTATAAATTTCTTTTACAATAATTATACTACATAATTCTATTAAGATCTTCATCATCACACTGAACTTTGAATCAAACACTATACTTATTTATAGTTTAAGAAAATGGGTGTGAGTCGGTGGGTGGGCTTTAGAAATATATAGTTATTTTAAAATTTCTCATCAAATGAAAAGGGTTAAGTTTTAATTCACTTATGTGTAAAAAAATAAAAACTATTTCAATCGAATTTATTTCGTTTTTAGTAAGTAATAGATACATAGTATAGTTACAAATTAATTAAAACATTTTAAAAATCATATTTATTTTATTTCATTAATGAAACTTTTTAATAATAGAAATATGATATTGTTACAATTTATTCAACTTAATTAAAGGAAATGATGTGTCTTGGTCTACTTCAGTAAAACCAATTACCTCTAAGCCACTGGTTTTCCACTGCATTTTGCAACATCTTCGTTAGTCATTGAGTCTACTACCCTTTTTGGTAAATATACAGAAAAATCATCCATTTCACATACTATTCCTCTTCCAAATCGTGTTTTTACAACTTTCATTATGATAATTGGATAACACTTATTTATTTCTAATTCAGACATGGATTTTCTAGGCTTATTTTCCATACGTCCGACTTGATTAACTTTCGTTAAAAACAGTCCATTATGCTTCTAAAATACACATAAAAATTATAATAAGACTGGAATTAATGAGTAGTATAATTACATATACTATGTACCTTCAACAAATATAAATGTTATACTGAAAATTACAGCAAATGTGTACAGCTTTTAAACCTAATTTTCCCGCTAAAGATAAAATTAAAGGTTTCCTTCATGGTTGTGAATCTGATGTATAAATATTTGACACAATTAAATTAAAATTAGATACTTTGTAAAATATTATTTATTATGACACGTTCGCGTGGATTGCTGAAACACTTTTATGTAACAGTTTTATATAACTGTTTTTGTTTAGAGCTATCTTTAAATATAGTTTACTCTTTTAGCCTTCCGTCGGGCGCGGTATAAATCTCGACAAGATCGGGCGCAGTGTATCAAATTGATATCGTGTTAGTAGTGGACTTTATTGTTTAGTAACTTGCACAATGGTCAAATATTTTACTTACTTTATTAATATACCATAAGTACATAGGTTAAACTAGGTAGTTATTGGACAGTTAAGCTTTTTTAGGTTTTTAAATTGTAACCGTTGAAGTATTTTTCAAGTTACCTTAATTTGCCTTTGTCAAATCTTATTACATATATGATATTTTTAGATAATGAGTCTTAAATACTTCTAATAAATATGGTTCTTTTAGAAATTAAACAAAACATTTGAAGGTAAGAAAAACTAGTTATTGGACAAAAATTTTAATTATTGGACACAACATTTTCAGTGATTGGACAATGGGGGCTAGTAATTCAAATCCATGTTCAAACACTTTTTTTATTTACCTAAAATTACACATTTTTATCTCATTTTGGTACATGCTAAATAACTCGTCGACCTCCATTTCCACCAGATCTTCTGGTTTCTGTTCCAACATTTTGTCAACGTCTTCTTTAAGATTTATGGAATTGCCTTCTACCGCTTCATTTTCGTTTTCGCATTGTGTTTCTATTCTCTTTTCAGCATTTTGGTTTTTAGGAACTGTCGTATTATTTATTTTTTTTACTGTTTTGACATTGTCTTTCGATTCTTTACCTATTTCTCTGTCGATTTCAGTTATTGGACAGGCGTCCAATAACTGGTTCCCCTGCGAATATTACTATTTAAATTGAATTGCATGAAATAGTGGAAAAACACTAGGTTCCCACATGAAAACTGTCCACAATTTGCCAAATGTAGTTATTGGACAGCTGTCCAACTACTGAATCTAACATTATGTTAGTTTCAGTTATTGGACACCCCCATAAAATATAACCGAACTAAATTGTATTAAATTAAACCTTAATAATACTAAGTTACAACATACTCTTACCTGATATTTTTTGGTGGATCACTTTACTAAACTTTTATCACTATTTATTACGCTAAAATTCACACAACTTTTCTAAATTAACTCCTAAGAAACCCGTCTGTTTGGTGCACGTCAAGACGAACTTATACTTGGCGCCAAAACAAAAGCGTCAACTAAATGTAATTTGAGTGAATGTAGCCGCAAATAATAAAACGGCGACATCTAAGGAAAACTCATTAATTTACTAAACGCAGAATTCTTGTTTTTTGTAAATATAAGTGAGGTGTCCAATAACTGCCGAGCGTCCAATAACTACCTAGTTTACCCTACTCTATTGAACATGAATTTATTTCTACAAAAAATATAATTCACAAATACAAAGTAATAATTAATTTTAGAGATCGTTTGAATCGCTGCTCTCCTCATTTGTACCTGTAGTGCAATCAATGCAAAAGCCTTCTATATGTGTGAGGCAAATAGGTTTCTTGCAACTTTTACAAGTATACTTCGTAAGTCTTGGTTTCGTTGTGCAAGTATTACACCTTCTTCGTTTAGTTTCCTCAACAATGTTATTCTGAGTGTCTTCTTGGCTTTGTGGCCTGAAACGTTTCAAACTGTTTTGAAGACTTCTATGTATTCCTGAAGTGGACGCACTTCTTCGAGTAAGGTGGGGCAGAACTAATTCATGAGCCATTCTTTTCAAAAACACTTTTCTTCTAATAACATTTTGATCATTACCGAAATAAAGGACTTGCGTATTAATGCCACACATATTTACCATGGCAAAAAATATAACCATTGGCCAGCGGCGTATATTTCTTGCTACATTATATGACGCACACAATTTATCCGTAGTGTCTACCCCACCTTTGGTGCTGTTATAAAAGGTGTTAATCGATGGCTTCTGCCGATCTCCAGTGTCAGTATCTATAGATTTATCTTCATGCAAACTAGAGGCCAAGATCACACATTTTCCTTTTTTTGGAACATAAGACGCCAACATAAGGTTTTTTTGAAATGCAAAAAGAGAGCTGCCGACAGGTCTCCCAACACTTGTAGTAAATTCTAGAGGAATCTGCGGTTTATTTTTTTTTATTGTTCCAACGTGGCTTAAATTTTTGCTTTTTAGCTCTTCAACCAAGTCAACACTAGTAAACCAGTTGTCTGCCGTTATGTTGCGCCCTGATTTATAAATGGGTTTAGAAAGTCTCAGCACAACATCCTTTGGTTTGTTACTGATACGATATATTCCTTCTGGCTGCAATCCAGCGTATATTTTTAAATTGTATAAGTAGGATACTTGAGAATCAACAAGGGCGTATATCTTAATGCCATATTTATTCGGTTTGCTAGGGATGTATTGCCTAAAGCTACATCTTCCTCGAAATCCTTCAAGTTTTTCATCAATTGTAACGTTCTCTCCCAACGAATCACACTTTTGACAATTTTCTATAAATTTTTCAAATATTTGACGAATAGCTGTAATCTTATCTGTTTGTCTCCTTTGCTCACGAGTGCGATCATCAAATCGTAAACAGCGCATAATAAATTTAAAACGTTTTATATTCATTACCAAACGGAATTTTTCAATTCCATCTCCATCAGACCCCCAGAGATCTTCTAAACTTTGTCGGTTACTTCGATGAACTGCTGCTAAAATCAATAAACCTATGAAAGCCTTCAATTCAGTAATATCAATTGGCCTTGAATCCCTTTCTCGTTGATACTTTGTTTTGACGCTTTCAATATACTGATTTGTATATTGCACAATAATCTCTAAAATATCATTACTGAACAAGCAACTCCAGCAATCCAGAGGGGTTTTCGCCGTTTTCGCTCCACCTATAACACCAGGAAGCTTTCGGATTAAATTGTGAGCTCTTGAACGTATTCTTTGCGAAGGCGGATTCTTACTCCATTTTGTTACTTTGTCTTTACCAACAAAATAATCCTCATTTTCGTCAATATCTGTGTCCTCATCATTATCTTCTTCGGTGTCTGAATTTTCTTGACATGTTTCAATGTTATCTTCGCCTTCTGTCAACTTTGTCTTGAAAATCTTCTTGTAAACTTTCATCTTCGTCTTCAAACATTATTCTCTGAAGTTCCTCAATATCTCGACGATTCAATAGATTATACTTTTTATTGCGAGCTTCCATGATTAGCTTACAACAAACCTGAAATATTAAAATCTTTAAACAATCTCTTATACAGGCACACAGCCGAAGAAAACAAACTTTGAATAAACTTTAATCATTGATAAATGTTATGTACACAACCATGTAAAATAAACTTACCGGAACAGTTAATAAAAAATACAACTTTTTATAAATGTAACTTGCACAGGCGCGGTGTATCAAATTGAACAAATTGTCAATATCTTCACCGTGGGACAAATATTAGAGCACTAAACACTATTCGAAGTTGCAACAAGAGAATACACGAAGGTATTGAGGAGTAGGGGTTGCTAACTTCATTTAGTAAGACATGCGCAAGAGAAATGGTCGACGTGTATCAATCTGAACAGCCGCGCCCGATGGAAGGTTAAAGTAAATTATTATTATCAATCCATTGCTTTTCGTTTATTCCCAGCCATTTAACGTAGACTTTATTACGATGTTTTCGCAATATCTTTTCAACTAAATATATGTCTGGATTAACGGTTTTTTGCAGTTCAAACTCATAAAACGAACCAGCTATAGTTTTTCCATACATATCATTTAATAAATATGTAACTGGATTTGTAATGTTAACTTTTACTACTTTAAATAATTCAGTTGACCAATTAGGAGTATACCGTTTATCAAATTTTTGTTTATATTTACTTACTCTAACTATATCACCAATCGTAAATTTATGTTTTCCATTAAAAATCTTTATGTAATCGTAAACATTTAAAGTTGTCTTAGGTGTAACATTAATAGGTTTCGTTTTAATTGTACGATGCTTGGTATTATTATAATCACTTGTAACTTTATTTAAAATGTCTATCCATTTGTAACTACCACGTAAACTAAACAATTTATACAATTTGCTTTTAAGTGTTCGAATTGCTCGTTCTACAATACTTGCCTTTTGTACACTGTATACTGAATAATGATTTATTTGATGTTTTTCATTAATTCTGAAAATGTATTATTATAAAATTCCTTACCATTGTCAGTTTGTAAATTGCTAGGTTTACGTTTTGAATTTTAAACACCTGTTGAAAAGATTTTACAACTTCATCACCGGTTTTAGATTTGAGCGGTTTTGTCCATAAAAATTTTGAAAATGTATCTATTATAATTAAAACATACTTATACCTTTGATTATATTTAGCATAAGAAGCAAATTCTGCTAAATCCGCTTGCCACAAGTCATCATACCCTTTTATGATTGTATGTCTTCTAGGAAAATTTTTACGAGCTGGTTTATGTAGTTCATTTACAACTTGTTCTTTTGGTGTTAAAGACATAGTGTTATAATGATATCCTATTCATCTAACTTATTAGATTTATCTGGATGTGTAGTCACTCGGGCTGTGTATACATTTATTAGAGTCATTAATCGTTTATTTAAGTTCATTAAACTTGTGTCTAGATACGATTTATTAACACAATCTTGAGCCTCAACAGGATTACTTAGATTTGATATTTTCTTATTTTGAGCATCAAACGAATTGCTATTGTTTAATGTTAAAGTTTGTCTTTTAAGGCTAGTTCGCATTAGGCTAGTAATTTAGTGGAGTGGCGAGTAATTTAGTAACTAAAATAAGTAGAAATCGCCAAGAAGTGTTCACATTAAAGACGAGTACAGCGAGCTAGTGGTGTCAAAATGAACAAGCTCCAACGCAAAAAACAAAAAGTAATAAATAAGATGATAATGCTTGCTGCAATGAGGATTTTCGAAGAGGTGGAGGAAGAAATTAGTCAGATGAATGTAAAGAAACTATGGGTACGAAAATGTATTAATAGAAGAGATGTACTTGGCGCTACGAATTCTTTGATCAAGGAAATAGCATTGGAGGATCCCAAAGAATATTTCGCAACGTTGAGAATGACTGAAACTTGTTTTAATTTTCTGTTAATGAGAACGCAGTCAAGAATGCAACGCAAGAATACTAAATTAAGATGTGCAATTCCCGCAGAAACAAAATTACAGGCAACTCTCTACTTTCATGCTACCGGATGTAGTGTGAGGAATGCATAAAGGTATTAGGTGCATAAAAGTAAAGTAGGTACAATTTAAATTTTTTTAATTATGTAAGATAGGTTAAACATTAGCACTTTCCATTGCTGCAGAAAGTATGTCACGCAGGTCAGGATGGCGTGTTTCTGGTGTGAATGGTGTTTCTTGCAGGGACTGCTCTTGTGATGCTACAATGGATGGTGGTGAAAACAGTGTTTGTTCATAATACTGGTTGTCGGTATAATGTATTGAATTATTACTGTATGAAGATTCTTGCGAATCATAGGATAATGATGTGGCCGACCTAGTGTTTCTGTTTTGTTCTGATATGTTTTGGAGGTGCTGTCGTCGCATTCTATTTATGTAAATTTGAATGTGTTCTTGTGTTTGTAGTGCATGCCTTTAAGTTGGAGAGCGACGTGTTTGCCGAAAACATCAAACTCATTGTCTTCTGCTGAACAGTTACTATTAACAGTGTCAGCTATTTCTTTTAACTGACCAACCATACTCGTAAGCTGGGAAAGTTTTTTCTTTTTGTAGGAGGAGGTTAGATTTCGGTGCTGGTCCACGAAATTAGAGGCAACGGCAGATCTGTTCCCTTCAGTATCTGGATTTCTATCTGTATCAGCGTCTACCGTTCCTTCACTAGCCTGAAAATGAAATAGAATTTTGTTAACATTTATCGAAAACATGAATTAAAATTCTTTTTTTCAGGTTCCCACCACTGCAGATTGGAAAACCATTGAACAAGGATTTCGAAGGGAATGGAACTTTCAGGATGCTGTGGTGCAATCGACGCAAGCATGTAGCCATTAAAGCTCCTCCTGAATCAGGAAGTTTATACTACAATTACAAAGACTCAAACAGTATTGTCTTGATGGCAGTTGTAGACCGTAAATACTGCTTCAGTTATATAAATATAGGATGTAATGGAAGGGTTTTCATGGTGGCGTTTTCGTAACTGCAGTTTGTATCAAGCATTAGAAGGCGGTATACTACCAGAACGCCAAATCTTAGTTGGTAACAGTGCATTTCCCTGAAAGATTATCTGCTTAAACCTTTCCCAGGAAGTGCATTAACATTAAAGAAAAACATTTTTAATTATCGATTGTCACGGGCTGAGAATAGTCGAAAACGCTTTTGGTATATTAGCGCCAGATTCAGAGTGTTCGAGAAACCGATGCCGTACAGCCCTGAGAAAGTTATCAGCATTGTAAAAGCATGTTGCGCTTTACATAATTGGCTCAGACAAACAACATTACAGAACAGGCAGTTGGAATATACTGTGGATAAAGAAAATATTCCTGCAGGAATCGTCATCCCTGGTAATTGGAGGAGGAGCCAAATCCTCAAGATTTAAAATCACTATATCCAATATATCGAACCATTTTATTGAAGGAACGTAAAGGTGTCAGTCCCGGAGCCAGATTTCTTGGAATCCTTTATTTTCTTTAACTCTTGCGAGTAAGTCGATCTGAAAATATGCAATACATAATATTAAAGTCTACATACAATACAGATCTTGTACTTACTTGTAACAATTAAGTAATATATTAAAAATGTACACTAACCTGATGTTTTTGATTTTCAATTTAATCTCCTTCTCTCAAATTCAGATATGTTCATGGTATTTTCCAAATTAACATAGGCAGATTGCTTCGCTTTATTTTTATAAAGCGGAGATTTAATGTTCAGAGGCACTCATGTTGTAAATATTGCGTAACAAATTTTACAGTCGTATCTTCGCTCAACGAGACATTGTGGGGCGAGCTAATGAACTCGACTAAAACACGGGGTTCGGACTTGAATTTAGTAAACAGTGAAGCCTGGTGGGAGGTGCTACTCGCCCGAAAAAATTGAATAAAATGGATTGACTCGACTACAATACTTACTAAACTACTCGACTAAATTTTCGCAGTTCGTACACGTTTAGTTACTAAATTACTCGCCACTCGACTAAATTACTAGCCTAATGCGAACTAGCCTTTATTAACAGAATCTTTAGGTTTCTTAGCATCAGACACATTTACAAGTCTCTTCATTTCAATGTCAAAATTTCCTTCATCAGTTAACATCAATCCCACACCGGAGAGTATTTTACCGGTAGGTATAATAGCACTTCCTCCTCTATCGAGTACCGAAGTGTGGTGATGAAAACGTCCAAACTTGTCAAGACCCATTTTACTAATATTAATAGATTATAAGTTTATAATAATTTATACTTTCATGTGGTTTAAGAAATTACTATTGTTCCCGTTAAAAGGGTTTTCTATGTAGCCAGCTTCACATAATTCTTCTACTATTGAAATAATGGTGTTGTGGTGAGCCGTATGCCCAGCTTCTTTTTCTGCCCATTTAAGCTTAAGTTCATTCACTAATTCATGAACATTATCCCAGTATTTATGTTCAATCGGTGCAATCTGTTTAAACAGCATACCTTTACCAGTTCTTCTACCTTTTGAAGTAAGTAGCGATGCTGTTAATTCTATTTCTTTTAGTATTGGTTTAATCACGTGTATATTTACGTGACTTACTTCCTTTTATTTGTTCAAGGAGATTATTATCTCGTTTATGTGCAGAAGTAGCTAGCACAATACGTCCATAATTGACTTGATCCTGTTTTCTTATTAATTATTCGTGGGGATGGTTCATAATTAATAACACATATACACCAGGTGTACCCGTATATTCAATACCCTTAATTATAATATTTTCTTTGTTAAAATTAATTATACTATCACCAATGTGCCATTTATCTGTTGTAACATCATAATGTACACCATAAGTAGTATCAATCTCACCTTTCATACCTCGTATCATAATTTCTACATATTTTCTTGGTAACTCAGCGTATTGCTCAAGAAATGAGTTAGCGGCAGATTCCTCCAACAGTTTAGAGTATTCTTGTTGTTGCTGGCTCTGTTCAGTTTGTGATTCACTATCACCTCTTGTCATTTCACCAATGACCTCTGTCTCTAGAAATCGTGGAGTGGAAGTTGCAATTGGATGGTGCGGCTGTTGACGTTTTAATATCGGTGTATGTGGTACTGATGGTTGCGGTATTTGAGATTGATGTAGAACTTTACTATTATTTCCTTTAAGTTTAAATGCTTTTGTTTCATCATTATGTTTTTTAGAAGCTGTTGCTTGTTCTTCTTGAATATTTACAGCAATTTCTTTGAGAGGTTTGTATGTCTCACGAATAAAATCTTCTGTTGTAAGTTTACCGCGTTTTGAATAATTTAGTTTTTCACGAATAGCTTTTCTTACCTTTATAAGTTTACGTTTGTGACTATTTTCCTTTTGATCCATTACTTGTATTAAAACAGTTTTGAGAGTTTCTATCAGAGGTGATCAACAACTAAATGTTGAACGTAGACTGATTATTCTATATTTTATTGTGAATATATAAACGAATCAAATCCTTTACGGTAACGACCACTATTCATATCACAATCCTTATTAATAACGAGAAATTCAAAAATACCTATTGACCAACATTGAGCACATATTTGTTGGAATTTTGTAAACGATGTCCGTATTAACGTGATCTTGATATGCGTGTTTTAAATTTAAATCATCTTGTTTGAATAACACTATCAAATTAGCATTATCTCTTACTAAATGCTTAGGTATGCGTGTATAGGTTTGACATCTACTGAATTATGTCTTCCCATACAAAAATAATCCCTTATTTTATTTTGTTTATCGCAGGCTATATCGTCAAAAATAAATATTGAGTTTGGTTTAGCCTCGTTTGGTGAAATAATATCATTTTCAGTAAACGTGTAATGTCCTATACCCTTGATTGGTGTTAATATCTCTTAATAATTTATATTTTGATTGATTTAATGTTTTGAAAATATATACACATTTTCAAACTTCAATCTGGGTTTTCAAGTTGTGTTGATGTTTTTATTGACCATGTATCAGATTTAGTTTCCTTAAGAGCAGGTAAATCATACAAATTCCATTGATGAAAAGGAATTTTGATTATTGAATTTCTATTGATACCATCATATAGGAGTATTTTTCCTTCATCACTAGGGATTATATGAGGCACCTTCCAATGAATCTTTGTTATCTCAATTTTCACTTTCTCTGTGCTCGACTTAAAACAGTTTAAATCAGTTCGAGCGAATTAAAATAAGCTCTTGACGCATGTTAACAATTCCATTTTCATAGTAATCTTCTGCAAAGCCGAAAATGTAACTTAATGGAACTGCTGCAGAAAATTTTTTCTTATTATCGCTAATAGAGGTCTCTACATGTAGTATCCCTTTCTTTGGTTGCCAACCAGTTACAGATAACGTCTCACTTTGATTTAATGTATATAATGCACGATTTGATTGTAGTAGTAATACCTGGTAGTCTACAAATGTCAACTTTTGTCCACCAAGTTCATAACGTATTTCTTTAAATAGAAAAAAACATGCAAAATTGTTTGTTAATTGAAAAGTTGGCTTGTCTCCTTCCGCTTCAACGCTACCTTCAATGTAAATATAACTTTTACATGTATCCGTTATCAAATCTTGACTTTGAATTAAGATTCTTATTTCATCCGAAGGTGAAAACTTATTCGAACCATATGGTTGATAGGTATGAATCATATCCTTTTCTATTCCTTCATCATACTCTATCTGTCGAAATACATCTATAACTTCACTCATAATTTAAGTTTTAGTCCAATAGAAGTTAAAAACAGTTTTTCACTTTTTGTTAATCGTTGCTGTTTATGCGGTATTCGTTTTCGCTTTTGCTTTTTTTTTATGTATACACTGTTATTATGTACTTGTTTCTGTCGTTTAAGATTACTGTTGTTGTTGTTGTTAATGGATTGATTACTTAAACGATAATGAGAGTTAAATCTTAGACCCATTATCTTTTATCTCTAAAATAACGTTAGCTTGCTCATCACCGAAATCAATCATTTCCCCCTTCTGATTCACTAGACGGATTTCAATATTATAAATAGTATCTGCAGTAACCTCTAAATATATAGGACTACTAGGAACACTATCCATGCGAAAACCTGGCTCAACAGATTTAGGAAAACCGTAAATAATATGATCAGGTAGATTATTTCTATAAGTTCCACGAATAATATTGCATTCAATATACACGTTTGTGTGCTTAATAATTTGTATATCAAGTTCAGAACTGTGTTTCGTATTTGATTGATATTCTTGAGATCTAAAGCCTAACATACGACCAATAGAGTCAGGACTTGAAAATCTATTATAAGATCTGATTTTATTTCACATTTTGGGTAGTATTATTAGCAATCAATTGCACAAATCCGTAAGGCTTAATTTCCGATTCCAAAAAAGAATTTAATTGATTGATTTCGTAAGAACCATGTGGAATGCTAATTACTTTATTTACGTTATTATTATCCTTTCTATAGTAAAACTTATCATGTCCTTCATGAATATTCTTTATTGAATTACATCCATAAAATCCTCTTAATGCGAGTGTATAATTACGATTTGAATTTAAACGTATAGGATCTGTATAAGTGGTTTCTAATTTGTTACCAACACCTTCCACAATCAGCAAAAGAGACATCTTACCTGTATTTAAGCATATAAAACAAAATCATCTTTTATATAGATTTATTGTATAAAATCTTAAACATAAATGTCCACAAATACTAGTGTTATATAATTGTTCACGTTTATAATTATAAAAAATTTTATTGTCCCGAAAGTAACTAATAACCTCTACTGGTGGAGATAAATCACCAAAACTGTCATAATACTTAACAACACTTCCTCTTTTCTTATACACACCCAATGAGTACCTGGACCATTACTGCCATCTAAATTCATAATTCCACTTTCATTATTTAATGGTTGTGTTGGTAATTCATCTCGCATAAATATTCCACGTAAAGGTGGTTCAATGAGATGGTATTTAATTATTTTTTTAAATCATGATTGGTTAATGCTCTTTCGGTAATTTTTAGTTTTTTAGACAATGTTTATTTTTCCTTATTCTTCCAGCACCGCTTTTTATCGTTTTAAATACATCACTCCACCTCGTTTCTTTTTTAATTTTTGTTTCTTCTTACGTTTTATTCTTTTCCTTTTTATTCCACTTCCTCCTTTTTTTCCTAAGGCTATACTTTCCATCATTGCATTGTGACGGTTAGACTCTTCTAGTTGTTTTCATGCTGATTTAGCATCATTTATTGCTTTAACCACACCAGATGCTCCTGCAGCTGAAAGACCTGCAAATAGTGGTATCAAAAATGGTAAGATTCCTCCTTTTTTCCTGCGATTGCCAATCTTCTTCTTTCTTATTCGTAACCGACCACCACTACTACTTGGAGTTGGTAAAACTCTAAGTGCTGCGGTAACTTTCCCCTTCCTACTTTTCTTAACTTTTCTTTTTCTAATACCCATTCCTAACGTACGTTTAGCTTTCATTGCACCTGTAACTGCAAGTGCAGCAATTTTTTCACCTATACCTGCGTCTTTAGCTCGAAAGCGTTCCCAAGTTTGAGTTTCAAGAATCTTATCAGCTCGATGTCGTTCTGCTAACTCTACATTATCTCTATATTGTATATCATGCTGAAGGCAAGCAGCATCTAAAGGGTTTATACCTTGTTCACCTCGTGCAACACGTTCTTGTAACTTTGTACCAGGTCCACAAAATCCTGGGAGATGTAGTTCAAATGGGAGTTTATTGATTAATTTATTTAAAATTCCACCACCACCACCTTGTTTGTTGCTACCTTTCCGTCGGTCTCGAGTCATTTACCAATATTTAGTTCATCACAACTCTATTTATAGATTTTCAGAACCTTGAGAAAAAGAGTGTAAAAATGGTGTTACAATACTTTATTTAAGTATAAATCTTGTTAATAATCTAAATTACATTAACAGTTACTATTAACATTAATACTTCATAACAATAGTTACAATAAATATAGCTACAAGGTTTTTAAATGGATAATCTTTTGAAATTGTTTATTACCGTTATTTTTCACTATAATTATGTAAGTCTTTTTAAAACGTTTATACGGTTAATGAAAGAAATAACACGTAACTTTAACAAAACTTGTTGCTGTTGCCGACGTAGTCTTTGTTTTTCCAATCGTTGTTGTTATTGTTGTGATACCATTCTCATCTTTTTTGCACGCTAATAGAAATTAGACCCATTCGTAAATAATTTATATATACGTGGCTTGATGATTTGGTAATAGTCGATTACGATTGATAATATTTTGAACATCTTTAACAATTTATAGAATTTATGTTTAGATCGGAATTTAGTATTGAAGATGCTACATGCATCATCTCTTTTGTATTTGAAATGTCAATATATTCACAAATTAATTCCAGATATCTTTGATAAAATGCTTCAAATTTATGTGATTTTAACAATTCAAGGTGGTAATTTAAAACTGGTGCTAATCGTAAAAGTTTCTTAAAGTTTCTCACATCCATATTACAAAAACTACAAAAGTTGGAAAATAATGATTGTAATTTATAATCTTTATTGATAGCGTTATAGAAATCACTATTTACGATTTTATCATTTTCTTCTTCTTCATATTGATAGTCCTCATCATCATCATCACCATCATAATTTATTAATGTATGAAGCTGAGTAAGTAATAACCATTCATCATCCCACAGATCAACGTATTCTCGACATTTTAAACATCCTATACGAATGGCAGGCCATCCATATTTTAATATACTATATCCAACCATTACATATTTCTCATAACATTCATCATCATATTTATATACTGTACCATTTATTAATTCATTATTTACATTCAGTTTTCATAAATGTTATTATGCATTAATATTGTTCTTGTTTTGATTGATTATAATCTTCAATATAACCTTCATCTTCGCTATTATTATTCCCATCACCATTAATTTTTGGACTAATAGATTTTTCATAATTATTTGTAGTAGTAGTAATACTTATAATATTTGGATCATCTTCGTGAAATAATGAAACTTTTCGTGATTTTTTAACTCTTTTTAAAAAATTATCAATACTCTTTGAAATATTTTCTACAGAATTTTCAGCAAGATTACTAGCACCTATCGACATGATAGCTCTTTGTATACTAACGTTTACATTCACATATCATGCAACGGTTTTGTTTTACATAGAAGACATCTATAAATCTGTGGAGGTGGACCATCAATTTCATCCCTTCCTCGTATTTTATGCTCATCACAATATTTATAATCTTGCAGTTGCTGCTGATATTCTTCAGGTAATCGTTGAAAATACCTTGCTATTTCTATGCTAGCATGTTTCTTTAAATATTCTACTGGAAGTTTACGTATATCGTCAGTACTCATGTTTTGCAAACTAATAAAACGCTTTATTGCTAAATTTATAATATCCATATTATTTACACTATAGGTACTGCACGTCACTTCTTTACTACTGAAATATGTAAATGCAACATTTAGATTTATATATGTTAATAGTATCTTAATTTACAGTGCTACCATTATTAAAAAAAATACTGAAGCTGATGAAAATATTCAATGTTATTCTTCGTTTACATAACCATTCATGTCAAATGTCATAATCAATATCTTCTTCTAATTTCATAATATTACTACTTTTTGTAACGATTAGTCTATCCAAAAGTGCTTTAAGTTGTAGTATACTTTCCTGAGGGCAAACTAATCCAAAAATACTTAAATCTTTACTCTCTGCACGTATTAGATGATTTGAAAATTCATTATATTCATACATATGAGTGTTAGTGAAAAAATAAATCAAACCATTGTTATATCTAAATACTGACTGAAATTTAGTTGGTGCACCAGGAAAAACGTCATTGATAATTTTATGTCTTTTAGCTTTTAGTGTACACTCATCTACTTCCATTACATACTCATTATTATAAAATATATAAGTTTGCCCAGTATATGTGTTGACAGCCCCGTTTATATTCAATTTTTCCTTTTGACCTAATAATATATTATATTTTGGGTATCCTGAAATAAGTTGAAAGGAAGGAAATTCCATTATATAAATATATTGTCTTATAAATATAACAATTTCTTTGTTTGGTCGTTGATATATAGCATCAATGTTTGTAAAATCTTTTGGTAACCATGTCAACCTGTCAGTTAATAGTAATGGATCTTTATATACATTGTTTGAAGATATGTCTACAATCCACACATATTTCTTATAGAATACATAAAGTTTTTGATTTACTAACAAAAACTTATTAACACTTAATTTTAGCACACAGATTGGGTTTAATTCCAGCGGTAGAAATAATAGGACTAGTGGTAGTGGTAATAATAGTAGGTGTAATAACAGTTTTCCTTTCACCATATAAATTTTGAATAGCTAAAATGTCATCCATGCTTAATTTAAATTCAGAATTATTAAAATTTTTTGCAATTTCATAAGTTGGTAACATGACAGACCCTTCTACAAAAGAATGGTGTATTCCGAGTGAATGTGCTATTTCATGCACTAATATATAAAACAAACTAGATTGATTTTCAGGTGTAACACCCATTCCTGTATACCATTCATACGGTATTTTAATATGTATTTCTAATGTTGAGAATCCTTTATTAGGAAAAAAAGCATGAGCTATCACAGGTTTAACTAAATCAAAAGGACATTTGTTGTTAGTTCTGACAAAAATATGTTTATCAGTTCGAAAAGAAATCAAAATGTTTGGATTACTGTAGGAATGAATGAAATTTAAATCAGTGTGTTGAGACCAGGTGTTAAACGCAATTTTAGTTAAATGTATAATTTCTACATTACCATTATGAAAATTCCAAGTAATATTTTTATTACTCCATTTTATTGGATGTAGCGTGAATTCTGAATGGATATCTTCATTTCCACATCTAGCTCTATTCATTTTTGTTAGCGTTTCTAAAGTAATTTCACCATTAATATCTAAATTAAATAATTCTTGAAATCGTTTTAGCGCAAACAAAAAAATATCAGATGAACCAGCATTAATATCACTTTCACTACTTGCGATTGATTTTTTAATATATCCATATTGTAATAAATAATTCATTCATTTAATACACTATCGTTCATATTACTTATTACGAACATTATGTGTGATAGAAATAATATTAATTTCATTGTTAATGTAATTCAGATTAAAACAAGAAGTTACTTATGCAATACTTAAAAACAATGATACTAACAAATTTCAACGCTTCCCTTTTATAAGCTACAAATTGATGCAAAAATATACCGCTATAAATTGTAAAATAAATAAAGTAAGTGCTAAAAGAAAATTAAATGCTTGCAACATTGTAACATCTAATGGCTTCAAGCCATCACACACGTTAGCAATAGTTTTTTTATCGTATAAATAACTTGTACAATAATACCTTAAAAATATCCATCAACAAGAGCAGTTAGAAGTTTATTATGTATAATAAATCTACTATGCTTCCTATAAAATGTAACATCCGTTATACAACCCAGAATATCTGTATTAAAATAATTATACATTATTACAGCTGTGCATCTGCTGCATAAACACAAGAAATGCTTAAATAGAAGGATTTAAACATTTAGTTGCAGTGCATTACAGACACGTGAAATATAAAACAATTCATTTAGTCAAGTTTTTACATAAAAAATGTTTAATAACATTTTTCGATAACTCTAGTAACATTATCAATGAATAAAATCTAAATAAAATTGCATTAGTGGTAAATGTGAGGAAATTTCATACTCTTTTCAACGTTTTTTTCTTTTTTAATTTTAAGATGTCATCAGTCACCATCAACAAGAACAACTTAATTATAAAAGAAAAATGACTTCTGATTAAAACTTATATCCATAAAATATTTTTTTATGTATAAAATGATGTAAGTAGTACTTAAACACTTTTTATTTAAATTAAAAATAGTAAATTCTAACAATATTCATTTATTAAAAAATACTCCAAAATTGTTTTTTTATAACATTAACAAGTAAAATTATCTGTATGAAAAATACATGTTAAAAAATAGTATTGTACAATTTCCATTAAAAATTTTATAACGTTAACATGTAAATATAAAAAATTAAACTACTTAATATCTATTATTATTATAAGCTCCTATTATAAAACGCATAAGTTAAAAATGAACAAATTATTAAAATTAACAATATTTTATTCAATCAGTATCTATTATTCCGCTCTGCATCATCCAAAAACAATCTCTCTTCTTCCACCATCACCTCCACTTCCTCGACACCATCGTCGTCGTCGTCGTAGTCATACATACCAAGCTGTTCTTCTTCTTCTTCGTCGATGTCGATCTCCTCCTGAGGGTAGGTCGGCGTTAACTGACCACTGTTCCACCCTTCCTCCCTCAATCGTGGAACCACTCTGGTCAGCCAACACCGTTCACATAACCCTTCACTTAAAGCAACGTCCCTGCATTTAAAATAATCACGACAATGGCATTGCCATTGACGTTCGCCATTTATTTTAAATGTCAGGGCCTTTGCAATAATGTAGGGTTTGTTATCACCTCCCTCTTCTCCCATCCCCTCGTTCTTGCGGCAGCCAACCGCCTTTACGGTGTCTATCGCAACCAATGCTCGTTTTAACTGTTTTCTGGCCACTGTGAGGGGACTGACCTGCAGCTTCAGGAGATGCGACATCGGTACTTGTGAAAATGGTGACGATGACGACTCTAGATGATGCAAAACTGAGATACTGAATACACCACGATGCTCTCCCGTCATATATATATATATATATATATATATATATATATATATATATATATATATATATATATATATAGTTATAAATAATAATTTTAAAATTTAATTTATATGAATAAATAAACGAATATGGGGATAGTTCAGTGATTAGTATTTAGTTTAGTAAATATTAATATAATATGATATTAAATAATTTATAATTATAATTGTGCACCGGACTAGCTCAATCTCATTCTGGGGATAGGGATCAGTATTTAGTGGGAAATGATATTTAAATTTGTATGTAATTATATGAATTACTCTTTAGGAAAAATATCGTATATGTACAAGAAATAAATCTGAACAGAATTTATACTTCTAACGCATGCGTTGTAACGTTCCTGAATTAAGTTAATAAATGTCAAAACTGTCAAACAATGATTTGCAGATTTAATGTTTATGTTTACAATTGAATTTAAAATTTGGAAATAATTTAAAGTTTTGTTTCTTTTACAGATGTTTACACAAGTATTATTTGAAATTTTACACCAATACATATAACCAATAAATAATAATTGCAGGAAATCTAACACAACAATGAATACAATAAATAGGGCTATAATGAAAAATGACTCACATATACTGTTCCAAGTTCAAACTGATGTCTTCCTACAAGTTGTTCCAATTCGATGCAGGCACTTTCCAATTAATTCTTGCTGCTACCATATACCCATTGGCTGCTAACAGGTACTCGGGTTGTAGATCACGCTTGCTTCCGTAACTAGTAACGTTTTCTTTCAAATCGGCTTCACTCCAATCACAAATTTTACCTTGGTAATATTTTATTTAAATATATTGTTGCTTACTGAATGGTATCGTTTATAAAATATTTAAAGGTTGTCCAAAATTTATTTTAATTTCACTTTTATTTTAGGTGCCGGTTCAAATGTGAATTATTTAAAAGAATTCGTAACAGGAAATAAAACACCAATGATCAAAAATAATTGCGACTTTAATTTGGTAAAACGTAATCAAATCAACTTCGACAAAACGAAAACTTTAAACGTTCAACAAAATCGTCACACAAATTAAATCGTAATGAATTTTTTGAAAACGAACAGGTATCGGAGACCGAACTATTTAAATTATTGCCGGTATAAAAACAATTGCTCTAGAATATTCTTCTCTCCGTTATTTATAATTTTTTCCCGATAATTAAATTAGGTTAGAAAAACTTACTTGTAACACAAATACACAACACTATTTTAACCTTTTTTAAAAAACTGAACAAATTATAGAGAGCTCACCACTTCTAGGGCAATTCCTTTTATACCTTTTTGATTGTTACTAAAACTTCAATTTTTTTTTAGCAAATCTACCTTTGTAACTATGTCTCTGATTGGTTGAAAAATTTTACAATTTTAACTAAAATAGAAATTTGGCCATATCTTTCTTATATACTAACGGATTTAAAAACTAACGACAGAAATGAAAACTGTATAAAATTTCGAATAGATAGACATCCAACAAGATATGGATCCTTAAAATAATATGCGAAATGACCTAATCTAATTTAAATTTGCTTATAACTACCTAATCTTACAAGCTACACTTAATCTAATTACATATATGTAATCCTGGTAAAATTTGACATAGGAAAACACACATTTAAAATTCGAAATCTTGAATTTAAAGAAATTTTATGTTTATGTAGAAAATTCTAAATTCAACCCCATTTCATGAAATTTTGCGGTGAAATGCATTGTATCCTTTTAATACTATGAAATACTGAGGAAGACCTCCTATTAATCACTTTAAGAATATAATTTAAGCCTAATATTATTAAAAAAACTATAAATTTGTGAAAAAACCTAGAATTTACAACATAACCAAGCTTAATTCTAAAATTGCAAATAACTTACACTTAAAAACGTTTCTGTAACTCATAATGTTATGCTAGTGGCTTGTAATACTTGTCTTTATTTTATATAATGTTCATTTCAGCCGCATTGTATAATATAGTGTTGCATTAAAAAGTCACATCGTTTAACACACTTACTTGAATTTTCACTAGCAAAATGTATCTAACTGTGAATGTCTTTGTGTTAGTATGTTCTATGCATTGCTCTTGCTATTTAAATTGTATCACTAAGTTTGTCACACAATCGCATCCAAAAATATGTGAGAAATAATCCTAATAAGTCCATATTATAACCCTTTCATGAATTTATCACATTTCCTGCATTCTAAAACTATTTACACAATATCCTAATATAATTCTAACTTTACAATTTGTGTTTAAACACCTGTAAAATATTCACATGCCCAAAATACTCTCGAAAAATAGACTTTTATGGAATAAAGGAAAATACTAAATTGACTACGAAAATAAGTTTATTTAACATTCCTGACATTTTTGTTGGTAGCACAATGCTTTTTATAATGAAATCAAATTGTATAAATATTATTCAGATTATTTTGTCCAAAACAAATCCACTTTAAACCCATCGTGAACCAAATTCTATCAAATCAATGTCTCGCACATGTATTAAGCTTGAAATCACCCCTTTTTATAAAGAAATTACTATTTAAACTGTCCGATCCTTGTCTTACTCCTTTCTGAACATCTCAATATATATATATATATATATATATATATATATATATATAGCCTAAAATCCTAAACAAACAGGTTATAATTAAACACCCAGCACCAGCCCCCAGCATCCAGGCCAACCGCAGGACGATAGTGTCATCCGCCGGCGCCGGCACCCAGGGCGGACAGGGGATAGCACCACAGACACAGATCCTTTATGGATACACCCAGTTGCAACTGCTTTTTGCACGACAATATTTCCTCTAGATGCATGCGGTTCGATCCTTTTATGGACATTCACCCGGATACACATTCCTATTAACTGATTCTACTTTCGGAGACGATACTAGCGCCATCTACGGTTCCATCTGCTTTTGCACACGACAGTATTTCCTCTAGATGCATGCTATCCTTTCATGCGATCCTTTTATGGGCATTGACCCGGATACACATCCTTTTATGGACACACGTTCCGGATATACATTCCTATTAGCTGATTCTACTTTCGGACACGATACTAGCGCCATATACTACTACAGCGATCACGACGACAACGACGGACGTATACAAAGGGGGCCACCAACGACAACCGTATGTTACTGCTGCTGCTCTAGGGCCCCCTTGAGACATCTAATACTACAACAGGACTTCGCCCCCTTGTAGACATTCACCTAGCAAGGGGGGGGGGGGCGAAGAACTAACACCTTATGCAGAGGGCCCCCTTCGTGTGCTTTGCACCACAAGGGGGCGATTCGCAACAAGGGGGCCCTCTAGGGGGCGAAGCCCTAGCGCCATCTTGAAGCGCTAGGGCTTTGACCCAATTCTTACACTGCTGTTAGCGCCACCTAGCGGCAGATTGACCTACTAATGGCCCAACTTCGGCATAGCTATTATATATATATATATATATATATATATATATATATATATATATATATATATATGCCAACATACGAAGACATTATGAAACATTATTTATGGGTTCAGTTAAATCTAAGATCTGACAACTGGAATCCGGAACCTAAGGTTATTCTCGACACAGTTAAAAATATGCGACTTAGGGCGTGTGCGTGCGTGTGGGTGTGTGCGTGTGAGTGGGGGGGCGGTGGCGTGCGAGTGTTTGTGTAGCTGTGGGTGTGTATGTGCGGGTGTGGGTTTGTAGGTGTGTCGGTGTGTAAGTGTGTGGGTGTGTCGGTGTGTAGGTACGTCGGTGTGTAGGTATGTCGGTGTGTCGGTGTGTGATTAAGTATGAACACTGGGGTGCATATTAACGCATTATTTGTTTGGTATGTTTATAGAAAAATGTCTTCAGAAGAAGTAGGATGGCAATGTAAATGTGTTCTTGTATGCTGATGCAGTGATGATTGGGAATGGGGATGTAAAATGTGGTCTCGGAAGTTTGAGTGGATCAACAAAAATTATGGATCTTGAATACATGTTTGTAGTAAACAAACGTGATAGTGTTTGGTAGACATGGAGCTGGAGACAAGTGTGCGATTCAGTTTGATAGTTTTTGGAACAGGCGAATGAGTATAAGAATTTTGGTAGTGGGGTTACCAAAACTTGACATCAAGAGTATATGTCAATATTTCAATAGCTTTTATGATGAGTTTACACTTGTGTAATTTCAATGAATTTTAAATCAGCCACGTTATACATGGATTAAAAAATGCTTCTCCTTTTATTACCCTTCTAAATATGGGCCAATTGCAATTATACAAATCATATCAAAAGATTTTGAGATACCTATTAAGGAATCAAGTTATGTTTTATAAACGAGTGCTATCTGATTATAAGTTTGGATGCTAGTTTCATTGGAAATATTAAAAACTACTTATCACAGACAGTCAAGGCTGTTCACATACAATAATTGGACTTTGATATTCAACATGTTTATCATGGTCTTAAAACGGTATTGACTACAGAATGAACTCTTATCAAATTAAAATAAATAACTGTGACACCATCATGCATACCAATCAATTATACGTAACTGCTGTCAAACTGTCACAAATTTAATACACATATTTTTTTACTAATTGATTCAGTCAATATAAGATTCATCTGTTATACTGTTAATGAGACTACACCATCACTACTGAAATTAAACTGAATGCATGAAAAAATAGTATCAGAAAATAGTTACTACCTGACCCGGCCTTATATTTGTTACCCATTTAAAAAACTGGTATGATTCTGAATACGATTTTTGTGTTGTTTCTGGCTAATGTTAATCTAAACTAAAAGATGTGTCAAAGCTAAATAACATAATTAATTGAAGTAACCGAATTGGTTAAATTGTCATTTAGTTAAACCTTAATTTAAGGTAGCAGGTACAGAGCCAAATTACATTTAGGATGTTAGTAGTCAATATTCTGTATAACACAGCTGCAAAGATGTTTTATAGTGCACCAAATTACTAAACATTTAGTACTTTGAGCAACCATTAAAGTTTAAATGAACCAGAGATTTTATACGGTATCATTTCTATTATAGAAAATAATGAATAATTTTTTAGAGGCTTGGAAAAGGCTTTAAATGTCAAAATAAGAAATTGTAATGATACAAAATATTTTATCACTGTAAATCTTAATAAGTACATCTCGTATGAACTATTAATGTTACAAAAATGAATTATTTATAAATATATCTAGGTATTTTATGTACAAAAAATCTAAATATGATACATTATCAAACTGAATATTATTTAGCCGTACATTCGAAATTGTAATAAACTAAAAACAAAATAACTTTTGCAAAGGAAGTGTAAAATATAAGTTAAGCAAGTGACTAAATTGCTAAATAATTTTTCATCCTTACTAGAAACTGCACAAGTCCGGAGGTACACAATAAAAAAAAATGTTTACAAACACTTTAAAAGTAACAACACATTTACTACAGCAAAATTTATAACAACGTAAAACTACTACACAATAGAAATATCAGAGAAACTTAGAAGGAGCTTGCTACTGTATTCATGCAATCTTGTAGATCAATGTGTAGCAGCTAATGGAAACAACTGAAACAAATATAACATAATAATTATAACCAGAAAATTTGTAATATATATGATCCACCACTAATACAGTTGACCACATGTACAGCTTTCACCCACCCAAGCCTAATCTTACTGTATTCACCAAAATCTTCGCCTTAAACCAATGAACCAAATAAGGATTATCTATGCAACTTGGTAGGATATCTATCCCCAGCGGGTTCAAGTCTGAAGACATTTTACGCTAGCAATATTTTTGCGAATAGTAGCAAATTATTCAAAAGTATAAACAAATTTAGAAAATCTAGTTTAGAAGCAAAACCTTATAGCTGTTCCTGATAACAGTTCCATCAAAATTACATAAAAAGATTATTAGTTTTTAAATAATTAATATAAAAACCTATAATTTACATTTTTTAAAGTGCTTCAATTTATTAGCAACAGCAGTTTTGACTGCAGCAGGAGTTAGTTGCTTAAATTCAGAATTTTGATGTATAGCCTCTTTACATTAAGTGGTAGTTGGTAAAATACTATTACGAAGATGGTACAAAAAAATGTGATTTAATTTAGTCTTCATAGAAGCACTCCACCTCAGAATGCAACATGGTTAGAAATAGTCAGTACTTCGGTTGTGAATAGTGCCACGTTGTTTGACAAACTCATTGTATAACCACAGCCGTACAGACGGTGGTGATCATCAATATGTGGAAGTTCCTCAAAAATTTCAGCTGTAGATGGAAGCTTATCCATTTAGTGGAACATATTCTTGTTAAACCTATAGATATATGTATATTATAATCACATATAGCATATAATGAACTAAAATATGAAAGATGTATGAAATAAAGAAATTATTTTACAAAAATTGATGTTAGTTTTTCTAATTAAACTTAAACTAAGACAACTAGAACAAAAAATAAACATTCGTAGTTATCATTTAAAACTTACTATCGTGAGGCATTATCATATTACATTTATTGACATTAATTTAAAATATTCACTTTTCACTTTTAAAATTACTAATTCTTCTTTGTGTCAAGCCAATTTTAACAAGCATCACGATAGTAAGTTTTAATTAATAACTACCAATATTCATTTTTGTTCTAGTTGTCTTGAAAAAAATAAATATTTTCCGAAAGCTCGACAAAGTCAAAGAGTTTTATTAACGTCCCGCATCACCTATATATTTATCACGTAATTTACAGTTACAAATTTCCCTACATATATATATATATATATATATATATATATATATATATATATATATATATATATATATATATATATATATAATGGTATAGAGTGCCATCATCCCATGTTAAATTTACGGTAAGAGTGGCAACCGAAGAAAGGTGGCATCTGATATATGGATGCCACTTTGTAATTTCCCCAAACATTTTTTATACGTCAATGAAACTACGTAAATTGCAAAAATATGAAAATCTAGCGGATGCCATTTTTACCGCTATCTATATAACAATATACTCGTTAGTTTTAAGATCCTCCGTGTGGCGGCGATGTGAGCGTTTGCGAGTATATTTCCTGATTCAAAAATAGGCCACGTTGGCATCCAACAGTTTGGCAACGCTATATCTATTTATAAACGTATATTAAAATCGTTTCTGTGTAAGGTGGCATCGTATTCGTGCACTAAAAGGTAAGTGAAATATTCGCCATATTTGCTTAATGAATTCAAAATAACTATAAGTCAAGAAGTGTTAGTAACATGACATCATATGACGTACATTGTACCTATTCCTAGTTTTCCAGCCATTTTCTGTAAAAATTATGTTACTTATTATAGGTAGATAGCTATTTTCATTTTCCCGCTAAATTTTCTGTGAATTATTGATTTAACTTCAATTGCAGTCTCTCTCTCTCTCTCTACTATATTTAGTTTTACTGGCTATTTTACATTCACTTGGAGGTTTATACATTTATCTATGTAATACAAATTTCATTAATTTCACAATAATAATGTATAACGCAAAGGAACTCGTCGCCATACAAGTCCAATAATTGTAATTAATGCATTGTTACCTTTCTGGGTCCGTATCCTTCAGTTCATATCATCTAAATCGTTAAATATTTTGAAGCAATTTTCGTATACAGTGTGTCTCAACTTTTAGTCGACAAACTTTAACCACGATTTCTACATCGAAAATAATTTTCTATAGATTATATCCTAAAATGCATCGTTAAAGAAATACCGGGTCTTAATATTTTGTAAAAAAAAATAGAAATTTATTAATTTCTCCTAAACTACTTGATGTATTTTATTGAAATTTTGTAGACGTTGCTCACTTCAAGTAACTACTGTTTTGTGACAAAAATAAAATTTTTGTCTCAACAGTGGCGTGCGTACTGACACTACTTTGACTATTTTTAAAGAATAAAAATGTACAGCACTGCTTTTTCTCGGACTAAAAATCACATTTGTAATCTACATTCAATTCTGAAAAAGATATCTTGCCTTTTTTTCGAGAAACACACCGTTTGAGAGATGAAAAATCAAAATCGTTCTAGTGCTTAAGTAGCTCTTTATTTTTCAGTTGTTCTCTAAATGATAATGTTGAGATAATTTCTAAAAGTATGATGAACATTCATGAAAACCCGCTTATCTGGATGTCTCCTATTTGGGAATGTCCTACTCATGTCATACTATCGACAAGTTTCGGTTACAGTACCCTTAAATGAAATGAATGGCTGCATACTTTGAATTAGTAAATAAACTCGGCATTATGCTAATCGTAAGTTAAACACTAAAACAATCTAAAGGCAGGTAAGTAAGATCCTTAAAATTTGAAATATCGAAATTTAAAAAACAGTTGACGTTTTTTTCTAACTGAAAAAAAGAGCTACTTAAGCACTAGGACGATTTTTATTTTTTATCTCTCAAACAGTTTGTTTCTCGAAAAAAAGACAAGATATTCAGAATTAAATGGAGATTACAAATATGACTTTTATTTCGAGTAAAAGCAGTGCCGTACGTTTTTATTTCTTTAAAATGTTCAAAGTAGTGACCGCACGCACACCACTGTTGAGACTAAAAATTATATATTTATCACAAAATATTTTTTACAAAATATTAAGACCCAGTATTTCTTTAACGAAGCATTTTTAGGATATAATTTATAGAGCAAACCAGGGTTATTTTTCGATGTAGAAATCGTGATTAAAGTTTGTAGACTAAAAGTTGAGACACCCTGTATAATTGTTAAGTCTTGAGTGCCTTTAGCAGAAGGATTTCGCGAGTGCACGAAGCTTTTTAATAATGAAACATTCTGCTACAGAATTTGTCGAATGCAGATTTGAAAGGAACATGCAAAAGTTACAAAAAGAAAGGATTCATTGAATAGGTAGTCATTCAAAGTCAATTAGAGATTTAGAAATTTCTTACAATTTTTTCGAGACGCTAAAATTATCGCATAATTTTAGCGTCTCGAAAAAAGTGACAGAAATTTCTAGATCTCGAATTGAATTCGAATGACCAGGTAATTCAAAGAACCAAATTTGCCATTACCTGCATAATTCAGTTGCCTTATTCTTCTTAACACTAGGCGACACCATATTTGTGATCGACATGCCACTAAACATTTCCTATGTATTTGGGCCTTCTGAACACAAAAATCGCAATACAATATTTTTCTATGGATATAATTTTAAGATATGAATTTGTGAAATATTTTCCAATTTTTCCTCATGTATTTCAATATATCCTGAATTAGAGCCGATCGCTTTGGCTATACAGGGTGTTAGGGAATTCATAGTCAAAAATAAATGAGCTTATAGACCACGTCAAAATAAGAATTTGTTCCGAAAATGCCCCAATTTTTGCTACGGGATTGAAAAGTTTTAAGTGTTTTTTCTTAATATCTCCTAAACTACTTTGAATATTTTTCCAATTTTTCTGTGTTAATAGAACATAAAAGGACATATTTTAGTAACAAAATTTTTACATTGCTTGAGTATAAACACATATTTTTTTAACTACGTAGCAAAAAATTACGACTCTTTCGGAAAAAATTTTCACGTGGTCTATAACCTCCATTTATTCGCTAACACCCTATATGAAATGCAAAATTAATGATAGATAATCACATTATCTGCAAATTTTGTTTACCAACTTTGTTAATTGACTTGGTAGTTTCGGCGTAAAGGAAAGAAATGTGGTGAAAAAGTAATTTTTTTCTGTCATAATTGATATTCAAAAAACACGAAATCGACGATAACTAATTTAAAACGCTAAAAATGCTCAGTTTATCATTTTTATCGTAAAGATCGCCCTTTTACAAAGAAAACAAGCTGCTGTTGAAGAAAATTGATGGAAAAACCACGAAATTATGGGAAAATGAGTGAAGACACCAAACTTCGACTTTTTACCATTTTTAACCTTTTTTGCCGTTTTATTCCGATTAATTTAATTGTACAACGATTAACCATAAATTCGTTAACCAAACTTAAGATGATCTAGGCTGATATCCAATGTTGCTTTGTTTTGCCGCCACATAGCGCCAAAGTTCTAAAAATAATATTGATTTCTCGAAATAATATCTAAATGCCTTCAATAAGTTTAGGGCAAAGAATTACTATCTAAATTGGCGCGTTTTGAGGTAAACGTCGCCTTTTAATGCGTAGAACTATCAAAAATGGCGCATGGTTTGCTAATAAGTTTGTATTTTTGTTACCCCCCGTACAAATGACATAATTCATTGGAAATGTGTGTGTGCAATTCCAGAATCAATCAATTTAGATGTTGCATTATGAACACTCGAAAGATTGAACACATCTCAACCGAAATATGAAACTACCAAAGGCGTTGATCTAAAGCTTATAGATTCACAACACCTAAGGAAAGAACTAACGCTTATCGACTCACAACAACTAAGGGAAGCTCCTATGGATAATTCTATAAATCGTAAGAACGTACAACAATTTTGGATGTTCGAATAAATTTTTTATTCGTTCATTCTTAAATTAATTGATATTAATGAATTTTTGGACGATAGAACGATTTTGCTTAGTTACCGCGTGTGTAAGCAAAACGGTAAGTGTTACTTACCGTTCTAAAACGGTAAGTAAACTCTCCCGCCACCTACTATAATCAACCAATTAAAATCTCATTCTTGACATGTTTGATCGAATTTGAATTTTCATTATTTTCTATCGTGCATCTTTTCTATAGTACGAAAAACGTTGTAAGCATCACGAATGTTAAGGATATACCAACAGACAACACATTGGAATCGTCGCTTCGCTCCTCCTCCAAACTCGTCTTGAATCGGTAAACTATCCCTACTTACTTTATAATATACTATTAATTAATAGGATTATAATATCAAAGGATTGTTTTTTTGTTTATTTAGTAAAGGAGTACATGAATTTCTTTTGGCGAATTATACTTGAGTTTTCAGTGTATTTGTTAGAATTTATTTGAATTAGTTTGACCTAGTGTGAAATTGTTGGAATTAGTGTGAATTAGTCTGAATTTGTGTGAATTAGTGTGAAATAGTTTGAATTTTTTTAATTATAGATACCTAGTTTTTATTAGTTTCGATTAATGTGAATTGAACCTACGTTTTACTTAATTACCTACATTTCCAGACTCGGTTTCTCCAAAAGTGAAGAGTAATTTGACTTCGCAAGAATTATACAGTGTAGGTGCCTGCTCAGAAAATATACATGATGATTACCTTGTAAATTCGAAATGGACTAATAAGTTCCACTCTTAGGTATTATTGCTTTACTGGAATCATATTTTCACATTGTGAATTACTTTTTTCTGTAGCAGTCTCGAATATTACGATCTCAGGGAGGAAGAAAGGGATATAAATACCGATGACATTAGTTTTTCCATTTTAACCAATATTTCACCGGCTGCGCCTGTTACTAGGTATTATTGTTGTTATAGCCTTATAAACTGTGCGCCTCTAAAACTTCCGTTTTCTCTAGAATCGATCTAGCGTCCGAAATGGGGAGGAGAGCAAAAATATGACGCATGATACTAATGACGCTTCTTTCACTGAACTTCAAAACATGTCTCCTTGCTCTTCGGTCGAAGAACCTTTCCAAGGGTCGGAATCAGATTACGTACCATCGACAAGTCAATCCTCAAACAGCGGCAATGACGATACGGTGCTAGGTATGCAGGTTAAATGTACCAACAGACGTAAGCTGTGATTTGTATTTTTAGAAATAAGAAAAAAGAAGTCTCCAGTGATTAAGGTGCAATCGCAGATTTTGTTTGATTTAGAAGCTGTAAATATGGAGGTAGAGACTAATTTAGAGGAGCCAAACCCTACAAAGTCTTGTCGTGTAAGACGAAAGCATTCTTGCCCATTTTGTGATCAAAATGTGGGAAATTTTTCTCGTCACTTAGAAAGATCCCATGAGAATGAATTAGCAGTGCAAGAATTTTTGGCATTAGGTAAGAAGTCCAGAAGAAGAAAAGAACTAATTAACAAAATACGTAAGGAGGGTGATTTTAATACCGCTAAAATCATAGCAGTCCAAAAAATAGCTCAAAGTAATGAACACAGTAATTTACCGTGCCAGTTTTGTAGGGGTTGTTATACACGCAAAAGTTTGCGAAGGCATAGTAAAAAGTGTTATTTTAATCCTGATCCGTCTAAACGACGTAATGTTTGTGCTGCTGGGCAAACACTTATGGGAGGTAATTTTGGGCCCAACGACATCTTGAGAATAAGTGGTATACTCGACATGCTTAGAGCTGACACAGTATATCGATGGTAGCCAAAAGAGATTCCATTATATGTGAAGTTGCTCGTCGATATTTAAGAAGTCACAAATAAAAGTATTTAGTTCTGGTCGCAAAACGTAAAATGCGTCGTTTAGGACGAATCTTGAATAATGTTAGGCACATGCGTGTACATTATTACATTTCTTGCTATACCTTTTACCTGTATGGAAATTTATTTATACACTGAGGTGTGTTAGGGACCCCTACTCTTGTAAGACTGGTATAATCCCTTTCTTTCACCTCTCGTATCTCTTTCGCTTCACACACACGCACACGCACGCGCACGTGCGCACACGCACGCGCACGTGCACACGCACACCCGCACGCACACCCACACGCACACCCACTCTCACACACACACACGCGCACACGCACACGCACACGCACGCGCACGCGCCCACACGTACACGTACACGTACACGTACACATACACGTACACGTACACGTACACGTACACCTACACCTACACCTACACCTACACCTACACCTACACCTCCACCTACACCTACACCTACACCTACACCTACACCTACACCCTACACCTCACCCTACACACGCACCGCCACCGCACACACCACGCACACACCACACACACACACCACACACACACCACACACACACCCCACACGCCACACACGTCACGCACGCCACGCACGCCACGCACGCCACACACGCCACACACCACGCACCACGCACACACACACACCGCACCGCACACACCACGCACCACGCAACACCACCACGCACCACGCACCCGCAGCACCGCACCCATTAGCACCACCTACCACATAACACACCCACCACCACATATGCACACCACATTTTCATTACTTTAGCATTTTCACACATATTCACACACACCACTCTACCACACACACGCACACGCCATTACAGCGTTTTGTCCTGCATACACCCACACCCCCACACACACCGCCCCCCGCACCCATTTTTAAAGTAGGTGACGCTGTGCTCGCTGCTCAATTATATCCGATCTGTGCTCGATCGCCGACTATGTCCCGTCAATTGTTAAATTGTTAGTTTTTGAGCTTTTGAGGTTTTTATTTATAGTAATTATTTCTAAAGTAGACTTTCTTACAAAAGTTAATCTGTGAATTTAAGGTTTTGTTATGCAGTTAAAATTATTATTAATAAATATGTTTTTGCTATTATTTTTAAAATTATTAAGTTCCTCAGTCTTGATTAACTATAACTGTCATTATGTGTTGAAAAGGAATCATGTAGTTATTATTAAAATTATTATTTTTCGTGCATCAGCTTCTATAATTTTTAATCTTATAATAATAGTTTAAATTATTCGCAAAATACGATCCATATGCTGAATGCACCATTTAATTTACGCGTAACAAGCCGCTTCACATTTTTATATGCACGTGGAACCATTACATCCACGTATACATTATATTTAACTAGCATCTAACCGTTAGGACGTTATTTTCACCCTATTTTGTCACACCACTGTTGTGACACCAGGATTTTCCACCCTTAATACTGGTCTGTTAGCACGCATGCTACGTGTAGAGGACTGTTATTTTGTTCACCCACTATTGCTTGCACATACAAAATACACGTCGTTGCTTAACCAGGCATGTATAAGTCTAATGTATTCTGCTTACAAAGCATCGATCGTAAGCTAAGACCGTTAAACATATCAACCCCTAGCAAGTTCACCAGTTACATGCACTAATCATCATCTCGTATGGACGCACGTCACAGAATGAGACAGGTTTTCACTATGTTGACACATCCACACGATAGAAATACCTGATTTAATCAACGCTAATTTTTACTTTACATGTTATAGGACATCTATTTTCGAAGCGCCGTCATTTTGCACGATCCACGTGATAGACAAAGCTAGCTCGTTTGGCGTCTTAATCGACCATAATTATTTTATAAACATCAGGCTATGTTACAGTGATAGGTGACTTTACTATCTTGGTTAACTTATGCTGTTTAAGCCTTTGTGAATTAATTTGCTCGGACAAAGGGGATGGTCTTGCTTCGTATTTAGGTTTTAGGTTGTTAAAGGTTTTCTTAATTTTTAACCTTATTATATTAAAACAGTCGGTTGGAATTATGCACATACAATTTGAAAGCAAATAATAAGAATTATTTAAAATTAGGTATTGAAAAGGGTTTTAATTTAATGAGGTTCTTTGGGAATTGGCTTCCAACCTGTTCCACCCCCGGAAATTTAAAACCTTTGAAATGAATTACCCCTTCGGTTTTTGGGCTTTTGGAAATTTACTAAATTTTTATTATTTAAACTTTTTTTAAATTTTTTAACTTTTTTTTAATTTAAAGATAGGTTTTTTAAAAATTTTTAAACGGACAACCTTCCCCGTAATTGTTAGCATTCTTATTTTACAAGGATTCCGATGCAAGCTTTTAATAAGAAACATTCTCCAGATTGTCAATAGATTTGAAAGGAACATGCAATTACAAAAAAGGTTCGTGATAGGGATTCGAATATTATTTAAATTTTAAAATTTCGTATATTTTACGTCTGTATTAAATGATTTCTAGGAATGAATTAATTCGAATACTAATTAAAAAACAAATTTATACCATATTATGCTTTATAAATTTTGGCGACCTTTTGTTATCAACATGACTAACATTTCCCACTATTTGGGTTCTAACTAAAATCAATACAATATTTCTTGATCATTTAAGATTGAATTTGAATATTTAATTTTCCTATGTATTTCAATATCCTGAATAAAAATCGTTTAATCAGTGAGAATTATAGAAATGACTTGACTAAAATGATTTGTTCCGAAGCCCAATTTTTGCAGATTAAATTTATTTTTTTCTAATCCTTATTTTCAATTTAATAAATAAAGAATATTAACAAAATTTACATTTAAACACTATTTTTAAGTGCAAATGATCTTCGAAAAATTTCAGTTTAATCATTATGCTAAATATATAATACTAATATATATATTATTGCAAATCTTACACTTAATTAATTTCGTATTAATTTATAAAAAAATATTTCTTTAAGTTTCAACAGTGAAAACTTAAAAAAAAATATTTATTATAGTAATTTACAAAGAACAGGTTGAAAGAAAACAAAATTATGATATACATGATTACATTATTTATTCCATATTAATTGACACGTTACCATAATTAACATTAAAATCTATACATTTGTTTCGAAACAGTAAAAATAATATTTGATTTCTAAATGCTATAATTACAGATTACTAAAGCTTTTGAGGTAACCCCTTATGCTAACTATAAAATGAATATATTTTATTGTTCTACAATTTAATTCAAAATTTTTAATCAATACATAATGTTGCATATAAAACTTATAGTATATTAAAACTAAAATAACTTCGACTCAAATAGAGTTATGAAATTTATATCGTAACGTCAATTTGTTCGATAATATATTATTAGTATATAGATTACATGAACGATTTAGTTGAGAACTAAGTTTTAGAAAAGAAATCTCCGACAAATAATAATCTCTCATGCATGATTATATTACTACCTATACAAGTTTAAGCATAAATGAGGTATCAAAAATTAACGCGCTGTCTCCTAAACCTTTAATCGATCATACGTATATCTAATTATGATTTTCAGGTGTTTTTTTATATAAAAGATCTAATCTGATACTTGATAGTATTAATTTATTTAATGTGACTATTAAATTAATGTAAGCTAATTAATAGGATAGGAAAATTATAGTCTTTTTATTAATGACTAGTCTTACACACAACCGCTTTTTCGTCAATACACGCACTGCAACATTTACTTAAAACTTGTACTCTTAACGCTTGCATCGGATATGCCGTCACATTGTTGTTAGAGCTTCGAGAGTTTTTTAGATATTTCAAAGTAGACCTACAAACTTAATCTGTAATAAGTTTGTTTGCATTACAATCAAACAAATATGGATTATTTTAAAATTACAAGTTCTATCTTGATTACATAATCAGTAGTCTGAAAAGGAATCATGATTAAAAACTTTTTGCGTATCACTATAATCATCTATAATTTAAAAACAAGCGAAAACATTGATCAACAAACAAACATCTGTGATTAAACAAACAGCTGTACAGATTATAGTTAGTACAACACTACAATAACATCGATAGCACTAGCACGAGGATCAAACGAAACACGCAATGTACACACGTTCGACACGCAAGTACTTGCACGTACGCACACATGCGCTCGTACGTCGCACGCACGTCACGAACGTACGCACGCTGCACGTACGCACTAACGAGCGCGTTCGACATCGTACGCCACGCACGCCATCACAACAAAAACACGATGCCATAACACCAGGCCAGAATACTAATATAGAGTATGCTAACAAACGAGACACGTTACAATAAACAAAACAACACAGTACAGCAACGTTCAGCAATTAGCACTTTCGTATCATTGAGTAGATGCACGTGCGTTGCGTCGTAGTCAGAATACGAAGACGAATGTCTGTAGCGTTGCATAACAACTTAACACAGAATATATGTTTATAATAACGTTTTATGGTCGAGCATTTTCTAAGACGCCGAACATTGACGAGCACGCTTGCGCATAGGACCAAAGGCTAGCTGCGTTCTGGCGTCTTAGGAGAAAATATCTCGACCATAAAAGAGGCGTTTAGATTTTATAAACATGCCCAGGGCTATGTTAGAGTGTGGTTAGGTCAATACTTCAGACATCCCCGAAGATGTCCGATTCTACCTGAACATTGACGAGCACGCTTCGCACAAGACCGGCTAGCTGCGTTCTCGTTTCTCGTGTGTTTCGCTCTTTAAAAAGAAACCTTTAAAATTATAACGAAGTTGATATAACTTAAATTTTACTTATTTTATTCGATTAATTTAATTTACAACGATAACTAATTCGTTACAACTTATTATGGTAATATTTTCCGCACATGCCCAAATTAAAAATAGATTGAAAAATTCAATTTTAAATTAGGGCAAAAATAATTTTTTTAAATCCTTTTATTAATATAATGGCATGTTAATTGTTTTTACCCTAAATTATTATTATTGGTAATTCGATAAATTTGAGTGATTTGAACCAAAGGGTGCTGCTTGTTAAACATAGGGACTAGTGCTCCTAGGGTCTAGGAATTTTGTAAGACTCTATTGAGTCTATTACATCACTAAATTAATTGATATTAATTTTTTAATACATTTTGCTTAAAAGGAATGTTTATTCTAAAAGGAGTCTTCCACTTATAACTTTCTCACTTGCTTGTGAATTTGAATTCTTATTCATGTGCTTTTTCAAAAGTTTAACATCTGTTAGGTCCCAACAAAATTGATCTTGTCTAACGCTTGATCGGCTCCCTCTTATAATATTATATAGGTAAAACAAGATTTTTATAGAAGGATAATGATCTTCATTTCTGTTCTTTTTTTAAATATAATTATTACATTAAAGTTGAATAGTAATATCAATTGAATTATGTAAGTTGAATTTAATTAAGTACTGTTTATTAGTTTAATAGTGAATAATTTTACTATAATACTATTTAGCGTCTCAAAAGAATATATTAGAATATATCGTTATGCTGTAAATAACAAATATTTATTTAATGCTAAAGTAAAATTAATTTATACTATATTACATGATTTTTTACATTTTTAGATTCAGGGAAAAGGAATAAAAGGCAAGTTTTATTTTATTATTTACGTCTTATAGTAAGTGGTATACTTTAATTGCTTATTCGTTTCTTAGATGATTACTTAAATTTAGGAGAAAATATCAGTAAAAGTTTACTACTTTAAATTTTTTTCTGTAAGAATTTCAAGTCAACAGTTGTATCAAACACCTAACACGGCATACTATGAGAATAGAAAACCAACGTATTATTTGTTTAGAATAAAAAACCAATATTAAGTCAATCCAATTTGTATAAATAAATATAATATTAATATAAACTAAAATTGTCTTAACGACGCATTTTCAATGGATTATAAATTTATTTTTCGTTCTAAAGTCGAATGTTCTCGATTGCTATAGATCAAAGAAGAAAACATACAATCTAAGATTGATTTTTGTAACACTGCATTTAAAAAAGCTAAAATCACAGATACGATTTTGAGTATCCCAATTGCAAGATTAATTGTAACTTAAACACTAATACCCTAAAGTTTATGTTTTCTGGAACAGTTAGTAAATTAATGGTTCAACGCCTTGGGAATTGTAACTTAAACCTTTAAGCTGCCAGTTGACGTATCATTTTCATTTTATTGATCTGTTTCGAGTTAAGTTTTTAAACATAAAATCTTCAAACGTAACGTGTAGAAAACTTGATATTTCACCTTATATTACTTTACTAGCCTGATCTTACATAAATAAATACATCTGTCAAAAACTAATTAAACATAACATCCACGGCCAGTATAGAAGCAACGCTTAAGCTCTTAGTCAACACAATAGGGCCTACAACTACATACAATCGACTAGCACTGCTTCAGCACGAGGATCAAACGAAAACACGCACCACGTAAGCACACACGTTCGCACACGCAAGCTCGCACGTACGATCGCACGTACGCACGGCTACGTAGCGCACGCACGCTCACGAACGTACGCACGCTCGCACGTACGCACGCTCACACGTACGCGCGTTCGCACGACCGTACGTACGCTCACGCACGCACGTATGTGCACACACACACACACACACACACACACACACACACACACAACGAAGCGAAACACGCTAAGCGAAAACTTGTAAACTGAAACATGAATCAAGACGTGAGCAGTAAAAACAGGTTTATTAACAAAACCGAAGGAAAGCTAACGTTTTGAAAATACATCATATTATTTAATAACATGCTTATCGTTTTCTTTTAACCGTGAGTCTCCTCATCATCATCATCATGATTATTTACATAGCTCTTTCTTTCTTCTGTGAAATCATCTTGATGTGAGATGTACACGTCATGCATCATACGAACGGTTAGGAATGTTTTTCGTCAGTAACTAGGCTGATGGTCATAAACAAACATATAGAAGCCATGACAGTTACATTTAAACAAACACGAAGAACGCTAGCCTTGTCTTGTCGTAAGCGTGCTCGTCAACAAAGACATCGGGATGTCTGATTGATACCAACTCTAACATAGCCCTGATATGTTTATTAAACGTTTATGGTCGAGATTTTCTCCAAGACGCCGAACATTGACGAGCACGCTTGCATGGACCAAAGGCTAGCTGCGTTCTGGCGTTAGGAGAAAATATCTCGACCATAAAAAGGCGTTTAGATTTATAAACATGCCCAGGGCTATGTTAGAGTGTGGTTAGGTCAATACTTCAGACATCCCCGAAGATGTCCGATTCTACCTGAACATTGACGAGCACGCTTGCGCACAAGACCAAGGCTAGCTGCGTTCTCGTTTCTCGTGTGTTTCGCTCTTTAAAGTGTAACTGTCATCGAGTGAGCATTACTATAATGTATTCTCCTGTTTATGAGCCAACATCAGCGGACATTAGAGATTTTACTGACTTGTTAATAAACTATTACAACATAACCGTTCAAGATAATGATGAAAGCGATGACGTGGTTGAGCTGGGTGTATCTCACATCCAAGATGATGGTTCACAGAAGAGAAAGAAGAGCATGAGGTAGGGGGAAGGGCAAATCTCAAAATCATGATGATGATGATGAGGACGACTCACGGTTCAAGAAGAAGAAGAAAACCGATAAAGCATGTTATTAAATAATAATGATGTATTGTTGTTTATAATAATAATAATAATAATATATTTTCAAAACGTTAAGCTTTCCTTCGGTTTTGTTAATAAACCTGTTTTTTTCTAGCGGTGCTCCACCGTCTTGATTCATGTTTGCAAGTTTACAAGTTTTCGCTTTAGCGTGTTTTCGCGCTCTGTGTGTGTGTGTGTGTGTGTGTGTGTGTGTGTGTGTGTGCTGGTGCGTGCGGCGTACGTACGGTCGTGCGAACGCGTACGTGAGCGTGTACGTGCGAGCGTGCGTACGTTCGTGAGGCGTGCGTGTACGAGCGTCGCACGGCTGCGTACGTGCGATCGTACGTGCGAGCTGTGTGCGAACGTGTGCTTAGTGCGTGCGTGTTTTTCGTTTGATCCTCGTGCTAAAGCAGTGCTAGTCGATTGTATGTAGTTGTAGGCCCTATTGTGTTGACTAAGAGCTATAATTGAAGCGTTGCTTGCTATACCTGGCCGTGGAGTTATGTTTAATTAGCTTTTTTGACAGATGTATTTATTTATGATAAGATCAGGCTTGCATGTAAAGTAATATAGAGGTGAAACTAACTAGCTAATGTGTTTTGCTGCTACACGTATCACAGTATTGAAGATTCTGTTTATGTATTAGAAAAACGTACTACAGCTCGAAACAGAGTGCAGATAAAATTGAAGAAAGTGAATACGGTACAACTTCGACGAGCAGACTTAAAGGTTTTAAGTGTACAGCATTCCCAGAGCGCGTTGAAACCATTTAATTTAGAGCTAACCTCGTGTCCATGTAATAATGTCTGATAAACTATTAGGGTTATTAGCTTGCTTTATAGGTTACAATATAATCGTTCAAGGTGCAGATGATGAGGCGATTGTATCTCAAAATCTCGTTTGATCTCGTGAGATGTGTATAGCTTTTCTTAAAAATACCTGCGAGGCTGTCTCATTCAAAAATCTCATGCAAAAAACATCAATAATCGTTAGCAATGTAGCTGTATCCGCTATTATCTTACTTAATGTATCACTAGTATAGCTTTTTGATATCGAGAAGAAGCAAGATTTCGAACGGTTGTAGGAATCGAAATCAATTAAATTTAAGAATAATCCCATCTCTATGTAATAATAGACGTGTATAAAGTTACATATTTTAAGTATTTAATATGTAATCACTGTATAATGAGTTTTATTATTATGATGCAACATTAGTGGTATTAGACGTTTTAAAATATTTGTGTTTTTGAATGTAAATTTTGTAAGTACAACATAATTATTAAATACGAATTCAGGTTTTTCTGTATTACTTTCTAAATAGTTAATGTCCGATATGTAATGGCTGTTTATAGCCATTCACAAAGCATGTTTTAGTGAAGTACGTGTATAAAAATTCAGTTTAGCATATTGAAGAAAAACTTCTAAAGGTGAGCGTATTATTTTTAATCTATGTTTTTACCTGATATTGTAACAAAAATGCCATAAAGATTTTTAAAATGTATTATCATGCTTATAGGATAACGTCATAAGATCAACTCTACAAAATAGTAGTACGCACGGTTTTTAAACTTATAGTTATTGTTAATTCATGATAATAATAAACCATTAAAACCTTTTGCCTTTTATTTCCGTTATATCAACCTGATATTCTTAAAACATGTTAATTTTAATTTAACTCTATGTTATATATAAGTAATTATTACTTTTTTTAAGGGTTTTACAGCTGTTAATGAACACGTTACAATGAAATAGTTTTGTGTATGTAATTAAACATGCAAATAAATCAGATATGATGTTCCTAATGTATAGGTGGTGGCTGTTTAGAGGATCTGCCTATACATAAAGCATCATTCCATTAGGGTAGAAATTATTTATTATTTCACGTCATATTTAATTACACTTTAATGCATTCAGTTTGAACTGTAATCTATTTTCCGCAACTGTAAGACATAATTTCGGTTGATTGATTGAGTTTTATCTGATGATCGAACGTGATTTGTTTGAGATTGATTAATTAATTGATTGTTTGTGAGTGTGTGAGAAAGAGAGAGGGGAGCAGAAACAGATAGAGCTGGAGAGAGGTGTGCATCATCAGCTTCTGTTATAGAAAATGTTCATTAGTCTTAGCGCAGATGGCACTTAAATCAATTTTAACTCAAAGCCAGGCGCAGATGATACAAGTCCTGTTACAAGAACTCCTTATTAGAATACAATTTGTATGACAGGCGAAGGCCTACAGCTGTAAGAATAAGTTAGAACTACATATAATTGCACCAAAGATAGCTAAGCTCTACACTTGTCTTATAAGGTTAGGGTTCATACCATTCCAGCCACGAAGGCCTGAGAACAAGTTAGAAGTACACGTGTCGCACAAGAACCTCCTTATTAGAATTACAACATTTGGCCATTTTAAAGCAATATCGATAATTTTAATAATAATATCTTATTAATTATGCAATTTCAACATTGTATGGTGTGCATTTGCCTAACCTCCAGGGGCACTGTTCTTAATATAACCAGAAGGTCCTTAACACCACCAACAACCCTAAGAATAACCCTAGACCAGCCCCACCCTAAGCTCCAACCCTAAATACAGTTCTAAGCCAAGACCAGCTCCCACCTGTCCTCGCGTTAGCAAAAGTCCTAGCTGTCAAAAGGTCCTTAATACAGCCAAGGTTTAACCCCAAAAGAAATAATAAAATAAGGGTAATACGGTCCTGTAAGCGAGTAAAATAATTAGGTTGAAAACACGGTCTCACACGTGGATGCAAAAATAGGGTGAAAATAGATGTCCTATACGTAAGCGAGTAAAAATAATTAGGTTGAAAACACGGTATCACGTGGATGTGTAAAAATAAGGGTGGAAAATCCTGTCTCACCGTACGCGTATAAAAATAATTAGGGATAAAATTAGCAGTTGAAAATACGGTCTCACACGAGGATGTCAAAATTAGGTTGAAAATGCGGTCTCACACGTGGATGTGCAAAAATAGGGTGAAAATGTCCTACACGTAAGCTGTAAAAATAAGGGTGAAAATCCGGTCTCACACGTGGATGCAAAAATAGGGTGAAAACACGTCCACACGTAAGCGTAAAAATAAGGGTGGAAAATCCGGTCCACGTGGGCATATAAAAAGTGAAAGGGCGGGCTTGTGACGTAAAAAAATGGCAAGTGCGGGTACTACATTGTATCATCTACTAGATGTTTATTAGTGACATTCTCTGTTATATAAACTACTGATAGTGGTAAGAACCTGACCAATTATGGAGCACATATCAAAAATGATAAACAGATGAGCAAAATATACTATTTTTCTTCAGATTTCAAATTAAATGTAAATAAGGAAAAAAATTTTGTGAAAGTGAAATAGTTAAATTTAAGCGTGCCTCAGCATTGCTAGGTTTCGTTGAAAACAATGCATTAAACAAGGTGAAAATTGTGAAGATTCTCCGTGTTATTTTAAGTATTTTATTAAACTTTTTGTTCCTATTTGTGCAAATTAAAATATTACTTATTATTAACTTTACGAGAAATGTTTGAATATTTTTTTGTTGAAGTTGATTAATATTTTGTTTCTTAAATATATAATGAAAATACAGTTGTTTATTGTTACCTTTTTGTGTTAATGTGCAGAATCTTTCAATCTTCCTATACGTTAATAAGTTTCGAGACCAGTTTCAAGATTGAATGGCGCTCAAAAATATAAATATGTTTTTACTGATTGTAAGTTATGGAATTATTTCTACTCCATCACTACCTGAAGAAAAGAGTTCTCATCATACAGTAAGTTTTATAAGCATTGTACCCTTTGAGCTAGTCGTGTTGCAATTCAGTATCGTTTCACCTTCAAGTAAGTAACAATTATTAAAATATCTTTATTTTTTAGTTGTTATAAAGTTAGTATATTTTTATTTGTTATATCAGAAATTATTGAAGCAGCTAATAAATATAAATACCTACAAGATCGAGCAAAATCTAAAACACGCTTTTCAGCAATTTATAAAATGGTGCGATGAAAAAATATTAAAAGCTACTCTGAAACCGGAATGTTAGCTTATTTCCACGAATCAACAAAAAATGAAAATGAAAAGCTCGACAATGTGGTCCCAATATTCGATTCGTGAAGATAGTCAGCTATTAGTTTTATTATAAGTTTTTATTTGAACGATATATAATAATTTTAATTACATAGCTATTAGTTTTATCTGCGCTGTAACCATTATGTATTTATGAACAATGCTGCAACTAAACCTGTTAAATTTAAGCAATCATGGTAAAGCATAATTAACACCCTGTAACGTATTATGTATTTTATTTTATTTATTATACTGTTCTTTATACAAATGCATAATGTTCTTTATAGCACGGAAATGACATTGTTGCTAAGCAGCATGATTGACAAAACACATGACATGATATGTCACGTAAGTTGAAAGAATTATTGAAACAACAACCTTACTATACAACCTTTATTAATAAAATAATAGTAATGAAACTTATTCTTTATAAAAATTGAAAATACAGTTGGATGGATTTGAAATTGTAACTCAGATGAGCCAACACCAAAGCTGACAGTTCCTTCGCCGTTTTGTGGTATACTTATAGCTGCTGTACCAGTAATGTTCTGAGCAAAAATTTTTTTTTTCAGAGAATTCTCATATGATTCGGCTACTTTATCCGATCGCCATCCACCAAGCTGCTTCAGTGCCTTGTATCATAGCACTCTAAGATCGTCGCCACTCCTACGAAAGTGCCTGTGTACTTATGGGCATCCGGTAGATTGAGGAACTCTGCTATTATCCTCGGCATTTTGCCTAAGGTGTTTTTCCCAACAGTCTGAGCACTACATTTGCCATTATGATACGACAAAAACAAGCTGTCAATTTTAGTACGTTCCGGTCGTAATGCTGCATATTTTCGGTACAAAGAGACGTAATCAACCAATCCATCGCTTGGTACAACTGTAAATTGCCTCAGTATAAGTTTTGGTTTTTGATCTTCACTAATAGCACTGATCCCTCAGTCGTTACGTCCTGTACAGCCAAATCGTGCAGTTCTTCGCGACGACATGCTCAAAATACCAAAGGCTGTGACAACCTATAAAACACAATAATTTTATAATTGGAAAAAAAAACTAAAATCGTTATACTTAACTAACATGTACGTATGATCAGGCGCCTTCAATATAAATTGTTCAATTTGATGCCATTTGCAATACATAGGACTTTTAGCTTGATCACCTACAGAATTATTCTTCATGAATTCTGTGAGCATGGAAAAACGAGATATATCAACATCTTCCTTCAACTTGAACATCTTTTCAATTTAAAATATAAACACCACAGTGACGACGGCTTATAGATCTTTGACTGCAAAAATAGATATTTATTGAATAGAGATAATTGACTAATGTATATATACAATCCCTTACCATTTGAGACAAGTATAGTATCACAATATGTTTTATATATATATATATATATTTATATATATATATATATATATATATATATATATAAATTAAAATAAATTTATTTATTTAAATTCTGTATTGTACTATATAAAATTTTAATTATGCGAAAGTTTTATATTTTCTTTACATCTATAAGTATATAAACAAATTTTTTTTATTTTTGCCATGGTATATCTGAAAAGTAAAAAAATAGTAAATTTGTACTGTTTACTTAATACATACCTTTCATAATATTTTGGTGGTTTGATATTAATTCTTCACACTCTGATTTTTCATGCTTTTAGTAGAATATGTTTTTAAAGAAATGTGTTGTAACTTTTTGTTGTCGTCCATAGAATTCTAACAAAGTTTGGTGAAGATACTTTTCTTGCTTACTACGCTTTCTTCTGCTATTATGACCCTTTTAGGTGCTATACTTGGTAAAGATACTACTTGCTTTGTCGGTACCTGCTTTTGATCACCCAATAACTGGTTATCATCTTCACTAATATCACTTTCGCAATTACTCTTCTGAAATTAAACCTCTACATTAACGTCTAGTTCATCTAGGCTTTTTACTGTAATTGATAGAACCATTTTCCATCATCAACAAAAATTTGCTTACTTTAACTACTTGGAAAACATTTTCGGTAGTCGGTGAAACGTTTTATGTATATCTTTATAGTGACCCATGAATGTGGCCAGTTGTTCAATATTTTCGCTCAAATTTAAAATTTGTGCTAACTGTTTTCTGAGTTTTGTGGATGTAATCAACTCAGGTTTTTTTATTCCACTAGCTTTTTCGAATTATTGCAGAAGCTTTTAAGCAGCTATGTTCACTGTTAGGTAAACAAAACATTTGTTTTCGTGACAGAATTTGTTCCTCAGAGTTACTAACGTACATAAATTTTTGTATTTTTGGCGTAAAAAGTATGGGCACTCCGGCCTCTTTTTCCGAATAATACGTTTAAAAATGTTAGTTAGCTCTCTTTCAACTGGTGATAAAGACAGTTCTTTCTTCCTGTGGTATATCAGTTGATGCACTCAAATACGTAGTCAAGAAAATCTTTGCACTTCACCTCGTTTTCGATTAAGAAGAATTAACTGCACTAATACGCTTTCTTGCAGATTTTTAAATTCGCTTAAATCACTTGAGTTTTTTTAATGCGCAAAGATTTGTTTGAACAGATACTAAAAATCTCAAATATTTTGATATCAGATGTCAACGAGCATTGCTGGTTTATTCCATTTATTTTGGTAAATTTCCTTACAAGCGTTTGTAGACAGCTCATAACACCATTGTTTTCTATCAACGTTGATAAAGTGTTTATTTCTTTAATTTCATTTTCCATTTCCTACTGTATTTAACAATGGTGACTTTTTATTAATAAAAATTCAGCTATGTCACAAACCTGCTTTAATGAGGTTCTTTAGTACATATGATAAATTTAAATGTATCGGTACTTGAATCATAACCGGCAACAATTTTTGCTTTAATAATAATATCACAATTTGAAGGTTTTATGGTTCGTTGCAGAGTAGAGCAATTATTGTCGATTTTCTGTATTTCAATTAAAGTCTTGCTAATTCCTCAATTTTTTGAAGCTACTGTTATTAAATGCTTTTCTTTGTGACTTAATGTACCTAGTACCAAAGCTCAGATATCCATTTTACTACATTTGATATATCTGCTGCCATTCTTGGAAACATTTTTACTAAAATTGTGTCTTCATCTGTAAATGTGTGTAATAGCAATTATTCTGCTTGAATGTTTACTCGTTTTCCACCTGACTTGAATCTGGTCAATTTACAAATTTTAATATGCCGTCTTAAGTATTTTTAAAATGATTAAAACAATACTTGCAAGTAATCTTTAACCATTTCGTTTAAATTAGGTCTTCTAACCGGTTTAATAGACATTCCACTAACATTGTTAATAAAATTACCTCTTTCTAAGCTGAGCTGCTAAGTGTTTTTCTTTCTGAACTTTTTAAGCGACATGTATTTTTCTTCAATTTATTCCTTATGTTTCCGTACTACATGCCTAGTAAAGTTTGTCACACCTGATTCACAAAAACATATGTTTTTTTTGTCCCAAATTCTTATTGTAAGCTTTTTCCTAGTTTTCTACATCAGCATGGAAGACGTAAAGATATTTTCATTTTAAGAAGCAGAAACGTTGACTATTGATACAGATTTTATAATGCTACTGTCTGAGGAATCCTCTTGATCGTGTAGTTCATCAGTATCAGGCTCGTATGAGACTCCAAATTTTCGCAAAGTCACACTCTGGTGTTATTTGATTAGGTGAAATATTGTGTTGCACATTATTATTCTCAATACGCTTATTGTCTGTTTCTCTCACTTTCCCGAAACTCAACTTTTTCGAATAAAGGGCGCTGGTCATCGTCCTCTGTACGTTCCACTTACAATGGATGTAGTCAATTGTATGTTATTAATTTGATTTTCTAGTGTTTTGGCAACTCAGTGTACGTAAGATTATCTGTTAAATTTTTATTAATATATATATATATATATATATATATATATATAAATACAGGCAACAAAATGCAAGTAACATACATAAACATAAATACTTTATACGTATAATTATTTAAGTATACAACTTCTAGCACTTCTTATTTATTTCATAATAAAAGTCTCCTTTAAGAAGTAAAGTCGCCTTTAATGCAAAATACTTCATAACATTTAAAGTCGCCTTTACAAAGTATCTTTCCGTTAGCGGATCTCGCTCCTCACGCAAAGGAAGCTTTTATAATCGCTTTTTGTTTACGTTTTGGTTTGTAAACATGTACCGTCGAACTATTTTCATCAGATGGAGAACTATGTCAACAGAAAAGTTAGGTTTAAAGGGAAGATTGCTTCGCCAAATACAGTGACTTTTTTATTAGATTCCGGTTGAGTAAACAGTACTTCATTGTGAACAAATACAAGACCTACTAACCGCGCACTTTGTAAATATAAATAATGATTGCAGTAGAATAGTCTACATTTTTCTAATTTTGTTTCCTATTTCTTTTTTAAAATTCAAGTGCATCAATTGTTATCAATCCTTCACTTTTACAGGAAATTTCGTTATAACATTTAATTTTTCATTTCAAATTCAGCATAGTATAATAAAAGTATCATCTGTGATCCTTCTCTTCGAAGAAACTACATTAAAATGCAATACACATGCAGAAATAATTTCTGCTGAAAGTTATAAGTACCCAAATTTAGAATAATAGGGATCGACTGTACACTTAAGAATAATTCCGTTGGCGGCGAAGATGCAATATATACATCCGTAGTTTCTTTATGCATTCAAACATGTGTGATGCAGAAATGAGAATAAAGAACTTGTAGCTCGGTGGCGGATCCGCCCATGATCAAACTATTTTAACAATAGTAGTTTGAAGACTGAGTTTATGGACGATACAATCCATACATGTTAGTGAGATAGTGGCTGTCTGGAGCCTAAATGACCAAATTGAGGATATGACCAATGAAGCAGAAAATCTGTGATCTATAATTAGAACAAGGAACGTTGTTGAAGAAAATATGGCGTTTGGAAAAGAAGATGTCAATTCTCAATTTTGGGATGCGCGTAAAGCTAGAAACAATCATGGCCATTATCATTGCAGCGGTATTGCATAATATCAGTGGATTGGAACGACGAGAACGTACCAGGATGGCTCCGCAAAGAGATCAACGATGTTGAAGATGAAGAAGAGCAGAACGCAGTGAACAATTAATAGAAGAAATGTTCAGAGACTATTATCCATTTTTGCTGTGAATAAAAATTATGCTGCTGAATTTGTTACTTTTACAATCATGCTCCTATTTCTTAACAGTACTATCGCTGATATTTCATATATATCTTTACATACATATATACAATTGAAAAAAATCACTCAAAGCTGCCTCTTCTTCAGCTCCAGTTCTACCTCAGCAGTTCTAATTTCTCAATCAATTGCGTGTTTCTCCTTATCGCGTTGCTCTGATTCTGCTTCAGTTCCATATTTTATTGATTAATCATCTTAAGTATTCTTGTTTTGCCTGGAGCAGCTGATAGCTGCCGTAACTTCTTTGCTGCAGGTTCGCAATTTGCGGTGTGTACTCCGTTATCACAATTTATCTGAAAGGATGAATATGTATATCTTACAATATGTTCTGAGGAATTTTAATTGTATCTTGCTACTCTCATTCCTTTTCCTGCTAAATTTATATTTCTTTGTCTCTAAACTCCTCTTGTTCTGGTTCAGCTTCATTCTCATTCGTACATCAATATGTTTTGATGGCGCATCCTCAAATATAATCTGGTTTAAATATAGTCATTCATATGTATAGTGTCCCAAAGCTCAGTACTCGCATTTTCTCTTATACATAGCATTATAAACAAATATTTCAAAGAAATGAAGGCATTACTTTTATCAACGGAGATGGGAAAATAAAATACTTTGAAATTCAGTCCAGTAGTTATTTTTTAATTAAATAATTTGTGTTGAATTTTGACCAAAACAACTTCTAAAATTCGCAATTTACAATTTCCTCACCTTTGACATAACATATGACAACTTGGAAATATAAAAATTTCAAAATATTGTAATTTCTTTTGAGTTTTATATGCCCTGACCTGTATAGCAACTGTGTAAAAAATCAAATTGTAGTTTATTATCAATTTTGCATGTAGAAGCTACGTCACATTGAGGCAGTAAAGAAAAATTGTGCTACATACATATTTTCTAATTAATATATATTGACATCATGTCCTAAATCTGAGGTGAGCCAGTATAACTTAGTGTTTGTTGTAGTCTCCCTCATTAACATCATCCATCTAAAAGTAGTTATCAATGGTATAAAAGAATAAACAATTTCTACGCCTATTTAAGTCACCGTCGAATTGGTTGGAGACCAAAACTGTTTTGCGTTAACAATTTTAAAATAATTTCCGTGATCGGATCATCAGGTGGAGGTATATGACCGCCGCCACCTGTTGCTTTGATATCGTGTCTGCCACTGCCTTCCTAGTTTTGTTTTAAATTGTCAAATTTGCTTTTTAACTGGTCGACGTTCCGGAACTCCAATACGCTTGTGTTGAATGAAGCACACACTCGTGCCCATGCTCTATCCTGTAAAATTTGCAATTTATGTAAATATGCAATAAGACTTAATTCATACCTTCTCATTATTCGTCAGCTTGTTTGACTCCTTATTTTCTATGATTTTCGCTCATCATGAGCTCTAAAAGTCGTTCCTCTTCTTTACTTAACACAGACTCCTTCTTTTTGCAGTGCTCATTTCTCCTCAGTACTCAAGAGACCACTATAAAAGTACATAATAAAAATCCACAATCTCGCACTCGCTAGTGAACATAAACATTACAGAAAAGTGAGGTTTGGGTCGTGTCATGCAATCAATTTAAAAAGCTTATAGATGTTGCGTTTCCTTATGGAACAGTATGATTTTAAAAGTTTTTAAAATGCTGATAAAATGTTCATTCTCGATTATGAAACTGGGCCTTGTTATTTTTGTTATAAATAGAAATTTTTATAGTAGGTTAATATTCAAATAATAAACTAACATATTGTTTCTACGTTCAATCATAAAACGTGCACTTTTACATTATTATTTTAAATGTAAAAGTTATCTTTAGCACTAGTGCAATACAAAATTTTATTGCATACAATGTAAAAGAACCAAATTTCATTTTGCACAGATGCTAAAAATTTTAGGTTATTATGCTTTTGATTTCTTTTTTGGAGTAATTTTGTTCAATTAAGAAAAACGTAATTAGGTCATTCCATAGATAAACCATTACAGTTAAATTTCAAGCCTTCAAATTTTCCGTTTCGTTTAAAATTTTTTAAAAATAAAATTACGTTTTGTTAATATCGAGTGTACGAAGTTGATCGATATATTTTAGTATTTTTTTTACCGGAAATCGGGTACAGATAACGAACTTGTTTCCTAGTTACTCATTAAACGTTATTCAGGCTTGCCAGTTCAAATAAAACAAAAGTACAAGGGTTATAGATAAAAAGAGGATATATTATTGATAATATACATGACAGTAACGATGAAGTTTTTTGACACCCCACCAAAAATCAGTGTACTGGCAAAAGAAGCGCCATTAAATTTAATTACTGCAAAACACTAAAAATGGTAATCAATCATAATTAAACATTAAATATTATACCATTGAAAAATATTTTTTATTTATCGAATGGCCACCTAGTAACACAGTTTATCTTCTTTTTCCATAACGTAGAAAAATATGCAACTCGTGCAAAGTGCCGTCCAACTAACGCCTAAAGACCTTGTTGGACAAACGCATTGCGTACTATAAAACTCACTTCTTGCATTAGTCATAACTGTTTACTAATAATATGAAGTTTGCTTCAGATTCTCAAAATATAGTTTTCTGCGACCGTCTTAAAAGTAGTCACTTCTAATACTAAAACTGTCATTGAAGTGGATGTTTTATTACTAATACAAAAAAGTGTTTGTTGCTAAACATTTTAGTTCTAGCCTTAAGTACTTTTACTTCCTATAGGCGATATATATTTGGTTTTATGGATGCATGGTATACATTTATTGTTGAAAACAACAAAAATACAAGTTGAATACAGTAATTTTTTCAAAACTACCGTTCAAAATCCACACATATACGTGAAAAAAGTTTCATCCTCTAAAAAATGTTCAATTTTCTTTGACTGGAGAGAATGTGTTTTTCTGATAATTAATTAACAACGTTGAAATAACATACGCTTAATATTAACAATTAATTTTCAGAAACATGGATGAACTCAGAGTCCCAGCAAAAATTAAATTACTATTTATTAAAATGCACATTTGTAACTTTTGTGAATAATAAATATGATCTACGGTGTACATGAATAGACTTCACAAAACAGATAAGTTATATTATGCGTGTTATAGCTAAATGTAGTTTTATCTTACCTGTATCAACGTTATAAACTGGATTATAAGAAAAAAACTTCTCAATTTTAAATGAAGCTACAAAATAAAAAATTGGTAAATTTATACGTACTTATAATATGAAATACCTAGAGGTTCCAAATTTTCATTTATTTCTGGCGTACTATCCTCAATAATAACGACAGATTTTGCATCTAAAATGTTTTAATATGAAACAGTATTAGCTGGAGTAATGAATTCTATTAAATGGTAGGTATTAGAATGAATGTGAACTAAAACCACACTGAACTTTAAAGCCACTTATTAACCCAAAATAATTAATTCTTACTAAATTTAGTCTACTTTAAGAAAACAATCTATTCTTTAAAAAAACACTAAATGAAGATGTTACCTTTCTCGTAGGTATTTTCAATTTGAAGTTGATTCAACGCCAATGACAATATTTTAGTTCTTCGACTCGACATTTTAGTATGATACACAAGATTACAATCGCAATGAAAATGCAATACTAAACAGATTATTCATGAAATATGACCATGCAGTGATGCCGTTACACCATTTTAAGCTGGATCTCGTAACCACCGCTGTAATCAATTTGCAACACACACAGCATGCAAAGCAACTACAGCGCAAACACACAAATCAACACACGGACTACATAATATTTGCATGTTATAGGATCCTAGAAAAAAATAATTTTAAGGCATAAAACGTGGTTGCCCAAGTCGAAATGCACCTATATCGTTGCGAGATGCACCATTTCGGATCTCGCGAAAAGGATCTCACAGCTCCGCTTCAATTCCATACGCTTGATCTCACAACGTACTAAGGACAAACACACACACGCACACGCACGCACACGCGCACACGCGCACGCCGCCCGCACGCCCGACGCACGCACGCGCAAACGCCGAAACAAACGAAACGAAAAACCGAACGAACCGACGAAACGAAAAACACGAAACAAACCGACCGAACAAAACCGAACAAACCGAAACAAACACCAACAAACGACCAACAACGAAACCGAAACAAACGAAACCGAAACAAACGAGCCGAAACAAACGAAACCGAACAAACGAAACCGAACAGACGAACCGAAAACGACAGAACAAACGAAACCGAAACAAACGAAACCGAAACAAACGAAACCGAAACAAACGAAACCGAAACAAACGAAACCGAAACAAACGAAACCGAAACAAACGAAACCGAAACAAACGAAACCGAAACAAACGAAACCGAAGCGAAACCGAAACGATACCGAAACGAAACACAAACGAAACGAAACACGCGCACACGTGCACACGCGCACACGCGCACACGCGCACACACGCACGCACGCACGTACGCACGTTGGAGCTTATCACCCCCCTGAACTGCTTCATTTTCTCGAGAGCGTCGAGTTGGTACTGACTATCGAAGCTCAACATACTGCTGTTTTCCATCTTTTGATAAAAGTTGTGTATCGGTTGTAGCAACTTTAACACTGTAAGATGTAATTGCCGGATCACGTATATATACACTGAAAAGTAATTATCAATGGTATACAAAAGAAAGTCTGGTGATTTCTCGCTTAACACCCGCTTTAAAATTCCGCATACTTAGATAACGATTAGAAAGAGCGTGCTATTTTATCGGTAAGTACCCCTAATCAGATAGACTTTAACGTAATCGTTTTAGAAGTTTTCAAACTGTAAATAACAGCTAGAAATTGCATTTCGGGCATCGAGAATCATTATAACACAATCAATCAATTAGTAAAAACGTCTTTTTTGATTTGATTTGAAATTCCTCATACTTACTTACATAATTACTATACAGCTAACGTAATCGTCTGCAATTTAGAAATTTTTCCAATCCACAAATAATAGCTAGAAATTACATTCCATGCGTCGAGAATCATTCTAAACTGTTAATTAGTAAAAAGAATGTTTGCCAGGAATTTACTCAATATGAAAATAATGACTAGGAAATGCATTCCGCTCGTAATGGTTTACCTTATCATTATTACTGTAAAGCAGCGTCACATTCTTGTCTCCAGTGTTTTAAGAAACTTACAAACCTCGCCACAAAAAACTAGTATATATGTAACTGCATCCTTACTTAATATCACAAAGAATCTCTTGCCACAACACCTAAAGGTTACTCTTGAGTAAATTTCTCACAGTAGATTTACGCATGGTTTTTATAGCAGCACTCTAATATATGCTTTAGGGCATGTTTATAAAGCTAATACCTTTTTGGGTTGATGTATTTTTAAGGAAATAGAACCTGTATGTATGTAAAATCATCTTATGTAATAATATGATAGTGTTTCTAAAAAGTCTAATATACTTAACATGTACCTTTTGATTGAGATAATTCAAAGATAGAGCCTGTACGTGAATCGTATGAAATTTCTTGTTTACGAAACTCATTTACTTTTGTAAAATAATGTATTTTAATTAGCCAATTTAAAGGAATCAGCATTATGAAAATTAAATGCATATGTAATAATTCAGATTTATATTGATTGATTATACAACTTTTACTAACATTGAAAAATACAATGGTATATTCTAACCATCTTGTCAAAACATCCTAATAAATAAAATATTAAAACCTATCGGTCGTCTACGTTATATATTAAAAAATACATCTTAATCAGGACGCTTTTTTATTCTGAGTGTAGATTTATAAACGTAATATAAATGTTGTATATACAAATATTTTTTGAAATATCATCTGTATACGAATACAAGGTCGGCTTTATGCACATAATTTAATTGTTGACCGGTTATGGATCCATTAATATAGCGTTAACATATAGTACCATATTAAGAATTAGTGTTATAAACTATTGAAAGGTCATTAACGTATGCAGTGAAGGTCGTCTTAGTTAAGTTAACATATAAGAAATTTAAAATAAAAGTATAACATTTTTAAGCTAATTATACAATCGTTATAATAATAAAAATATTACAATTACATTGTAAAACAAAAAGAAAATAGCCATCTATATCAGAATTATATTATTAGATAAACATTGCTTAATAAACAAAGTTTTATAAATTCAGTTTTATATAACATGACCAATACTGTTTCTCAAGGTAAATAAGTATGCTGTTGTAATTTCGTATATAAACACGCAGCCTACAAATGAGTATTAATTGAAATATTTTAATAACAATTTTCTCATAATAGACATAAACCACTAAACACGTACATTTTATAGTCTGAGTCAAATTAAAATCGTCGAAAAGACCTAATTACAAGCCCCACTAGAATGGCTGAGCTGTCACGAGGTAAAAAATGATCTAGAAGATAATAGAAAACTTCTTCAACCACACTAGCGCTAAACAGCCCTAACCCTGTTCAATAGCTCTAAACAACTAAGCCCAGTTCATTCTAAATACAGACCTATGTCGGATTACGCAAATGATAATGAATCACACACCAGAATAGCAAGCAATTTGGTTCTAATCACAAAGCATGCTCCTTTCACAATAATTTGCAATGTGTGTAGCCTTGCTTAATGCTATGTGGCATTGTCAATAACGTTGACGAGATACTGATAACATATGCGAAGATAAGAACTACCTCTTTGTTGCATCCTTATCTATGTTGCTTATTATATAAAAAAATACCCAAACTTCTTAAAAATTGCCCGTTAAAATGAAAACTACCTCTTTGCTGTTTAACTATTGCTGTAAATAAAACAGAAGGAAATAAATAATCTCGAAAGTACCACATGCAAGGATAAAAATTATTGTAGGCGAAACATTAAAATGCTAAGTTATTAAATAATGATGAAGAACTTGAAAATGAAAAATTAAATATAAATTACAACAAGTACATTATTTATTACATAAAACACATAAACATAATTTATCAAATATGAAAAGAATTTTAAGCATGGTTCTCTATTGTGGAGGAAACGAAGGGTAGTTTTACCGTAAAACTGGTCTAATCAAAATACACCTATCTTAAGAGCTCATAAATCTATAAACAATATTTACCGACAAAATAGTTACATTTTCATTTTTAAGCATAGTTCCCTCTTGTGCCAACTATTTTCTAAAAGGTTATTGGGTCAATAATCAAAATAGACGTATCTCGAGGCTCATGATCGATAAACAATAATTACCTAAAACAGTTAAATTGTTTTGTAAGCATAGTTCTCTCTTGTGGCGAATTTTACCGTAAAGGGTTGCACTCAATAATCAATAGACACATCTCAGAGTCAAATCATGCCAAAATAGTTACATTTTTCATTTAATAGTTCTCACTTGAGTTAAATTATTAAAGGGTTGTTTTGGGGTTAAAACGATTCAATATTATTTATGGGATCTGAGTCGACGTCGACTCAGTACTGAAATTTATCCTCGTATGACGATCAAATTTTGATTTGCGGAATGTAAAGCTCATAAATGCTCTCAATTTTCAGGCATTGTTTTTTTTACAAATATCTCGACAGACTGAAAATTTTGAATATAGCAATAAATACAAAATGACGTCTTGTTTTCACCTCTAGCAAAATCTACAGATACATTTTGAACTACACCTTGGATTTATAGCTACAAGATGGCGTCGTTATTTGCGTTCTATCAAAACGTGTTTTCACTTAGTAGTATATGCCGATCCTAACTCACCGTGCACGTACGTTCCCCGTTTCAAGGTCACAGGTTAGTAACATTGCCTATTTCAAGGTATGCTAAGTCAAGGCCATTGGTTTGTACTCCTGTTAAGGCCACGTGGTTGATATGCCTCTTCAAGGTCATGCTTTTTGTCCTGGTCACTAGTTACTAGACTGTTGATTGTCCTGAAGGTCATGCCCTCAAGCAAGTCTATGCATGTTTCAAGGCCACGCTATTCTAGCTCAAGACCACAGGTGTGTAACTCTCTTCAAGGTTATGTGGTTGTAAGCCTCTTCGAGGTCCCCGCTTCAAGGTCAGTCCTGAAGGTCATTGCCCTCAAGCAAGGCATGTTTCTATGCCCTATTCTGAGAAATCAAGAAGGTGGCCCATTGTTTAAAGTCTATGCTTTCAAGGTCAGAGAACAAAGACGATCTATTGTTGAGTCATTCTGAAATTCTAGGAAATCAAGAACAAAGACGATGCATTGTTCAAAGTTCAAAGCCCATGCTTTCAAGGCCACATGAAAGAACAAAGACTATCCATTGTTCAATTAGAAATAGATTGTTATCTCAATTCTAGGAAATCAATAACAAAGACGATGCATTGTTCAAAGTCTATGCTCAAGGTCAGAGAACAAAGACTCTTGTTCCGTTAAAATAGATTGTTATCTCAATGCTAGGAAATCAAGAATGAAGGCGATGCATTGTTCAAAGTCTATGCTTACAATTTTCAAGGTAAAGAACAAAAGCGATTCATTCTTCTGGTCGAGTTATAAAATAAATTGTTATCTCAATTCTAGGAAATCAAGAATGAAGGCGATGTATCAACGCTTCAAAGTCTATGCTTACAATTTTCAAGGTAAAGAAGCGATTCATTCTTCTGGTCGAGTTATAAAAATATTGTTATCTCAATTCTAGGAAATCAAGAATGAAGGCGATGTATTCTTCAAAGTCTATCTTACAATTTTCAAGGTAAAAGAACATTCTTCTGGTCGAGTTATAAAAATAAATTGTTATCTCAATTCTGAGAAATAAGTCTGTGCTTATAATTTTCAAGGTAAATGAATAAAGACGATTCATTGTTCTGGTTGATTTATAAAAATAGATTGTTATCTAAATACATCTCTTTCAAGAACAAAGGCAATCCATTGTCAACTTTAAAGTTTATGCTTATAAGGTCACACCTCTGCAAAGACGATCCATTCATCTCAATTCTAGGAAATCAAGAGCCCTGAGGTGCATGTTTCAAAGCCACGCCCTCTAAACAGGTGGCCGTTCCCTAAACAGGTAGCCGTTTCCTAAAACAGGTAGCCGTTTTAAAACAGGTATTTCCTAAAACAGGTAGCCGTTTCTACAGGTAGCTATTTTTTTTCTTGTTTCATATGTTTCTAAATACATCTCAATTTCAGAACAAAGAACATTATCAACGATTTAAGTTTATGCTTAAAGGTCACACAAGACGATCTATTGTTCAGTTGAAATAGATTGTTATCTAAATAATCTCTTTCAGGAATAAAAGGTGACCCATTGTCAACGATTTAAAGTTTATGCTTATAAGGTCACACCTCTGATAACAAAGACGATTCATAAAACATCAATGATTTAGCAAGTGTGCGCTGTTATAATTTTGATTGCAAAGATAAGTTGTAAGAAATCATTATTAAGTAATGCTTGTAGTGTATTTTGTTTAAAATATATGTGTTTTGATGCCTTACGTTTTAAATGTTGTGTTTTAATGAAATGTTTAAAGTTCTAAATAGTTAATGATATGTTGTTTATACATTCGCAAGCATTTAGTGAACGTATAAAAATTCGGTTTGTTAAGAAAAACTCAAAGTGAATAATGTTTTCAGTTAACAAAATGCCTATTTTTAAAAATATATGCTCTTATAACGACATATCTATAGTAACACGGTTTTAAACTTTTATTAATAACCATTTTTTGTTATTCGTTTAATGAAAAACATGTTTTTTAATTTAACTTATGTAAATATAGAAAAATTTTGTGATGTAGCGTTAATATTTTTAAACGTAAATAAATATATGTTCATGGTGGCTGGAGATCTGTCATGTTGTATAATTTTTATTGTGACATGCTGTTTTGAACAAGTGTAACATAAATTATTGATTTTATCTGATGATCGTGTTTGTTTGGTTGGTTTGATTGTTTGTGGTGAGAAAAGGAGTAAAGGGTGCGTCATCGCTTCAGAAAATGTTCGTATCTTACGAGTAAGTTTAACTGACATGTTGTTTGAAATACAGTTTTTTATTTAAAGTTAGAACCTAATTGCGCCAATAACAGTGTTTATTGGGTTGAGACAACATATTTCACATGTGGGTGAATACATTATAAGCAATGTGACAATATTATGCTTTCGTTATAAGCGTGCGAGCATACGCTGAATTAAAGAGAACAGCTAATAATACAACTAAATATTCTAAAAACTCCAAAGTCTGTCAAAAGTCTTACATAAGAAAGATAAAAAAGGGTTATATCCTGTGTAATAAATTTTACCTCTAGATGTGACGTCTTCTGACATCATTTCAAATCATGCACCATCTGTTAGTAATTTGTCTACGTATGTGCAAATCGTTTTCTAGTGGATGCAAAAAATAATGTACATCGTAAAACAAATAAAGTCATATAATTTTTTGAAAAAGGTAACAATACATTGTGTGTCATCTAATCAGATGTTTATTGTGACATTCTCTGTTATATAAAACTACTGATAGTGGTAAGAACCTCTATGGAGCACATATCAAATAAACATGATAAACAGATGAGCATAAAATATACTAACAGACGTTTCTTACTTGTGAAATAAGGAAAAATAGGTTGTGAAATGAGGAATAGTTAAATTTACTTAGCTCTGGCCAGCAGTGAACGTTACTAGGTTTCGTTGAAAACAATGCATTAAACAAGGTGAAAAGAAGATTCTCCGTGTTATTTTAAGTATTTTATTAAACTTTATGTTCCTATTTGTGCAAATTAAAATATTACTTATTATTAACTTTACGAGAAATGTTTGAATATTTTTTTGTTGAAGTTGATTAATATTTTGTTTCTTAAATATATAATGAAAATACAGTTGTTTATTGTTACCTTTTTGTGTTAATGTGCAGAATCTTTCAATCTTCCTATACGTTAATAAGTTTCGAGACCAGTTTCAAGATTGAATGGCGCTCAAAAATATAAATATGTTTTTACTGATTGTAAGTTATGGAATTATTTCTACTCCATCACTACCTGAAGAAAAGAGTTCTCATCATACAGTAAGTTTTATAAGCATTGTACCCTTTGAGCTAGTCGTGTTGCAATTCAGTATCGTTTCACCTTCAAGTAAGTAACAATTATTAAAATATCTTTATTTTTTAGTTGTTATAAAGTTGGGGGGTATATTTTTATTTGTTATATCAGAAATTATTGAAGCAGCTAATAAATATAAATACCTACAAGATCGAGCAAAATCTATAAACACGCTTTTCAGCAATTTATAAAATGGTGCGATGAAAAAAATATTAAAAGCTACTCTGAAACCGGAATGTTAGCTTATTTCCACGAATCAGCAACAAAAATGAAAATGAAAAGCTCGACAATGTGGTCCCAATATTCGATTCGTGAAGATAGTCAGCTATTAGTTTTATTATAAGTTTTTGTTATGAACGATATATAATAATTTTTAATTACATAGCTATTAGTTTTATCTGCGCTGTAACCATTATGTATAAATTTATGAACAATGCTGCAACTAAACCTGTTAAATTTAAGCAATCATGGTAAATAAGCACTTAATTAACACCCTGTAACGTATTATGTATTTTATTTTATTTATTATACTGTTCTTTATACGCCCCCAAATGCGGGCGTAATGTGGTCTTTATAGCACGGAAATGACATTGTTGCTAAGCAGCATGATTGACAAAACACATGACATGATATGTCACGTAAGTTGAAAGAATTATTGAAACAACAACCTTACTATACAACCTTTATTAATAAAATAATAGTAATGAAACTTATTCTTTATAAAAATTGAAAATACAGTTGGATGGATTTGAAATTGTAACTCAGATGAGCCAACACCAAAGCTGACAGTTCCTTCGCCGTTTTGTGGTATACTTATAGCTGCTGTACCAGTAATGTTCTGAGCAAAAATTTTTTTTTTCAGAGAATTCTCATATGATTCGGCTACTTTATCCGATCGCCATCCACCAAGCTGCTTCAGTGCCTTGTATCATAGCACTCTAAGATCGTCGCCACTCCTACGAAAGTGCCTGTGTACTTATGGGCATCCGGTAGATTGAGGAACTCTGCTATTATCCTCGGCATTTTGCCTAAGGTGTTTTTCCCAACAGTCTGAGCACTACATTTGCCATTATGATACGACAAAAACAAGCTGTCAATTTTAGTACGTTCCGGTCGTAATGCTGCATATTTTCGGTACAAAGAGACGTAATCAACCAATCCATCGCTTGGTACAACTGTAAATTGCCTCAGTATAAGTTTTGGTTTTTGATCTTCACTAATAGCACTGATCCCTCAGTCGTTACGTCCTGTACAGCCAAATCGTGCAGTTCTTCGCGACGACATGCTCAAAATACCAAAGGCTGTGACAACCTATAAAACACAATAATTTTATAATTGGAAAAAAAAACTAAAATCGTTATACTTAACTAACATGTACGTATGATCAGGCGCCTTCAATATAAATTGTTCAATTTGATGCCATTTGCAATACATAGGACTTTTAGCTTGATCACCTACAGAATTATTCTTCATGAATTCTGTGAGCATGGAAAAACGAGATATATCAACATCTTCCTTCAACTTGAACATCTTTTCAATTTAAAATATAAACACCACAGTGACGACGGCTTATAGATCTTTGACTGCAAAAATAGATATTTATTGAATAGAGATAATTGACTAATGTATATATACAATCCCTTACCATTTGAGACAAGTATAGTATCACAATATGTTTTATATATATATATATATATTTATATATATATATATATATATATATATATATATAAATTAAAATAAATTTATTTATTTAAATTCTGTATTGTACTATATAAAATTTTAATTATGCGAAAGTTTTATATTTTCTTTACATCTATAAGTATATAAACAAATTTTTTTTATTTTTGCCATGGTATATCTGAAAAGTAAAAAAATAGTAAATTTGTACTGTTTACTTAATACATACCTTTCATAATATTTTGGTGGTTTGATATTAATTCTTCACACTCTGATTTTTCATGCTTTTAGTAGAATATGTTTTTAAAGAAATGTGTTGTAACTTTTTGTTGTCGTCCATAGAATTCTAACAAAGTTTGGTGAAGATACTTTTCTTGCTTACTACGCTTTCTTCTGCTATTATGACCCTTTTAGGTGCTATACTTGGTAAAGATACTACTTGCTTTGTCGGTACCTGCTTTTGATCACCCAATAACTGGTTATCATCTTCACTAATATCACTTTCGCAATTACTCTTCTGAAATTAAACCTCTACATTAACGTCTAGTTCATCTAGGCTTTTTACTGTAATTGATAGAACCATTTTCCATCATCAACAAAAATTTGCTTACTTTAACTACTTGGAAAACATTTTCGGTAGTCGGTGAAACGTTTTATGTATATCTTTATAGTGACCCATGAATGTGGCCAGTTGTTCAATATTTTCGCTCAAATTTAAAATTTGTGCTAACTGTTTTCTGAGTTTTGTGGATGTAATCAACTCAGGTTTTTTTATTCCACTAGCTTTTTCGAATTATTGCAGAAGCTTTTAAGCAGCTATGTTCACTGTTAGGTAAACAAAACATTTGTTTTCGTGACAGAATTTGTTCCTCAGAGTTACTAACGTACATAAATTTTTGTATTTTTGGCGTAAAAAGTATGGGCACTCCGGCCTCTTTTTCCGAATAATACGTTTAAAAATGTTAGTTAGCTCTCTTTCAACTGGTGATAAAGACAGTTCTTTCTTCCTGTGGTATATCAGTTGATGCACTCAAATACGTAGTCAAGAAAATCTTTGCACTTCACCTCGTTTTCGATTAAGAAGAATTAACTGCACTAATACGCTTTCTTGCAGATTTTTAAATTCGCTTAAATCACTTGAGTTTTTTTAATGCGCAAAGATTTGTTTGAACAGATACTAAAAATCTCAAATATTTTGATATCAGATGTCAACGAGCATTGCTGGTTTATTCCATTTATTTTGGTAAATTTCCTTACAAGCGTTTGTAGACAGCTCATAACACCATTGTTTTCTATCAACGTTGATAAAGTGTTTATTTCTTTAATTTCATTTTCCATTTCCTACTGTATTTAACAATGGTGACTTTTTATTAATAAAAATTCAGCTATGTCACAAACCTGCTTTAATGAGGTTCTTTAGTACATATGATAAATTTAAATGTATCGGTACTTGAATCATAACCGGCAACAATTTTTGCTTTAATAATAATATCACAATTTGAAGGTTTTATGGTTCGTTGCAGAGTAGAGCAATTATTGTCGATTTTCTGTATTTCAATTAAAGTCTTGCTAATTCCTCAATTTTTTGAAGCTACTGTTATTAAATGCTTTTCTTTGTGACTTAATGTACCTAGTACCAAAGCTCAGATATCCATTTTACTACATTTGATATATCTGCTGCCATTCTTGGAAACATTTTTACTAAAATTGTGTCTTCATCTGTAAATGTGTGTAATAGCAATTATTCTGCTTGAATGTTTACTCGTTTTCCACCTGACTTGAATCTGGTCAATTTACAAATTTTAATATGCCGTCTTAAGTATTTTTAAAATGATTAAAACAATACTTGCAAGTAATCTTTAACCATTTCGTTTAAATTAGGTCTTCTAACCGGTTTAATAGACATTCCACTAACATTGTTAATAAAATTACCTCTTTCTAAGCTGAGCTGCTAAGTGTTTTTCTTTCTGAACTTTTTAAGCGACATGTATTTTTCTTCAATTTATTCCTTATGTTTCCGTACTACATGCCTAGTAAAGTTTGTCACACCTGATTCACAAAAACATATGTTTTTTTTGTCCCAAATTCTTATTGTAAGCTTTTTCCTAGTTTTCTACATCAGCATGGAAGACGTAAAGATATTTTCATTTTAAGAAGCAGAAACGTTGACTATTGATACAGATTTTATAATGCTACTGTCTGAGGAATCCTCTTGATCGTGTAGTTCATCAGTATCAGGCTCGTATGAAGACTCCAAATTTTCGCAAGAGTCACACTCTGGTGTTATTTGATTAGGTGAAATATTGTGTTGCACATTATTATTCTCAATACGCTTATTGTCTGTTTCTCTCACTTTTTCCCGAAACTCAACTTTTTCGAATAAAGGGCGCTGGTCATCGTCCTCTGTGTACGTTCCACTTACAATGGATGTAGTCAATTGTATGTTATTAATTTGATTTTCTAGTGTTTTGGCAACTCAGTGTACGTAAGATTATCTGTTAAATTTTTATTAATATATATATATATATATATATATATATATATAAATACAGGCAACAAAATGCAAGTAACATACATAAACATAAATACTTTATACGTATAATTATTTAAGTATACAACTTCTAGCACTTCTTATTTATTTCATAATAAAAGTCTCCTTTAAGAAGTAAAGTCGCCTTTAATGCAAAATACTTCATAACATTTAAAGTCGCCTTTACAAAGTATCTTTCCGTTAGCGGATCTCGCTCCTCACGCAAAGGAAGCTTTTATAATCGCTTTTTGTTTACGTTTTGGTTTGTAAACATGTACCGTCGAACTATTTTCATCAGATGGAGAACTATGTCAACAGAAAAGTTAGGTTTAAAGGGAAGATTGCTTCGCCAAATACAGTGACTTTTTTATTAGATTCCGGTTGAGTAAACAGTACTTCATTGTGAACAAATACAAGACCTACTAACCGCGCACTTTGTAAATATAAATAATGATTGCAGTAGAATAGTCTACATTTTTCTAATTTTGTTTCCTATTTCTTTTTTAAAATTCAAGTGCATCAATTGTTATCAATCCTTCACTTTTACAGGAAATTTCGTTATAACATTTAATTTTTCATTTCAAATTCAGCATAGTATAATAAAAGTATCATCTGTGATCCTTCTCTTCGAAGAAACTACATTAAAATGCAATACACATGCAGAAATAATTTCTGCTGAAAGTTATAAGTACCCAAATTTAGAATAATAGGGATCGACTGTACACTTAAGAATAATTCCGTTGGCGGCGAAGATGCAATATATACATCCGTAGTTTCTTTATGCATTCAAACATGTGTGATGCAGAAATGAGAATAAAGAACTTGTAGCTCGGTGGCGGATCCGCCCATGATCAAACTATTTTAACAATAGTAGTTTGAAGACTGAGTTTATGGACGATACAATCCATACATGTTAGTGAGATAGTGGCTGTCTGGAGCCTAAATGACCAAATTGAGGATATGACCAATGAAGCAGAAAATCTGTGATCTATAATTAGAACAAGGAACGTTGTTGAAGAAAATATGGCGTTTGGAAAAGAAGATGTCAATTCTCAATTTTGGGATGCGCGTAAAGCTAGAAACAATCATGGCCATTATCATTGCAGCGGTATTGCATAATATCAGTGGATTGGAACGACGAGAACGTACCAGGATGGCTCCGCAAAGAGATCAACGATGTTGAAGATGAAGAAGAGCAGAACGCAGTGAACAATTAATAGAAGAAATGTTCAGAGACTATTATCCATTTTTGCTGTGAATAAAAATTATGCTGCTGAATTTGTTACTTTTACAATCATGCTCCTATTTCTTAACAGTACTATCGCTGATATTTCATATATATCTTTACATACATATATACAATTGAAAAAAATCACTCAAAGCTGCCTCTTCTTCAGCTCCAGTTCTACCTCAGCAGTTCTAATTTCTCAATCAATTGCGTGTTTCTCCTTATCGCGTTGCTCTGATTCTGCTTCAGTTCCATATTTTATTGATTAATCATCTTAAGTATTCTTGTTTTGCCTGGAGCAGCTGATAGCTGCCGTAACTTCTTTGCTGCAGGTTCGCAATTTGCGGTGTGTACTCCGTTATCACAATTTATCTGAAAGGATGAATATGTATATCTTACAATATGTTCTGAGGAATTTTAATTGTATCTTGCTACTCTCATTCCTTTTCCTGCTAAATTTATATTTCTTTGTCTCTAAACTCCTCTTGTTCTGGTTCAGCTTCATTCTCATTCGTACATCAATATGTTTTGATGGCGCATCCTCAAATATAATCTGGTTTAAATATAGTCATTCATATGTATAGTGTCCCAAAGCTCAGTACTCGCATTTTCTCTTATACATAGCATTATAAACAAATATTTCAAAGAAATGAAGGCATTACTTTTATCAACGGAGATGGGAAAATAAAATACTTTGAAATTCAGTCCAGTAGTTATTTTTTAATTAAATAATTTGTGTTGAATTTTGACCAAAACAACTTCTAAAATTCGCAATTTACAATTTCCTCACCTTTGACATAACATATGACAACTTGGAAATATAAAAATTTCAAAATATTGTAATTTCTTTTGAGTTTTATATGCCCTGACCTGTATAGCAACTGTGTAAAAAATCAAATTGTAGTTTATTATCAATTTTGCATGTAGAAGCTACGTCACATTGAGGCAGTAAAGAAAAATTGTGCTACATACATATTTTCTAATTAATATATATTGACATCATGTCCTAAATCTGAGGTGAGCCAGTATAACTTAGTGTTTGTTGTAGTCTCCCTCATTAACATCATCCATCTAAAAGTAGTTATCAATGGTATAAAAGAATAAACAATTTCTACGCCTATTTAAGTCACCGTCGAATTGGTTGGAGACCAAAACTGTTTTGCGTTAACAATTTTAAAATAATTTCCGTGATCGGATCATCAGGTGGAGGTATATGACCGCCGCCACCTGTTGCTTTGATATCGTGTCTGCCACTGCCTTCCTAGTTTTGTTTTAAATTGTCAAATTTGCTTTTTAACTGGTCGACGTTCCGGAACTCCAATACGCTTGTGTTGAATGAAGCACACACTCGTGCCCATGCTCTATCCTGTAAAATTTGCAATTTATGTAAATATGCAATAAGACTTAATTCATACCTTCTCATTATTCGTCAGCTTGTTTGACTCCTTATTTTCTATGATTTTCGCTCATCATGAGCTCTAAAAGTCGTTCCTCTTCTTTACTTAACACAGACTCCTTCTTTTTGCAGTGCTCATTTCTCCTCAGTACTCAAGAGACCACTATAAAAGTACATAATAAAAATCCACAATCTCGCACTCGCTAGTGAACATAAACATTACAGAAAAGTGAGGTTTGGGTCGTGTCATGCAATCAATTTAAAAAGCTTATAGATGTTGCGTTTCCTTATGGAACAGTATGATTTTAAAAGTTTTTAAAATGCTGATAAAATGTTCATTCTCGATTATGAAACTGGGCCTTGTTATTTTTGTTATAAATAGAAATTTTTATAGTAGGTTAATATTCAAATAATAAACTAACATATTGTTTCTACGTTCAATCATAAAACGTGCACTTTTTACATTATTATTTTAAATGTAAAAAGTTATCTTTTAGTGCACTAGTGCAATACAAATTTTATTGCATGCAATGAATGATAAAAGAACCAAATTTCATTTTGCACAGATGCTAAAAATTTTAGGTTATTATGCTTTTGATTTCTTTTTTGGAGTAATTTTGTTCAATTAAGAAAAACGTAATTAGGTCATTCCATAGATAAACCATTACAGTTAAATTTCAAGCCTTCAAATTTTCCGTTTCGTTTAAAATTTTTTAAAAATAAAATTACGTTTTGTTAATATCGAGTGTACGAAGTTGATCGATATATTTTAGTATTTTTTTTACCGGAAATCGGGTACAGATAACGAACTTGTTTCCTAGTTACTCATTAAACGTTATTCAGGCTTGCCAGTTCAAATAAAACAAAAGTACAAGGGTTATAGATAAAAAGAGGATATATTATTGATAATATACATGACAGTAACGATGAAGTTTTTTGACACCCCACCAAAAATCAGTGTACTGGCAAAAGAAGCGCCATTAAATTTAATTACTGCAAAACACTAAAAATGGTAATCAATCATAATTAAACATTAAATATTATACCATTGAAAAATATTTTTTATTTATCGACACTTATGGCCACCTAGTAACACAGTTTATCTTCTTTTTCCATAACGTAGAAAAAATATAGCATGCAACTCGTGCAAAAAGTGCCGTCCAACTAACGCCTAAAGACCTTGTTGGACAAACGCACATTGCGTACTATAAAACTCACTTCTTGCATTAGTCATAACTGTTTACTAATAATATGAAGTTTGCTTCAGATTCTCAAAATATAGTTTTCTGCGACCGTCTTAAAAGTAGTCACTTCTAATACTAAAACTGTCATTGAAGTGGATGTTTTATTACTAATACAAAAAAGTGTTTGTTGCTAAACATTTTAGTTCTAGCCTTAAGTACTTTTACTTCCTATAGGCGATATATATTTGGTTTTATGGATGCATGGTATACATTTATTGTTGAAAACAACAAAAATACAAGTTGAATACAGTAATTTTTTCAAAACTACCGTTCAAAATCCACACATATACGTGAAAAAAAGTTTCATCCTCTAAAAATGTTCAATTTTCTTTGACTGGAGAGAATGTGTTTTTCTGATAATTAATTAACAACGTTGAAATAACATACGCTTAATATTAACAATTAATTTTCAGAAACATGGATGAACTCAGAGTCCCAGCAAAAATTAAATTACTATTTATTAAAATGCACATTTGTAACTTTTGTGAATAATAAATATGATCTACGGTGTACATGAATAGACTTCACAAAACAGATAAGTTATATTATGCGTGTTATAGCTAAATGTAGTTTTATCTTACCTGTATCAACGTTATAAACTGGATTATAAGAAAAAAACTTCTCAATTTTAAATGAAGCTACAAAATAAAAAATTGGTAAATTTATACGTACTTATAATATGAAATACCTAGAGGTTCCAAATTTTCATTTATTTCTGGCGTACTATCCTCAATAATAACGACAGATTTTGCATCTAAAATGTTTTAATATGAAACAGTATTAGCTGGAGTAATGAATTCTATTAAATGGTAGGTATTAGAATGAATGTGAACTAAAACCACACTGAACTTTAAAGCCACTTATTAACCCAAAATAATTAATTCTTACTAAATTTAGTCTACTTTAAGAAAACAATCTATTCTTTAAAAAAACACTAAATGAAGATGTTACCTTTCTCGTAGGTATTTTCAATTTGAAGTTGATTCAACGCCAATGACAATATTTTAGTTCTTCGACTCGACATTTTAGTATGATACACAAGATTACAATCGCAATGAAAATGCAATACTAAACAGATTATTCATGAAATATGACCATGCAGTGATGCCGTTACACCATTTTAAGCTGGATCTCGTAACCACCGCTGTAATCAATTTGCAACACACACAGCATGCAAAGCAACTACAGCGCAAACACACAAATCAACACACGGACTACATAATATTTGCATGTTATAGGATCCTAGAAAAAAATAATTTTAAGGCATAAAACATGGTTGCCCAAGTCGAAATGCACCTATATCGTTGCGAGATGCACCATTTCGGATCTCGCGAAAAGGATCTCACAGCTCCGCTTCAATTCCATACGCTTGATCTCACAACGTACTAAGGACAAACACACACACGCACACGCACGCACACGCGCACACGCGCACGCCGCCCGCACGCCCGACGCACGCACGCGCAAACGCCGAAACAAACGAAACGAAAAACCGAACGAACCGACGAAACGAAAAACACGAAACAAACCGACCGAACAAAACCGAACAAACCGAAACAAACACCAACAAACGACCAACAACGAAACCGAAACAAACGAAACCGAAACAAACGAGCCGAAACAAACGAAACCGAACAAACGAAACCGAACAGACGAACCGAAAACGACAGAACAAACGAAACCGAAACAAACGAAACCGAAACAAACGAAACCGAAACAAACGAAACCGAAACAAACGAAACCGAAACAAACGAAACCGAAACAAACGAAACCGAAAAAAACGAAACCGAAACAAACGAAACCGAAGCGAAACCGAAACGATACCGAAACGAAACACAAACGAAACGAAACACGCGCACACGTGCACACGCGCACACGCGCACACGCGCACACACGCACGCACGCACGTACGCACGTTGGAGCTTATCACCCCCCTGAACTGCTTCATTTTCTCGAGAGCGTCGAGTTGGTACTGACTATCGAAGCTCAACATACTGCTGTTTTCCATCTTTTGATAAAAGTTGTGTATCGGTTGTAGCAACTTTAACACTGTAAGATGTAATTGCCGGATCACGTATATATACACTGAAAAGTAATTATCAATGGTATACAAAAGAAAGTCTGGTGATTTCTCGCTTAACACCCGCTTTAAAATTCCGCATACTTAGATAACGATTAGAAAGAGCGTGCTATTTTATCGGTAAGTACCCCTAATCAGATAGACTTTAACGTAATCGTTTTAGAAGTTTTCAAACTGTAAATAACAGCTAGAAATTGCATTTCGGGCATCGAGAATCATTATAACACAATCAATCAATTAGTAAAAACGTCTTTTTTGATTTGATTTGAAATTCCTCATACTTACTTACATAATTACTATACAGCTAACGTAATCGTCTGCAATTTAGAAATTTTTCCAATCCACAAATAATAGCTAGAAATTACATTCCATGCGTCGAGAATCATTCTAAACTGTTAATTAGTAAAAAGAATGTTTGCCAGGAATTTACTCAATATGAAAATAATGACTAGGAAATGCATTCCGCTCGTAATGGTTTACCTTATCATTATTACTGTAAAGCAGCGTCACATTCTTGTCTCCAGTGTTTTAAGAAACTTACAAACCTCGCCACAAAAAACTAGTATATATGTAACTGCATCCTTACTTAATATCACAAAGAATCTCTTGCCACAACACCTAAAGGTTACTCTTGAGTAAATTTCTCACAGTAGATTTACGCATGGTTTTTATAGCAGCACTCTAATATATGCTTTAGGGCATGTTTATAAAGCTAATACCTTTTTGGGTTGATGTATTTTTAAGGAAATAGAACCTGTATGTATGTAAAATCATCTTATGTAATAATATGATAGTGTTTCTAAAAAAGAGTCTAATATACTTAACTTAATTATGTACCTTTTTGATTGAGATAATTCAGCTAAGATAGAGCCTGTACGTGAATCGTATATGAAATTTCTTGTTTTACGAAACTCATTTACTTTTGTAAAATAATGTATTTTAATTAGCCAATTTAAAGGAATCAGCATTATGAAAATTAAATGCATATGTAATAATTCAGATTTATATTGATTGATTATACAACTTTTACTAACATTGAAAATACAATGGTATTCTAACCATCTTGTCAAAACATCCTAATAAATAAAATATTAAAACCTATCGGTCGTAAGAAGAATGAATCGCTTTTATTCTTTTACCTTGAAAATTTAAGCATAGACTTTGAAGCGTTGATTCATTTCATTCTTGATTTCCTAGAATTGAGATAACAATTTATTTTTATAACTCGACCAGAAGAATGAATCGCTTTTGTTCTTTTACCTTGAAAATTGTAAGCATAGACTTTGAACAATGCATCGCCTTCATTCTTGATTTCCTAGCATTGAGATAACAATCTATTTTTAACGGAACAAGAGATAGTCTTTGTTCTCTGACCTTGAAAGCATAGACTTTGAACAATGCATCGTCTTTGTTATTGATTTCCTAGAATTGAGATAGCAATCTATTTCTAATTGAACAATGGATAGTCTTTGTTCTTTCATGTGGCCTTGAAAGCATGGGCTTTGAACTCTTGAACAATGCATCGTCTTTGTTCTTGATTTCCTAGAATTTCAGAATGACTCAACAATAGATCGTCTTTGTTCTCTGACCTTGAAAGCATAGACTTTAAACAATGGGCCACCTTCTTGATTTCTCAGAATAGGGCATAGAAACATGCCTTGCTTGAGGGCAATGACCTTCAGGACTGACCTTGAAGCGGGGACCTCGAAGAGGCAGGCTTACCAACCACATAACCTTGAAGAGAGTTACACACCTGTGGTCTTGAGCTAGAATAGGGCGTGGCCTTGAAACATGCATAGACTTGCTTGAGGGCAATGACCTTCAGGACAATCAACAGTCTAGTAACTAGTGACCTTGAAGGACTCGTGCAAGCATGACCTTGAAGAGGCGGGGATATCAACCACGTGGCCTTAACAGGAGTACAAACCAACAACGTGGCCTTGACTTAGCAGCTACCCCTTGAAATAGGCAATGTTACTAACCTGTGACCTTGAAACGGGGAACGCGTACGTGCACGGTGAGTTAGGATCGGCATAGCTATACTACTTCACTTTTAGTATTAGCTATAATTTCATCATTCACATAAGCATCATTTATGCTAGTTGTCTCCTCTAAAGGAACTGGTACATCTACAAAGAAAAAACACCAAATGTTGAACAAATCTTGGATTGTTAAATCTACCTATATCATTCCTAAAAGATTGTAATGGAAATGAAACATTTGCTGATATGTAATGTGTAGAAGTATAATTGTTGTCAACCGTATCCATGGAATTTTCATTTATATTATCGACAAGCACTTGATCCATATAATCAATATTTGTGTATATTTCCTGTGAAAAAGTCTGTATATCTATCAAAAAAATGCTAAAAATTCAGGACTTTAAAATTTCTTAATTTCACCTGTATTGTCTTCAACTCTATTTGATAATGTATCAACTGCAAAACAGTCAATGTCTGTGTCAGAATTATAAGAACTGGCATTTGTAGAAGTATTTACATGTAATTCCTGTGCACCAGCAGTTTGCATATCTGAAAAAGATGAGGATTTCATGTGCTAATAACACTGTTAATGTTTATACTACCAGAATAAACATATTCTCCATTGATTGTGGGAGAATTATATACTATATTATAATCATGACCATTTTGTAGTAACACATCATCAATTTGTACCGTAGTTTGTGTGAACACATTATTATACACAGACACTTCACCTGGCGATTCTGAAAATATTCATAGGTACTTAGTATGTTAGTTTTAACAATTATAGACAATGCCAAACCTGAATAGATGAGATTTGAAGAAAAGTTCTTTGGAAGGTTGGTTAGTGTAACGAGTGCTGGCACATGTTCTGAAACATTATCATTTTGATGCTGATTAAGGGCCAGTGCTAAAGAATCAGTGTTATTATTATAAGTGGACACTTCACTTAGAAATTCTGAAAATAATCATAGATGGGGTAAATGATTCTTAATAGTAGTAGACAATAACAAACCGGCAGTGTTCAAATCTGCAGAAATATTCTTTTGAAGATTGGTTAGTGTACCAATTGCTGGTAAACCATTTGAAACAGTACCATTTTGTTGTTGATCAAGAGCTTTTGTTAAAGGATCATACACACAAACGTTTGAAGTAACCATATTATGCGGATTTGCGTTACACGTTTGTCTATCTTGAGTATGAAAAGAAACTGTTTCAGTAGAAAGTACTGGAAAGTAACATAATTCTCCAACCTAACAAAATTGTAATGTATAATAACCAACTATTGGGACTCCAGTTGCTAAATTAGTTTTAAATTCCTTTAAAATATTTGGATTGTCTGCAATCAATCGCAATAACTATACCTATATTAAACACAATTCCCTTAATAATTACATATTATACTCAACAGGATAAACATTTCATCACTAAAGCTTTATCTGCTTTTATATCACAATCATTATGGGGTGTGATAAAGGGTACAATTTAGAAGCTTTATAAAATTATACGTACCTGGTAACAAATTAAATATAGTTTACTTGGGATTCAATCTAATAAAAATATTCTTTTAGGCTACCCAAGCATTCAGAAATTTTTACTTCCTTATTCAGGAGCTGGAAATATAAGCATAAAAAAAATTAGAAAAAAAAATACAATGGGTAAATTTACTGCAAATTGCAGTTAAAAAGAAACGTAGGGTAGAAGTACCAATTGTGGCCATTGTCCTATTTGTGGCCAGTTCTCAAATAAATTGTAAATATTAAGATTCCCGCCATATGTAGGCTATGAAAATGGTAGTCTTTTCCCACTTATATCCCTTCCGCATCATTAAATCACCTCTCAGTCTACCTGCCATTTCTTACATCAGTGTAAAGTGGACTGCCGTGTTAGTGCGTGAATGTTGATAGCGATTCTTAACAGTTTTGTTAAGAGCAAAAGGTAAGTTGGAATGCTTTCTATCACAAATGTATTTGTTGAGCGAACTTGGTATCAACTTTTTTGTGTTATAAACTAGTAATTATTGCTGTTTTAAAAGCAATTTTAGCAGATATATAGCAATTTTATTTAACTAGGTGGCCATATAATGGAACACAAAAATTGTTGTTGTACTAGATGTGGCCATCTAACTGGCACAATTGGCGTACATGCAAATCATTTGTGGCCACTTCTTAGTATAATGTGTAGGTACTGGCGTGTTTTAAAATTTCGTTTTCAGTAATCATGACTTCAAAAAACTCGATATTTGTTTAACTATACACAGAAGCTATGGAAGAGCCCTCATCGCAATAAGAGAACAGAATGAAAGTTGCAACAGCTTGTAAAGAATTTAATGTTCCTCGAACGTCTGTTAGAAATCGTTTGTCCGGAAAAACTTCCGATAATTGTAGAAAAGTCGGACCACTATGTGTTCCTAAGTAAATGAGCAAAAACTAGCTCGCTGGATCTTAGAATTAGCAGAACGAGGTTTTCCGATTAATAGGAGGGACTTTTTATTCGGTACAACGAATAATCACGGAATGCGACATAAAACCAACTTCGTAAATAACACCCCAGGCCGAAAATGGTACGAGGCCTTTATTAAACGGCACTCTGAAATTAGTAAAAAAAAAGCAGAGTTTGTAAACAAAGTCAGAGCTGCAGTCTCAGAAACTAGCATAAGGAGATGGTTCCAAGAAACAAAATTACTTCTAGGTGAAGATGTCGATGTTTTAAATTATCCAAACAGAATCTTTAATATGGATGAGACGGCCATGTTTTTGTCTCCCAAAGGAGAACTTGTGCTTGGACCCAAGGGAAAGGGAATTTATGATGTAGATACATCAGATAAAGATAATGTGACAACCTTGGCTACAGTATAGCTGAAGGTGACGTTGTAAGTCCGTTAACAATCTTTAAATTTAAACGTTTACCTAAAGCATATCCCTCAGCAGCACCGCCCAACTGGGCTGTTGGTCATTCCGACACAGGTTGGATGGAATGTAAACAATTCTTCGAATATTGTGCAAATATTTTTGTCCCCTTCTTAGAGTCAAGCAATGTGCCACGACCTGTAATTGTGTTTGTAGATGGACATTCATCGCACCTTTCGCTTAAACTAAGTATCTTATGTAATGAGAATGGAATAATTCTGGTTTGTCTCCCTCCTAATACAACACACATCCTCCAGTCTTTAGATGTGGCAGTTTTTTTCCCATTAAAGCAAGCCTGGAAAAAATTTACTCGCAAATGGCGTTTTGACCACGAGGGAAAGTCCATTCAGAAAAAAGACGTACCAATGGCCTTAGATGCAATCCTAAAAGGTGGCAACTTTAAACAGTCTATACATTCTGGTTTTCGTCGTTGTGGCTTATATCCATTTAATGAAGATGCTCCAGATTACAGTAGATGTTTAAAATGTACTAACACTACAGTTTCACTAGAAACCACTAATACTACAGAAGGAACTCCAAATGAAAGTATAAGATGTATTGAAAACAAACTTGAGCCCTTAATTCATGCTACCTATTTACTGAAGATCCCATGGAATGGACAGGAAAAATATTTAGCTTTGTTTGATGTATGGAAGAGTTTGAAAGATGCCAGTGACAATGGTAATGATGTGGATTTAGAAGATGGTAATGACAAAAATAAAAATATGGATTTGGAAGATGGCAATGACAAAAATGAAGAGGTCGATTTAACAGATGGTACTAGTGACAATAATCAAATTGTGGATTTTGATGTTGACCTTCCAGATACGAGTTTAAATTTAGATAGCAATCAAGATCTGATCATTTTTGATTTTCCTGAACTTCAGTGCAACAGAAACCGAACACCAGGTATTAATATACTTCAGAATATTGTATCAACACCAAGCAGATCTGATTGTCAAGGAATTAATTTTTCACTCGGAAATTCAATGTTACCCACAATTTTGTCTGCCTGTAGAACTGAAAACGGAGATAAAAGCACAGAACTATTTATTGATCATGCTGAAGGGAATAGGCATGTAGATTTGATCAAAGGAGAGACAAAAAGTGATAAAGAACTAAAACCGTATGACGCAAAACAGGAAATTGAAAAACTAGATATTGATGCAAATCCATTTCCAGTAAAGAAAAAGAGTGATGAGGAAAAAAGTAGTGTTGATGAAGAAGTTGAAAGCGACGAAAGAGAAAAAGACAAAGAATATGCGAAAAATTAGTAGCAGTGAAGAAGCTGAAAGCGAAAAAACGAAATCAGATGACTGCGTTCGATTGCTGAAAAGAAGAAGTGTAAGTGAAGTTTTGAATGAAGTTATAACATGGTCTGACAAAAATGATACACCTACTTCCAAGAAGAATAAAAGACAGTTCCCCTCAGTTATTACGTCTGATAAATGGCTTGAGTTAATGACTGCACGAGAAGAAGAGAAAATAAAACCAAAGACAAAAAACTGAAACAACAGAATAAACCAAAAGATGAAACTACCGAATGTGATGAAAAGACTAACAAGACTGAACATATTGCATGTAAAACACAAAATAGGAAAACACACATTGGATCTTATGTAATTGTAAGGTACGATAAGGAATTTTATCCTGCCAAAGTGGTCGCTAAGGATAAAGACCAGTACTACTGTTGTGCCATGCGTAGAAGTGGTAGGGATCACTGGTGATGGCCCGAAAGAAATGATTTACTTTGGTACAGATAAGATGACATTATTACAAAAATTGAAGAACCTGTCTCTGTCAACACGCGAGGGGCCTATGATGTTCCTGAAATGAAATCAGTTCCTAAAACTCTACTTAGTACCTATTAAAGGTATTATTTTGTTTATATGTATGTTTAATATGTGTTTTTGTAAAAGTATTCCTTTTTTTTACTATAAATAAACATTATTCTGATGGAAATTTTGTTTTATAGACGAATCACTGCTTCCTCCTGTTCTTGTTACATATGTGCCAGAGCAGGAGCAAGCAGTGCCAGAATAGTACAAGGTGGCCACAAACGGTGGTTTTGACATTTATTAAATTATTTTAAATTATCACACTTCAACTCGTTTTATCTCTCTTATTTTCATTTAATTCTTACTAAGAAATGTTTGCCCTTTCATAATCCACCGAGTAGATCAAAAAAGATTCACAAGTTCAAGAAAGGTAAAGCGAGGAAATGTCTTAAAGTGGCCACAACTGGTACTTTTACCCTATTCAACCATAATAAAGTTAAAACCAAAACATAATGAGAACTGATGACAATATGATAACCAATTTAATTCCTTGCAACGGAATGATCTCTGTCTGCAGTGAAACCTATTAGATAAGAATATATTTTGCTTACACTTTCAGTGTCCAATTTTATGTTCATGCTACTATTACATTTTTATTTCAAACATCTAAAGGAATTAACCTTTACATTAAATTTTATTCCTTGTGTAAAATTATAATCTTAGAAAAAATCATAAGATGTCTTGTTTGTACACTTAAATTTGCAGGAATTTACCCGTTGCATTTTTTAGTAATGATTACATTATTATTTCCCGTTCTATACAATACTAGCTCCTGAATAAGGAAATAAAAATTTTAATGGGAGATACTTCAAACCTGCATATTTCTAACTTTACATGTAATAATAAAACAACTTCCATTTGGCTTCCCAATGATTTGTTGTCTTACATATCCGAATATCTTTTGTTCTACATATATAATAAATGGAATCATCCATAAACTTAACCAAGGAGTACATAGTATAAGGATAAAACGACAAACAAAAATGTGTTAAATTGGTTTATACTGTTTTAACATAGCAGTCAGTCTACAACACAGCAAACTACAACACGAGCAATTATGTCACACACGAGGTCCACAATGCAGCAGTGCACAACTGGGCAGGGATCGTGGAAGAACTGTTAAAAAAATAATGCATAAAAGAAAAAAATTAAATAAACAAATCTAAATGCATATCGAACACATACTAGGCATCCTAGGTATTATCAACATATTTCAATTGGAACACTCCTAACAGGTTCCATTTATAACTGATAGTTTGTCAAGGCAACTATTGAATCATCATAAATGCAAGCAATTTAAAAAATGGTGATTCATTTTGCATTTACGGTTTTTACAACTTGGAAGGTCTGTAAAAAAGGTAAATTTACTGTGGAATGTAAACGTACTCAATTTAAACATAGTTACAAACACTTATATATTCAAAATCACCTGCATCACAAATATTTACATGTATTCGAATAATGTCAATACAAAAAAAATTTGGGATTTAAATGGGGTATTTTTTATACTACCTAGACTTCGCTTCATCAAATATTGCTTTGTTTCTAAATGTGAAGATTTCACATTTGTATAAAATTTGTTTTTGATGCCTAAGCACCGTTACTTTGTAACCGGGCCGGCTTACTGTGACTTTCAGCTAGTGATGGGAACTATCGAATAAAAACTATTCGATAGTTACATACTATTCGAATTATTCGATAGCTGAAAAAATATTCGAATAAAAAAGTATTCGGACGAAAAAAGTATTGAACGAAAAAAGTAATGAATGGTTTTTTGGTAGTAACTAGTAAGTTAATGAAAATAAAGTGTTTGAATAAAAGTAGTAAAAAATATGTTTTACTTTTAAGCGTTTTTTCGAAATGAAAAATATGGGGTGGTAGAACTCGTTGACGTGAACACAATTTTAAAAAAATCACGTTAAAAATGTTAAAATTCGGACGAGAAGTGCTTCAAAAAGATTGCCAAAGTTGCAATTTTTTCGATCTCACATTTTCGTCCATAACTCGAAAATTATAAAAGATACGAAGATGAAATAAGCGGCAGCAGATGCAGTTCATTAAGACAAATCGCCCAAAACGCATCGATTTGGACACCTCGTACAAAAATTTGGAAAAAAAAATTTTGAGTCTAAATTTCTTACGTTGCATCACTGTTTAACTTCTATTTACTGAATAGTGAAAGAGAGGGGTTTATTTTCTATTTTATACGTAAATTAAAAAAGCAAATAATCTTTAATTTTATTATGCTGTGATCGTAATTTAAAAAATAGAAATAAATATAGTCTAAATCGAAATTATAGGATTGAAAAATATTGAAACTTAACAAAAAGGAAAAAAAACAAAATATTTTTTCTTAAATAAAATATGTAACAACTTAAATGTATTATTTGAATAAATTCAAATTACTGTTTAAAAAAATAATCATATCTAGTTTGTTTCCCGATGATTTCTTCTATCATTAATAATTTGGTCGGACTTCGAAAATACTCGTTCAGCAGGTACGGACGTAGCAGGTACACCGGAATATTTCAAATGTAATTTATAAAGTTCCGGTAACAAAAGTTTATGCTTTTTCCAAAAATTTAAAGGGTTTTCTAGACGTCCAACCAGGGGCATTTCTAAAAACTGTTTGACCATTAATGTGGCTGTAATACCAGGTGTTGTAATTTCCCTCATGTTAGCCACTTTCTTGTCAAAATGCGCCCAAATGTCTAAATCTTCTTCACCAACACATTCCTGAACTTCAATTGACGTCACTGCAACTTCGTCTGTAGCTTTTGATGCCAAAATAGCAGATAGCTCATTGATAATAAGCTTTTGTGGTGCATCAGCATTATTATTAACCCCAAATCCAGCTTTTTTAAACCTCGGATTTTCCGCATAAAGCGTTCGTTTCTAAAATTCCTAGTCTTCTACTTATCACATCTAATAAAAAGGTCTGTAAGTTTTCTTCACATGAAGTTGTGGGTTTTTTACTTTTTATGGAATGTTGTAGACCTCTAATTAGTGGTAGCATTAGGGACATTGTAGGATATTTTTCTCCGGATAATTCAACCGTCATTCTCTCTATAGGTTTTAAAATTTACACACACTCCACTAGAGTACTCCATTCATTAACCGACAGAAATTGTGGAGCTTTAGGTAACGAACTGATTACTGCGGACAGAGGCTCTTTTATTACAAGTAATCTCTCCATCATAATTAAAGTTGAGTTCCATCTAGTAGGAACGTCTTGCTTTACCTTTAATTCAGTAAGCCCCATCTGTTTTTGTATGTTTTGCAGCTTCTCTGTCGCGACCACACTGTGTTTAAAATGTCCCACAATAGCCCTACAATTTTTTTATTAACTCCGCTAATTCCTGTGCTTGAATGGATTCAGTAACACACAAATTTAATGTATGTGCAACGCATGGGTGATGTCTTTTATTTAGATGTTCACTAATAGCATTTTTTATGTTTGCTCCATTATCACTTATTATAGTTGTAATTTTATCGTTTAAATTCCACTTCTCAAAAAGGGACAAGAAAACAGAAGCAATATTTGCGCAGGTATGAGCTTTAGTTATTTCAGTATTTGCTAAAACGGGATTGTAAATTTGGCCGTTATGTATAAAATGACTAGTTAAAGTTAAAAAAGACTTGCTTGTATCTGAAGACCATATATCTGTGGTAACCGCAACGTTTTCTACTTTAGTCAGTAATTCCATGATTTTAGTAGAAATTTCATTGTAAATATTTGGTAACATTGCGGTAGAGAGCAATTTTCTAATTGGTGGCTTGTAAAGTGGCTGTAATTTTTTAGCGAATTCTAAAAACCCTTCGTTTTCAACTAATGACAAGGGTTGATAGTCAACAGCTATCATTTTTATTAACGCACTATCTATTGCTTCTTTTTCGGAGTCCTGTAATTCTGTTCTCTTATTTGTCAGAAAAAGTCGCATCTGAGCTCGTGGCCGTGGTGGTGCTGAAGTTTTTTGAAGGGCTATATTTTGCTGCTCATTGTTTTGACGAGACGTTCCTGGCTGTGGTGAACGTTCTCGTGGAACTTCAGGTATCGATGTTGATGATGGTTGTGGAGAAGACTCACGATGAGATACATGTTCGGTAACGTTTTGATCTAAATCCAGATATCCTGGGTGTTTACAACGCAAATGATCTCTAAGGTTTGAAGTGTTACCAGCAAACTTAAAAGCTTTATTACAAATTGTACAAAGCACAGAATCTGATGATCCTTTTTTAAAATATTCCCAAACTACAGAACGCTTTACGGCCTTTACTGTGCGCCTCATTGTGTAATATAAAACCTAATACAAGTACCTTCGATTATAAACAAAATATTGAATTTGCTTATAATACATGCTCTTATTGTACCTATCGAAAAACACACTAATTTTAATGTTTACAGTTTTTTATTTAGAAATAAAAATAACACTAATACTAAAAATAAAAACTCAAAAACTGTATAAAGTTAAAAATTTAGACAGAAAGAATCGAGCACTTAAATTTGAATAGAACAAACCAACAATGCTAAACCGGACAAAATTTAACCTTCCATTACTCGCGCCAAATTTTGGTACTTATTTACTCGCGCACGATGCAGGAGACCGGCTTAAAAATTAGGATATTTTTGGGTGTATTATTTATTATTTTTGACTTTTACACTTTTAGAACAAAATAATTATTGGTACTAACAAACATTTTACAAAAAAAAATAACAAATGATTCTACTGTTAAACAAATCAATAAAATTTAAGTTAATTTTTCATAACATAAATTACACATTGGACGAATATGTTCCAAACACGTATTTTGCACAGTTTTGACAAAAATATTTTGTTTTTCTATTTTTCTGCCAATTACACATTGCACAGCGACCGATAGTACCATGAGTTCTCACTGGGGGCTCTTCTTCGCTTACTATACCACAACACTTCTCGTAACCTCATTCTTATTGTTCTTGGTAAGTTAGTAGAAGCAGCTCTTTCTTTTTCATAATCATAGAGCAGGGCCTTAGAAAGCATTAAGAGAAATCCTTTTCGAGGCTCATTTGAATTGGAATTGTTTCCATTATAAACAACAAATTCATTTATGCCCGCTACGTTTAGCATGCTGTAAAAGGGAACCATTGGCCATCGTCTGGTACCACGGGCACAATTATATTGAGCACAAAGTTTATCCACCATATCTGCGCCTCCTTTGGTGTGATTATATGTCATTATTATTTCTGGCTTACTTGTACGAGGATCGACGTCATCTCCGTAATGCATTGTTGAAATAAGTAGTACATTTTTTTTTGGAATGAAAGAGACTAGTGTTGTATCGTTAGAAAACCCGAACATCGAGGAACCAATAGGTCGGCCATTATTTTGCACAAATTCTAAACGAAACTGTCTCTTGTTTTTCCGAATAGTTCCTAAAAGAGTCAGTTTACTTCGTTTTAGACTATCTGCCAGTTCCATACTAGTAAACCAGTTATCTGTGGTGACGTTTCTATTAGTACCATAAATATGGTGAAAAAGTGTTTCTACCACTGATTTAGCAGTGGTATCGGTTTGAAATGGTCCTTCTGGCTGCTTACCAACATACACTTCCATATGGCTGGTATAAAACATATGTGAATCAGAGAATGCGAAAATTTTTATCCCATACTTATTAGGTTTGCTGGGCATATATTTCCGAAAGCTACAATTATCCCTGAATGCTTCAAGCTTTTCGTCTATAGTTGCATGCGCAGAATGTGAGTAATACTTTTTCTGATTACAGTTAAATTTTTCAAACAATAGTCTTATCGGTGCCAATTTATCAACGTGTACTCTCTCTTCTCTTGTACGTATATCATCGAAACGAACACATCTCATTAGAAATTGGAATCTTATTCTGTTCATTCCAAGACGAAAAGCCTCAACCCCATTGCCATCCGTTCTCCAAAGGTCACCTAAATTCATATGATTAGCTTTTCTGATTCCAGCAAGGTATAGGAGACCAATAAAAGCTTTTATCTCTACTGGAATAGTAGGTCTAACATCCCTTTCCCTACTAAAATTTTGAGAAATGGTACTTATTTTTATATTGGTGCAATCAACAATGATATTTAGCATTTCCTCGTCAAACAAGCACAGCCAAATATCTAGAGGAGACTTTTTGGATTTTGCATAAGGTTTAACTCCTGGCAATTGTAAAACAATATTTGCCCTACGTGTTCTAACATTTTTCGGCGGACAATGTTTATTCCACCTTGTTACCTTGTCTTTACCAATCCAGACTGGTTCCCTGGTAACAGCAACAGGTACATAATCACCTATATCATCTTCTAACTCCTGTTCCGTATCACTACTTTCTGATCTCTACTCGATAATATAATCTATTTCGCCTTGTTCATCATCATCATCGGTTCCATAATTTTCATCTGGTTCCACGTCCTCTAACAACCTCAACAGTCTAGCCTGTTCACTCTCGTAGTCCATATCTGCAATACAAATAAATATATGATCTAAAGCATTTCAATCAAGGTAACACAAACACTAACATGCAAATAAACATTAAAATTTTTTCATAGTTAGGTATTTATAAAACATTCATTTCAAATAATTTTTTTTGTAAAGAGAAAATAAAAAAAAGTTAGAATACTTACTGATTTTATATTTAGACTTTTTTTACAAATAGTTAAAATGAGTCACTTCAATACTCGCACCCGGTCTACTACACCGTGATAACGTAATGCATCGACAAATCGCTTGTAAACAGCTTAAAACTGAGTGGGATGTTAGCTAGTCACGTACTCGAAAGGTACATGGAGTGGGGAGACCGCATAGCGTCTTATGCCGAAACTAAGCAGTGATAAATTTTTTACCGGTCTGATAGACCGTGCGCGAGTAATGGAAGGTTAAGAAAGAGTAAGTAAATGGAAAGTAATTTGGAGTTTCAAATTTCTTGGAACGGATAATTGAAAAAGGTGCAGTCACATAAACAAACATAAACAATGAATTAGCATTTATTGCATTATTCCAAACAAACACCAGCTATCGTTTAAGGGTATGAATAAGAGACCTATAAATTAAACAGAAAAACTGCAAGTCAATAAAAAATTAAAAATAACAAATATCAATGAACAACAATGGTACTGTTTTGTTTAGTGTTTATATATATTTTTTTAAGTTTCAAGTTTCAACTTCTAACTAAATTTTTTAATTTTTATGCTTTGTAAGTTTATTACATGGTTTATTATAAAAGAAATAGTAAATAAGGAATTCACTCGAATGGATTCACTCATGAATCATTTTATTACGTCTGTTAGATAAGGAACTACACAAAAAAATGAATGAATGAATTTAGTGAATAAATTCATTCGATAGTTCATATTACTGCCGTAATAAGCAGAAACGCAGTATCTACAGAAAAGTAATAATAGAGAAAAACACCCTTTACGTTTTTTTGACAGCCGTAGTAACTTAAGCGGTTTGGACAAGATTTTTATTTCAAACATAATTGCGTTTAATTGGATAAATAACAGTATCGTCAAAAAATTACAACAAAATGAAGGGTGCTATTGTAATGTGAGATACTGTCTATTACCTAAGCGACAACTTTAACATGTGTCGCTAATTGCTTAAAAAGAATGCATTACTGCGTTCTTTCTAAGTACACTGCAACATGTATTAAATGTAGAGTGTTGGATAAAGTGCAAAACAACTGTTTAAAGTTTATTATATGTAATATATGAAAACAAACGATAATCTATATTTTGTATAAAAGAAAAACAAACTTTTAAGTAGAGTCTAAATTTGTTTTAATCATTTCTAGCTGTTATGCCAAAATTCTTTTCTGTTCTCTGGCATAACCTCACTTAGATTTTTTAAAAGATTTTCCTGTTTATCTAATGGAAATCCACGAGGCCCACTTAATGGCGCTGGCAATTTCATACCATTTGCCTTAGTTGCTTTTACTTGAAGAAAATCTAGGCAATTGTTTGGTTCAAATTGACAATAGGACACTTTAAAAAAAAGGTTAAATTCACCTCGACGAGCAGTTATCTGTACAATATCGCTTAGATAGATTCGACTGATTTGTTGTTTGGGTTCTTGTTGGGAGACATATGATTTCCAAGTATAAAAATCTTGATATTCCATGTTTTTTACATCAACGACACCTTTATTTTCTTGTGCTACAGCATCTACAAAGTCTGGAAAGTCATAAGTTTTTCCTTGCTTTTTCAGTGACAGTTACACCTGATGATGGAAGCTGTCAGCAGACATATATGTATGTCCTGGTTCAAAATAATTAATGACAATTTGCTCAGCATTAAAGTCATTTGAATTGATAACAAAGACGAGAAAACTGAAAAAGCACCAATTTTTATTTTGGCTTGAGCAGTTATCAAGCCAAATCGTTATCGCTTTTAAGTCTCTTTGTTTTTTTACAAAAGCATAGAAGGCACTTATGATGTCTTCTTGGTCTCTTCCAGTTATGCCCTCATGCCAAAGAACAGCCAATGGTCTTACGGGGCTTTTTTTGCCCAGAGGAACAAAACTCTCATTGTAAACTGAAAGCCTTTTTGTAAATAAAACTTTTTTAAAGGTGTCCAATCTGGGCAGCATAATGACTTTTTCCAAATCAGCGGAAAAATAAGAATTACCTTTCTCATTTTCCTTCGCGTGTTGTCGATATAGCTCACGTGACTCTTTAGCCAATTCAATATGGACTTTCCAAACTTTGCATACATCACAAGAATCTAACTGAAGATTATCTTCATGTCCATGAAGCTTCATACCTTCACATGTTTCGCATTCTTCGTTTCCCAGTCTGGCAAAAGATATATTTCTTTTTTTAACCTGACAGCGATATGTATTATAGGAAACCTTAATGTTAGGAAATTTTTCTAAAAAATCAGCATGCATCGATCTTACGGTAATATCGCAAGGCAGATATCGAATATGCGGTGCATGCTCCCGTCGATAATGCGAATTAACAGGATTGTAGGATTCGATATGCTCATCTATTTCAGTTTTCTGGATATAATTTCCTGAACGACTTCTTCCCCGTTTGTCTGCTAAAGGTGTTATACTTCCTTTTGGGGTTTTTGAAAGTATTTCATATACAAACCGGTCATTGCTTGGTTTATAACCCAGCGTGGTTAAATAAAAATGTTTACAGACACGTTTAGTTTCCCCAAGGATGTCTTTTAGGTTGTATTTGAACACATTGCGTCTACTGTAAGATCCATCAGTCCCTTGGGTGGTTCTTCTCTTAATTTGCAAGCGTTCACAACAATTTAACACGAATGCTCGTCTTTCAGCATAAGGAAGTTTCCAGAACTGGTTATTTATTTCATTTCTTCGGGTTTCCGAAACGACAGATGTACACTTCAATTTACACTTAACATCAATATCACAACCTTTAAGAACTGGATGATTATTTTTAATAATTTTAGCTCTTTTTTTTTTCCTTGCTGACAAGGTGTCTGGGAGCTTTTTTCTTTTCCGAGTTGTTCCAGCTTTTGTAAGATCAGATGTTTCTACAATCTAGAAATAAATAAGTGTTATCTTTGAAAAACGCACATGAGTAAACAAACCGTTTCTTCTTCGGTGACACGGGTAGAAGAATGTGAGTGTGTCTGAACAACATGCATTTGCTGTTCACCTTCAGCCTTGCTTAGGATGGTTTCCTAAAATAAAATATAACCAATATGATTATTAATTAAACCCTAAAGCAACATTATGAAGTTCCTTACGTCAGATACGATATCTTCAACCTCAAATGACCTGCACGGATTAATCGGTTGAATATTACAACCCTCAACAAAAGTAGCAACATCAAGCTCCGTACTTAGTGCCTAAAAACAATTGACCTTTTAATTTTTGTAGTTATAAATCAAAATTATAAAATTGAAAACCCTTAAGAAATATTTTAATGGTGTAATTTGATTATTGTCTACCTCAATAATTGTTGGTGTATCATGAGTATAAATCTCTGTTATTCCTTCTTCCTTACTTCAAGAAACTAGTGTGTGATACGTTTTGGTTTGTTCAGGTATCTATAATAGAAAAAAATCATAGCATAAAAAATTGCCTAAATTACAAAATAACTTACCTCGATTAGTTCAGTAAGAATCTCTTGATTCACATCAATAACTGTTACAACATGATTAAAGTTTGTTGAGTTAACCTCACTGCCTAAGTCACTATCGAACGTATTTTTGTTTTCAATTTGAATCTTGTCTTCTGTTAATTTGCAAACATTTGTTGTAAATTTGTTAGTAGCATTTTCAGCTAATTCCATAATTAGCTTTATTCTGTTTTCGACATTATTTATAAAAGTCACTTACCCGCACAAATATAAACAGACAACTAACCTCTAAATAACTCCCTCTCTCTGCATTGTCACTGACAAAATATGTGACGTTTGCTTAACAAAACAGCAGTAAGAAAGTATGCTTAGGAAAATCGCGGCAACTGACGCGATCCTGCTAAGATATTGCATTTTTACTAAGTAAAAGCCTGTATTATTGTTGGATACGGCAAAATATAGGTTGTATTCTGTAATTCTGGTGATATCTATGGCATTTTTATCAAGTTATATAGACAAGAAACTAACTTATAAGTAGGAACAAGTGAAAATATCATTTTCGTAATTTTTGTAGATACTGCGTTTCTGCTAATCACGGCAGATTACTGATTTAGTAATTATTCGATAGTTGATTTCATTCGATAGTGCCCGTCTCTACTTTCAGCCGTAATGTAATGATAACTGGTGTGAAATCCGTACAGTATGGTCTCCTTTATTACGCCAGATCGACGCCAACTTTACGATAAGAGACAAGAGTATCGTATGTCTTTTAGCGTTCATGGTATTAAATTTGTTGACCTTAATAAATGTAATTACACACAATGGACTAGATCACCAGAAATATGTAATTAAAATTTACAATCTAAATAAATAATTTCCAATTATAATTTTTTATTGCCTTAGCGACACATTTGGAGACATATGTAACTACTTGCTTCCTATATGCTCTCCGAAAATCAAGATAATATCTAGATAATTTGTAATATAAAAATACCATTTTAAACAGTACTCTTGGATGTATTCTGATTAAATGATCTATTTGCAACAAACCTACATAAACAAAGACAACGGCATGTAGACTTTGATCTAAATATGCAAAATATAATGAAATAAAATATCCTTTTAACAACGAATTTATGACCTCTTCAACCTTTACCATTATAACATGCACAGCGTTTCTGACATACGTGCAAAATAATTGTCACGCAAGAAAGAGTGATTTGATATTACAAAAAATCAGTGTTTTTGGTAATGAAGATGTTCTCTTTAACCCTAGATTGCCAACGTTAAAAATATATATGATTTTGCCAACAATACGTAAAATTTTACGTGTACTACAAACATATGCAAAAATTGGTTTATATCATTTGATTTGAATTGAAAATAAGAGTAATAATTACATTATCTAGCTTTCGGAACTTTATTTAAAAATAACAAATATTTCCTAAAACAAATATTTCCTAAACCTAAAATAAACGAAATAACCAAAAAAATACACATAAAAAGACTACTTAGACTTAGATTCAGCGCATTCATTACACATTTTTATTTGGTGCTCTGCACAAAGAGGTCTTGGACAATTTTGACAATATGTTGTGGTCATTCTTCTTTTGACGTAAGGGCACTGGCTACAATACGTTCGCTTTCCTTTAGAGTTTCCCTTTAAAGCCTTATTTTCTTCTTGAGGACTTTCACTCAAAGTACTTGAAATAGTTGTTTTCAATTTTCTAGGCAATGTAGGAATTTGCAGTCTTGTTGATAGCCATGGTTTTGTTAGTTGCTCGAGAAGAGGTCCATTTCGCCCCCCCCCCCCCATTTAGAATTTCAGGATAAAACTATGTATGAGAATTGTGCTAGGTTTGTGCTGCATTGTGCTGCTAATTCTAAAATGTGTGCTACCTCCCCTGCTGAGATATCGTGGGAGGGGCTGGAGAAATGCAAGCCCCCATTTAGAATTTCAGGATAAAACTTGGTGTGCGAATTGTGCTAAGTTTGTGCTGCATTGTGCCGCTAATTTTAAAATTTGTGCTACCTCCCCTGCTGAGACATCGTGGGAGGGGCTGGAGAAATGCTAGCCCCCCCATTTCGAATTTCGGTATGAAACTCGGTACAATAGTTGTGCTAGGTTTGTGCTGCATTGTGCCGCTAATTTTAAAATTTGTGCTACCTCCCCTGCTGAGATATCGTGGGAAGGGCTGGAGAAATGCTAGCCCCCATTTCGAATTTCGGTATGAAACTCGGTACAGTAGTTGTACTAGGTTTGTGCTGCATTGTGCCGCTAATTTTAAAATTTGTGCTCCCTCCCCTACTGAGATATCGCAGGAGGGGCTAGAGAAACGCTAGCCTCTCCCCCCCCCATTTCAAATTTCGGGAGGAAACTGGATATGCGTATTGAGTTAGGTCAGTGCTGTACGGTGCCCGTAATTTTATAATAAAATTCGTGCTGTCTTCCTCGTGAGATATCGTAGCTAAATTCGAAACTCGCATATTTCGATAGCAACAAATGAGCAATAAATTTGGAATATTGTTGTTATGATAACTATATATGTATGCATATGGATATACATGGTGTCTCACAGTGACCGTCCATTAGAATACCTTGGGAAGTAATGCGATTCCAAAGCTGTAAATTTGTATAATAAGGGTTTGCCAGGCGACCACTTCAAATTAAATTCTAGTATGGAGTCAATCTTACTTTTTTTGAATAGAACACTATATAATATATTCTTTTCATATTTCTTTCTTCATTTCCAACAACTTTTATTAACAATATTTGCATCTTACTCCATCCGTTGTCCAGAAAAAAATTGTTTTTCTCAAATTTTAACCTCTAACAGGGTGTCACCTAGAATTGAATATCTTTTTAAAGACAAAAGATTGAAATTAAAAATTCCGGTTTTGGATTTAGATACGATTGGGCTAGATGGTGAATTGGCGTGAAATGATATTTTAGATACTGTTAAGTTCTTTAATAATGACATGTTTGATGTGTTGCCTACCAGGCTAAAGTGAACGCTATTTTATTTGCCATGCGCAAAGTTTTTATGTATATGTATGTATTTGAAGCACGTTGCAAGATACCATGCGGTGCTAATAATGTTTTGTTAATGTTAGTTAATTAATAAATAAGAAAAATATGGTCGTTTAAACTTAACAAGAGTTTTATTTCTAAACATAAATTGGTCCTTCGAGCCGGATAGAAGAGCGAACATTAGACTAAACAGATACCGAGAAGTGGAAAATTGTCAAGTCTTTCGCTTTAATGAAAAATTCAAAAATGTTCACTTGTTTTAAATACGATGCTAGGTCGCTAATCTATTTAGTAGATAGCAAATGTTCTCGCCTATCTTCTGAATAAATTAGCGACATAGCATCGTAATTATTATGTATATAAAAATGGACATTTTTTAATTTTTCGTTAAAACGGAAATCTTGTTAATTTTCCTATCTGCCTACATAAGGTGTCACAATACCTAACTGGAATAGTTTTGAAGTTATTAAGGGTATTTTACACGATTCTCTAAATATCATAAGAGTTTAGCGATTTTTGGCAAGTCAAACTCATCGATGTCATTACTTGCAGAACATAGTTCAGCTACGTAGTAGAGAAGAAAATTGGTATAAAATTTACACTAATTTTCACCTTTATTACGTTGGTTTTTTTCCTAAATTTATCCTAAAATATTTCAACAGCACTTAATATTAGGTACTTATAAATCGTACTTACTAAAATGATGTTTAGAGCAAAATAAAAATATTTTTATTTGAATAATACAAAAATAACATATAACAAAACATAGAAAATTTATAAAAATTTAAAATGTGTATAATTATTATAAATGAAAGCTTAACATTATTGTTGAACTTTTAAACTGTATACAACAAGAACTGGCAATTTTCTACAATGGTAGAGCTTCTAACAGTTTTAGATTTTGTTTGCAGGTCATCATACTTTTCCCAACTATTGCTGTGGACGCGATAACAATAGGCGATGTAGTGACCAACGGCTTCCAAATTTTTTGATTTTGGCGCTAAGAAACTTAACGCTCCTCTTAAATGATATTGATTTTTATTAAGGTTAATTATTGCCGGTATTGAGCTCAATGATGCGCAAATATCTTGCAAATTACCTTTGACAAAAGGAGCGCAAGCTTCTAAGAACACGTGTTTTTCAAATATATGAGAGCTCTCTAGAGTTTCATTCGAACACTTGCCACATTTTATTAATTTATCAGCACATAAATTATCCAATGTAATTTGAAGACAATTAAAGTTGCTTGTAGGTAAATTAGTAATAATGGTTTTTCTGGTTATATTGTTAACCGCTTTACATGATATACAAGTACGTTGTTCCCGCCACGATGGGAAATCGTGTATTAGATTATTTATCAAGAAATTTGCTGTGCACTGAACATTAATTGTTATATGGTCACCAACACGATTCTCGCATTCACCACAAGAAAATGTTTGTAAAAATATTTCACCTCGTTTTCTATATGTTTGTACATTAATCCCATCTCTAAGAGCGTGAGAAATAAGTTCATATATTTTGTAATTGGTATTGGACTCGACAAAAGTAGCATACTCCTTGCTATCAGCATACGCAGAGAATAAAGTTTGCATTACACTATCGAAAGTGCATGTGTTTATAAACGTAAGATTACATTTATCTAGATTTATACTTTTAAGATCGCAAACATTGCCATTTCTTAGGGTTCTAATAACACCAGATTTTGTACGACTATTTTCGTTATAATGTAAGATAGTAGGATCCACTTCATGCAAAGCGTCCTCGAAATCATCTGGTGATGAATTTTTGGAAGTAAATTTATTTGAGGCGATCTTTGTAATTTTATTGGAATCTAATGCTGCACGTACAATATTCATTGAACCAATCAATGAGTCGATATGAATTTGAAGAAAGCGATCTACTCGCATAGGTAAACTTTCATGGTGACAAATTCTATTTTTAATATCATTAAAGGAACTTTCTGATGAAGCACTACTCTCGGTCAAATCAGCATAGTTGAAAATAGGAACCATTATGGCAGACCAGCAACAAATCCTTCTACAAAACTCTAACAATTTTTTAGCTATACTAGGTTTGTACATCATATTATCATGATCACCTTTATTATTATGTTCACGACTTTCAAACAAACATTGATCATAAATTTGAACTATTTCTAAATAAATGCCGTTTTCGGCCTCAATATTTATGTCCTCATCTAGTTCTACCTCATTTTTCTCTTCTAAATGGAAATCGAGATTTTCGTCGTTAATTATTGCCCTGTCGTCATGACCCGTCGCAATTAAATTTTTTAGAAACAATTTAGCTTCTTCGCAGGGATTCGCGATACCGGTTTCATTGAAGCCTTCTTCTTCATTTAGAGCAACAATAAATATATTTTTTAATATGTTTTTTTATATTTTCAAAACTAAGCCCATTGCACGCATAAAAAATTTTTTTATTCTACGCGAAACGTTTTTTATTTCAGACCAACTGCTCAAAATATGCATTGTATGGTTTATATCATTCTCTAAGCATACAATGAGGTAACTCCTCCTGGCTACTGTTACCTTTTACTAACGAGGAACAAACTGCTAAATACTTTGATAATTGTGAATATTGCGTAAAACTTTTCATGATTGCCATCATCAGTGCTAACGAATGATCAGAAACTGCAATTTTAGGAATCGGGATATCATTTTTTGCCCATTCTGATAGCCAATAGCTAATGGCATTATTATTATGTCGTTCCGAAATCATGTGTGCAGCTGAAAATTGACATCCTGTTTCTGAGTCATTGATAATTATTTCATACAAAAATAAAGGTTTCGTTTGTCGACCTGAAAGCAAATTAATATTACGAGCCAATCCTCCAGTGGCATCTATGCTAACTTTTGTGATCTGGTTTCGCCTACAATATAGACGATATGTATTAATTTCTTGCACAGTCCAATAATGCACGAAAAAACTGTCGTATCCTATATCTTTTATAATTTCATTATACGGAGAACTCGCTTTCATTAAGCATAAAGCAAAAATACAGTCGGCATGAAAATCATTTTCTTTTTTAGCTTTATGCTTCATTATACGCAATGCATTTACCGTGGGTATGCTACTTGACTCTGGATCTCCGTATTCCATGCTTTTTTTTGCTTCGATTCTCCGGACGTATATGGCTGATTGGTTTTCAACAGACAAATTTTTTACTAATTCATCCCGTTTCTGTCCAATAATTCGTCGTTTGCGAGTTGTATTACAATTATTAAGTTGCCCAGTATACACGCAATCCAAAACAATTCTAGAATTAGCTTCTGGTACTGTTTTCAATGAAGCCTTGAAAACACTCTGACACTCCATGCATTTCCCAAAAATTTGTAAATAAATGTTTCCATAAGGTTGAATTTTATTACGTTTATATGTTATTTTGCATGATTTCTTCGTTTGTTCAAAAAAATGTTCATGTATTAATGATGTCTAATTATATGGGGATAAAATATCATATGAACGAACAGAATCAAAGCGATCAGACCGTCTGTATAACACGTTTGAAATTTTTATTTGATTCCACTCTTCGGAACTAAGAGCTATTTTAAACTTCAAACAGTTTTCTGTCGCATTATCGCTTGAATCCGAACAATTGAAACGTTGCACATATTTCTGTGTACTGCTTTTAGACTGTGATGTAGAAGACTGTTCCTCTATATTTAGTTTCTGATGTATATCATATCGATTCATGAGTACTACGGTATATAAATATTTTGGTGAAATTTTGTTACCCAAGTGATTCGCAACTAGTTTCCAACATTCGTGAGATGGTTTATGAATTTTGTGTATAACTGCATCATAAATTAGATTTTTATGTTGTATTAAACTTTCTACTACCTTTTCAACGTCAATTGAAGGCTTCCGTGACATTTTTCCAAATTTCTAATAAAGAGATAGAATTTGAATTTTAGTAATATATTGGTCATTTTTAAATAACTATAGTAGAAGATCGGTAGGACATTGAATGAATTGCAAATAAAATAAATAAACGAAATTTCTGTCTATATTTTATACTTAAAACAAAATTAGAACTTATCTAATGACATTAATCAAACATTTCTAATCCTATCACGTTTTTAAAGAAATATCCTAGAATAATTTGGTCTTATTTTTTGGTCACAGAAACTCGTAGCTGGACATAGTAATCAATGGTGGCCCAACCGTTTTATGCCTTACAAACATCACAATTATAATAAAATGATGCATCTATTAAACACAATCTTCATGGGCAGTTTTGCATTCTGGCACTGAATCAGTCTTCTTCAAATGTTTCTCCGCATATGATGCATTCGGTCTCTTTTCTCGAACTTCGAGAAAGACTTTGAATGTTTTCTTTGTTTGATCTTTCTATTGCCCTCCTCTTCTGATTTCCTCTACTTCCTTTTTATGGTGAAGATGTTATAATCTCGCTCTTTGGGTTTTCGTGTCCGCGTCAATAAGCGTTTTTTGATGCATCAGGAAGTGGTGACAGCTGTTTCAATAAATCTGTTGAGCTGGTTGACAGCACTGGTTCTATGCAGGCAATGATGACTAAGAGGACACTGGCGATGAAAACTACTGAAGGCTGATTGATATATTTTCATTAAGCGTCTTGTGCAACGTCGGTCATCATTGATGGTAAAAATCAATCTCAGTAAAATTTCATCTGAACCCATTTTTGCTTTATCCAACCTTTCTGAAAAGCTTCATCCACAAGTGAGCATGTCATAATTCTAGCCGCAGGATTTCGTCTCATCCATGCTGAACTTGCAGTAGCAAACGCAGCCTATAAAAGGTTTAAAAATGTCCGGTCTAATGGCTGTAATTTTGAGTTGTATGAGGTGTGCTGAGCATATGAATGTGATGTTTACGTGCATATTCTATAACTGAGCCCTTATGACTAGCATGGCCATCCAAGATTAACAGGACAGGATTTGTTTCTGTTGGCTGAACATGCCGTTTAAAATTGCAACCATTGCAATAACATCACCGTTCATCCATCCGCTTCATGTGGAATAGCAATGCTATTCGAGTCCTATCATTAAACGACCGTTCTTGTCCATCTTTTTCTTGGGAAAATAAAATGGTATAAAATGGCCAGTGACATTCATTGCAAAGTTAATGTGATATTGCGCCTCTTTCTGCAGACGTTAATTTGCCAACTGTTTTTTTCCTTTTATCGAAATGTTTATCATTTTATGAACATTTGATACACCTGTTTCATCAGCATTGTAAGTTCGAGAAGGAGAAATTTGTATTTACTTGAAGGTCATTCAGTTGGTCGAAGAAACGGTTAACTTGGTTTATTAAGATACGTGCGATACCAGTCGATTCGGGAGTTCTAAAACAATGTCCGGATATTTTTAGAACTAAAACTAAAAGTCTTTCCTGCTTTCTCTTTATTAAACCTATGAGTTTAAGACTTTCTTAAATCAAATGCCAGTTTTAAAACTCCTTCCTCGTCAATGGCATCAGGCGATTGTCCAGTTCTTTAACATGTTCATATGTCAAGAAAGGTTCTCAGAAAATGTAGATTCAAATCGACCCAATTTCGTTGAAAATTAACCTCTTTGCCCTTTTCAAAACTTTCCGATCGTGAAGTGAGCTGCTGGTACATCATACCATCTCCGCTTGTCTTACTGATAATTTACCTTCAAACAATTTCATTGCTTCTTCATTTATTTTCATCCCATTCCTCTTTCACTAGTTCTTTAAATTTCAGTATTTAAGTGTTTCTGCAATAATAGGAACAACATTATAAGATATTTTCATAAATAAGTAAAATGACAACACTATTTGTAATTTGTTAAAACAATATTCGAAATACAAAACTTAAAACATGTCGTATGCATTATCGTGTTACCTGACGTTGTCATCATATTTTAAACACATCCTTAAATTGTACAGCAATTGTTATAAATATTATTAGAACTCAAATATATAAGTTTTGCTAAAACAATGAACAACAGACAAGAATGCACACTTACGTAATGTACTTGATAACCTGCAATGAAGTTTGACAAGTGATGAAAATGTTTTGAACAAAGCACTCGCTCACGACTAACTTTAGCGCTCGACGCCGGAACTGAACTGCATTGTTTACTCTAGATAGCGCACAGTTAAGTAACGGTTTATTGAGGCAAGTTAAGTTTCTTAGAATTGAAATGTTAGCCGTATAGACTTTCTATTAAGAAATATTTTATTATATTAAAACTGTAAAAATTTGTTCTAATGAACAACGAATTTATTAAATCAATATTTAAAAACCAAAATATACTGTGTGATCATATTAAATTTTGCACCTTCGCTAGCTCAAGAACTGTGAGTTTTAATGTTATAATTGAATGAAAATGAGTGCGATAACAACTTTTAATAGGGTACAACTTCTAATTTCAATGAGAACGTACTTGCATTATTAGCTTACTCGATTCAATATTTTTTTTCTGAATTCAACGTATAATATTCTTACACCTTTACATTTCAAAAATTCAATGGAAAATTATCATATGTTAATATTTATAACCGTGATCATAATTAACGTACTGTTAATTAAAAATTGTATTTTATTTAGATAAAATATAATATTTCAATAAAAGAAAATATTTACAGTGTATTTTAATTGATGGCTAAAAACGCACGATGTAATGTTTCGACTCATTTTACGACGAAAAGTTCCTATAAATATATGTGCATAAGGCCTTCGTTTCGGAAATATAGGGCGTTGGAAGTTTTATTTTTTCACGTTTTTTTTTCTTTATGCACCTCGTACATTTCTCAAGATACATTATTCAAATTTGGCACATAGAATACTGAGACCATTGTCTACAAAATAGCTATAACACATTTTAGACAAATCTTCAAGGTACTTTTTTTAGAAATGTACGAAGTGATTGAAAAAACTTTAAAAAGTATAAATTTTACACGCTATATCTCAAAAACGAACACCTTGCGGGCTGCGGCCACATATTTATATAAACTTTTCGTCCTAAAATGACCTGAAAAATTTTTAACCATGAATTAAAATATACCCTTTTTTGAATTGGAGCGCAATTCGATCCCGTTCACCGGAAATCTAGACATTACCTGTTATATGTAATATTATACATACTATTATACTATTAGACGTACTATGCTTAATCGATCTGAATTTATAATTGCAAAGCCGCATATAAACATTTAAACGAATTCCTATGGCCATGGCTGCGCTTCACTAAAAGTATACGGTGGGTTTTAAAGATAAAAAACTTATAGTATAGCTACGGTGACCATACGTACTTATTTTAGTAGGACAGTACTTTCTTTTCTGACAGTGTCCTAAGGTCCTTAATAGAAGCATGAAGTACACTAAAATGTACTTTCTTTTTCTTGAAGATGCAAATATCGCAAATAGGTATACCAAAATATTTATTTTTTATTTAAAAAGAATGCTTATCGGTGATTCACTGATCATGATGCAATAACGACGTTAAGAAGTTGTTGAGAATGTTCGCGTAGTTTGTTTCCCGAACGTTCCAGTCCGCCCTCGATTATCCTAGACGCATAGCCCAGAATGCTCCGCGACTGGAACGTGCGAGAATCGAAGCGAAGTTTAGCGAGCCGCATATAAATAGCGACAGCGCTCGGACTAAGACTAAACAAGTTCAATTCTACACGAGTTCTACCGTTCGACAGCAACCGAACATATTATTTGTTAATTGTTTTTGTTGAATGCAGTCTGGTTTTCTGTGCTGGTTTCGCTTACTAAAAAGCAACGTCGTTTGATTTCAGTTACCTACTTGTGCATTATTTGCGTAAACATGGCACCGCCTCGAATTTTAATTTGGAGTTACAGAAAGAATATCCGTTTATGAAAATAAAAAATAAATTGAGTCCGCATATTGTGTACTGTGAAATTTGTAGAAGTGATGTTGATATTTCCAACAGTGGTCGCAGCAATATTAAGGCTCATCTAACCAAGAAAAAGCATACATTAGCTGCAAATACGAAGTCTAAAAGCGCTACACTAAACACTTTTTTCAAAAGTGAAAACTTCAGCTCTGAAAATATGTTAATTGCAGCCAAGGAAGGTACTTTCGCGTATCATACGATCAAGCATCAGCAGAGTTTTAGATCTTTGGATTGCACATCAAAGCTAATAGCGAACATGTTTGAGCCCAAATTTATGGCAGCTCGAACCAAAACTGAAGCCATTGTAAAAATGTTTTTGCTAAAGAATCCCAGTTGCGATTGAACTTGATCTACACAAAACACATTTTGTTAGCATCATGATCGATTCGTCCAACCACAAAGAAATTAAAATAGTACCTTTGTTGGTGAGATACTTTAATTGTGAAAAAGGTATTCAAGTGAAATTACTTCAGTTGCAAGACTTACCTGGTGAAACATCAGAACAGTTAAATAGTTATGTGTTTAATACTTTGAAAACCCACAATTTAGTGGACAAGTGTATTGGATTAGCTGCTGATAATACCAATACAAATTTTGGCGGAATGAAAAGAAAGGGAGTGAACAACCTATTTGCAAAATTGAATGCTTCTCGTGGCAAACCTCTGGTTGGCATTGGTTGTGTTGCACACATTTTGAACAATTGCGTACAAAATGCTATGGACGTCTTACCAATTGACGTTGAGGTTATTGTTGTTAAGTTATTTAAGCATTTCTATATTTATACAGTGAGAGTAAATCAACTTAAACAATTCTGCGACTTTGTTAATGTTGAATACAAAAGATGTTATCATTTTCTAAAACAAGATTTTTAAGTCTGATGCCCGCAATTGAACGAATTCTACAAATGTACGAACCGTTGAAAGCATACTTTTTGTCTATTGAAAATTGTCCAATGATTTTGAAGCAATTTTTTGAGTGTCGCACCAGCGAAATTTGGATGTGGTTTGTACACAACATTGCTTCTATGTTTCACAAAGTCATATTAAAGGTAGAGGGTGACAAAATATGCGCAACAGAGGCCGCTCTAGAGTATTTCGATCTTCAAAATAAGCTTGAAAATCGTTTGAATGAATTATTTTGCCGCTTAAAGTAAGAGAATCCTTTTACAACTTGACAATTGGGAAGGTAGTTTAAACTATCGAGATGACTTCATCTCACAGGTTAGATTATTTTATTCAAATTGTGTGAGTTACTTGAAGAATTGGAGTACAAATTTAAATGAATTAAGGCTCTTTGAATGGATAAATTTGAGAAACCAAGTTTCATGGAATCAAATTTTGTGTTCATGTGCTGCTTTTAAAGACTACTTGGGTTCGACACTGAATGAGGACGAACTCTTCGATGAAGTTAGTCTATTACAAGCTAAACTGTCAGAAGATAAAATTGCCGAGTGGAACTCGAAAATATAGCTACCGAAGATCGATGGGTTGAAGTATTTAAATGGAATCAAGGGTCTGGATCAAGTGAAGATTTCAAAATTGTGAGATTTTATGTCAGTTTATTTTTGTCTTCCTGGAACAAGTGCGTCAATTGAGCGACTATTCTCTAATATTAATAACTACTGGAGTGCAGAAAAATCGCAAATGAAAATATCGACACTAGAAGCTGTGATGCAAGTGTACACAAACTTCGATGAGACTTGCAGTGAAATGTTCCAGTTTTTGAAGACCAGAAAGCAAATTTTGGAATCTATCCTAAGCTCTCAAAAATACGATTGGCACAAAGGTGACCCCACTGATGGCGTTGCAGGCACGTCAAAATAATTAATAACATTACACATTTCTGCCAGAGTATTTTATGTGTTTGTATTTTTTCTAATATAGGAATATAGGTACATATATTATGTATATGCATGTGTCATTAAAAATTATTTTATTTTTTATTCTCATTTTGATGCTTGGCTATGTCACTCTACATTTAGTTCTTTAATTTGTCCGTTTTTATCTATTCCTAATTCAACTTTTTGTTACTTTTTATTTCTGTACTTATTTTTCTGAAAATAAATATGGTCACCCTAAGTATAGCTATAGGTACTCCAACAAGCTTGTTATATTGGGCTAGCTATTTAAAAGCACCGTTGAAACGGTTTGTTTTTTAATAGATACAAATAAAAATTTAATATGTTTACAAATTTTTGTAAGTTTTGATACTTTTGGATAGTTATTAATTAATGTGGTACAAGAATTAGTAAAATAATTAAAAAAAATCTTATCACGACTTGATTTTATCAAATATTGCATGGCAGTGTTGGGAACTGGAAGGGAAATTCCCTTTTTAGAGGGATTTTTACCTTGAAAGGGATATTTCTTCAAGAATGGCTATAAAAGAGGGATTTTTCTAAAAGTTGGGAAAAAATGATCAAAAACACTTTCCATCTGAAAATTATATACTGAGATAAGAAACTAAAACCGTAGCATCTTTGCTGTCTGAAGTATTATATTTCTATTTACCAGTGAAGCACTGGTTATAGTCATAACAAAAATACTGCGCTTAGTTACATCGAGGTTTAAGAAATTTAAAATTAATAAAGAAATGTATTTATACAATGGTTTTAATATTTTTGTATTCAGTTAGTCACAATTTAATTTTATGTTACTATATTTTTACGCATTCTGTTATTTGTAATTATGTTTACATATTAGTCTTCAGTTTCGTTTTCTTTAAATAAAGTAAATTTATATCAAGTTAAAACCTTTGTTTTAATTTATATTTTAAAATAATATTCAGTTGACCAGTAACTATTTAAAAATAGTAATAGTAAAATTCTTAAGCGTAATTATTTTTCTCTTCAATGTAACATTTATGAGTCTATTCCGTATTAGTTTATTACACGTATGGCTCTTTACATTTTCATAATTTTATAATATTATATCATCGAGATAATCATTGTTTATATTGAACGCGAAAAATTGAAGGGATTTTGTATCAGATTTAGGGATATTTAGCGTCGCTAGGGGGAAACGCTGTATTGCATAGTTCCCAACACTGTTGCATGGATGTTTAGTATTATTGTAAAGAGAATTAGATAGTCTTCAGAAATATTTATTAACAATATTGACAAAATATAAATTCCACGGTATATATACTGTTGTAGACAAAACAAAATTTACTCTTGCTTTGGATCTAACTAAATTAGAATTAGCATAGGTATCTTTTGTTATTCGAGTTAGTACTTACCTATAATATTTGAAAGGAGCACTGATTACTGTTTTTTTCTATAGATGTAAAATGATTCAACAACGACTGGTATGAAGCTGTAACGCGATATAAACAAACACGTGAGTTCGCAAAAATAAAATGCAAGGTTTGTGCAAAATTACTTTATCTGAATAAACTAAATGTTTTCTTATAAAATTTTATAAATAAAAGTAATACTCCTTGTTACGAAGTTACATTTTTTTTATTTCTTTTACAATAAAAATGTAAAAACACAAAAAACTCCAGTGAAGTGAATTATCTTTAGTGCAATAGTTTTGTCCATAATTGTTGGATGAAAATGTTGTTTGGAGTTTTTATTCTAATTAATGGGTAGCTTTAGTGAAATTTAACACGATCTGATTAGTAAACTGTCATTACCTATTACATACCTGAAACTTTTTGTTATTTACAGTAACTATCAACGAATTTTACAAATTTTTCATGGTAGCTTTTCGCTTGCCAGCCTCCTTATATCTCAGCAAGGGGGGTAGTACGACTTAAAAATTATCGGCACAATGCAGCACTCACCTTACACAAATCACATCCCATCGGTTTTATCCTGAAATTCAAAATGGGAGAGCATTTCTCCAGCCCTCCCACGATATCTCAGCAGGCGTGCACAAATTTTAAAATTAGCGGCACAATGCAGCACAAACTAGCACAATTGCACCAAGTTTTATCCTGAAATTAGAAATGGGGCTAGCATTTCTCCAGCCCTCCCACGATGTCTCAGCAGGGAGGTAGCACAAATTTTAAAATTAGCGGCACAATGCAGCACAAACTTAGCACAATTCGCACACCAGGTTTTATCCTGAAATTCTAAATGGGGAGCATTTCTCCAGCCCTCCCACGATATCTCAGCAGGGAGGTAGCACAAATTTTAAAATTAGCGGCACAATGCAGCACAAACTTAGCACAATTCGCACACCAGGTTTTATCCTGAAATTCGAAATGGGGGCTAGCATTTCTCCAGCCCCTCCCACGATGTCTCAGCAGGGGAGGTAGCACAAATTTTAAAATTAGCGGCACAATGCAGCACAAACTTAGCACAATTCGCACACCAGGTTTTATCCTGAAATTCTAAATGGGGGAGCATTTCTCCAGCCCTCCCACGATATCTCAGCAGGGGAGGTAGCACAAATTTTAAAATTAGCGGCACAATGCAGCACAAACTTAGCACAATTCGCACACCAAGTTTTATCCTGAAATTCGAAATGGGGGGGGGGCTAGCATTTCTCCAGCCCCTCCCACGATGTCTCAGCAGGGGAGGTAGCACAAATTTTAAAATTAGCGGCACAATGCAGCACAAACTTAGCACAATTCGCACACCAAGTTTTATCCTGAAATTGAAATGGGGCTAGCATTTCTCCAGCCCCTCCCACGATGTCTCAGCAGGGGAGGTAGCACAAATTTTAAAATTAGCGGCACAATGCAGCACAAACTTAGCACAATTCGCACACCAGGTTTTATCCTGAAATTCGAAATGGGGGGGAGCATTTCTCCAGCCCCTCCCACGATATCTCAGCAGGGGAGGTAGCACAAATTTTAAAATTAGCGGCACAATGCAGCACAAACTTAGCACAATTCGCACACCAAGTTTTATCCTGAAATTCGAAATGGGGCTAGCATTTCTCAGCCCCTCCCACGATGTCTCAGCAGGAGGTAGCACAAATTTTAAAATTAGCGGCACAATGCAGCACAAACTTAGCACAATTCGCACACCAGGTTTTATCCTGAAATTCGAAATGGGGGGGGGCTAGCATTTCTCCAGCCCCTCCCACGATGTCTCAGCAGGGGAGGTAGCACAAATTTTAAAATTAGCGGCACAATGCAGCACAAACTTAGCACAATTCGCACACCAGGTTTTATCCTGAAATTCGAAATGGGGGGGGGGTAGCATTTTTCCAGCCCCTCCCACGATATCTCAACAGGGGAGGTAGCACAAATTTTAAAATTAGCGGCACAATGCAGCACAAACTTACCACAATTCGCACACCAAGTTTTATCCTGAAATTCGAAATGGGGGGGGCTAGCATTTCTCCAGCCCCTCCCACGATATCTCAGCAGGGGAGGTAGCACACATTTTAAAATTAGCGGCACAATGCAGCACAAACCTAGCACAATTCTCATACATAGTTTTATCCTGAAATTCTAAATGGGGGGGGGGCGGCGAAATGGACCTCTCGTGAAGCTTTATCATGTAATTCAACCTGGATCCCGATTTTTTTCCAGCAGATGCCATATTATGATTGTAAATGATATATGAATTTATACCGGCAATATTCAACATATTATAGAAAACACAGAGAGGCCAACGTCTTGTCTTTCTGTTGCAGCACATATTGGAAGTCATTTGATCTAAAGCATCTACTGCTCCTTTAGTAGCATTGTATACATGTATTATTTCTGGTTTTGACGTGGCAGCGTTCAATACATTTGTATTATGCATTGATGACAATAACAGGACGTTCTTGTTTGCCTTTGGTTTGTAGGAAACCAGAGTATTGTTTTCAGTAAAAACGGCCACCGATGTTCCGTTGGGTCTCGAATTTATGTTTAGCAGCTCTTGAGGTATCTGTCTCTTATTTTTTCTAATCGTACCGACGACTGTTAGTTTGTATGGAGATTCAAGAAGTTTGTCGACTAGTGGAACATTGGTGAACCAGTTATCCATTGTAATATTTCTGTGACTACTCCAAACTGGTCTACTAAGTAGTTCTACAAAGTAATCTGCCAAGGGAGCTTCATTCCTATTAGTGGATTTTCCTAGGTAAGGACTTGCGTTAAGGAGATATTTTGTTGCAACATCACACATCATAAGGATTTTTATGCCATATTTGTTGGGTTTATTTGGCATATACATTCTAAACGGACATCTACCTCGAAAACCTATCAATTGTTCGTCAATGCATAAATATGCGCTGGACTTATAGTGTTTGGTACAGTTATTTATAAGTTTATCCCAAATATCGGAAATCGGAGCAAAAGTAGATGTACATCTTCGTTCTGCCCTTGTAGCTACATCATCAAATCTCAGCGCATTTATTAAAAGGTTGAATCTTGTTCTCCTCATGGTGGCACGGTAATTGGAACCAGATAATGAATCGTCGAAAAGCATTTCAGCCGTAAGGTGGTTGTGTTTGAGTGCCGAAGCTAAAATTAATATACCTAGTAAAGCCTTTAGTTCGTTCATTGACGTTGGCGAGGTGGAGGCGTTTTTGACTTTGTATTTTTCCCGCAATTCAAATATTTTTTCATTAGTGTGAATCAATACGTCGGTAAGTATATCGTCGCTAAGGAATAAACTGAATGCGCTGATAGGTTTGATGGCATCTTTAGCTTCGCCTGTTGGACCGGGTCTGATATACACAACATTTTTCCTTGGGGTCTTTTCGTTTTCGGTATTTCTTGGAGCCAAGCCGTACCACTTGTAACCATCTTTACCCAAAAAAATATTTGGCATTGCCTCTGCTGGGTCTGGGATGTTCTGAGAAGTAATAGGTGATAGCGCTTGCAAGTCCATATTGCTGGATGTTGATGCTTCTTCATGGGTTCTAGCTTTTTTCGACTGTGAAGATTTAGAAGTGCTTGGTCTCTCTTTATTGCAACCCCACACTTCTTGTAAATCTTTCTCGTATTGATCTTCGTCGATCGGGTCTGGAACATAATTTTTGTCTCTAATACTGTCGTCGCTGTCATAGTCCCAGTCTGCTTCAATTTGATGGTCGTCATCTTCGAGGTCGCTTATATCACTGAAGTCACTTGCCTGGAGAATTTCTTCTAAATCTTTATCAGATAGGTACTTTTTGGAGCTCATTTTGAGCTGAAATAAACAAAAAAATCTAAAATCTAAAACATAATATGAGTAATGAGACTTACGTTATTGCCAACTATACGTAAAAAATACGTATAAAAAACATACGATTTTGCTAACTATACGTAAAATTTACGCGCGGTCAATTACTCTTTATTCGATCACGCACAAACCGCAACTGCAAAATTCAAGTCGCGTCGGCGTTTGAGGGTTCAGGTAGTGGGGGAAGCACTGCTAGAGCGGCGGAACGCGGATTCCATAAATAATCGAATTATTTCATATTTAATAAAACGTCTACGTAAATTTTACGTAGGTTGGCAATCTAGGGCTAAGTTGTAATCAAGTATATTTTTTTTTAACCTGCCGTTTTAGAATATTTTGAATGCACTCAAGGGCAACTTCAATTAACTTCAATTTTTATTTATTTTATATTCGCACACAACAAATATTATGAGTCCAGTAGAGTATATTATCCACTTTTTTGATTTGCCATTCAGGTATTAACCATAGAACCCTAAGCTTCGTAAATTTTACGAAGGCGATTTTGATTTTCGGGTGTCACCGAGTTGATTCGTCACGTATTGAACACACTGTCCCGCTATTCTCCTAAGTAGTGTTGGTGAATAGTTAGAAGGTGTTGGTTGATTTTTCACTGTGACGTATTGGCAGATATAACACGTGCGTCGTAAATTTTACGAAAGGTTAGTCTCAACGTAGCATTTACTGTTATTGCATGAAACATGATACAATTTTTTTCCCAGATTACTGCAGTACATATCGCATTTATCGTACATGCAATTTGTATGTAAAAGATATGTCTAAATACTGCGAAAATGCAAGACCTCTAACGCAGGCCGAACTGGAGAAAATTGTAGAAAATTTAATTTTGGAATCTGATGACGACAGCGTACAAGATAGTGGGAGTGAAACAGAGGACATTGTAGAATTTGAAGATTTCGAGGATAGTGGGAGTGCATATGATCCTCAGTAGTGATGACAATGTTTCTTCCATGACAAAAAAAAGAAGACTTCTACCAGAAAGCTCTATTTATAAGCTGCGTGACGTTGACCAAACATCAGTAGATTTGCTACCTGGTCCGTCCAGAAGTAACAAAAATAGTTCTTCACTTGGAAACCGACCTGCACCTAATATAGCACCTGAAGTAGAGATCCAAGAAATTATTTGATAACAAAATATCTGGAACTGTGTATAAGGCTGTTATGAGTCGAGAAAGATTTAAATTTTTACTGGATTGTTTACGTTTTGACGACAGGGAAACAAGGAGTGAAAGACAAGAAACGGATGAGTTGGCGGCTGTTAGAGAAATTTTGGATGAATTTATAAGTCACTGCAGAAATTCATACAAACCAGGGAGTTACGTAACCATTGACGAGCAATTACTTGCTTTTCGCGGACGATGCCGATTTCGTATGTTTATCCCTAATAAGCCGTCAAAATATGGCTTAAAAATAGTTATGGTGTGCAATGTTTCATCAATATTATATTTAGGAAAAAGCACAAACACCAATGGAATGCCGTTAGGTGAATATTATGTTAAAACGTTATGCAAATCAATTTTGGGCTCTAAATGCAATATAACAATGGATAATTGGTTTACATCCGTTAAATTATCAGAAGATCTATTGGCTCCTCCCTACAATCTCTCCATGGTAGGTACTATTAGAAAGAAGAAGCGGGAAATACCCCCTCAAATGTTAGTGACTAAACATCGTGATCCAGGCAGCTCTCAATTTTGTTTCGACAAAGAAAAAGTGTTGGTCTCGTACACACCAAAAAAGAATAAAAACGTGCCACTACTTTCCACTATACATCAAGGATGTAGCATTTCAGAAACTTCAGGCAAATCAGAAATTATTGAGACTTACAATCAGACAAAGGGATCAGTGGATACATTTGACCAGATGTGTTCTATTATGAGTACTTCTAGGAAAACTAAGAGATGGCCCTTATGCCTATTTGACGGCATGCTATCCATAAATAGCTATATTTTATATAATTCCCAAAGAACGAAACGTCGTCTAAAATTGGTCTCTAGAAGGTCGTATGTATTAGAACTATATAAACTTTTAGTAATTGCATGGCTAAACGAGAGACTCAAAATACCTACTTTGCAGCGCTCTCTCCGTGAAAATATAGAGCAGACAGTGTCCGAAGACGCACAGAGAGTGCCAGAAGAAAGAGCAGTACCTGAGCAGCCTAAGCGGACCATTTGTGCAAGTTGTCCTTCAAGGAAAAGACGAATGACCACGCACTATTGCAAAAAATGTCAAAACCATTTTGTAATGAGCACCGTAGCGATGTTTGCAAAACATGAGCTTAATAATTTAAGATTTCTATTTTTGTATGTTCCTAATGATCAATAAATATCTTTTCAACAAGACTACATTAATAAGTTTAGCACAATTCGGTAATAAACATGCTTAGTCTTGAGTAGCATCAAAACTATGCTTAGCGTTCTAGGGTTAATTAAAAATGAATAATCCTTATTTAACACGGTGACAAAAATAAAATAATTTCTGTGCATGTCTTTATGTTTACTTTCTATGTAGTTAGTTATAGCAAAGAACGTAATACATATAAGAACGCTAACCAAATATAAAGAAATTATGATGTCGCCACCAACGAATGAAGTACCCATAACGTGTATCCCTCTACGAACAAGTAATTGTATTAAAAAAGATTTCTTCCTTTTCCTTAATACTTTTTATAGAAAAGCAAAAAAGTAGGTATAATTATTATTACTTTTGTTTTAAATTTTATTTTCAACATATAAATCATTATAAACATAATTTTTTAAATTTTAAATAAGACAATAAAAAGAACAAAAAAATCAAAATATTTCTGAAATAGTATATATGTATACGTGACCTCTTTCATATAGGTAGTACTTATTGCTAAACATTTTGCACAATGTTTAATTTATTATTTTTGTGAAAAATAGAATTTTTGAATTCTGACGATAACCATTTACATTCTTTATGTATCCGTATTATAAATAAACGTTTAAGTAAATATGGTTTGTGAGAACTACAAAGTCTTAGCCAAGTATCGTTATCTTCTTTACCAAAATTTTTTTCTGTTTTCTTAACTAATTTAGATACTAAAGAATAACAATGAGCATATTTCTTAAATTTAGCCATAAAAACACTTAATGCAATAGATGCTACCCTTATTAACGAATTAGATGGATGTATTAAACCCGTTGAATATTCTGAAGATATTTCATACGTTTTCAATACTATTAGCAACTGACTGGGATCCTTTAAGCAATTCTCTTTATTTTCATTTGTTAATGAAAATCTACAATCGGAGCAATTAAATTTTTTAATGCAATCTTGCGCTAAGTAACCACTGAAATAGACAACAGAGCATTTTTCTAATGACACGGAAATATCTTTAAGTGAGTAGTCTAAAGATGAACTTGAATCCTCCGATGTAGAGCTAGCTGTCTCAAAGACATTTTTTTCACTTATTTCCGTATTTATAACTTCCAAAGACAAAAAAATATCGTCGTCTATTTCATAGTTTGCAGTAGTAGGTGGTTGCAATAGATTTATAATCAGCGTAGATCTAAAATGCTTTTTAAATGTGCTGACAATGGGGCTAAAATTTCGACCACCTTTACTGCGTGGGACGGCAAAAAGGTTTTCTAATACATCTTGGTTTAATCTGGCCGCTAGCAGGTACTCATATCCATTTTCATTTTGGTCATTATATAGTCCTAAAATTCCATTAGTGCTTTGTATAAAGCCATCAAAACAATCTGGGCGTATAATTTTATTTTTAAAAGTTCTTTTTTTTATTACTTTCATAACTTCTATTGCTTTTAATAAGTGTTCTTCTACCCTGGGGTTCTTGGCAAACAGTGCGCATCTATATGGATTAGAATCGTATAAAGATCTGCTGTTAAGGCAATCAAGCGGCGGTTTCACATAGCAGTCAACTGCTATAACAGTTGAACTGCTTGGTGGGGAATGTTCCTACTGCGATAGTTTTACTGTTATCACCTAATTCACAATACGAAGTATTGCTACTTAAATACAATTCATTTAAAATGGCGCCGATTAAAAGAATCTTATTAAGTCGTGCACTTATTTGCTTATTATTATATAAAAAATTACTATCAAAGAAAAAATTACAGACTAAACGCAGATATAGTAAGAAAAAGTACTGGGTGAAACCATCTTTATTAAATAGACCATATTTTAATTTAGAAAATACCTTATTAACCGAGTTATTAACTGTAGATGGGGAGTTTAAAAACTTTACACGTTTACCATTCGAAAAATTCTTAGAGCTACACGAAAAGGTAGGTACCTGTACCTTTTTGTAAATTAGGGAGACAAATATAGTTTTTTTTTTTATTTACAGGTTGCACCCCTAATTACTAAGCAAGAAACTCTGATGAGAAGCACTATAAGTTCCAAGCTTAGACTTGCGGTTACTTTACGATATTTGGCAAGTGGTAATTCATATAAATCTTTGGAATTTCTTAGCAGAATATCGAGAATTACAACAGGAAATTTTGTACCAGAAGTATGTAATGCTATTATAACTGTTTTGAAGGATAAATATTTAAAGGTAAGTTGTAAACTAAAGCTTTATTGTCTAAACATTAATAGAAAATTAATTTTACATTTCAAATTCCTGCAAGGCAAAACTAAAAGCGAAATGGATTGAGATTCAGTTTATTATTCCTTCAAGTGCTCTATACGCAATATCTCCGGTTTCACAAGTGTTCGACGATTCTGCATTTGAGGCTCATCTTGATATGGTGTATACGGATAGGTATCTTCGGATGTATAACCACTGTAATTGGTAAAAGATGTTGAAGGCCGGGAAGGTTGAGAGGAAGCAGATTTAGCACGATTTATCATAATCAGTCTGTTGGTTACCATTTGACTTATCTCCAGTTGTAGGTGCAAAGCATCCTCCATGGGTATACTTTTTAACTGTGAAGCTATTAAATTTCCGAAATTGTCGAAAATATCCTGTTCTCCTACTTTGCACAATTTGTCTATGGCCGCATCAATGGATTTCTCAGAAGGGATGTTCTCATTAGAGGTTTTTCTTTTGTTTCTTATTTGTGGTGGTTGTGACGGAGTTTCGAGTACCCTTGAAGGTGTTTCAATATGTCGTGCGGTTTCAGGGCCAGGAGTCGCGTTTACAAGGCAAACCTCTGTATTTTCCTGCGATTCTTCGGCTATTGCACCTTCAACCTGTAATTAACACGGCAAATTTATTGACATTATTTTACAACAGGGAGTAAATATATTTATATGTATAATAAGTGTTTAGTTTAGTTTATTTTTTCATAAGGCTACATCTGATTTATTTGCAATTTTAAGTAGAAACTCAGACCTTTTTTTGAACGTACATATAAATACCAAAATCAAGACCTACTGAAGCTTGCAGTGATTATAAATATTACACACTTTGATTGCTCTCTTTCTATAAAATCATAAACAATATTCGTTATAAATATTTTTGCAGGTTCCGTCTACTGATGAAGAATGGCAAAAAATTTCATCTGAATTCGAAACAAAATGGCAATTTCCACATATCATTGGCGCCCTGGATGGCAAACATGTGTTCATTCAGGCACCTCCAAATGAAGGTTCTTATTACAACTACAAAGGTTTCCACAGTATTGTTCTCCTAGCACTTGTAGATGCCAACTACAACTTCATTTATATTGACTGTGGAGGAAATGGTAGAATTTCTGATGGAGGGATATATAAAAATTCTTCATTATATAAAGCTATTAATGGTAATACTAATGCATTAAAAATTCCTGTACCTAAACCTTTTCCGGGCAGAAAGCAGAATGTTTCGTATTGTATTATTGGTGACGATGCCTTCGCACTAAACCACAACTTAATGAAGCCATATCCAAGATCAGTAAATTTATCAGCAAAACAAAAAAATTTTAATTATATATTATGCTGAGCACGTAGGGTCGTAGAAAATGCGTTTGGTATCCTTTGCAGCAGATTTCGCATCTTTACAAGACCGATGGACACAAATTTAAAAACCATAGAATCTATAATAATATGCTGTTGTGCATTACACAATTTTTTGCGTCCAGAATTATTTGTAAATTCGGAAAACAAAACAATGTCTGATCTACTACCCAATATTCGACGTGAAGGAACAAAATTTTCATTAAATCTTGCCCGACAGACTCGAGAAGAATTTGCCGATTATTTTGTAAATGAAGGAGATATACACTTTCAGTGGATGAGAATATAATGTATTTTGTATTGTATTTGTATTCTGTATTTTTAAACAATAAAATTAATATACGAGTAAAAATACTTACCTGAGTTATTGAGAGTCCAAATTAGATATCGTTTTACGAGCAATTATTACATCATTTAAAAATTGCATGTGTTCAAACCACGGCACAGTTGGTGTGTACAGGTCATCTGTACCTGCTCCTGTATGTTGACTATCGGCAATTTTCTTTTTTTCTAATAAGTAAGTTGCCCTTATTGAAGCTAACTTTTTTTTAACTATTTCTTCGTCAACTCCAAGTTTTTCCGCGATATTTGCGAGAGCGGCCTTTCGTTCATTGTTATTTTTATATTCTGGTGACTTAATGTCCCATAAGCACTGATTTTCTCTATATAAATCGATGAGTTCAAGTATTTGCTCATCTGAGAAAGCTATACGTTTAACAGATTTCGCCATTTTTTACTTTAAACGTCACCGACTGTTATAACAAAAGTAGAAATATTTCTACCGATAGCAGTAACTGCCATAGCACTCAACTGTTATCGAAGTAGAGTGATTCACGTAGATAATCAGGTGGCAGTATAACCACGCCTACCTAACAGTCGCTGCGATCACAGTCCACTGCTACGTGAAACTCCCGCTTCAAATGTTTTGTCCATAAAATCGAAAAAATTCGCAGTCGGTAATGCATTATTGCTACTAATTTCACCAGTCGCTACAGCAGCTAGAATGACTTAAAGCTTATAAAGCCAGTGGACATGATATTCTTTGGAAAGATGTGGGTGTAATGTGAGCGGCAGTTAATTTCGGCAACGCACGAGCTTGCTTTTGAATATCCAAATAGTATACTTGTTTTAAAATACTCCATGAAATAATTTCATCATTGTAAATAAAGTCTCCTTTTAAAAGATTGTTCCTTACATTTTTAAAGATGTGTGGGATATCAAATATGGTAAATATTTTTCTACCTTTATGATAAAAATATGGATTATCTACTGTTACTCCTAAATTTCTATAAGTGCTTTGATTGCTTTTACCTTGGTCACATACCATTAACTTAGGTAGTAAACCAATTTGACAAATTTTATCAAGGCGCTTTAATAGCAACTCCTTTAGTTGTGTGTGTTTTACACCATTCTTAGTAATAAAATAAAATAGAGGAATCCTCCATTTAGAATACAATCCTCTTGCCATCATAACTAAAGCCACCGTACCCACCTCAAATGCTCTTTCTAGTGGGGATAAATCTTAAATACCTTCAATAAAGTCTTTTTTTTCTACATATTGTAGACCTTGTTTTAAATTGACTTCGTCAAAAACGAGTACGCAATTTTTTTCCTGTGATGTCATTGTTGCTACTTTTATTTTAATTTGTTTTGCCATAATTTCGTCAAAACCAGGGCAACAATACGACACCAATCCATTTCCGGATAGTGGATAGGCCTGGCAAATCCAAATGTATTCTCAAAAACTTATATGCGGCGGGTGACTTATAAAATATAGATAAAGCTAAACGCTTTTCTTCTTTAGACCAAGGCTTCCGTTTTTTGTGCAGCACTTGCATTTGAAGTAGAGTTTTCGCTGTTTTTGTTGGAAACTTTAAATTGTCGATTATAGCTTTTGCTTTTAACTTTTCTTTAATTCTTGTTACTTGTCTCAGCAATATGTTTATATGTTGTTTGGATCTTATCAATTCTTGGTTAGATTGCTTTAGTGTAGATTCTAGTTTTGAAATAATTGAAGTACATTTACTACATGAACTTTTAACGTTGAAAAGGGCACGTCTTGTATTGGTGTTTAATTTAGACGATGGGCGTTCTTTTGCTGGTAACTTTATTATATCAGTAATCCAAGTAGAAGTAGAAGCGGTAGAAGATCGAGATGTATTTTCTATTGAAAGTTCCTTAAAAACAGATTCTCGGCAGTATACTTTCTGAGGTGTCAACACCTTCAAAATCTCGGGACTGCTTACTAAAGGTTCACTGTCAGTAACATTACATTCCGATTGCGTGGTAAATGAAGTCTCTGACTTATTTCATTAGAAAATAATTTTGGAACAGCATTATGTGTAAGTTTTTTTGTAACAGAATTTAAAAACTCTTTTTCTTCAAAATGTGTTTCACACAGATATTTCTGTTTTAAGATTTCTGGTGAGAATGTTAGTAAACTGGCGTTTCCTAAAATTAAAGATTGTTACAAGAATAATAGATATTAATACAAATACAATGTATGTAACTAAATGTAAAACGGTAATTAATTGTGAAGCAATAAAATAACTCCCTGTATCTTCGAAACGACTATCCCTTAGACAAAACTGCAGCTTCAATTTCGGCTTTAGGTATGTTACGTATTGCGTTACGAATCGGGTTTTTCATATCTTCTCTAGTAGTAGATTTAATCCGAAACACGATGTCCTTTAAACTCCCCCACAAATAGAAATCGAGACAAGTTAGGTCTGGAGATCGCGGAGATCATGGAAACAGACTTCCTCTTCCAATCCAACGCTGTTGAAATACTGCTTTAATACGCTCTCGCACATTAATAGCAAAATGTGCTGGGCAACCATCCAAATGCAAAAACATTTCTTGCCTTGTTTCCAGAGGCATATCTTCCAACTACAACGGTAATTGATTGGAGAAAAAGTCAAGAAATACATTGCCATTTAGGGGTTGCTCGACAAAATATGGCCCAATAATTCTGCCTCCCAGTATGCCAGTCCATACATTTAAACTCCAACGTCCTTGGCGCTGAACTTCACGCAACCAATGGGGATTTTCTGCAGACCAATAATGCATATTGTGCAGATTGACTCTCTCGTCACTATTGAAGGTGGCTTCATCGGTCCAAAGAATTTGAAATAAAAAAAATTCTCTATTTTCGCGTATCATGCCTAACATTCAATGGCAATAGTCTAACCTTCGATCAAAATCTTCCTCTTTCAAGGCCTGATGCAAAACGACATGATACGGGTGCATTCTTAAATTAATAAAAAAAAGTTTAAACGAATACCTTTATATTTTGATGGGCATTAGAACTTACCTATGGTCCTTCAAAATATTTTAAACCGTTGTCCGTGATATACCCAACTCAGTGGATTATGCTCTTGTGCCAACATGAGGATTTCCTTCAATATAGCCCAGTACACGGTTAATAATTTCTTGTGTTCATCCAATTCTTTACCGTTGAAACGTAGGCCGAAAACTACCATTGGCTCGTAAGCTCGCCACTAATCGGGGAAAAACTCTTACATCGCAAGGCTGCCGATTTGTGTATCGATCCGCATAAACTCTTTTAGCTACTGCGGCATTCTGAAGACATTCAAAATAAACCGCAAGCATATCAACAGCATCATTATTCGTAAAACGCATTTTGAAAGCACAAAAATTGCTCAAAGTAACGCGAATGTATTGACAAGTATTGACAATTTGAGGATTATTAAGTTTTGATTAGGTATCTGTTTCCATGGCCTGCTTCTATTAATTGTCTTTTTCGTATATATCCATAGTGAATATGCATTTAAACAAACAAAAAATAGGCCTTTCGTATAACTTTTAGCATTGCTTACTTGCCCGTAGTAATTTAAAAAAAGGGTGATTTTATTCTGGTGAATACATTTACAAACATTTAAAATCGCAATTTCTAGGTAACCTATTCAGAGCTGAAATTGAAGCTGCAGTTTTGTCTACCCATAAGACGCCTCAGCAATGGACAGAGTGATGGTTAGTATTTCTAGCATTTACGGGGCATTAAAAACTTTCCTCCTTTAAATCGGCCCTATTTAGGGCCACAACTTACTTAACTTGCATATTAGAAACAATTCCAGGAATATAAAATTAAAAAAAATTAAAATTTAAGGGATTTTCGTATAAAGTTTTCTTTGGCAGATATTTTAGGTTAGGAACAAGATATCGAGATGCGGTTTTCGCGAGCTTATTTAGGCATCGTTTAGCTACTTGTTCATGAAAAATAGGCATACCAATGCATTTTATTTTTTTGCGAAAATTAACCGTTTCTGTCGGAATGTCGAACAAAGCCCTCTAGCGACGACATGTGAAACTAGCAAAACTTCAAATATTATAACAATTGTAGCCCAAGAATAGCTCTTTTCAACGCGCCCAAGTTTGTTAAAACCTGCTTAGCCGTTTCGAAGATACAGGGAGTTAATTTAAGGAAACCTTTGAATACCCCCCATCACTTTATTTTTAGAGATATGTCAAAAAGTGCCAAACAAAAAAAGTTCAGATTATCCTCGACTTTAAAGATCAGTTAGTTTTTATTAGGTTAATATAGCAGAATTCACAGAAACATCACTTTTTTAGATTCAAGATTGCAGTTACCCCCCCTAGCGGCCATTTCAGAAACTTAAAAATATTTTGCAGGTTTTTGTATTGACCGTTTTAGTGATAACTTTTTTTTGCGCAAGCCTCTACGATAGATAGTTGCCCAGATACAGTACCTCGCATTCATTTTAATAGTGACAGTTTGATTTTAAATTCTATTTGTAATGTACTAACAACTAATGCCCACTTGTACCGGTTACCCTTAAAAGTACGGCTTAGCTAAGCGTTGCTTAAAATTAAGCAACCCTTAAATTATTGTTTCCTTGCACCGTACGCCGCTTAACTAAGTCATGCTTACAACGTCGTGATACCTGGCAACGCTGGGTTTTAAGTAAAAACTCTAGAAAATATAGGTTAGAATTTCATATATAACAGTATAACACCGCGTTTTAATTTTTTTTGTGATATTTTATCCAAAGTATTTGATCGTCTGTTTTGAAAATGGAAGGTTCCAAAGCAAAGAGGGCGAGAAGCACAAATTTTTCAACCGACGAAAAAATGTTGTGTTTGCAATTGGTTGAAAAATATCAACAAATTTTGGAATGTAAAAAGACGGACTCTGTGACCTGGCGTGACAAAGACAATGCGTGGCATAAAGTTACAGAACAATTTAATCCTGCTTCTGTCGCTATGGTTTTCCGAACGATAGACAATTTAAAGAAAATGTATGAAAATCAGAAGAAGAATGCACGCAAGCAAGTGGCAAACGAACGCAGAAACTGCACAGGAACGGGTGGAGGCCCACCATCAAAATCCGGAGATACGGACATTTTTGATTTAACGTTGTCAATTTTAAATACAAAAAGTGTCTATGGGCTGCCCAACAGTTGCGATAGAGATGCTGAAGGAAATACTGAAGAGCCCTCGAATGCCACCCCAAAAACCTCAGAACTGCACCCAGAACATAATTTGCCTGTAGTAGAAGTTGAAAATGATTCTCAGACAGTAAGTAAAGCTTATAATTAGAAAATGCATTTTATTGATTATATTATTTATTTCAGGATGAAAATGTTGCTGTTTATTGGGGCAATTTGAAAGCAGCAAATTTAAAAACCCCTTTAAATGAAAAGTTACGGGGGAAACAATCACAATGGAAAGCACGTCGTAGACCATTCGAAGCACGAACATATGAAGATATGGCCACAACTAGGTCTGAAGTAACAGCCATACAGCTGCAATTGTTGAAAGAAGAATATGCTCACCAAAAACGGAAGTTTGAGTTTGCAGAGAGTCAGTGGCAGGAAAAGGCCAAGAGGGAAGAAATTCTTTTAATTTGGAGAAAGAGTCCTTACTTTTAAAAATAGAGTTACAAAAAAAAACAGCTAGAGAAATTGAACTCCATGTAAATAATACTTTGATTATTGTGTAGGTGTTGAATGTATGTAAAATAACTTGTATGTTTTCTAACTTTATTTATAAACAAAAAGTAACATTTGATGAATTATTATAGTACTATAATCTAGCAAAGTATTGATTAATGAATTCTCTCCTGACAAGATTGACAGGGGCAGCATGACCATGCTCATCATGTATTGCTGGAATTTCTCCATCCTCTATTAATTGATTGAGAACATGAGCATCCAATTCTTCAGGTACTGCTGGAGGTTCATTATCTCCCATGGTTAGTGCTATATTATGTAAAATAGCAGCCGCAACAATTATGTTGAGCGTTGTCTCTAATTTCACACGAGTACCATAAGCCAAAATTGGGAACCTTCGTTTTAGAACTCCAAAACAACGTTCGATGACATTTCGGGTCCTTATATGGCTTTCATTGTAACGTTGTTCTGCGGCAATTATGGGGTTGAGTAGAGGTGTTAATAAGTAATTTTGATTAGCATAACCACTGTCACCTGTGACATTATTGTTAAATTTCCACCTAGCAAAATATAAATATGTACCTACCTAGAAGTAAACAGTTACGGAAGGTATTATTTTCAAACTGCTGTCGGATATTGCTGTTGTTAAATATTGTAGCATCATGAGTAGACCCTGGCCATCTTGCTACCACATTTAAAATTTGCAATTTGCTATCACATACGACTTGTGTGTTAATAGATGAAATAGCTGTTCTTCTATTCCTAAAATTTCACGCAAATCTAATCTCCTCCTAAAACACAATACAGAACTTGTATTATTTTATACTTTATATTTATAGTTTACCTGGAGATTGAGTTTTTACATGTGTACAATCAATGGCACCTATTACACGGGAAATGCTGCAATATTATAAAAATCTTGTTGCCTTCTTCTCAAAGTGTTTACATCGGCTCCAAATGGAATAAACTGGTTGTACAATCTAGCTAATACTGCAGTAGTAATGAGACACCATGCGCCATCTTGGATTTTGACGTCACAAGCCCGCCCACGTGGGGGGCCGGATTTTCCACCCTTATTTTTACACGCTTACGTGTGAGACCGGATTTTCCACCATTATTTTTATATACCCTCGTGTGAGACCGGATTTTCCACTTATTTTTACTCAGTGTAGGACGTATTTTTCACCCCTATTTTTGCACATCTACGTGTGAGACAGGATTTTCAACCCTAATTTTTTACACACCCACGTGTGAGACCGTATTCTTCATCCCTAATTATTTTTATATACCCTCGTGTAGGACGCATTTTTTTCACCCCTATTTTTACACATCCACTTGTGAGACCGGATTTTCAACCCTAATTATTTTTATATACCCTCGTGTAGGACGCATTTTTTTCACCCCAATTTTTACACATCCACGTGTGACAGGATTTTCCACCCTTATTTTTACACATCCACGTGCGACACTGTGTTTTCAACCCTAATTATTTTACATCGCTTACATGAAGGCCCGTATTACCCTATATTTTTATGATTTCTTAGGTTAAACCTTATGGTTGTATTAAGGACCTTTTGACACTTAGGACTTTTGCTAACGTGAGAGCTGTATTTTAGGGTTAGCGTTGAGCTGAGGGCTTAGGTGGTGTTGAACTGGGGTATGGCTTGGCTTAGGGCGGCTGGAGCTTAGGGGTGGTCTAAGGATAAGTCTTAGAGTTTGGCCTTGGTGGTGGAGCTAGGGTTGAGTCAGGCCTTGGTGGTTAGGTTGGACTCGGTTGAGAGGTAGTGTCTTAGGGTTATTTCTGATGGTATTAAGGCCCTTCTGGTTGTAACCCTGGGGCAATCGTGCTTTTTAAAAATTATATCTTGTAAGACACGCTCTCTCTCTCTCACCACATTAAACAAAGCAATCTCAATCAATCAACCAATCAAAATGAATGAAAATGGGGATTATACTAGCAACCACTCATATAGGTAACGATAATAAAACGGCATGCTTAATGGTAGCCGATCATACCCTTCTCTCCTCTTTCTATCTCACGCATGACTTTTTCCAAAACAAAGCAAACAAAGCAATTAAGTAATTAACCATGATAAATCTCAAACAAATCAATTAACAATCTAATCAGCCAAATCAATAAAGTGGGTCATAACTTACACTCGCATTGTTATAGGTGACGGTAATAAAACAATAACAGGTTTTAAGGCTTTATTATCGAATGTTAAAAATAGTAGTTTTACACTGCATCGGGTTGAAGTATCACTGTATACATATACATATATATACACAACAACCCCTGGTTCATCCAGGCAGTTATTATTTTAAAAAAACAAAGATGATGCTTGTATCAGCTGTAATTAAACATGTAACATTTAAATAAATCAATAAAACAATAGACTAAATCGTACTAATTCTGCACTGGAAACAAATTTTAGAGGCATCATTCAACATGTACAACTGGATTTCTGTTAATACATATGGCAACACTAAAAACATACTTTTCTGTTTTACGTTTACACTGTATAATAAATAGCTATTAAAGTTTTTCCCGTAATTTAATTTTAGAAAGTAAAAGGTACTCATATTGTATATGTAATAAACCTTTAATACCTTAATAGCTATATATATATATATATATATATATATATATATTATATATATTATTGAACGATATATAGCAAGGATGACTCAATAGGTCATTAATGTTTTATTATAGGGTCTGTTAACTGATGTACACAACATATGTTTATATTATGTATAAACAAATATCGTCTTGGTAATTATAAATAAATAAAACAACAGTTTTCAATGGGCAAATTTAATACTGTACATAGACGCAGGTTGCTTTTAAATAATGACCGATTACGCTGTTAAGATAACAGTATCTTAAAAATGAAATAAAAGCATTGATACACGTATCATATTAGGGGAAATCATATACAAAATGTTAAAATAATCAAATATCGTACCGGATTGGCAAAACACAGAATACAATGTCAATAAACTCCACAAAAAGGATTGGCTTTTTAATATCTTCATTTAATAAATTGCGAAACGTGAGAATAATTAAACGTGATGTATTTCTGGAAATTACCTGCAACATGTAAATAACAATTTTTCCCTCATTAGAAGTTATGTCGTTATTAACGTAAAAATATTATTTGTCACATCGATGCTGACCTTCTAATAGTTAAAACCTTTTAAAGCAGTTATATAACATACAAATAGTAATTAACAATTTGTTTCTCCTCATTAGAAGTGATGTTATCATTAACAAAATATTGTGTTATATAACGCTTAGATTTAAAACTTTTAGGTTTAAAAATATCTTCTAATCATAATCAATTTGATATTAAAACGATTAAAATATGCATATATCAATTTAAATTTATATTGTAGAATTATGAGAATCACTCCTGTACACAACAGTATTTTTAATTATAATCCATTAAAACTTGGAAATATAAGGAATTAAATAAGTGTATCTAAAGATTACTATCAAAGGCTGTTCTGTAATATAAAACGATGAAAAATTAAAAAGTCTCTAGATTTTAAATGTATTTGTACATTTTTAATTAAAAATTATTTTTTCAATGAATTTAAAAACAGCTGATATAGTTAAACAATAAGTGTTTTATACCAATGACCAAGTTATAAAAATGCTTAGCTAAAATAAAAAATTTAAAATTATTACATTTCCTTTAAGACTCATTTTTGCTTCGTATATACAAGCTGTTATAACCTAACTTCGCCTTAAACAATAAGTCTTTTGTTAAAAAAAGATAAACATCATGGTTTTTTACATTCTTTTGAAATTACCCGCGGGGCCTGGAAGAATAGTATAAAAACGTGCACCAGGGTTTAGTTAATTTAGTTCTGTTTTGAAGAGCATAGCTATGGAATCTTTCTCAGTTAATCATATTTTGAGATTATTCAGTGCTGGTGTGTTAACCGACGAGGGTTTGAAAAACGCATACAACATCATCACTTATAAGATGTTGTGCGAAAATGACACTATCGACTCGATAGATGTTTATAATAATTTTGTTGAAGCTGTACAGCGAGTTGGTGGAGTGTAAGTATATATTTTGTTTTTTATTTTTAAGTTTTAATTATTATTTTTATAGTCCGGCTCAAATAAATCTAGAGGAGGTGTTTGATGAGATTATGGAAACTTCCGCAGCAGGGAATTTGATAACGGTATGTCTTTTTTTTAATTTTCTATTGTATTAATGAATGAGTACATTACAGGTACAAGATCAATCGGGGTCAGGCTTGCAGCAACAGGCCGGACCATCCTCAGTGTTCAATCATATTAATATAGTAGAGGAATCAAACACTAAATTTATTAAGAAATTCAATACCAAATGTAAAACTTTGAGATTTAATTTCAATGACGAGACGTGCAAGGATAATCCCTTAACATGGTTACAGGTAAAAATATACCATTTTACTAAAAATTTATCTAATACACATTTTTTACAGAATGCATTTGAGGAATTGTATTCATATATTGTAAAGGATGCTGCTCCTTCAGATCGTGCTGGAATCACGCTAAGAAATCCGAATTTCCCAGATAAACCAATAGGTATTTCGTTCAGAAGAGTGGACCAGTTGTCGGTGAAGGTGATAATGTCGCTACTTGAAAAGGTAATGCAGAGTAACGCTAGTTTTTTCTCTAGTGACTTATTAGTGTTAAACGTTGATAGAGTGGTTGTGCCTGTAGGCTATGGACGCAAAAACCTGACAGGTTTAAAATTTGCAGATTTCTGTAAATCTAAAAAACAAGGTATTATTGTTGTACCATCAACAATTAACGAAAATAATTGTTTAGCTCGCGCTCTAGTCATTGCTATTGCATTTAGAAATAACGATACATTGCGTAGTAGTATGGTATTAGGTTATCCCCTACTTCAAGAACGAGCTACGCAACTTTGCCAAGACAGCGGGGTAGATCTTAGTCAGGGTGGTAGTTACGAGCACATCCAATCATTTCAAAATCATTTAGATTCATATACCATTGTAGTTTATAATTCGCGTATAGGTGATTCAGTTTATTTTGAGGGTCCTAGGGAACCAACTAGAGTAGTTTTAAATTTAATATTAGAAGACGAGCACTATAACGTAATCACTAGTCTCACATCAGCATTTACTTGCGGTTATTACTGCGAGCTGTGTAGAAAACGTTGTAATAACAAAAAACGGCATGTAAAATGTATGTACCAATGCCCAGCGTGTCATCAGAAGCCGCCATGTTCTATTGAAAACCCAAAAATTACTTGCAGTGATTGCAGGAGATTTTTTTACGGTCAGGAATGTCTTAAAAACCACAAGGCCTCTAAAATATGCGAAAAATTGCGTAGATGCTTAAAATGTCTTAAAACCAGTGAAGTAAAGGATAAACATAGATGCGGATACAGCTACTGTTCCACGTGTCAGAGCCAAAAACCTATCGGTCATCTCTGCTACATGGCCATTAACAAGGCTCGACGTGACAGTACTAATGGTAAACCGTCTATGTTTATCTTTTATGATCTGGAGTGTATGCAAGAAAAAGTGTGTGAGGGAACGAGTGATAGGTTTCTGCATGAGCCCAATCTATGCGTGGCCGCGAATGTTTGCTCTGTCTGTATCAAACACGCTGACAATTTAGATGAGGGATGTTCAGTATGTAATAAAAGAGTGCACATTTTCAGGGAAAACCCTGTTGAATCCTTCTTGTCATATGTTGCCGAGAGAGCAAGAAAATTTAAAGTTACATGCATTGCGCATAACATGAAGGGGTACGATGGGTGTTTTGTGCTTAGATGCATGCTGACTAAGAATAATCAGTGGAGACCTAATGTCATCTGCAACGGTCTAAAATTAATTTCAATTCAATGTGGTGATATTAGATTTATTGACTCCCTTAATTTCATACCGTCACCGCTCTCGGCATTTCCGAAAACCTTCAATTTCCCCGAGCCCAAGGGTTATTTCCCATACCTCTTCAACTCATCCGTGAATCAGAATTACGAGGATCCATTGCCAGCACTGGAATATTATTGTGCAGATCAGATGTCGGCTGGTGATCGACAAAAACTCTTAGACTGGCACACGGCCCAGAGTATTTATGTTTTTAAGATGAGTGAGGAGATTGTGAAGTATTGCCTGATGGATGTTAAGATCCTCGTTAAAGGTTGCATTAGCTTCTGGTCCACCTTCACGACCCAAAATAAAGTCGATCCGTTCGAGGAGGCGACCACTATTGCTAGCGCGTGCAACAAGGTGTTTCGCAGACGTTTCCTCAAAGAGAACACAATAGGGCTTATTCCGAAAGGCGGTTATAGACGTGCCGACAATCAATCCAAAATCGCGATCCAGTGGTTACGTTGGATGGAGCATTCTCAGCAAGTCAGTATACAACACGCAGGGAAAGCTCGCGAGTTTAGAATACCTGAAGGTGTTAAGGTCGACGGGTATTGCGCTGAATCAAATACCGTTTTTGAATTTCTTGGCTATTACTGGCACGGTTGCGAGGAATGTTTCCCCAATCAGGCCAACATGGATCCGAAACTCGGTGTAAGTACCTCTATGCTTGCACGGAATGAGAACACGGTGGCGCGGTCTCAATTTATACGCGAGCGCGGATATAATTTAATCGAGATGCGCGAATGCGATTTTAAAAAACAAATACTCGTTAACGACGAATTAAAAGCCTTTATTCAGAGTCTAGGTCATCAAGATGACGAACCCTTAAACCCACGTGACGCATTTTACGGAGGTCGCACTAATGCTAGTAAGCTTTATCATCAATGTGACGGTATTACTGAGAAAATAATGTATTACGACGTGTGCTCATTATACCCATTTGTAAATAAATATTGTAAATATCCCATAGGTCATCCAAAAATTCATGTAGGGCTAGATTGTAAGAACATTTCATTAGACACGGTGGAGGGTTTAATTAAATGTCAAGTACTACCACCCTCTAATCTCTACCATCCTGTTTTACCCTTAAAAATGCACGGCAAATTGATGTTTGTGTTGTGTAGGACGTGCGGTGTTGAGCTAAATCAAGGGGAATGTAAACATAGTGAAGCTGAACGCAGTTTCGTTGGAATATTTGTAGCTGACGAACTGCGTAAGCTATCTCTAAAAACTATAAAGTTTTAAATGTTTTCGAAGTTTGGGAATACGAGGTAACCACATATGACAGAGCAACTAAACAGGGAGGGTTATTTAGCGGATACATAGATAATTTCTTAAAACTTAAGCAGGAATGTTCAGGGTGGCCTAGCCATTGTACGTCAGAAATCGAGAAAACGCAGTACGTGACAGAGTATTATGAGAAAGAGGGGATTCGGTTAGAACCTAGTAATATTAAGAAGAACCCGGTTTAAGGTACCTGGCCAAACTTATGCTGAATTCTTTTGGGGTAAGTTTGGTCAGCGAGAATTTAACCCAGTGAGTATTGTATCTGAACCAAAGGACTTTTTCAAATTGCTCACAGATCCATTGGTTCAGGTACAATCTATAATACCTGTAAATGATAATGTTGTAATGGTGAATTGGGATAGACCAGAGGGAGAGGGTGAATCACAAAAAACAATTAATGTGTCCATAGCCGCATACACGACTGCTCATGCCCGCTTAGAGCTATACAGTTACTTAGAGAAACTAGACCGCCGCGTCCTGTATTACGACACAGACAGTGTGATATTTGTCGCAAAACCCGATGACTGGAATCCAGCATGTGGGGATTTCCTTGGCCAGATGACCGACGAGCTGGAGGCGTACGGTGATGGGAGCTATATAGCCGAATTTGTTAGTGCTGGACCTAAAAACTATAGTTATAATGTATTTTCAACCAGTGATCAAACAGTTAAATCCGTGTGTAAAGTGAAAGGCATTACCTTAAATTATAAGAACTCGCGCGTTATAAACTTTGAAGCGATGAAAGATATGGTACTTAGTAATAGTAAAGACTCTTTGTTTGTATATGACAGAAAAATTGTTAGAGATAGTTGTTATAATGTATTAAGTAGGCCAGAATCTAAGCAGTATAGGATAAGTTACTCCTTAGCGACGTAGAATAGAAAATTTTGATACTCTTTCATTTGGATATAAAGAATAAAACAGATAAAATAGTAGAATTATTTTATTTACTCCAGTTCCTAGCGTTGATTCGTTTTTCATGTTTTTCGTTTTGTGTGTCCGTGCTTGTTTTTGAAATAGACAAATGCTTTGCGGACCAATAGTTGTGTGAAGCGAGAGAAAGAGAGAGGCCAGAGAGAGAGAGAGAGAGAGAGAGAGAGAGAGAGAGAGAGAGAGAGAGAGAGACGCGAGAGAGAGAGAGAGAGAGAGAGAGCGTGTCTTACAAGATATAATTTTTAAAAGAGCACGATTGCCCCTCCAGGGTTACAACCAGAAGGGCCTTAATACCATCAGAAATAACCCTAAGACTTACCCCTACCTCTACATACAGCCCCGAGCTCCAACCCTAGCTCCACAACCAAGGCCTGACTCCAAACCTAGCTCCACCACCAAGGCCAAACTCTAAGACTTATCCTTAGACCAGCCCCAAGTTCCAGCCCTCAGCTCAACGCTAACCCTAAAATACAGCTCTCACGTTAGCAAAAGTCCTAAGTGTCAAAAGGTCCTTAATACAACCATAAGGTTTAACCCCTAAGAAATCATAAAAATAAGGGTAATACGGTCCTTCATGTAAGCGAGTAAAAATAATTAGGGTTGAAAACACAGTGTCGCACGTGGATGTGTAAAAATAAGGGTGGAAAATCCTGTCTCACACGTGGATGTGTAAAAATAAGGTTGGAAAATGCGCTCTCACATGAGGGTATATAAAAATAAGGGTTGAAAATCCGGTCTCACACGTGGATGTGTAAAAATAGGGGTGAAAAAAATGCGTCCTACACGAGGGTATATAAAAATAATTAGGGATGAAGAATACGGTCTCACACGTGGGTGTGTAAAAAATTAGGGTTGAAAATCCTGTCTCACACGTGGATGTGCAAAAAATAGGGGTGAAAAAATACGTCCTACACGTAAGCGAGTAAAAATAAGGGTGGAAAATCCGGTCTCACACGAGGGTATATAAAAATAAGGGTGGAAAATCCGGTCTCACACGTAAGCGTGTAAAAATAAGGGTGGAAAATCCGGCCCCCCACGTGGGCGGGCTTGTGACGTCAAACTGACTGTAAATGACCACCTGTTGAATAGAAACGTAGGCACAGTAGCAACTGATTCATGGGCGAAACAGAATTATTCCTACAATATTATTCAAAATATCTTGTTTTAATTAATATATCTATCACCTACATGTCATATGTAAATTCAAGCTGCTCTCATCAATTAACTCCAAAACCTGTAGAGTACACCTTCTTGACAATCTGAATCGCCTTCGAAAATTCACATCATCCATTGCATCATAGTAATTGTTTCGCTGGTAAATCTGTCTTGGTATACCAAACTACATTACTTCTAATTGCAACAGATCTTCAATTTCTTCGTTTTGATCAAAATCAAAATGACGCATTGCCATCGTTAATTACACAATTACAAATGTGATTACACTGATAGAATAACAGCTGATTGCGCCAAGTTAACCTCCTTTTTCGCAATGCGCAATCGCTTAACTTAAGCGACAGTTTAAACGGTGGATCACGTACTGCTTAAATATTTCACTTTTAAGTACCTTGTACAGAACGGTGCAACGAGTTTAAGGGTTTAAGGGACGCTTAAAATTTAAGCGGAACCGGTCCAAGTGGACATAAAAGAATTATTATTATTATTATTATTATTATTATATATTACCTGTATTAACTACACATCGCTGCCTGCGGTTATCATCCTTGAGAAATAAATAAAATTTATAATTGCAATTTCTTCCAGTATTATTGCAATTTAAATAAACACATTTCATTCCTGAACGAGACATACCGATCACTGTGTATATATAACTTTCTCACTTTTTTTAATAATTAGAAACAAGTAGGTACGTACACATTTATTTCTATTCGTTGCGTTCGACAAGTGGTTTTTTTTGTATTTAAAAAGAACTACACGAAGAACTGTGCTTATAACCACGAATATTATATTGTTAGAAATCAGATGTTTTATTGAATAACAATACGTGACTTTTATGGTATTTTCGTTATGAACTGTTGATGTTTTTTATTTTCTTAAAGTAATGGTAACTTCTACAGATGATGGAATGAGTCAGTACCTTGATTTATGCTGGGCGCTGTTTATTTATAATAATAAAAAAAAGTAAACACAGTGCTCAGCAACTCGAGGGAGAGGCTGATTTCATCGGGCAATTCATTCAATAAGTTGCTTTATAACTAGACGAATGTAAAATTACTATTAAATATTGTGTTTTTTAAAACTAATATAATTTCTTTTGTATTTGATTTATTTTACATTAATGTGTTAGAAATATAACGATTTTTAATATGCCAAATTGTGTAATCCCATAAATATGTTTACTAGTAACGATTCTTGTTCAATATAAATGGGCCTATTTGAAAATCTACTACCAAAGAACTAAAAATAGGAAATTATAAGATATTAAAAATCTACACAGAAATAACTGTTAGCATTTAGAAGAAGTGCCTTTCATGTTTAATAAGGTGTTTACATAAAAAGATGACTAGAAAAATAATGTTTATGCGACCATTGTATTTTACGATACAAATAACAAAGAACGTAATTACATGATTTTTAACATTATTAGAGACGTCTTGTATTAGTGTTGAATTTAGGTAATCAATCTTATAGCCACTATTCCAAATAGAAGGACAAGCAGTCTATGAATTAATACTTAATTTTTGTTTAATAATTACATGAATAGGAAATATATTCAGTGATCAGAAACAGAAGTGTAGGTACAAATTTTATGATTGTAAGTTTATCGCAGTATTCCCCGAAAACCTAATCTAATATTTACAAACAAAAAATTGTCGCATATTTTGACAATAATTTTATTCCGTGTGAACTATTTCCAAGAACACGTAATAAGGTACGACAAACGTCGGAATGTTTTGTGCAGAGTTCTTATCCCTCTATTAGCGAAAAGCAGCAATAATACTTTTCCAGTAGATCGCGTTTACATGTTAGAAATTGAGATACTTTTTGTTACGCCACCTTTTATTACAATCCAAAAATACAAATCTACGGTGACTCCAACTGGTATTACAATCCAAAACTACATACTAATGCGATTCTTTCACACGTATTTGAGTGAGCATTCTTATATGTATTACGTTCTTTGGTTATAGGTACCAATACCTATAAACCAAACTGATACGTGTGAATATAATCAAATCCACTTTATTAAAAGTCTATGGGTTAATATTTCAAAGGAGTCTAGGAAAAGAAAGCCACGGATAAAAGACCGCCGGTAAAAAAACCCCGGAAAAAACCCCTAGGAAAATAGACCCCGAAAAAAAACCCCTACAAATAATTATAGATGGCTGTGAACAAACAGTATTTTAAATAATAAATATACTTGCATTAATGATTCGCAATGCTTAGGGAGAGTTATAATAAAACTAGATATTTGCTTAAACGTTTATTGCATAATTACTTTGCGGATTGTTTACTGAGACTAAAATAAAAAAATACTTAGTTGAGATATTCTATTAGCAAACTGTTTACAAATCATCATCAAAAGAATTATGAACTATAATATACAAAACACAATAATACTGCCATTAATACTAATTAAATGTAATGTTGTGACTTGTAGCTTCTAAGAAATTGATCGAATCTCTTTGACCGGCGTTGTATTCTGCCGCCCTACGAGAGACATTATTTTGAGAAAAACGCGGTTTAATAAATTCTGCGTTGCCCCAAAGCAGATGACCTGTCTTATATGTGTAAAATTCATGTTTCTACGGTTTTTGGGGACCCTGAAAATGATTATGTAAAAAATAACTTCATATATTATCGGATACTACTAGAAAGTGGAGTTGCGAAGTTTAAAATTTGAATAATCAAGTAACATTACTTCATAAAAGCACCGTAAATCCTAAAATATGTTAATACGTGATTCTTACTATGTAAAATGAATAAAAAAATTATGCTTATTACTTTACTTTGAAAAAATGTTAGGCAGAATGAAGAAGTAATAAGTATAATTTATTTGAATGAAATTCAAACAAATACAACAAACGAACATAACGAAAAGTATTTAATACTAATTTGATACAGAAAGATTTTGCCAGAAGTGTCGACGATTTTCAGGCATAACTTCATTTAAGTTTCTTAAAATATTCTCCTTTTTTGTTTTTGACACATGGAGCATTATGGGGTTGGGTTCATCGCTAAATCCATTTTTCATTATTTTTATTTGCAAAAAGTCTAAATCTTGCATTCCGTCTTCATAATCAGTTTGTACATTTAAGGTGAAAGATCCCTTTTCAGCTAAAATTTTTGATATGTGAGAAAGATAAATCCGTGGACAAACCCTTTTCAATTTCACCTGCGATGAATAATCATTCCATTCGCGGAAATCAAACACCGTCATTTCTTTAACGTCTACTTATCCAGAATTAGATTTTTTTACAGCTTCAACGAAATCGTAAAAATCATATACTTTGTTTATCCTCTTTAGGGACAGGTCTACTTGATGTTGAAAGCTGTCCGCTGACATAAAGGAATGCCCAGGTTCAAAGTAATATCAATATCTTTTGCAGACAGTTTGTTCGAATTTATAATGTACACCAAGAACGATAAAAATTACCAATTTTTGTTCTGGGAGGAACAACTAACCAACCATAAGACAAAGTGTTCAGCATCTCGGTTATGTAGAAAAAAGGCGTAGAATGTGCTGATTATATCTTCTTTTGACCTTCCAGATATGGCTTCGTGCCACAAGGTTGCATATGGTCTCCTAAAACCTTGATTTACCCAAGGGCACAAAACTTTCGTTATAAACAACAATTCTTTGTGTAAATATTACTTTTTTGAACATGTTTATTCGTGGAAGCATAATTAGTTTTTCAAGGTCTGCAGAAACTTTTATCGTATTGGGTTGAAATTTGCCTCTGCGTCTTTTCGGTATAATTCTCTCGAAAGTTTCGCTTTATTAATATGCTTGCTCCAATTTTGGCAAATTTCGCAGGTCTCAATTAAATTATCTTTAGAGTGAGTTGTATCATCAGTCTCACATTCTTCGTTACCTAACTTTGTAAAAGAAATATTTTTTGATTTAACCACTTTTCTATAAACTTCATAAGAGCACTTATTATTTTTATGTTTTTCAATGTAGTCTTTATGCATTAAATTAATGGTTAGATCGCTGGGCAGATAAAGTCGTCGTGGGGCATGTTCCCTTCGATAATGTGATATGGTTGGATTAAATAGTTCAATCTGACATTCGATGTCGTCAGTAGCAATCTTAGTATGCGATAAATGTCTTCCTCGTTTATCTTTTTCTGGCACAATTTGGCGTTTCTTAAAAGTATTTTTTTTAACAAAACTTTGAATAGGCCAATCATTGTTCTTTTTATAACCCAGTGTGGTAAGGAAAAATATCTTACAAACATTTTGGTTTTCACCCTCTGAATCCTTGAAAGAATACTTTAAACTGTTTTTTTTTTATGATAAATTCACACGAACGCCTTTTTTTACGTCAGTCCTAGTTATGCAATTGAAAACATATGTTTTCTTTTCAAACCAATTCAAATCCCAGTACATTTTATTTATTTCTGCTCGTCTTTCTTCTTGAATTTTTTTTTGCACTTTTTCCTACATTTAGCAATATCACACGGCTGACGAACATTGTGTTTCCTCTGATTTGCTCATAGTTTTCTTGGTTCAAAAATTTTAATTTTTCAAATTTGACAAAATTGTTTACTACATCTTTAACAATTTTTAACAAACATTACTACTGACGAAGGTAACTGTAAGTGTTATCGAAACGTTTAGATTGTATAATTTAAAGTACACCATTAAAAAACCCAAAAAAAGATAAGTATTTTATTACCTTTAATTAAGTGCAAGGTTAAATCAAGGTATAAAAATCCCAGCACCACCAATAATTGATATGATCCTTCACCAATACAAACTACGAGCAATACATCACTACACTACAATCCTACTCGAGGTAAACTTTTTATTTATGTATTTAATATAAATTAATAATAATTTTTAATTACATATTTACCAATTTGTTGTATATAACACAAAAATCACTGGAAATTGTAATACCAACCATATAAATTACTGTTAAACTTGAGATTACTTAAACTGTATTAATACAAACGACAAGTTTTTAAACGTGGTTTATAAGGTAAACTAAGTTTTGCAAAACTCGAAGTTAAACTCGCACTATACAAGTGGCCCTCAATTGTCTAGATAAGAACCTCACATTCAGATGAATACACAACTCGGACGTATCACTGCTTAATTTGCAACAATTAATGCGACGTTGATTTGCAACAACTTGAATTAAAATGCAGGTAATTTTTAATTTATTTCTTGGTAGTAATAAGTTTTTTTTAACATTCAGAATTAAGCGGCTTTTACTGATATAATAAATATTGTAGTTATATAGAAACGTCGGTAATCTAGAACTTAAAACTTCTCAAGTAAAGCTTTTGCATTGTTGAAATAAATTGAAAAATATTCCTCGTAAAACTAATAGCAAATGACATCCGGTTTATGGTAATAAATGTTTTTTTTCTATGACCCTTTATGAAAAGTATAAAATTTAATAGAATTTGTAGTTGTATTGTTTAATTTAATAAAGAATTTTTGCATTCTTTCTTTAAAAAAATGTTACTTTCGTCACTCGTTGAACAATATACTATTTTAGTTTGCTTAAATTTTCAAGGTTATTATAAACATTTCTTTCTTTAGCCGGAATTTCTAATCCTTCTATTGTTTCATTATTAGATAGACATATGACAAAATTCGGATATTTTATAACCTTATTCAATAAATTACTTTATTTAAATTTACAAAAAAACTAGTTGCATAAATATTCTGTATTATAAGTGTTTTGTAACTGTGGTTTCCTATTAGTGGAGTTGATCGGCCTATTTCCACAGTTTATGCTTTTTGACTACTCTTAGATTCGAACCTGGTACCTTTCACTTACTAGTCTGATACCTTTGCCACTGAGCCTCGGAGTAATCCAATATATATATATATATATATATAAAACTTTTTCGTGGTTGCGCAGAAGTTTATTGCGCATGTTGCGCAGTAACTTCTTGCGCAGGTGTATTGCGCTTAAGCTCTTCGCGCATTATTGGAATCCATATGGGTTTCATTTCTACACTAGCTTGGCTTATTGGATTTTCTGCTAGTGTGATGCATGTGGCTTCTTTGAGTTTTCGACGAGTTGTGTTCTCGGCCTTTGCCACAAAAACGTGAAGTTAGGTGTGGGAAAATGCTTGTACGATAGAGCAAAAACGATATGCTCAAAACAAGAGGACCTGAACAAAGAAAAAGAAAATATCGCTAGGACACTCAAAGAAAATGGCTACCCCGATCTAACAGCTAACCAGTACATATGAACTTTCGGGACACGATTGTAGCACATAACCAACATGCTACCTACAAGAACCATCATTTCATGAGGATCAGTTTTCTGAATCAATTTATTTTTGTTTTGTTCCAATATTTCCAACCTCTGATTGGTACAATCCGAAATAAATATGAAGAGACTTCTAGGAAAAAGTTTAAAAAATACATCTAGTATTGAGGAGCTACGATCTAGCTCTGCAAGTATAACAGGACTTTGCTCTACTGGTATTTGTTTTCGAGGTAAAAATAAATCAGTTGTGTCTGACCAGATAACAGCTGTAGGTTGTGAAATATCTACCCCTTGATCTTGCTCGATAATCTCTTCTTCTTCTGATTCTGAGTTTTGTTTTCTCTCTATTCCTCTTTGCTGATCGTGTTTCCCTGCTAAATCGTCGTCGCTTGACGAAGACAAATCCTTCTCAACATTACTGTCATGAAAAAGAACTTCATTTTCACTTTCCTCGCTGCATAACGCGCCATCTACTTCACCATCAGGAATGTATTCCGAGTCGCTATCTGTATCATACGGATTGTTAGGCTCCGATTCAATTTCAGATAAATGCTCACTAAAATATTGCTGTTCTTCTCGCCTTAGAAGCTTATTTCGTCTGAAAAGGATTAAAAAATATATGATTGAAAATTACGGCAGTAATAAAGAAGTCTCGAGTTAAAACACTATAGGGACATATATGTCCCATAATACACGTGACGCAGTTTTTTTTACAAATACACTACTATTAATTATTCCCCAAATGATTAATAGTTTAAACACACTAAAACACAAAAAAAACACTTGAGAAACTCTTCAACTATGTGCACTCGTGAAATTCTTAGCTTAAACTGGCTGATCAGCTGTTTTATTGCAGGCGGCAAACAAAATTGTATGTTGCGCGGACTGAAATTACTACTGGGATAGCGACTAATCCATTTTAGGTCCCGTCAGTGCCGAAAGGGTTAAAACCCTTTCCACGGCAGGCATAAGCGCAAGCCACCTGGTTTTAATATAGCCCAGCATTTTGTGATATTCTGTTTCAGTTTCCGCGCAAAAATCCTTTAGAGCTTCAACTCGACCCGTGTAAATATAAAAAAATGAATATATCTTTACAATAATGCATTCGTAATCTACGGGTAGGCCATCTGCAGCAGATTTTATTGCATTGTGAATTACATGGGCTCCGCATCCAATACCTATTAATGGTTTTTCCAGAAATGATTGTAATTTCACTAACACATTATTAGTTCCTCGCCTAGCTGCGCCCCCAAAATTGACGTTGGCATTGTCCCCACAAAATGACTTTTGCAGTCAAACTATTCTGTCAACACTTGGAGTAAATAATTGACGATGATGTCAGAAGTTTCACCTGGTTGGTGTCTTGGGTGTCTAAAATTTTTACTTGCACACCTTCATAAGGTTGAAAAACGCACCAGAACAGGATATATTTTCTTGTTACTGTGGTTTGAAGCGTCGGTTGAAATTGTAATACAGTTGAATTTACCAAGATCCTCTCTTAATTCTTTGATCGCTGTACGCGCCAAAATATTTACTACTACTAATAGCTTCTGTTTTCGTACGCGCGCATCTAAATTTTTGATCGAAACATGATTGGATTAATTTCGACGCACAATCATTGGAGCGAAAACTGTGGTTTTCTTGTATTTTGTGATAGGCCCAGATACCTTCTGCTGCGGCGATATCCAAATCCTTTGAAGTTGGCGCCTCCGATTTCTTGAAAAAGTTTAACATTGCGGAACTTGAAGCGGCAGCACGATCGGCATTTTTGTTTTTCAGACTTTAAATGCTGTTCAATATCTCCCGCACCGCAATGAGAAATATTAAATTCCGTGCGACACTTTTCGCATCTGACTTCCGGGGCAGTATTTATTTGCTTAATAAACGGTTATTTTGCTTGTAAATTGACATTGAACGTACACTTTCGTTTCGGCATAGTGAAATAAAATTCCAAAACAAACAACTTCAAGTTAGTTACAACTACAACTATTCTGCCGTCCTAACTAAGAAAGCAATATGTCCACAATCGCTACTTTTGAGTTAGAGCGTATTTAGATATTTATGGCTGGGCCACCAAAAAATAATTTAATAATTTTCAAATTACCCAAGCAAATCTATTCATTTTTATTTTATATTCTAACAATTATGTGCTATAACGCGTTTTTTAATTAAATAAGTAGTAAAATGGCGCTTACTGCTTTTCAGTAAAGTATACAGTATTCTCAATCTTGCGCTCTAGAATAGCAGTAAAAGCCATCATTAATATATTTAGTAAAAGAAACCAAATAAATAAGCAATAAAAACAAATATTTATTGTTATTCAAGAAAGGTTATGAGCATAATAAAGAAATAATAACTCACATTTAAATTTTCAAAATACAAAACGCTTATTTATAAAGACTTTGCTTTTAGAAAATTTAATTCAATTTCCGAATCATTAAAATTGTTTTTATAAAACAATGTATAGCTTCCTCGCTTTACCACAACTTCAACCATGTCTTTTAAATACGGTCTGGGCTTAGAATGGTTAATCTTATAAAGTGAGGAGTTATCAACCCAAACAAAGAAGTCTTCTTGCTTCATTTGTTTAATTTCAACCTTACCAGAATTACAAGATTGTACACAAGAAACAAAATCTGCAAAATCGTACACTTTTTTCTTTCTTAAAGATATCTCAACCTGGTGATGAAAGCTATCTGCTGACATAAAGGTATGTCCAGGTTCAAAATATCTAAACGTTATTTTTTCAGCCAAAATGTCATCTGAATTAATCATATATATTAAATAGGAAAACAGCGACCAGTTTTTATTTTGTGCATCAAGCCAAATAATAATGTTTTGCACGCATATGCAACATAAAGGTATGAAATGTGCTGATAAGGTCTTCTTTTTTTCGTCCGGATCCTACACTCATGCCATAGACATGCAAAGGGTTGACATTTTTGTTTTTTACCAACTGGCACAAAACTTTGATTAAAAACTATAATTCTTTGGCAAAATACTACTTGCTTGAACATATCAATTCGAGGTAGCATAATCACCTTCTCCAGGTGTGCGGAAAAACATACTGTGTTGAGAGAAAAATTATTTTCTGCATCATTTCTATATTTTTCACGAGATTCCTTTGATTTTTTGATGTGCTGTGTCCATAAATTGCACTGACTATAATCTTCAGGCAAAGACTGCTTCGTATGTTCGGGATTGTGTAACTGAAAACTTTCGCATATTTCACACTCTTCATGCCCTAATTTTGTGAAAGACATATTTAACTCTTTTGAAACAGTTTTTCGATAAAGTTCGTAACAGCATTTTACGTTGGGATTTGCCTGAACAAAATCGCTGTGCATTTTTTTAATTGTGAGACCATTAGGTAGATATCTCCTGTTTGGCGCATGTTCTCTTCTATAATGTGACACAGTAGGCCCAAAAGATTCAACGTGTCTTTTAATCAACTCGCGATCTGTTTTTGGGAGCTTTATGTGTTTCCCACGTTTATCTATGAAGGGTTGGATGTTGGCAGAGTCAGTCTTATTTAAAACGTTTGTAATAATTGGATCATTTTTTTTATCGTAGCCTAGAGTACTTAAAAAGAAAGTTTTGCAAACTTCTAGTTTTTGACCTTGTTCATTTTTTAAAAAATATTTAAATGTTCTACAACGAGAACTTGTTTCTTTACCTCTTCTTCTTTTAACATCATGGGTTGAAATATTAGAAGAAATAAAAATTCTTCTTTCTTGCCAATTCATCGACCAATAAGTACTATTTAATGATTGGCGATGATCGTTAGAAAATTCCTGACATTTTCTAATACAATTTTGACAGACTGGACGAACGTAATGTTTCTTTCGTTCCTTAATTTCCCTATCACTTTTCTTTTCCTGAATGCTTTTCCGTGTTTTTTTTCTTTTTCTAGTTTCCCCTTTCTTTGTTAATTCTGTATTAGAATCGCTGCCATCTGAGGAATTGTGATCAACTAATTTAGAAGGTCCTCTGGCAACGGGCAAATTATTATAATCAGGATCCTTAACCGAGTCGTCCGAGTCATAATCAAGATCTAACGTTTTTGAAGTTGCTTTATAAAAATATATATCAAGATTAATTTATTGCTCTAAAAATCATTTCCATTTTACTTACAGGGTACGGCTAAATCTTGACAGTAGTTATTTACATTATTTTCAGAAATTACCGACGATGCTAAAAATGCTTTTACATAAGTTTTCGAACTTTTTAATTGTAATTTTACTTACTAGGCAAAGCTAAATCTAAATTAAGTTCATTTGATTGTCCACAACTATTTTCGGGGGATGGTTCCTCATCAAATAGACTACTAAGGGATCCGAATGCGTTTTGCAAATCTGATGATAATGAATTTGGAGTCGATGACGTGCTCGAGTTTGCGGATCCTACGTTACAATAACAAAATCAACTCGATAATATTTTTTTCAGGTATTCAGATGTTGTATAATTTGCATTGAGTAAGACTCGAAATTTTAACTTATTTATTTATCGTATTTAATTAGAATAAGGAATGAATGTATGGTGCTGACTTACCTTGGTCGTTTTGCTGTTCTGCCATCAGTTTAATAATTTTAAAAGCTCTACTTGAACTCATTTTTACTCACTCAACTCAATAATAATTATATGAACCTATAAACAAAAAAAAAATATTATATCAACATAACAAACACATATACTTAGTGATGTAATAAAATCAGATAATTAATAAATAACGATACTAGGCAAAGTTTTTCCTAGATACAATTATTTAACAAATGGTAAACCTTTCATCACTAATTATATGCCGCTTATCATTTAATTAATATGCCGTCTCGTCCACAATCGGTAGATTAAAAAGGGAGGGTTCAATTATATTGAATTTTAAATTGGTAACTCACCTGAAACGCCGCTTGTCACTCAACTGCTTAGTTATTTTCACTTATGCCTATTAATAAAAATTATGTAAAATTTAGATATATAATTAAATGAAATCTCGGGCACCATGTTATCTTTAAATCAGGAAAATAACAAAACCTATTTAATGAACATTAAAAGCATTCTAATAATAACAAATAATAACAATATGCAAAAATTTATTTACCAAAATTATGGATAGTAGGAGAGGTACTAAAAGGTTTTAAAGCTAAGCTTAATAGATATAAAATTTACCACAAAAATTCCTCAGCAGTATTTTCTATAGACAGCTTCCTGTGATTAAATACGGAGGCGGAACGGTCAATACAGATGAAAGCATTTTTACTTCTCTTTCTTATTCTGGATGTTTTATTGAATTAAACTTGCATTTTAATATTATATTATTATTTTTTTCCAAAGAGAAACTTGGGTAATTAAGTTACTTAATAGCCATTTGTAATATAAGTGTTTAAAAATTAAAAGGTGGTGAAACTATAGTGCCACCTAACGTTTAAATTAATGTGCCACATAACGTGCCACCTAAACGTTTCTAAAAAATCAAACAAATGCTTAGTTTAAACTATACTGAATTAAAAAATACTCACCACCAAAATTTCGTGATGGCACGAATATAAAAAATTAATTAAAAATCATCTTATTGCGGTTAATATTCAGCATTAACTAAATTAAGAAAAGCTTTCAGAATAACTCAAATGTATTTTATCTTCACGCTTGCGCGAATACAATACTATGAATCCAACTTTTTAAAGAGAGGAATTAAAACTATTTACGTAATATTACACACAAAAGATTTGTTCTTGAAAATGCAATTTAAGTTGCCAATTTTCACGTTTACATGAAAATAATTAAAAATTCCTCTAATTTTACGCCAAATAAATTAATGATCTTAGATTAATGTACTTTTTTATACAACCACAAAAAAAAGGTTGTTACAAACCTTTACTATGTAAAGACAGGAAGATACTGAGACTTTATTAAATTTTTAATAAGAATTGTATTGTTTATATAAAACTCTTTGGTAGTAAATTTAACACTAAGACATTGATAACACGCTTCAAAAAAAGATAGCGTTCCTACATCTGCTAAAAATAATCTGAAGCTGTATCCTGTTTATATAATATTTTGATAATCAGTAAATTCGCTGAAAGAAATGCAAAAATTTAGTTTGCGTGGTCAACCGAATATTTTATTATTAATATCACAATTAATGATTATTAACCATTTTAGATGGTCTATTTTCAATTTACCATTTTTGACATTCTTCGTTTTAAATATACAACAGCTAATTACTATTTAATTATATGAAATCTTAATAACAATTAATGATTAGGCGGGTATTAATTGGAGTAATCAGTGTGTTATGGTATAAATTGGAATCAATTATGTCAACTGATTAACACTAACTAAAAAGCATCTAACGCATTTTATGCATTTTTTCAACGCTAAAAAGCAGTAAGTGCAATACTCGTGGGAGATACTGCTTTCAAGGCTTGTAAATGGTGTTTACTGCTTTCTAACTTAGAACTTCATGTTATTTGGTGGAGATACTGCAAAGTACTAAGTTAATTTTGTATATTTCTAGTAATATTACTGCTTTCTTGCGTTGTAGGATCGTAGATATAGTGTTTTAGCTTAGCACGGCAGTATTACGCGAGTATCACACAAATGACGACAACAAATCGCGGGAAGTGCGCGTTGCTATCTGAGTATCGAATGAATACAATTACAGTTGACCGAAACATGATAGCTGAGAGGGCAATTATGATAGCTGAGAGGGCAATCATCAGATGACGCCCCTCTGCCCCTTCCCGCTGCGCGTTGTTGTAAGGCTATTCGCTTTCATTAATCATTAAGTGAAGGTCTACTAAAGAGGCATTTACACTGCGAATTTATATCAGTGATGCCAGATATCAAATATGAAATTACGGCGCAGCAATGCCAAAATTATGGAATTTTAAGGAAAATTATGGTACACTATATGATTTTATTATGGTACACTATCGATTTTAGACACTTTTAACATTGGACTGCGCAAAATTATTATTTTGGTGCGTCACAATTTTAATTTAAAGGACGGATATATGTATATATGCTAGAAAGAGACAGATCGACGTTTAGTTTTTACAAACTGCATATGCTATGGCACAAATAAAACACTAATTCAAATGTGTATTTTATAATGATGTATTTGAAAACTAAACAAATTTATATTTAAATAATAAACCTAAAAGAACTCTTATTGCTAACAACTAAGCTAAAAACTGTAAACTTAGAAACTATGTCTCTAAAGAAACTTCAACTTCTTCCTCGCCATCGGATTGGTACAAAACTTTAGATTCCATTGCTTGTAGCATAGAATTAGACACTTCGAAATTGTAGCATTCCTTATTTGTACTTTGTGATGCTAAGAGCAATCCATTAATTGAATTTGTACAAATCCGATTTCGAACATTAGTTTTTATTAAATTTACTTTCGAAAAAACTCTTTCGCACGATGCATTTGAGTGTGGTGTTACCAAAACGAATTCTCCCAAATCTTTAAATAAATTTTGACCTGAAAAGTCAGTAAATAACATAATTTTATTCTAGTATTTGTCTGTAAGAGTTTCATTTTTTATGTCATCATCAAAATTATTAATTGACTGACAATACAGCCTCCACTGATCATCCACCTTTTGTTTCTTATCTAAATCAATTGGTTTTATAATTCTGGGCAAAGAATTCATAATATTTAAAATCGATTGAGGTTTTTGTTTAGAATATTTGTTGTCAAAAATTGCTATTTCGGATAAAATATTTTCTTTGAAATCGAATCTTTTTCTAATTTCATTACAAGAAACTATTAAGAACTGCCGACATCTGATATAAAAATCATTTTTTTCTTCACGGTTTAATCTATTCATATTTTCAGCCACTCTGACCCCTAGATACACATCATTTAAAGTAATAAACTGTGCCACATTGTTTGTATCAACATCTGATAGGTCAGTTTTATGTACATAATTAGGGTTTAAATAGCATAATAATAAGTCTTTAAAATTTTCTGTCATCTTGGTATATACTACAGTAACAACCACTTTTTCATTTTGAAAATATTGATTAAGATCGACAAACTTGGGCAGAATCCATTGCAAAAAATAAAAAAAACAGTTTAGTTTCAGAGTCATTTAGCCTGTAGGCAATAGATTCAGAAGACTGCAACCTATGTTCAGTCCATTGCTGTGAGAAATATAATTGCAAAGGTCCCCATTGTTCAATTATCCTATTAACTACTGCTAATAATGAAAGCCACCTTGGTTGAGACGCCTAAGGATTTTATGTGGTTCTACTAAACAAAACTGTTGAAATTCTAATAATTGAGATTGGCGTTTAGAACTGTTTTTAAAAAATTGAAAATATTTCGTGCAAGATCTTCATAATGGCGAGGTAAAACCTTGCATGCTTCACTGGCACATAAATGCAGGGAATGGCAAATACATTTTTGTACAATTATTCCGGGTAAATTTAGTTTCAAACGGCTAACAACGGAATTTTTGGAGCCAAACATAGTGTTGCATCCATCTGAACCAAAACCTATGATGTTATCTAGAGGTATCCTGGAGGATTCAAAGATGTTAATTAATTTATTATAAATTACTTCGGCAGTAGCGCCAATTGCTGCCTCATCCGCGTTTTCGCCTGAATAACATTGAACCAAATTAAAAAATTTGGTTGTTATACATTCTAATTTAGTATTAAAGTAGCGAACGCAAATGCACATGTTTTTAAGAGTTCCTATATCCGTGGATTCGTCTATCAATACACTAAATTTTCTCTTTCTTAAATCATCGCAAATATCTTCGAAGCTACATTTTCCCAAAACATTCTTGATAACACCGGTACATTTGGTTCTTGACATTTGCAAATTTTCTGCAATTTTAGAGTCTGGAAAAATGTTCTTCATTAGCGGTATCAAATGATCGCTTGTCTTAAAAGCTAAATTATGTTCAGCAATAAAAGCTGAAATTTTAATTTCAGCTCGTCTAGCTTGAGTTCTTGGGTTGCTATTCAAAAACGATTCATTTATCTTTAGCTGATTGCTTGGACGGATGTTTTGAACGAACTTATTATGTTTTGCACCTTTGGTGTGATTTTTAATTACTAACACATCAGCAATAAATTCACAGTTGCATGCAATGCATCTGGCTTTTAAAGCATTAGGTATCTAAAATTATAAAAAAAATCTACATGCCAATTTACTAATTATAAATTTGTGAAAGGTGTAGTGCCACAGAAAGAAAAAAAGAATAATAATATAAATATAGTGCCAATGAAGGTCAGTAATGACCAAACTCGAAAATGCAGAAATAATCTCAGGAATGTATCGGAGCGCGATAATCGAAACTATGCGAATAAAGAAGATGGTATGGGGGCCTTGTGTAATTCAGATAACCTCGGATCTCAAAGCCGTAATAAACAAGGATGTTTCTTAAAAAGTAAGAAACCTAAAATTTTAATATTAGGTGACAGTTATGGGCGTAACTTGGTAAATATTTTACGAGACGCAACTAAAAACACTCATGAAATTCAATGTTTCTTTAAACCAAACGGATTATTTGAAAATGTTACTTCAAGTGTAAAAAACTTAACCAAAAATTTTACGAAACAGGATTTCGTCATCATTATTGGTGGTTTAAATGATTTCATATTAGCAAAAAGAAATACCGTGTCTGTTAAACAATTAAGAAAAGTATGTGAAATAATTACCTACACGAATGTATTGTTTACTACAATTCCTTTTTGTTATCACTCAAATGCAAATATTGTGAACAATGACATATTCGACACAAATATTAAATGGTGTGACGAAATTGATAAAATAAAACGTGTTTCTAATAACATTGCAATTGCAGATATCAATTCTGTACTTTATAGAAAACACAACTAAAGGTGTTCACTTAAATTTACAAGGAAAGAGAACTATGTGCGAGTTATTTAATTTGTATATTTCCAACACAAATAAATACTATGGCCAAAACTGTGTACTAAAAATGGTTAACAGTAGCAAGCAATTTTTAAAACATAGTACAACAAAAACAAAAAATCAAGAAAATGAATTTACAAATATAAACACGACCGTGGAGGAGCATCTGACTGATTTGGATGGGATAAATTTAATTCCCTTGCAAGGAATACCAAACGGAACTATAAGTTCAATAAAAGAACTTCCAAACACTTCTACAATTAATATAAGCGATAAGTCGCGGAAAACACCTAATAGTACTCATATCTCTAAAATAGCCGATAGTAAATTCAATAGAGTTGAAAATGGTTCAGGAAATTTTCTAATGCCTGCTCAACTGATAATGGACATGTGAAAGCAGTTGTACCTAGAAACTTTATATATTTATTTAATATAAACATACAGTGTTTAAGATATAAGTTTGTCGAATTGGAAGCATTTTTAACAGATTTTAGTTTAGATTTTCACTTCATATGTGTTCAGGAACACTGGTTGGAGAATACAGAAATATGTAACGGACTCAAACTAGGTTCCTGGATAGTAGCGTCCCATTTATGCAGAAAGAACAGTATTCATGGTGGCGTCTTAATTTTATTAAATCTCACATAGCCTTCAATGTTATCACACAAATTAAAGAGCTATCAAAAGAAGTTGAGAGTGAGTTTTCTGCCATTTATTGTACGACGTATAATACTGTAATAGTATCACTGTATAGATCTCCGCTGGGCGATTTTAAAGTGTTCTTATATTGTTTAAATTCAGTGTTAAACTACTTGCAAAAATATGATCGTGTGATAATATCGGGGGATTTTAATGTCAAATTCAACACAAACGATTCTAATGCTACTTTAGTTACCGATCTGGTCAGGTCATATGGTTTTGTATTAACTAATACAATGCCCACGAGAAAAAATAATTGTTTAGACAACATTCTTATTAATTTTGAAATCAATACCTTTGAATCATCAGTTATTGATACAAAAATGTCAGACCACTTAGGAGTATCATTAATTGTTAGTGTTGAAGATGCAAATGACAGTGTTGAATTAAAGATCTCAACCAATTACTCAAAAAGGTTGTAACATGTTCTTTAATATTTTTAATAATTTGTCTTGGAAGATGCAAGCTTAGGCACAAATTCTAAGTTTGCAATCTTTTATGAAAATTTTCAAGATGCTTTTCAATTAGCATTTCCACAACGTCATTTTAAAGTTTATAAGAATAAAAACAATTTACAGTGGTTCAATGATGATATAAAATCATTACGTAATCAATTTCATTGCCTAATTGATTTATATCGTCAATATAAGACAGATGAATTTAGGAAAATGCGCAATATAGCTCGTAACAAATATAAAAAAGCTATAGCTAATGCAAAAATAGCTGCAAATGATAAGTTTATATCACACGCAACAAGCTCTACAAAAGCAATGTGGAAGATTATAAACTCACATAGGTACAAGAAAAATTATTCTGGGCCGGTTGGCATCACTGCAAATGAATTCAACGTGTATTTCAATAATACAGGGTGATTCGCGAAGAAGTGGCAATATTTTAAAGATATGTCGAGGAAGCCAAAATAAGTAAAATAAACTCATATGTTTAAGTCCGATTTTCATTTGTTTCAGGGATAATTGACTTTTCTTAAAATGTCAAATCTCATCAATTTTTGCCTATTACGAAGTACGTTGATGTATTGACCTTATGCACGTAATTCTGAGAGCGAAATCCAGAAAGGAAACTTTTAAAATAATTATTGCCCTTTTAGTAACTTTAAATTTGGCGGCTAATAAATTCTCACCAAGAACGTTCTCACTATCGCCAATATTTGCAAAATTCCCTAACACTGTATTTATTTTTAAGAGTTGACTTTCTGGATTACGCAACCAGAACTTATGTGTAATTAGGTGAAAGTAGGCAACTGAAATGAAAACTGACAGTTAGTTGTTAAAGTGACAGTTGTTCAACATTAGTTTTATGAAGTTGTAAAAATCCCCACAAATTTAGTCATAAAGAATATGCCGATATGATATTTGTTTATGGGTTCTGTAATGGTAGTAATGTTCGTGCAGTGGAGGAGTATCGACGTCGTTTTCCGAATCGAAGAGTTGCAAGTATTGTTTCCGAAAGAGAACACGGAATCGCTGTTTGACTTGAAGAAGATATTCTGGATGTGGTGGACGAAAATCCAGAGATAAGTACAAGGCGCATCGCAATCCAATTTGAAATACCACAAACAATGGTTTGGAAAACACTTAAGCAACAAGGTTTGAACGCTTATCATTTGCAAAAAGTACAAAATCTCCACGAAGGCGATTATCCTTTAAGGCTACAATTTTGTCATTGGATTCGGGAAAACAGAAGATTGTGTAAAGACATTTTGTGGTCGGATGAAGCTCAATTTACGCGAGATGGAATTAACAATTGCCACAATAATCATCGATGGTCGGACGAAAATCCCCATGCTACGATAGAACACAATTTCCAACATCGATTTAGCATTAACGTTTAGTGCCGTATTCTAAATGATCAATTAATCGGTCCTTTCGTATTAGATGCGCGCCTTACTGGACAAGGATATTTACGTTTTTTAGAAGACCATTTAGAAGCACCTTTAAATATTCGACAACGAATTATCTTCCAACATGATGGAGCGCCTCCTCACTATTCAAATAATGTACGAAATTTTCTGAATACCACTTTCGGCGATCTTTGGATTGGCAGAGGCGGTCCGCTTCCTTGGCCACCGAGATCACCGGATCTCACTCCCCTCGATTTTTGCCTTTGGGGATGGATGAAGTCGTTAGTTTATGCTACCAAAGTGGAAACGAGGGAAGCGTTACTAGATCGCATTCTTAATGCAGCAGCTATCATTAGAGCGAACAATCGTTCATTGAAACTCGCTACTAGTGCAGTTTATAAACGCGCAAATAAGTGTATCCAAGTGGGCGGTGGTGTTTTCGAAAATTTTTCGTAAATTAATGCTTCGAACATTTTTCGTAAATTAATGCTATTTTGTTTATTTTTGTAATTGATTTTGTAATAAATTTTTGTTTGCTTTTTAAATATCTCTGAAACAAATGAAAATCGGACTTGAACATATGAGTTTATTTTACTTATTTTGGCTTCCTCGACATATTTTTAAAATATTGCCACTTCCTCGCGAATCACCCTGTATATCTACCAGTATAGTACAAAAATTACCTAAACCATCTACAGATCCGATAATTTTAAACAATAGCAGAACGAACTCTCAATTTAGGTTTAAACAGGTTTCTGAAATGGAAATACGAGATTCGTTAAAATCACTAAAATCCAGCACCACAAGAGATGTCTATGGGATTTCAACCTATATCATCAAAAAGCAGATAAGTCAATATGTATCGCCCCTAACAAAACTTGTAAATTTAACCTCAAAGTGGCTAACATAATACCTTTATTCAAGTCGGGAGATGTAAACGACATTAGCAATTATAGGCCTATATCGATATTACCTGTTTTTTCTAAGGTCTTTGAAAAAGTAATATATAATCAAATATCAACTTATTTTGAATCACATGATCTCTTTCATAGTGCGCAGTATGGGTACAGAAGAGAAAAAAATACAATGGGGGCCTTAGCTAATTTGGTTAATACTACTTCATGCTGTTTTGAAAAAGGCGAATATCTACTTGCAATGTTTCTTGGCCTATCCAGAGCTTTCGACTGTGTATCACATGAAATTCTGATACGTAAATTACAAATATTTTACAATTTTGATAGTAATAGCTTAAAAGTCATAAAATCATATTTAACAAATAGATTTCACCAAGTAACAGTGAACGGCAAGATATCTGGTACACTTGAGGTAAATAGAGGCGTGCCTCAAGGGTCAATTTAGGACCGTTGTTGTTTTTAATCTTTTTAACGACTTCCCATGTACATCAGCAGTATTTGTGATCCTATCTTATATGCTGATGACACTACATTATTAATAAAATCTAAACGAGTTGCAGAGCTTTTTACAGCTAAATTGGAAATTCAGACGCTAGCACAAAACTGGTGCATCAATAATGAACTATGCTTAAATAGTAAGAAAACAAAAACATTGATTTTGTCATTACGACCTCATTTGTATACAAATCCGACATCAGTAAATTTTTTAGGAATACTATTAGACCCTAAATTAAAATTTTCTCTTGAAATAGATAAAATCAGTTCTAAAATCTGTAAGTCAATTTTTATCTTACGTCGATTGAGAGAAAATGTCTCAAAAAAGATATTAAGAACCGCCTATTTTGCAACAATTGACTGTCCTACTCAATTATGGCATACTCGTATGGGGTGGGTGTCCGGCATCTTCTAGAGCTTTTAAATTACAGAGACGGGCATTGCGGATTATCAGCTCTCTAGGATACAGAGATGATTGCAAAACCCAATTTCAAAAATTGCGTATTTTGACTCTGCCTTCTAAGTTTATTTTAGAGAGTATTTTATATGCCAAACTAAATTTAAATTTAAACTCGTATAATTTACAATCTTACCAGCATGAGTACAACACACGAAATAAGGGTAATATTTGTATTAAATACTGTCGATTATCTAAGTCGCAAAATGGCCCAGAATATGTATCACAAAAGTTATTTAATCACCTTCCATATAGCATAAAGCAACTTGATAAAAATAAACTAAAACAAGTCTTAAAACAAATTTTAATACAAAAAGCGTATTATACAGTAAACGAATTTTTAAATGACAAGCTGTCTTATATTACTTGAGCTATGCTTCACTATCTTAACATTATACTTGTTTGCCATTAACCATTCAAGTATATTTATATATGCTGTGTAAGTCAAGTGTTCTTGTTACTAGTCTGTTTTTTTTTTTATTACAACGTTTTTCATTTAGTATTATTTAGTCTATTTACATAAGTGACAAATTGTCTGTGACATGCGTGTTCTGTTTTCCTTATTTTTGACTTGTGCAATTTACTTTTGTAAAATCACACAAATAAATAAATAAATAATTATATTTTGTCTCTGAATAGTCTGAATATACCTTTAACAGGTTTTAACCATCCTTTAAAAACAGTTTGGCTTTCCCAATCTGGTTTATATTTTTGTGGCCTATTGGAGCGTCTTTGGGCATTTTTAAAACGCCTTCTTTGGTGTTCCGCTTGTTCCTCCAAATCAGATCCAGACGATTCGCATGTATTTCGCGAAGAACTTGATGCCATTGCATAAAAAGTAATAAATTGCACTATATACTAACTAACCTAACTAACTATCAAAACAATTACTAACAAACTCCAACCAAGAACAAAAGTACGACGGTTCAATTCAGAATTTGGTTTGGAACTGTACTTCGTTTCACAAAAGTTATTGGTTTGAATAGTTTTTTAGCAAAATATTGATTCGAACGAAATTATGGTACAATTATTTATTATGGTACGTTTACTGACTACTAATGATTTAAGGTAAAAATCATGGTACAATTCCATAATTATGGTACGTCTGGCAACACTGATTTATATGTTAAAAGAACGCGATATTATTCTGCTTTTATAAAATAAAAGCTTGTATATTACATTTATACGAATGCAACTTTTCAAACTTTTAACTTAATAAGAACGGAGAAATTAATAGAAATTAGTTAATTTCATACAGGATAATCGTAATTACGGTGTATTATTAGGATATGGTCTAATAATATTTAGTAATTAGCCGAAATGGTGGTTTTTACTCGTGGATAAACGTGAATATTTTCCGAATGCCTTCCACGTAGGCACTGGCTTCGATGGTGGGACTAGTTACCTGGGGCTGCGTTAACACCTGTAGTAAGTTATTAAGATATTTAACCCTTAGCTACTATCGACACACTTGACTGACACATGTACTACTGAAGGGTCCTCAGGACCTACAATAATAACATTAGAATAATATCATAAAATAAAAACTTTTATTCAAAAACTTACATCTAGCTGTATATGTATATCACAAAAAACTTAAAATTACTTGTCAAAACATTTAGGGTATACTTTCTTGCAATATTGGTTGCAAATGGATAATTTACATGTGTCACATTGGATAGCGGTTTTCCTGTCCTTATTGCTAGGGCATATGGCACACCTTTTTGTTTTGCTTTTTTCCGGGGGTGCTTGTGGTTGTTCAGAAACAGTTTCCACCACTTTCAACAATTCAGCAATGAGAATTCGCACTTTTGAGGGGACCTTTTTGTTGACCATTCTAAGTCGCAGATGTTCATCTATTAATTGCATCCCCAGAGTTCTTAGAAATGAATATCGTCTTATTTCTTGACCGTCTGACGCAAATTGGTACAATACTCGAGAATTTACGCCTGCAATATTCAACGTAGCATAAAAAATGGCCATTGGCCAACGGTTGGTTCTTCTGGATGTCGAATATGACCCACACTTTGCATCTAAAGCATCAACTCCGGATTTTGTTTCGTTATAGAAATGAATTAACTCTGGCTTGTTGGTTGTTGTGTTTACAGAATTATTATGATGCATACTGGAAACTAATATAACACCATTATTTTTTTTTGGCACATAGCTTACTATAGTGGTTGAAGGAGTAAATCCAAACACGGATGAATTAATTTCACGTTTTCGGTTAGGTAAAAATTCTGGCGGAATGCACTTTTTATTTTTTCTCAAAGTCCCCACGTAAGTCAGCTTATATTTCTTGAGTTCATTGACGAGTTCTACTGAACTATACCAGTTGTCCCCGGTGATGTTTCTGTTGGAGTTTCTAACACACTCAGCGAACCTAAGAACCACTCTTGTCGGATTCGATAATGTAGGCTTAGGAGCATTGGCAACTTTTATTTCGGGTCCGGAATGAATCTCTGCATCTACGAGATAATACGTTTTTGCATCAGCCAAAACATGCACTTTTATCCCATATTTCGCAGGTTTATTGGGAATATACATCCGAAATCCACACCTTCCCCGGAATGGTACAAGCATTTCGTCTACAGTTAGGTAAATTCCTGGCGAGTAACATGCCTTTGATCTAGTTATAAATGCATTAAATAATTCAGACACAGCGGCCAATTTATCAGTTTTCACTCTTTCTTTTCGGGTTTCAAAATTGTCAAATCTGAGACAGTTCAATAAAAATGGGAATCTTGCCAGGCTCATAGTGGCACGGAAGATAGATCTGTCGCCCACATGGAACGGATATCTTCATGAGCAGATTTGAAGATGAATTGTAGATACAACAGCCCTAAAAACGCCTTCATTTCAGATAAATTGATGTTGTCAGTAAAAATCGGCCAAAATTTATTTCGTGACCCAAGAAATCTTTTGGACTTTTTATACCTTTGCCTGGTAGAAATGATCTTCAAATTGGAAAAATCAACTATCTTTTGTACCATCTCATCGGTAATCAATAGACTCCAAGCATGTATGGACTCACTAGGCCGATCATTACGAGCAGGACCAGCAAATCCAGGCAAGATGGTAACCAAATTATGAGCAGGGGTTCTCTCTCTCTCAAAGCTGTTATTTTCGACCATTTCGTATTATCTTTTCCATACCAACTGCTCCTGATAGGCAACTCTTCATCTTCCGACTCGGAATTTTCTTGTTCTGTTTCGGAATTATGGTCACTCAGTATCTCATTGTCCTTTTCATCAACGTCACCGTCTTCAGCCAATATTTCTAACTCATCTAACACAGCTTCTCTATCTGGCTCATCCACCAATATATTGCTATTGCTAGAGACATTTTCCGTTGAGTCTTTTAAATTTTCCCAAAATTCTTCAGACTCTAAAATATTTCTGATTTCTTGTTCTGTCAATGCTTTCGAACTAGACGCCATTTTTTTGCATTTGCTGAAAGAGAGTAAAAAATAATTATATAATATGCATTAGTTAATACCTTATGTAAATTAATACCAGTGGCGGATTTAACACCCGGCTAGGTCGTCATTTGCCGACCGGGCCCCAGCTCGGCGGGCCCTTACCTTTTAAGTTTTAATGTAAATGACATACCTATTGCTATCAGTACAAATATTTTATATTGGGTCCATAAAATTAAAATATTCTTCAATGTCATTCGAAATAAGAGGAACAAAAAATAAGGACTAATTAAAGGAAATGTTTACCCAGTAAAGGGCTTTTCTTTTCGTGGAAGGATCAATCCGTGATCGCTTAAGATGCACTTTACACCCTGATGCGCTGCAGTTACTCAAGCATAAAACGCAAAATACTTTCACTTTGAATTGCAAAATGCGGATTATGTTTTTATGACTAAACAGTAAACTGCTGACTGTAATTCTGACAGATTTAAATTTAAGCATTTTTTTAAGTATTAACGGTTTTGCTTCGGAATATGAATGATTGTTTCTGTTTGTTAATAATTACATTTAAGTGATTTTGTTTTCTTCAGCAAGGGCAGCAGCAATCCTAATGTAAGATGTTTATTTATTATTTATTTAATTATTTATGTTCTTGTGAGAAAAGCGATGTAATGTTGTAACTTCGTAAATGTATAAAAGGACGAAGAAGAATATTTTTAGTTTTCTTGCTCCATTGTTTGTCTTAAAAAATCAGATGAGCATAGTTTATTTCAAATTTCAAAATTATTTACTAATTTCGCTTTTAAATAGTTTCTAATCTCTACAAAACGGTAATGTTTTATATTTCTTCTTCCTCAGTTGTCGACAAATGTTTTCTAAAGGTTCGGGTTCTAGCTATAAGCATAAGAGCGGTAGCCTTAAAAGGAAATTAAAAGAAAGCGCGAAACTTGAAGAAATGGGAAACGATCCAAAACAAAAAAAAACTTAGCAGTTTTTTCTCTAGTAATAACTTACAAAATTTACCGAGTATAAGTATTGAAAATACGGAAGTATCGGAAGAGCATTTATCTTCGAACACAAATGTAGATATTACCAAAGGTGTTACTAACGACATCGACGAAACAAAAAGTATTACATTAGAATTAACTTCCTGCGAAGTTGTTTTACCTGAAATTAAAGAAATCACGGATCAGCAGCAGCAAATTAAACCACATATCCATGATTCAGATTTGAAAAGTTTCATAAACGATAAAGCTTTATTTGAAAATAAAAAATTGACTGACAATTACATAAGGTCTCTCCTACTACTAGGAGCATGCCAGCCCGTGGAAACGGATATGCTCAACTATTCCTTCCCAGTGTCAAATAATCGACATTTTGATTCATCCAAATATTACATTTAAAAAGCCACAGGCGAACGAATTAAATGTTTGTGGTTAGCGTACTCTCCTAGGAAAGACGTTGTGTATTGCCAATATTGCTGGCTATTCGGAAGTGAAGACGTTAGAAAGAGTTCCTGGTGCACGGGTTTCAAGGACTGGAAACATATTGTGGAATCTTCCAAGATACACAGCAGAAGTAAAAACCACATTAAGTGCTCTATTGCGGCTAACATGTTTCTTAAAAAATTTGATATAAAACATGTTTTAGATAAAGAAATTAGCGAGGAAGCAAGAAAGTGGCGTGAAATTTTAACAATATTGTGTGACTCAGTGATAACTATTGCAGGACTAGGAGTGGGTTTTCGTGGTCATAGGGAAAATGTTAACTCAGATACTAACCTTGGAATTTATTTAAGTATAGTACATTTAATATCAAGACATAATCCAACACTACGAGCTCATATAGAAAATTCTTCTCGTAATAAATATTTGAGTAAAACAACTACAAATGAATTATTAAGTACTATTGCTAATATCAGGCGAAATGTAACCTTACAAGAATGTAAAAGGGCAAAGTATTTTACCCTTCTTGCTGATTCAAGTACGGATGTAGCTCACTTAGACCAAATGGCTTTGTTACTACGGTATGTGGTAATTACTAATGAAGAAGTTGAAGTAAAATCAAGTACTTTATTAAATCTAGATGTTGATGTTGTGGATAACGAACTATCAAATTCAAGAGGTTTACATTTAAAAAGTTTAAGTGTAACGCGTTGGGCTGCACGAATTCAAGCTATCGAAGCAGTTGAATTAAATTTTGCGTGTATCATTGAATGCGTAAATGCCGAAGCTGAGAGGGACGATGCTACGGGTGAAGACATAATGATGAGTAATACTTTGAAGGCGTCAATGGATTGGTTATTTTACTTGAACATCTTATGGTGGGAATCTATATTGCAAGCTGTAAATTTAACACAAACTTTGCTACAGAAAAAAGAAATAGATTTGTTTATTGCTCAAAAAGCAATGACAAAAATTCTTTCCCAAATGCGGAATTTAAGAACTGAAGAAGCCTACGAAAGGTTTTTAGAGAAAAGCAAGGCTGATTGGGAAAATATGAAATTAAAAAATCCAGACTTTTCAGTTAAAAGAAAACGAAAAACAAAAAAAAATGGATGGCGAAACCGAGATGATGAGCATTACAATTTGTCTGAATATGACAAACATAGATTAGGTTACTATGGAGCATTAGATAGAATTATTAATGAATTAGACGAGAGGACCAACGGATTTACAGAAATCAGTAAGATTTTTGGATTTCTTCATCCAAGTATTTTAAAAAGCATAAGTGATGAAGATCTAGAACTAGCGGTAACTTGTTTAATGGAAAAATATAATTGTTTTTCGGTAGATCTCAAGCTAGAATTGAGAAGCTTCCTGGATATATATTTCAGTGACTTTAAAGACACAATAAGTGACGCCAGTGTTCTCGATTATTTAAAATTTATCGTTCAAATGAAGTTACAAGACAGTTTACAGGAAGTGACAACTTTATGTCAAATATTTTTAACAATACCAGTTTCAACAGCTAGTGTGGAAAGAGTGATGAGTTCATTAAAAAGAGTGAAAGACTTTAAGCGATCGACCTTAACTGAAGATAGACTTAATGACTTTAGCATACTGTTTATAGAAAAGAAAATTGCGCAGTATTTGAACTTAAACAATATCATAGAGGAATTTGCCGAAGCAAAATCCAGAAGGGGAATTAAAATTTAATTTCCTTTAGGTATTTTTAAATAATGCTAGTTTATCTTTTAATAAAATAAATATAGGTCTATGTGCATGTTGTATATATGTATGTATGTTTAGTCGGGGCCCTTGTGCCGTTTTGCATATCGGTCCCAATCGTTTAAATCCGCCACTGATTAATACCTATTCATAAGAACTCGATAATATGAAACCAATCAGCAAACCAACCAAAACAATTATTGTCGCGTATTTACTACTGATGGATTCCCGGGACCCGGATAGACACAAACTTCTCACCACTTCGATACACGCCTAGTCAAGTGCACAATAAGGCGGAAGAGTACTGAGTGGGAGGGCATCCAATGTTGCCAAACGTCAAAAGTACAGCATTGTGTAAAACGTGATGGATCCTCAGGACCCATCAGTAGTAGCTAAGGGTTAAACCTTTGGGAAAACGGGACAATTTTGCAGCCCGAGGTTTCTTTCGGGGACACCGGGACGGAGAACCGAAAAAAGGGACGGTCCCGTTCAAAACGGGACGTATGGTCACGTTAGTGACGCCCTTCATTAAAACGTTTCGGCAGGAATTGCATTTCGGATACTCTAAAACTAAAATTTTATGTGGATATTTTTACTCCAATAACAGAAAACTTCAAAATGAATTTAAATTGTTAATAAAAAGTGTTCATTATTGTGTTTGTATTTCCAATATTTTTACTTGTTAACACGTCAGTACACGCCCTCATTTTTGAACACGAGCACACGCTATGACGGCAATTTGCTCAGATTGCTTAGATCGTTTACTTCAGTACTTTGTATATTTTACAGAGGTTGAAAAACGTTTTTAACAAGGTTTGTTTTATAAGCTTAATGTCAATACTTTCAAACCTGAGATTTATTAAACAATAACAATTTTTTAAAATATTTTATAATCGTTTGCGTATTTTATTATTTTGCATACTACGCAAGAGCACGCCACGTTAGCATATTGCTGCACTCTTTGATTTTCAGTGTAGCGCCAGAGCACGCGCTGTTAGCAAATTACCGCTTTACCATTCACAGTTAGTGTTAACAAACTATATATAATTACATATCTAAACAAATGAATTTTTACAGTTTATAATGTAATTATAAAAGTAAACAAAATTATAAAAGTAAAAAAATATAAAAGTCACACATTTACGAATGGAAAACTAATATTATAGAAAAAGAAGGTACAAGAAATTATACTTAAGTTGCACAAGTGTAATTTTGTCATCTTAATCTTCACCATCCTCAACAGTTTCAACTGGTTCTTGGTCACGCTCGGTGCAGTTTGTGCATGATGATCGAGTATGTTCCTTGCAGATTGGAGTCTGGCACTTGTTGCAAATTACAGTTGTTTTTCTGTTTTTTCGTCGAGGACAAATGCCGCAAACACTGTAACGACCTCGTTGCACAGATACTGCTTGTGCTTCTTGTCTGGCTGGTTAAAATTTAAATATTTCGGTCAGTCGGTTCTTTATCTCTCTTGCAATTGGGTAATTTGTAGCAACTTTTCTTTGTGCATGCTTCAAAACAAGTTGTCTACCAATTTTTTCCAAGAAGATTTTTCTTGAAGGATTGCTGTCTTCGTTGACTTCTGTGTTGTTGGTTTTTCATATAACAAAGGCATTTATTCCACCAACATTCAGCTCGAAGAAAAACATGGTTAGCGGCCAGCGGTTTGATATCCTTGATACACTGTAGTCTTTTTGCATAGCGTCTCTAACATCTACACCACATTTGTTTTTATTGTAAAAGGTTATAATTGATGGTTTACTTGCGTCACCAGAACTTTTATCAATTACATCATCCTCATGAAAAGTGGAAAGTAATGTCACAAACTTTTTCTCCGCCGCTTTGTAAGACACTAAAGTTTCGTTTAAAGTGAATGCAAACATTGAACTATTTCTTGGCCTTTTGTTTACTTTATCTTCAGTTATGAGTTCTAACGGAATTTCACTTTTGTTCTTACGAATCGTACCAACCAATGTCAGTTGTTTTTTCAGGAGATCTTGAGCGAGAGGTATAGACGTGAAGAAATTGTCACACGTTATACCATTCTGTTAACTAAATCTCTAGTAGATGAACAGATGAAATAGGGGCCTCCAATTTCGATGTGTAATAGGTTTTTGAGTCTGTGACTGCCCAAACCTCAATACCAAACTTTCCAGGTTTCTTTGGCATATAAACGCGAAAGCTGCATTTTCCACGGAAGTTTGGCAGCATCTCATCAATTGTCACGTAAGTGCTGTGACTGTAGTTTTCCTGACATCGATGAGAAAAATCTTCAAAGAATTCTCTGAAGCAATAAAACTTGTCCTCTTCTTTTCTCTGTTGTCTGTCCTCACTAACTACGTCATCGAAACGTAAATTCAAAAATCTAAAGCGGTTAACTGCCATTATTAGCCGGAAAAGTTTCCACTCCTAGACCGTCTTTCTTTCATAAATCTAGCGTGTTTTGCTTAGCAGAAATAGTGACGCCTGCTAAATACAATAATCCTATAAGTGCCTTATTTCACACGCATCGGTTTCTCTTGCGTCCCGTATGCGTGCATAGTTCTGTTGTACTTGTCTTATTTTGATATTAGTATAGTGGACAAATCTTTCAACGATTGCCTCAGGAAAAAATAAGTTCCAGCATTCAATTTCACTTTGTGCATGTCTAGCTTGTCTTCTTGGCCCGGGTAGCTGCGTAACAAAGTTATGTCTCCTAGTTCTTCCAGGTCGTGGTTGAGTATTTGACCAAATTGTGGGAATAGGCTTATTCCTACCCGAGTACGTTGGGTTGAGTAGCAGTCGTTGGTTTTGCGGAACATCAGGTGGATCTGAAGCAACTGATATTGATCCCGTTGATAGATCCACGGGATCATTCTGATGGCTTGGAGTAGAAGCAGAAAGTGCAAGGTCATCTAAATTGTCATCGACCTCCATCTCAACAGGTAGATTCCCCTCGATACTCTCTTCAGAATCACTAACTGCGGCGTTCATCAACATTTCATCCTCAACATCACTAAAATCGGATTCCGGGTCTCCTAGTTCACTAGATGCGTTTTCAAACATTTCTTTCATTCGTTCTTGGTTTTTCTTAAGGAAATTTATTACCCCAAGAGTATCGTTACCCGATAATACGTCCTTAATTGATCTTCCTTTGATATAGTGTTGTTTAGAAACCTGGTATCGTGTATACCGTAAAAGTATATGATGGATTGTTAGTCGTACACTGCATTGGTCACATCTTGGCTGGCGGTCTCCTTTTATTTTATGCATGGAGGTGAGGTTTGTATGACCGATACGTAACCTTGTCATTACTATCTGTTCTCTCCTGTTAAATCTACGCGGACATTGCCATTTACATGGCTCAGTTTTGACATACGACAGCTGCGATCCTTCGTTTAGAAATTCCCTTTGCATAAACTTATGTATTGCAGATTTGTATATAACTCTAGCGTCTCCGGTTCTCACTGCTACAGCATCCACCTGATTTGCCTGAGCTGCAGCTTTCGCTAGCCTGTCTGCTTCCTCGTTTTCTGCAATTCCTATATGCCCAGGTATCCACGCAAACACAATATGAAGACCTCTATGCTGTAGATCATGCACCATATTCTGAATTTCCCTCTCCAAACCCTCGCTTCTCAAAAAATTTCTCAGTGCATAAATTGCGCTTAGCGAGTTCGAGCAAACTACAAATCTGTTATTCGCCAGGCTGCTACTTATATACAGTAGTGCGTGCTTTATGCCAATAAGTTCCGCTGTATGTATATTAATACCTCTATGAGTTACGTAGTGACTTACAACACTGCTAACATAGGCGATGCCTACTCCTACGGGGGATTTTGATGCGTCAGTATATACAAAACTGCACTCTCGGCAAGTATCTTTCAGTTCTTTGTACTTATCTATATAGCTTTCCTTCGGTGTATGTTTTTTTAGGTAAAAAGTCATGTCGATTGCAAAGGATGGCCGCAGGAGATTCCATGGAGGTTCCTCATCCACACATCTTGGCACCGTTTGTATATTTGTTACTCATCTCATGGAAAGCAATCGCTGCTGGCCTCATTGAACTGGACCTTGCACGAAAAGTATCCAAATCAATGTTTTCATTAAAGATTTTATAGTTGGGATGATGTTTGTTTTATGGTTGTTGTATAACATTCCTATTCTAATTTGACCAACCATTATTTAGTAATTTGAATGAAGGACCTTTATCTCCTATAAACCCTTTTCCACCCGCGGGCTACAAATTGCACCTTGTAACTGTAGTTACAAAATTTATTTTTATTCTTCGGTTCTATATTTTTTTAACCTTTAATAATAAATAATAGAGGGTTTAATAAAAACATAAAGGGTATTGTACAGTTGGGTCATAGGGCGCACAAACTTTCAGTTTCACTAAATCAAATTATTATTTATTGTTTATCAACGGTTAATTTGGAAAGAATTTAATTTCACAGTATAATTTATTTACTTTACAATTGATATTCCAGTATGCCTGTGAGGTCACGTAACTTTCCTTTCCAGACTAATTAATGAAATTCAATCCTTTTACTCCCTTTACACTGAGATGTAATAATGTAAATCATGTGAAAGCAAATTTAAATTCGTTTTATTTACACACCTCTAAATTTAAACGAGAAATCAAAAATCTTGAACAAACAACAAAAAAAAACATAAAATAAAACAAAACTAATCTATCTAACCCCAATTTATATGGCCACTTTCCCTTCTGACTTAAATTCATAAAAGTAACAAAAAAATTACATTCCTTTCAACGCACATGAACAATTTCAAAACATACATTCACAAACAGTTTGTGTTACTTATTCATTTAATAAAACAAAGTAATTGATTTGACACAGTACCTTGCTTAACCCTCTGTTACTAACGTACGGTCTTTGAGACCAACTTTGCCGAAACTTGTCGATACCAGCCGACATGAATCGATTCAACAACCTTCCTATCGAGCGGTTCTACAGTCAGTGTTAAAGTGGTCACAATGTGTAACGTGTCGCTACTTCGCTGTAACCGGCTTCGGTGCCATAGACCGTGGTTAGTATCTGTGTGACAATACACAATGCAATGATAATAATTATTATTTTATATTTGTTTATTACAGAATTTGAAAATGGCTTTTGGAGATTATGATAGAGAACAAGAAAGACTTCGAATGCTGTTCGACGAAGTGGAAGCGGGCCAAGCAAATGAAAGCTATGATGACGATGCAAGTGAAAACGATGATCGAGTTGAAACCCAAGATATCAACACTGATTCGGAGCAGGAGTTTTAGATGATGAAGGACTTAACGTAGCCACTGGGTTACATCATAAAATAGCATACTTTCTTGGGAAAGACGGAACAACAAAATGGAGGAAACATACATCTCAAGCAAGGAATGTTCGGACACGTGTGCAAAATATTGTTACGCAATTACCAGGTGTCAAAGGAATTGCTCGTCAAACGAGCGATCCATTAGATATATGGTCTTTGTTTTTTACTGATGAAATGTTAGAACAAATAGTCCATTACACAAATGAATACATTAGATTAAAAAATTATGATCCTACTTACAGGACAGCGAAAGAAACAGATATAATTGAGATCAAAGCCCTTATTGGGTTATTGTATATATCAGGGGCAAACAAAAACAGTCATATGAATGCGAGTAAATTGTTCAGAACCAACGGACTCTCAAATGAGATATATCGCTTAACAATGAGATTTAGATTTCTTTTACGAAATATCCGTTTAGATGACAAGACAACGAGAGAAGAACGACAAAAAATAGATAAATTAGCTGCAGTATTATTCAACGTCGCAATACACAACTGTGGACGAAATGTTTCCAAGTTTCCGAGGAAGATGCGGATTCCGAGTGTATATGCCCAATAAGCCTCGAAAATATGGCATAAAAATATATGCGTTAGTAGACGCTAGTATGTTTTATACTACTTCCATGGAAATATATGTAGGAAAGCAAGCTGAAGGTCCATATCGAGTTGATACGTCAAATATGGCTTTAGTTCCGCGTCTTTGCCGACCCATATGGGGCACGAGAAGAAACGTCACAATGGATAATTTTTGTACGAGTATGGAAAGGGAAAGGGACGCTTAGAAAGAATAAAAAGCAAATTCCGCCAGCTTTTGTAAACCTGAAGAGACCAGAGCGTACAAGCATGTTTGCATACCAAGAACAAGCAACTCTTGTTTCCTATATTCCAAGGCCCAACAAAACGTACTGCTTCTATCAACGATGCATTTCTCCGATACGATCGATGACCTGACAGGAAAACCAGAAATTATAATGGACTACAACAGAACCAAAGGTGGGGTGGACGTAGTTGACAAGCTTTGTGAAACCTACAACTGTGCTAGATCAACACGTCGTTGGCCGATGGTTGTATTTTATTCCGCAATGAATGTAGCAGCTATCAACTCGTATGTTATTTATAAAGCTAACAATACTGAAGGCCAAAAGATGCCTAGAGTTGATTTTCTGGAGAAATTTGGATATGATTTAGTAAACGAACATCAAAGGCGGCGAAGTGTCCAAGAAAATATTCCGCGAACTATTCGACTAAGATTACGAGAAGTTTGCAACCTAAACATCGCAGAACAACAACCAGTAGCAAGCACTTACGGACGATGTCACTATTGCTCAAGTAAGAAGAACAGAAAAACTCGATACTCTTGTTGCAAATGTTATAAATTTATGTGTTTAGAACATTTAACTCCTATCTGTACCGAATGTAGCAATATAACCGAAGATTAACAAGCTTCAGACAGCATTGTTTTTTAGAATGTATTTTTAATTATATTACTGTTTTTTTGTAAGATTAGGGCACATAATATTCAACTTTTAAAATAGCAATGACAAGTCATTATTTTTAAGATTTTTTCAGGTTGATTTGTTATTCCTTGTTTTTGAAAATGAAATATTTTAGTTTTTTTCTTGCTGTATTTTTATGTTTCACTTTGTCTAAGGTAAAATACGAGATTCTTGTTTATTACAACTTGTTTTATTGATATCCCATTCACAATAATATTGTTGATTTAATACAGGCATGATTTTCCACTTTTTCTTAACATCTGTCTCAGTGACCCATGTTAGTATTGTCATTTTCATTTATGTTAGTTACCGAGGGTTAATGTACCTCGGTTTTACCCTGTTCGGTGACGCTTTTCACTTCCGTTTATGTGACTTCTAGTTGCATACGGTGTCCTATTACTCGTAGGACGCTCCTCTGGGTTACGTTCCCGTAGTAATTTCGTAGACAACTTCCTCAATCAATGTACATGAAGTTCTTAATTAGTTACTTTCTATCTATTAAAGACATCCGCACTGCTTTTATTAACACGTCTCTTCAATTCTTTTTATAACATTCGAGAAAATGGTCCCTGGCCCATATTTCACTAGGACCAACGCTCACTTTTCGTTTTTTTTTTTAATCGACTTATACTTTTACACCGCAACTATCGGTCCTGGATCAACCAAAGACCGTCGCTCTCCTTGAACGCCTAACAACTACCACTTTCCACGTTCTTACTATATCACCTCAGGGTCAAGTTCGTATATAAAATTTGTTTATCAGAACCCAACACTCTCCGATAAGAAAACGTGCACATTGGAGTATCTTATACCCCTTGTCTACGCTGTAACTATTTTCACTTAAAACTTTGCATGTTCGTTTTCTTACAAAGATAAATTTAAACTTGCATATCTAATCTAAACAAAGAAAATATTTCATTACATACAATATGTTCTCTACTAATAAAGAGTAAAAGTAAGTATTTACGATTGAAATAAAACCACCCGTTACAGCACCCCTCCTGTTTTTGAGTCAACTGAATAGTTGAATCGAAAACAGCATACTTGGAGCTTGCAATATATATATATATATATATATATATATATATATATATATATATATATATATACTTCGTACCAATCAAAACTGTCTCTAGGGACTTCGGTGAAACTAAAATTTTCCGCTTGATAACCAAAAAAAAAAAACTCGGCAATATCAGTTCGATGATATCTACAACAACGCAAGCAACTTCATATAAACCAAACGCAGACAGTTTACTCTATTCGAATGATGGAATTGGTTTGTCCTGACAGAATATATCCCTTCAAATTCACGACGTTATGCACCCCTCTGCTCTCCTTACTATCAGGATGTCGTAGTCCATATGCATTTTCCATTACTTCGCCGGCTATCTCATAAGGTCCTTCATATAACAGGAAAAATTTCTTGATTTCTTTACTGACCGCCGACGACTGGTGATGAGTTCTTAATAACACCAAATCTCCTTCATTATACTTTACTGGTGTTCTTACTTTCTCATCATGCCGTTGCTTTCTCCGTTCTGCTCGTTTTTGCAGCCTTTCTCTTGCAAATAAAATTTTAATTTCGTCATTCTTATCCTCTCTTCCTGGAAACTGTATTACACTCTCTATTAGACCCTTTTGAACTTCACCTCTTAGCAATTCCATGGGCGTAAATCCCGTACTGTCATGATACTGTCATGATGGGAAATATTCAGCCAAAGTTCTACTTGTTTTACCCATTTGGCCCAATTTGTGTGCTTCTCGTAACAATACGTTCGAAACAACCGGCCTAACTCACGCATTACCCTCTCCACAGGATTCGAAGCCGGATGATAAACTGAAGTCATCTTTATTTCTATGTCTTGCTCTCGGAGGCCTTCCTCCCATTTTTTGGCCGTGAATTGACTTCCATGATCGGATAAAATAATGGTGGGTTTTCCCGTTGTCGGTATATAATCTTCTATTAATTTCTTCAACAGAGTTCTTGTATTAGCTTTCCTAATTGGGTACAATCTCACATATTTAGTGAACACATCCAGTAATACAAAAATGTGCTCAACTCCTCCCGTTCCTCTCGGCAGTGGTCCAAATAAATCCACTGAGACTATCTCCATCGGTTTGGTTGTTAATACGTTCTTCATCAATCCTTCCTGTTTTTTTGTTTGCACTCTTGGCTTTCTGGCATATGTCACACGCTGAGACTATTTTCTTTACTTTCCTTTCCACGTCTGGAATATAACATTCCTTCTTCAAGGCAGGCGCAATCTTGTAAGTTCCAAAATGTCCCAAGACCTCATGGTAGTTTATTATCACTTCTTGTTCAATCTGCTTTGGTATGTAAACTATCCACCAACTGTCGTTTCCATTCGCCCTTCTAAACAGTAATCCTTTGTGCAGTCTAAAATTCCTTTGGAGATTTTGCTGTTTTCCGTGCTTATTCTCTTGTAGCTCTCCTTTTATCCACTCAATATGATTATCCATCTCTTGCGTCTCTCTTACGTCTTCCAATAATTTCTTCAATTTTAATTCAGATTCCGACGGCTTATTAATTTTCCCAATTATTTCAATCTTCTTAGTTTCTCCAGTTTTCCCATATCTAGACAGGAAATCTGCTATTTTATTTTCACTTCCCTTCACGTATCTTATCTCCAAATTATATTCTTGTACTTTCAACGCCCATCGTTGTAACCTGGCATTCAAAGACTTGCATGTTAATAGAAATTCCAAAGCTTTATGGTCGGTATATAAAATTATTTCGTATCCTAAAACGTAACTCCTAAATTTTTCACAAGCAAATACTACACCCAGTAGTTCTAATTCTGTAATGGAGTATCCTTTCTCGGCGGTTTTTAGACTTCGGCTAGCAAAAGCTACATTCATCATTTCACCATTATTTGCTTCTTGGAAAAGGTGCGCACCCACTGCGTTCATTGATGCGTCAGTGTATATTAAAAATGGCTTGTTAAAGTCGGGAAATTTCAACAGCATATCTTCATCGAACCCATCCCTTATCTCTTTAAAAACTTCTTGATGTTTGGCAGTCCATACCCATGGTGCATTTTTCTTCAATAAATCTCCAAAATTGCTTACGATATCTGAATAGTGATCTCTAAATATTCTGTAAAAGTTACAGACTCCCAAAAATGATTGCAATTCTCGCTTCGTTTTAGGTGGGTAGCAATTTCTTATACTTTTAATTCTGTCAGGGTCCATTTGTATACCCCCTCCTGTTCCGATTATCTGTCCCAAAAACTTCAATTGGTTTTGTAAAAACTTAGACTTGTTAAAGTTTATCTTCATGTTGTGCAGTTTTAATTTTAAAAATAATAATTTGAGCTGTGCATAATGTTCTTCCAGCGTTTGTGAGGTCACTAGTATGTCATCAACATATACAGTCGCAAAGGTTAAAACTTCTTGTCCTAACACATGATCCAAACATCTGTTAAACATAGCCACCGACACCTTAAGTCCGAATGATAGAACTTTGAACTGATAACTTCGCCCATTTATTAAAAATGCCGTGTACTTCCTTGAATTTTCATGTAAAGGTACATGCCAGTACCCAGCTGTTAAATCTATAGAGCTCATATATTTAGGATTTCCCATTTTTTCCAATATTTCCTCCAAATTATTCCCGCGAGAGAACTGCAAAGGAAACCGACCTTATTGAAATTCAAGCACTAATAGGTTTACTATATTTGGCAGGAGTCCTAAAATCAGGTCGCCTAAATGTAAAAGAATTATGGAACAACAATGGAACTGGTGTTGAGCTATGCCGACTTACAATGTGTAAATTTCGTTTCATGTTTTTGCTTCAACATTTGCGATTTGATAACATGGATACTCGTGAGGTAAGAAGAGAAATAGATAAACTGGCACCGATTAGAAATCTATTTGATTCTTTTGTTGAAAAATGTAAATCTGCATACACGCCATTCCAAAATGTAACAATCGATGAAGAATTGGAGGCTTTTCGTGGAAAATGCTCTTTTCGGCAATATATACCAAGTAAGCCGAACAAATACGGTCTGAAAGTGTATGCTCTAGTTGACTCTAAAACATATTACACCCTCAACTTGGAAGTTTATGTTGGTACACAACAAATGGCCCTTATGCTTCTGACAATTCTGCATCTGCATTAGTAAAAAGATTAGTAGAACCAATTAAGAATTAAAACGAAATGTAACTTGTGATAACTGGTTTACTAGTATCCCGTTCATATGCACACTGTATAATGAATACAAACTAACGTTTTTGGGCACCATAAGGAAAAACAAACGTGAGTTACCTCCAGGAATGGCAAACCCGACAACGAGGGCAATAGGATCAAGTATGTTTGCTTACAATACCTTCATCACATTAGTGTCATATGTCCCTAAAAAAAAGAAAAATGTGCTAGTAGTATCAACCCTCCACCACGACGATAAGATAGACAAACTGACGGGCAAACCTGAAATGATAGTGGACTACAATGACACAAAAGGAGGCGTGGACACTTTAGACAAAATGTATGATTGTGCTCGAAACACACGAAGATGACCAATGGTTATCCTCTACTCCATGTTAAATATAGCTGGGGTAAATTTCATGGTATTATATAATCTGCAGAACGTGGATACAAATATGACACGCCGAGATTTTTTGCACTTGCTGTGTTTCGAGTTAGCTGAAAATCATATGCGTTGTCGTCTAACTTTAAATAATATTCCTTGAACTATAAAATCAAGAATTAAAGAAATTCTTGAAATAGATAATGCTGTGCCTGCTTCTAATCCACCAAATACAAGGGGTCGCTGTAGCTACTGCGATAGAAGGCCAACGCGTTTCTCTTGCGTAACATGTGGGAAGTTTATGTGCCTGGAACATTTGATATCTATATGTCCAGAATGTCACAGCGAATAGTTTTAAGTTTAAACAAGTTATTAATCTGGAGTAAATACATTTATTTTAAGTTTATAGGTTTTTTTTGGTAGTTGTATTATGTAATGTCAAAAAAACATGTTCCTGTTTGTTTGTAAGTTACAAAATACATGTTGTTCAATTATTTTTAATGTTTCAATATAAATATACACATATAATTACAAATTTATATTCATAATTACCTTTAATTTAGTATGCGGAGTCACAGTCCGCAGCCAGTCCTGCATCGCAAAAATATTGCGCCAGTCCCGGAAGGTTACATATGGAATTAACAGGGTTAAACCAAAGCACCTATTGCAAACCCTTTAAAAATGCGTGCGAGCTCGATATATCGAGAAAGTATAAAAGTAACGAATATAGATATAACTAATACTAAGTCCGGCGAACGTATAGTGATAGAAACGGCTGATTTTAAATGTGTATTACCGGAACGCTTTTATGCGTATTTCAAAGAAGAAGAAACACGAATTGAAGAATTTACAACACTCCTAAACACGAAGGATGTGTTCATAAGTAGTTTGGGTGCAGCTGGCAAAACAACAAACATAACATTTTCTTTTTAATAGTAGCAGCCCTACCATATGTAAAATGGGCATACTTTAAGTAGAATCATTTTCTTAAACAGTGTTTAGTCATAGTGAAATTGTGAGCAAGTAAAGTCATGCAAGCAGCAATAAAATCATTCCTGGAATGATCCAAACTCAGAAGTTCACCGTTATATATATATATATATATATATATATATATATATATATATATATATATATATACCTCACATCATTGCAGTAACAATATGAATAATAATTTAACATTTTGTTGTTGGTGCTGTCAAAATAGTGATGGTAGTAGTAGTAGTAAAAATGAAGAGAAACACGATGAAGGTTATTCTTCTCCTAAGACTGACTGGACATCATCATCATTTCAATATAAGGATGAAGTGTATAAACAAGCAGCTAAGGAATACTTAATCGATTGTACTTATAAACTATCGAACGATACTCATCATGCAAAACATGTGGAAATTGGATACAGTGCACACCTCAACCTTGCACCAGTGGTGCGTATGGGGTGTGGTAACTGTGATCAAAGTAATAATAATGTAGTGTTGGATATGAAGGAATGGAATGAACTTCTAAGATGGCATTCATATGTAGAATTACAATTTTGCCGATCACAAGAAATTGAAAACAAAATTGATTGGTCTAATGTAAACGAAGAAGAAGATATAATCTATGATCAACATTATGAATCTCTATCCAGCAATCTTGGTATCTATTACAATTGGGAATTGATTAAAGGATATGACAGAATCTTAAAAACTGTTATGATCGAAAACTACAACTGCTGTTCTTGCACATTTTAATGCCCATAATGTTGAAGAACTATTCAACTTAAAGGATATAATAAGCTATAGATTGGAATTTCTTGAATCTTACAATCTGACATGTTTAGGTATAAATACCCTGCTTTATCCATCTAGTTAAACAATGTTATGTAAGAAGCAAAAGAGTGCGGGTGGTTTAGTGAATACTTTAATTAATAAACTTCTGTTTGAATTGCATTTACCTGGTTACTAGTATTGTGGTCCTGGTACAAAATTAGAGAAACGACTCGCACACAGTGACCCCGGTATTAATAAATTAAATGCTCAGTGCAAACTTCATGATATCAGTTACAGAGATTACCAAGATTTAAAAAGTAGACATAAAGCAGATGAAATTTTACAAAAAAAAAAGCTTGGGAGCGCTTTAAATTATTAGACGCAACGTTATGTGAACGAACTGTAGCTTTAGCAGTTCATGAAAGCAAAGTGAAAATTGGGAATGGGGTGTAAACGTCGATCTAGTCTGAAGAAGAAGAATAAATGCAATGGTGGAAATTTATTGCATTTACGGAAAACAATAGCTAAAAAAATTAAACCTAACGGAAATTTCACAGACACAATAATGTCAGCCCTTTCAACGGCAAAACGTGTGGTGAAAAGTTTAGGCGGAAAGAAAAACATTAAAGTTCCTAGGATAATTCCCATACCTAAACAAGGTGGGTTTTTACCATTTCTTATTCCGATATTCGCTGGATTATCAGCAATCGGTGCATTAGCTGGCGGTGCATCAGAAATTGCTAAAGCTGTCAATCAAGCTAAAAATGCTAGAAAATTGCAAGAAAAGACATCACGCCATAATCGTATGATGGAATCGATCGCTATAGACTCCACGAATAAGAAAGGTGGTGCACTTTATATAAAACCATACAAATCTGGTGGTGGTGCATTATACATAAAATCGTTTCCAAAAAACTGAATAGATTACCCGAAAGACCGCTAACAGATATTGATTTAAAGAAATACACCAAAAATGTACCCTACTTTAGGGATATTTTTATGAGAGATAACTTGCCTAAATTACCACGGAAAAATGAATCTGGAATTATTAACTTAGATAGTCAAAGCGGACCAGGTACGCATTGGGTTTGCTACAAAAAGCGCGGGAAAAAGGTAGATAGTTTCGGTAATCTTCGACCACCAATCGAAGTGATTAACTACTTTCGGGGGTGTAAAATTTATTATAATTACAACCACGATCAAGAATTTAATTCCTAACTTAAAGATTGCAATAGTTTCTAGTACAGGTGTTATCTGGTAACTAAAAACTAAATAATATAATAGAGCAATCGCGGCGCAAGATGAAAAATACCTATCACGTGATATTTACTCTGAAAGGAACTAATAAATTTGTTAAAATATCAAACATAAAGATTGAATGGTTCAAGATTTCAAGTTTTAAATGAGATTTAGGTGCAATTTGAGATTTGAGGATTTGAGCTGCAATAATAAGCTGACTATTTTTTTTTCATTCCGAAAACATCATTTTCTATTAAATTTACAAGTAAAGTAACTTCTGTTCTCAACGTAAACGAATTCGTTGCGTTAAGAAATAACAAACACCTACATTGTTACTGAATTAATAGCGCGTCTGTTAGGGATGAATATTTCAATATTATGTTAACTAATAACTATATGTTTGTTTTCTTTAGCGCGCCTGTCAGCATTATGGTTAATTATGACTATTATGTTTTGCTTACGAAGCGTAATGTGAAAAAAAACACGTAGACGACCTTACTTAAGGGAGGAAAAATGAATAGGCGGGCAGTCAGTCTATAATCTCTAATCTAATCTGTATACGCGTTTTGTTATTTTCATAATAATATTTTGGTGATCAATTTCAATAAAATTCTTTGAGTTATACGTTTATTTCATTTTAATTTTTCTTACAATCCAGTTGTTATATTAAGGTAAGTTTTTTTTAATCAATATGGCATCATTTTATTAATTATATTTACTAGTTTTTGAAATGCGGGTTCAAAAAAAGTCAAAGATATGGAGTTTTTTCAAATTAAAGCCACAAAATGAAGCCATTGCAATATGTAACGTATGCAAGGCTGAATTAAGTTGCAAATCAACATCGGCAAATTTAAAAAAACATCTTGAAAGAAAACATCCTACAATCAGTTTAAAACCTATTGACCAAAATGTACCAGAAGTAATTAGTACAATAGAAAAAGAAATTGATTTAACGATGCCTAGTACAAGTACTGCTGGAATTATTTCTGAGGCTCAACCTCAACTGTCAACTAGCAGTAGCAGTGAAACACATATCGATAAAAAACTAAAACTAATGCAAACTTCTGTACATCGCTATGTAGCACCAAAATCAGTGAGTTTAAATACAAAAAATAAATTGGACCAAAATTTGTTACAATTACTTATCAAAGGCTTTCAACCATTTAGTATTGTGGAAGATGTTGGCTTCAAAAATTTTGTTACATCTTTAAATCCAGCTTATCAGTTACCCTCAAGAAAAACTTTATCAAATACTCTATTACCAGCAGCGTATGAGCAGGCTCTTAATGAAACTAAAAATGTATTAAAAAATATTAAATTTGTTACACTTACTACCGACTCGTGGACCTCAAGGAATACGGTAAGTTTCTTAGGGGTGACTGCTCATTTCATTGATGATACTTTTAGAGCCAGAAGTGTGTTACTGGATTGCAGCCCACTCAACGAAAGTCACACTGCTGAAATAAAAAGGGTATTACGAGAGTGGGATTTGACGGATAAAGTTATTTTGGTGGTATCTGATAATGCAGCAAATATTAAGAATGCTGTAAAAGATTATTTAAAATTGAAACATTTAGGATGCTATGCGCATACTTTAAATTTAATAGCACAAGATGCGTTGAAACTGGCATCTTCCACTTTAGAAAAAATTAAACCTATAGTTTCTTCGTTTAAAAAAAGTTCCACTGCTACAGCTAAGTTACAGGAACAACAGAAGCTGTTAGGCAAAGAGCCAAAGAAGTTAATACAGTGTTCCAACTCGATGGAATTCAACGTACTATATGTTGCGTAGATTCTCGGAATTGGAACAGAGTATAAGAACAACCATAGCTCTTTCAAATAAAGACTTCCCGATCATTACATCAGAAGAGTGGGACTGAAAAAGTTAACAATTATACTAAAACCCCTGGAAGAATTGACAACTTTGATGAGTGGGGAAAGATATGTCATGGCGTCTTGAGTTATTATTTTAACTGACGGGCTACAAGCTTTATATAAAAAATTAGAACAAGCTAAATACTCTTCACTGTCAAAAAAGATCATAGCTTGCATCTTAGATGGCTTGAACCAAAGATTGGGAGATCTAGAAAACAGCAACACCTTACTTGTTTGTACGTTTTTAGACCCCAGGTATAAAAATTTAGGATTTTCTAATAAATCTACCAATGATAGGGCTAAAAATAATGTAATAGGTCTTCTCACTAATAAACTAAAAATAGCCACTGACATACCAAAGGACGATACCAAAAATAAAGATCCTGTCGCTAAAGAGGAAGCAGTGAACGTACCTTCCATTTGGGGAAATTTTGACCAAAAAGTTGTTCGTTATCAACCAAGCGGTACTTCCCAGTCTAGGGGTATAGTTGAAGTTCAACGATATTTAGAAGTGATGACCCGTTAATATGGTGGAAAGAGAAATCTTTCAATTTTCCAAATTTATGTGTTTTGGTTAAAGATAGATGGATTACGGTAGCGACCTCTGTTCCATGTGAGCGGTTATTTTCTAAGTCTGGTCAGCTGTTATCAGAGAGAAGGAATAGACTTGGACCAGAGAAAGTAAAACAATTATTATTTATAAATACCATTTTAAGCAATTAGTTTTTTAGGTCATATAATGTTTATATTTTTTACTTTTAAGTTCTGTTTTATAGTGTTTTTTATTTGTTAAATAAATGAAATTATTATCAACACTTGTTGGTTAATCATAACAAAAAGTGGCAATAAAAATTAACTGCTACAAAATGTGTTTTTTAAATTTCATAACTTCAGACAAGGAATATAAAATTACAAAGCGATTTACTGTCAACAGTGTCAATGAACTTTAAAATAAATAACCCTTAATAAGAGTAAGAAACTAAAACAACTAAACCGAAACTACGCATTAATTCTCATTAAATTCCCTTTCTTTAAAAAAAAATTACTTTACTTTATACAACGCCCATCTGGCATCTAGTGACAGTTTGTAGGAAGAAGTAAAAAAATATGTAGATTACTTTAGCTTATTTTATTGCAATATTCATATGCTTCACGGCGCTTTTTGGCGAATTTCGTTTGTTGGACTTACTTTGGGTTTCGTTACAAAAATAACGAAACAATTATCATCTGTGTAACGTTATGTTCCGTTCCAGTGAAATAACGTTACAAAATAACGTTAAGCATATAACGACACAGTACTATTATAAACTATTGAAAGGTCAACTGTTAAAGTATGCAGTGAAGGTCGTCTTAATTGCATTCGGAAGGTATAAGTGAAAATTAAAAAATAAAAGTGTAATAACATTTTAAGCTAATTATACAATTGTTTTATAATAAAAATCCTATTACAAATTACATTGTAAAACAGCCGTGTATATCATAATTATGACTCGTATTAGGTAAAAAATCACTGCTTGTTAATATCGGTATTGAAAAAGTTTGTATAAAATCAATTAAATTACATATAACATGGCATATATGACAGGGAACTCCAAAACATTTGATAAATCAGGCTGACTCTAATAATATTTTAATATCTAGGGGCCCGTGGCATAAAAAAACAGGTGATCTGATACATTTTCTATGCCATTTAGAACGATATTATAACATGCCACAATAGGTTCCAGCGCTATGCCGTACACGTATTCCTCTGTCCTTGAGCCCTATCGTAATTATAAGGTGCATTTTTTTCCCGTCCGAAAATGGCGAAATGAAACTGTACGGCATAGATTCTATATGATAGAGGAACCAAAATAGTTATTATAGAACCCAATGCCATACAAAAATGGAGATGCGGGAAACCGGGGAAATTTTTTGATTTTCTGATTTTTTCCCGCCCGAAAATGGCGACATGAAACTGTACGGCATACATTCTATATGTTAAAGGTACCAAAATAATTATTATAGAACCCAATGCCGTACAAAAATCGTGATGCGGGAAATTTTTTCATTTACCGGTTTTTGAATGGCATTTGATACTTTTAATGAAGTTATCTTGTAAGACTAAATATTATAATAAACAAATGCCGTACAAATGTGTCGAAACGTGAACATTTTTATTTCCCGAATTTTTCTTACCTGAAAAACGTCATCTGAAAATATACGGCATCTATTGCAATCTATTAGTTATCATATAAAATAATGTAGAAAAATAATGCCGTACAATAATAATAATGCGGGAAGCCGTGAAAACAGTTTAATTTTCCGAAATATCCTTGCCTGAAAAAAGGTCATCTGAAAGTGTACAGCATCTATTGCAATCATATTAAATAAAATCGAAAAATCCTGCCGTAGAAAAATATGAGTGCAGTAAGCCGTGAGAAAGTTTTAATATTTTGAAATGGAGCCATATAGAACATACGATTTTTTCTTAAATTAAATATTTGTATTAAAAACTATTTACCTACAAAAAGATTGGATCGGGAGATCGTGGGAAATATTGTATTGTATTGTATTGTTGTTTTATTTCTTTTTATTTTTATTAACCAACTTTTTATATAAAAAATGTCACTTACATACATTACAAAAAATGGCAACACCGTTATTTTTTTTTATTATAAGAAAAATTCTTCATCTGATTCTTCTTCTTCTTCTTCATCACTATTCATGTCAGAATCAATGTCAAAATGCACTGATTCCGACTGCATATTGTCATCATCGCCATCTGTAAAAACATTTATTTATGTTATTACTGCAATAATAAACAGATTGAATGTGCAAAAAAAATTCTATAATTTACCTTCTTCTTCAACATCCGACTGGATGACAATTTCATTATCAGAATCATTCCCAATCTTGTCCACATCTTCGTCACCTTCAGTAACATCCAAAACCTTTTCAGGGCACTCTTTGCCATCAAACCAATGGAAAATGCATTTATTTTCCTCAATTTTCCATCCGTAATTCAAAGGATTTAACGTAGTGGGATTTTTCACATTTGAATTACACCAAATTTGGGCAATATATACAGATATGCGATATTACTGTTCCAATTCTCTGCATGATGGAGGGAAACTCATAGCTTCCAACTTAGCAGTGCTTTTTTTAAAGTTTTCTCGTGTGCTTTTAGGGTTATATTTCTGATCAAATATCACTGCCCTAGCTCGATTAACGGTTTTCACCGCTTTTACATTATACAACAAGCAAACAAATTCTTCTATCGTTTTGAATACCTGTTCTATAACAGCTGGATCAGTAAATAAGTGCGAGTTTCCCATTTTTTGAAAAGCCTCTTGAAATATCAATGATTTTTGCAGCATTTTAAAGGGACGATCTTTACCCTTTCTAGAAAAGGCAGGGTTAAAGTCGCATCCCGTAAACGCGTGGAATGCGGCCAAGGTAGTACACAGCTGCATTCCAAGGACATCGAATAGGGCATTTATATCTATAACTTTGACATGATTTCCTGTACCCATTTGTATCCAAATTTCTCTGTTAATTATTGAGGCACCATTTGAATCTTCGATTAGAACTTTCAAATTTGATAACATGATAACTAAAATGTCTGTATCGGAGCATTTAATTAAAATTTTACTACCTTTCTGTACATTTGTGGCATGAAACACAATCTTCGTGTCAGCTTCTTCATGTCCGGCGCATGTAAAGTCGTCAGAAACCTCTCTTATTACATCATCCGATACCCTCCTATAACAATAGCATACTTCATAATTAAGAAATATCTTTTGTGTAGGTTTAATCAGTGACGATTTTTCTCGACTAGCCCAATCATTGATCAGGAACTGGACGAATGCCTGTTTCAACTTGATATTTTTCAACTCTGCTAAAAAGTTACTTGGCCGCTTCATCATTGGTCCTTCAATAGTGTAATCCGTTTCTCTACAATTATTCCTAATCATGTGCTCATGATCCTTTATACTAGGTTCAGGATACGTGTCAAAAATAATGTGCACTTCCTTTGCTGAATGACTCGTGACATGCTTTAAAAGAGATTCACTGATGCCACCAAAAGTTGAAGGTAAGTCTATAAGCGTATAGATAAAGAAAATCCAATTCCTTCGGTAACAATTTATCATTCAGTGGTTGTCTCATTAAAGATGCAACCAATTTCGATTTGTCGGTTTTATTAATAACCCCATTTAGGTGGCACAGAGCAAGAGGTACAGGCACTAAGGGATATCTTAAAACCTTCTCGATCTCTAGCTTTTTCTTAAGAGCGATGCCTAAAAGTCTACCAAATAAGTCTCTTTGAATTTTAACCTCTTCCACTTTGCCTCCTTTCTTCTTCTTGATAACTGCATTGCTAATCGTCAAAATTTTGTTTCTTGTTATAGGTTGTTCAAATCGTTTCGGATCAGTAGAGCACTCTTCCAAAAACTTGTTCTTCTGCTCTTCGCCGAGTTTAACTGCATTTAATAAAAACTCCTCAGCATCAGTATTTGCTGCCTGCCCATTTGAAATATAGTACAGCAAGTCTGGTTTCATATTAGTTGAAAATGGGTTAAGGCGTTCGAGGATGCGTTTTTTCAGTTGCGCGATGTCCTCTGCAGCTTTTATAATCCTATTTCTTCTCAAATCGTTTGTTACGTCATCATGGGGCCGTAGAAAAGCTTCATTTATAACATGAGAAATTATTTGGGTTCTTAACGAATGACTTTTGCTCCATCTACTGCGAGCAGATATAGAATTCGTCAAACATCTTGTGCGCTTGGCTGCATCCAAATTAATGGTAGTTTCTACAGTGTAATCTATGGGCTGCTTAGAAAAGGGTTTGCTCGTTCGTTTTAAACTAAAAGTAACTTCTAAGCGTGGGTGTGTGAAGAATCGGTTTTGTAAATTAACCAGATACAAAGTAAGGTACCGAGCATAGTTCTGATGGTTGAAGGTAAAAAATATATTTAGAAATTTATGCAAACTATAAATATATAGATTTACATCTCCTGTACGTACACTTCGATCAAACAATAGGTAATTATTAATGAAATCAACATACGTCAAGAAATATTGTGGCGTTTTACCATGTTCGCCATCAATCGTCTTTGACGGAATGTTTCATACCTGTCAAGAAGCTGAAGCAATTTAACATTATTTGTAGAGCGATAGGAAATAACTTCCGTACTTTGCTGTGTCGATGGCTCTTGAAATGTTTGTAAGAAATCGATGACATCTGGATCTATTTCGACATTTTCAGTTTCAATGAAATAATCAAAATGCAACATTTCAAGAGTAAGAGCTGTAAGCGGATGGATTCGCTTACACCTATTAGTGTTTTCCTTGCAAAAAGCCGCTCACAGAACCACTTGCTAGTATTCTAGCATCCACTAAAATTTCCGTCAGTCCAGATCCATCAATAAATTTGCCAACTGCCTTAAACTGCGACATGGACGTGAAAGGGCCTAAATGAATAAAGAGTTTTTCAAACTCCTTATCGGTTAAAAATGTATCCATGGTGTGTTGGATTTTAAATGCTTTTGCAGCTATCGCAAGGTCATAATGAACCTCAGCGTATTCTTGCCCACACTCTTTTGAACCCTTAATACTCTGCCTCATAGTTTCACAGCCCACTGAATTTTGAGTTGGCGACTGATTTATTGGTGTCAAATAAAATATGTCTTGCTTTTCACTTTTGTCGGTAATTATCTTCACATTAAATCCAACCCACATTGGTGTTGGTATTTTCAAAAAATGACTCAACATCCAAGTTCTGTCTAGCCTAATCACGTCTTGTAAATTTACAGGCACACTTTGTTCACCATGCACTACCAACGATCTTTCAAATGTCAACTTATGAGTTACACCTTCAAGACATGGTCTGGTTCATAATGTCTTCTCATTTTTTTTATGGGAGGCTCGCCGATGTCACTGTCACTGTCATCGTCTTCAACCTCAGCAATCGCAGTAGGCATAGAATTTGGAGAATGATTCTGATAAGCTATTCCAACCGTGTCATGCAAAGTGCTATCACCTGATCTACTTTCGATGTATCGATCGAAGTTATCCCATGCGAAACCGCTTCGCTTCTGTTGTTCTAAAAGCATTTCAGCTGGGCAAACATTTTTGTACATAGAAAGGTAGAAAGTACTTTCAGTTTCAAATTCCAGTGCTTTATGATACGATATGGAATGGCCATATGCGTTTAAAATATTTACAACCTTTTTACTGCTAGTTATACTTTTCATATCAAGACCTAAAGTTATATGTTTCGAAGTTTTTATTTTTCCTCTATGGACACCATAAATAATGTCTTGGGATAGTGATTCACAAAGTAATAACAAGCGGGGATCTTTGATTTTCTCACTTACGCCACCAGTCAGCCAAAGAGAGAAGAAGTCAAGTATATCTGTAGGAATATCGCATTCTCCTCGATGAGCTTTTTTGCATCAATATTACGGTCTATCTTTCTCTTCACTATATTTAAAGTACTTCGACGTAAGAGTAATGCGGAAGATTTAATAGTGTTAGTATCATTCACCATTTTCATGTTCATATTTTCTAAAGTAGCCGTAGTTGATACAATGTACTTTTTATTGTTATTGTATATGTACTTTATTTTCTTACCAAATCTAGTGGTTATGTCACTTTCTAAGGCTCTTGATCGAATGCCACGGGCAGTTGCTGCGCATGATACTGCTCCATTAGCAACTCACGAAACAAATTAGTTAGAAATGAAAATTGTTAAATGCAAAGTTTGTCGATTACATGATCTTGAATAAACTGAAACAATTGCTCTCTGGCTAACTGATACCTCGAACGTCTATAATGCCACTCCGTATTTTCCTTTTTTTGCTGACTCTTATTTAAATAATGTAATCTACAACTCCGGTGATATGGAATTGGTAACAGTTGCTGTTGATATTCATCGATTTTAGCAAACAAGGCAACATCATTAATTTCAGTTACCACGTTAATAACTGGTTCAAACGATTCGTAATTATCCCGTGCTCTTGAACAGCTACATGTTTGAATACTACGATTTACTGTTATTCTGCATTTTCCACAAAAAAACGCAAGGGAGTTCAGACTTGATTTGTCTGGAAGATGTATCTAAACTTCCTTCATTTTCGTCTCTGAAAACAAAATTATGATTTTGTTTAATTGCACTTAAGCATCACAAATTTGACTTAAAAAATTACGTATTTTAAAATGAAAATTAAATGTGCCCGATATATGTATGTACATATAATGTTTCATACAATTTTTGGGTAGCGGATAATCAGGTCCGTAATTAAATTTTCGACAATTTTTATAAATAATTATCTAATATTTTGGTGTGCTGAATCCAAATCCGCACAATCGCAAAATCCAAGCAAAAAATGCACTTTTTCTATAATTTCTATACTAAAACAGATTTGAGATATCTCCCTCAATCACAAGAATGAACCCAAATTTTCAAACCCACAAACCTCAAAACCACAAACTTCAAACACCCAAACCTCAAATTATACAATTCTTACCTTTGTTGTTCGAAATCACTTGACGCTGCTTCTTCCACAATGTTTTCTTTAATTTTTCCAGACAAATTAGTTAGTTGTTTGAAGCAACTTAGGTGATAAAAGCTGCGATCAATACTTTTAGGAAGCATTATACTATTAACATCCAAAGACTGTCGACCTTGTGGTAACTTTTTTCGGTAATCAATAGCATTTTGACATTTAGATAACATGTCGAGAGTTACTTTTTTTAATTTATTTTGTATCACATCCTCTGGCAATTTGCAAAAAAAAAACAAATATCCTCCTCTTCCTGCACATCACTATCACCGTCTTCATCGGCATTTGACATTGTAAAATCGAATTATTCACTATATACAGCTCACTAAATAAGTATAATTAGATGATATAATACAATAAACAAGATGGTATAATTAAATAAGCTGCAAACACGTGCACGAGAAAAGAACGCCCCGGGAAGTTTTACACGAATTATTCATAATATGGCTCCCCTCGCCCGTTCAGGCGACGTAGCCAGCGTGGGTATATACAGTGGAGGTCTGTATAATACGATGCGCTGTACGGAACTGCGCATGATGTACATGCATATGTGTGTATATGCGAATGCAAACGAATTCTTCATTTTTACTTGCTAATATTTTTATTTTGAATCATTTTTTATAGACGGCAACATAGTGTTACTATAGAATTTAAAGTAATGATATGAAAAATACATCGCCGTATAGTATCATGTAATCTTTTAACAAACATGATAAAATGGAATCTGAAATTTACATAATTTTTTATTTATATTTATACACTACAATTTTTGTACGGTATTACTTTTTCATCAACATTTATGTGCTGAAGAATTTACTGGTACAAATGCCGTATTTTATCAAGTTACGTTTTTCGCATAGGGAAAAATATAACCCTGAAATTTAGATAATTATTTATTTATACTCATATGCTAAATCATTTTTGTACGGCATTCCTTTTATATCTCGATATATATTTTAAATAATCCAATAGAAGTCATGCCGTAAATTTTCAGGTTACCCTTTTTGGGTAGGAAAATTTCAGGAAATCAAAAATTTTCCACGGTTTTCCGTACTCACTTTTCTGTACGGCATGTGTTTTACTTTCTTTAGACGTCTTTGACGAATATATAACAGCAATAATATATGTTATTTTTACTTCTGTTATTGATTTATGGATAATTTAAGAATGTTATAATTATTGAAAATTTCATTGTTACTTATTTGTTAATATTTTTATTTCTAAGCATTTCTTATGAACGGCAACATCGCCTAACTATAGTCTTTAATGCAGTGATTTGAAGAATTGCTTTGCCGTACAGTATCATTTGACCTTTTAATAACCGTAATGAAATTAAACCCGAATATTAGATAATTATTAATTTATATGTGTATGCACAACAATTTTTGTACGGCACTATTTTTACATGTTCATTTATGTGTTATAGAATCCAGTGAAACAAATGTCGTATATTTTCATGTGACCATTTTCGGGTACGAAAAAATCGGTAAATGAAAAAATTTTCCCGATTTCCCGCATCACGATATTTGTACGGCATTGGGTTCTATAATAATTATTTTAGTTCCTCTATCATATAGAATGTATGCCGTACAGTTTCATTTCGCCATTTTCGGGCGAGAAAAAAGCGCATCTTATAATTACGATAGGGCTCAAGGACAGAGGAGTACGTGTACGGCATAGCGCAGGAACTTATTGTGGCATGTTATACTATCGTTCTAAATGGGTTAGAAAATGTATCAGATCACCTGTTTTTTTATGCCACGGGCCCCTAGTCTATTATTATGAAAAACATTTGTCCTTAGCTCTTAATTCTTATTTACTAGAATACTTTTTACGATAGAGTATAATTATGCACTCTCTTTATAATAAACCTATTACAAAAAATCGCATTGTAAAGCAATGATCACTCCTGACAGAATAATGTTTTAAACTTCAAATGAATTCAATAACATACGGTACCTCAGACATCGAAAAAATTCAAGTGCATAGAACATAATCGACATGTTTTAAAGTTAAACAGATCTTATTAGATATTAATAACAACAATCATTTCATACGAATCTATGTAGTTCATGGAAATATGAAGAATGCTGATGATAAAAACAAGATCAAGTTACACGTTTAAGCCCAGAATAAAGAGTAGTCAGAAGTGTCACTCTTGGATATTCTGGTCTCGGTTGATATTCGCGCAACTGCTGTGCGCATACGTACGAGGACGAATAGTTAAATCCCAGAATAGATTCTGGGGTTAAATTAGTATATTTGAATTTACTGCGTTTTTTATTAACATTTCAATATGGCGTATATCGGCAATCAACTGTTAGATGCGTGTTTTCTTAATTATCTTTGAGTGTGTTAATTTTGGTCATTGTTTTATGGTGTTAATTGTTTTGTGATTGTTAGTGTGGACAGATTAATAAAATTAGTTACGTGTGTTGATAGTTTTTGTCAATACTAAGGATTTTATCTTTGACTGTTGTAAAAATGGGATTCGAATACTGTGCTGTGATCAATTGTTCTAATAATAGTGGAAACAGCAAACACTTGAAGTTTTTCCGAGTACCTAAAGAGGTCAAAAGGTATGTAAACCGTAAGTAATATATTATTAGCAATTAGCATTATTTTATTTCAGAAGGCAACAATGGTTGGAATGCATCGGAAGAACAGATCTAGCAAAAGAACCTGAAAAAACTCTTCTCAATAGGCGAGTTTGCAGTCAACATTTCCACGAAAATATGTTAGCGGGAATGTGTCGCTCAAGGTTACGAAAGAATGCTGAACCTACGTTGTTTGAAGAAGGCCAAGGGTTTAAAGGTAACTCGTTTAAAATGAAATTAATAATCCTGATTGTATCTTTTTAATTATTTTGATAATTTTAGTATTTTTACATTCTGGTTTTCTTATTTATATTTTTTAATTATTTTGATAATTTTTCAAAATAATTTTATTTTGTGCTTATTTCGCACATTATTTTATTTTTTATATTTTGGTGGCTTTGCAAACCACTTATTTTATTTTTGCTACATTTGTTAGCATGATTGTTGATATTTAGATCCCATTGTGCGATTGAATTGCCGACTTTGTGGGACATTAGTTCTCAGGCAGATTATCTTCCTTTATTGGATTTACAATTTGCTATTGTTACAATAGTAAAATTGAAGATAACTATTTTGAGTTTACCTCTGATCGTTAATTTGACGTGTAAAACTCATAACCATTGATAAGAAAACTAGTAATGTGTGTATACATTTTTATTTTTGATTGATTTAGTTATTTTGTTTTTCCTGATTTGTGTAGTGTTACTATTCTTGGACGGTGCTTGAGGACTTCGGTTCGCCTCGTGTCAACCTCGATTAGTTCACTTCCTGATTATGACGCTTTGGTAGTTTTAGGAGGGGGTTGTTGTGTTCGTAAGAGTGCTTCATCTTTCTCACCTAGATTTCGATTTATTTATAAAGCGTGCGTGTTAGTTAGGGAATGTTTGGTCTTGGACGACGACTGTGGAACAACATGAAACCTGAATCTCGTGAAGGGTAGAGTGGCCTCTCTTGTTCTCCACGACGAAGCATCCTGAGCTAATTTGTCAAGGAAATAGTCGTATCTTGGATTTACCGATTTTGACTCACTTAGTCTGGAAGGATTTTTTATTTATACTCTCGAGTGGAGTGGCGTTTAGCCTTGATTTTTTATAAAGTTGCACGATAACCGTTTCCGGGTTCCCTACCCACTGTCCCTTCAGGTCATGGTAGGTTTCGGTTTCCATTCGTTTTTTTTACCTTAGATTCAAATTTTTTTACCGGTTACTCATTTTGCTCTCCTGATGGTGGTTTGCTTCACTAACCCCACCAGTTAAAGTTTTTTACTTTATTTAAGGTTTCGGGTCCTTGATTCTCGACTAGTGGCGTGTGCGGGTGGTAGCGCGTCATTAGCTTTTATGGTGTTGCGAGGGGTCTTTCCTGACCGACATCACCACTTTTTCCGTACTTTTTCGTATATTTTCTTTATATTTTCTTTTACCTTTTGCTTATATTTTAATTAGCTTAACATTTTGTGTTTTTTTAATTTTAATAATTTCATTTATTAGCTTAGTGTTTGGAATCTCCGCTTTGGTGATCTCCGAGTCCAAATTTTAGGAGGGGGTGTGTAACAACCTTTTTTTGTGTTGTATTAAATAATACTTTAATTTTAGATCTTTTATTCATTTAGTAGTAAATATAAGAAAAGTTTTTAAGTTTTGTATGAGGTAGGCAACTTAAATTGCATATCTTAATAGTACATATTTTTTAAGTGAATACATTTCATAAAGATTTATATTTCCCTTTCCTTAGGAATGGTATTCTGATCATTTAAAAGCCGCGCAATGCGTAATAACTAGCCTTTTTCTTTTTCAACTCACTTGCTGCTAAATGTAATAGCATGAAGCATGTAGTTGTGGGGTATTTTCCCTAAATTTTAGTGTAAAGTGCCATCGGTAGATGGTAAGTTATTTTTTTTTCTCATTATCGTTAAAACTAAAGCCCTTGATTTTTTTAGGCACTTTCTTTTTTTTTACTTTTTACTTTTTACTCACTTACTTACTATTACACTTTTATATTTTATACGTTTACACCTTTTGCATACTTTAATAATGCATATATTTTTTAATTGTAATGGAATTAATTTTTAATTTTTACTTTTAAAGTACCACTTTTATTAACTACCTTATTTTACTTGGTTTACATCATAAATCGCAATTTTTTTTACATACTAAAAACTTCAAAGTAATGCATTAATTATTATGGATTCGAATTATTAAGAATAAATTATCAAGATAATTCCAGTGGGGTGTGGCTGGTAACCTTAGATCTGGAGATTGCACCACAATGATGCTATAATAATTTCATCTAGTTGACCGTTCCGTTTCATGTGTCACCAGCGGTAATAAAATATATACAGAACTGTTCAAAGGTATGATTTTTTAGTAATTAACGAATAGATTTAAGACCTTTTCCATTACAATTGATTATTAAATAAACGTTAGTGTGTCTTGTAATTTTATTTTCATTTTGATTAATGTGGTATTATTATTAACAAACTTGGTTTAGCTGTTCCAATAACGTATATTTAAAAATAGCTTAGCGCCCGAGGTATCATTTTATTGTTTTTATTTACATTACATATTTTTCTTATTAATTAAGTATAGGTGAAAATAATTAAGCAGATGGGAAGCATGCAGTATTTCAGGTATGTTAATTAAACTCAGTATATTAGAACTCTCCCTTATCTTAATTTACCGATTGAGCCAACGGCAGTGGCGTTTTATTTATTACATCATCGCTTTTGTTTTAATGTTATAATTTGGCCCAGTTATAATGTCATAATTTGGCGCCTTTTAATGTTATACAGTACTTGCAAGATATTATCTTCAACGCAATAGTAAAGCTAAATCATATTGGACTAAGGGTTCGCTCTTTAATAACTGATCAAGGTTCTAGTTTTGTGAAGTTTTCAAAAGATGTAGGAGCCACTCCAGATAAACCATATTTTATAGTAGATGGTAAAAGAATATTCCATCTGTTTGATACACCACATCTTTTGAAATCAACTAGGAATAATTTTTTAAAATATACGTTTATAAGTGATAATGATAATATTGATTTTAAGTATATAGAAATGTTATACAATAGAGATAAGGAAATGTCATTTAGAATGGTACCTAAGTTAACAAATGCACATTTGGATCCAACACCATTTCAGAAAATGAATATAGCTTTAGCAGCTCAAGTACTTAGTTCTTCTGTAGCGACAGGACTAGAAACACTAATTTCATTTGGCTATTTGCCACAAGCTGCAATGGGTACAGCCAAGTTTGTATCTAATATAGACAAATTATTCGATGTGTTAAATTCTTATCAATATGCATCCAAGGAATTTAATAGACCTTTTGTGGGAAGTAGGCAGCAAATAATTTTTCTAAATAGTATGAAAAATGAATTTCAAACCTTATCAACAGCGTTGGTAAGGATGTTACAAGGACAATGAAATTTTTAGACGGTTGGCAAGCCACAATTACAGGTTGTTTGATGTTATGGGAAGATTTGCTACCGACTACAAAAGTAATTTTTATGAGACGACTAAGTCAAGATTGTCTTGAGAATATGTTTGGAAGTATAAGGCAAAAAGGAGGTTTCAATTTGAACCCAACACCGATTCAATTCCAGTATGCATTTAAAAAAAATTTTTGTCTAAACTTCTTCCGACATGTAGACGGTGCCAATTGCATCCCAGATATTGATGAACTATTAAATACCTTTAATATTGAAGAAGCGACCAATGCAACAGAAGTTATTCTCGCAAATAGTCTCAAATAAAATATATTTAATGAAGTGTTGCATATTAATCCCAATGATTTAATTTAATACACAGTTACCTGCGAAAAACGCCTTAGCCTGGGTCTCTGGATACCTAATGAAAAAATGTTTAACAAAACATATATGTGAATTATGTGAAAAATTTTCCCAAGAAAATAGTGAAATTTTACAAAATGAAACTATGGTGTGCTATTTTAGAGCCTACGAGAATGGACAAAAGAATACATTTGGAAACTTAACAATGCCACCTAATTCTTTTTATTTGTATATTTTTCATTTGGATACAACATTTTGTGAATTATTTCCAAAACTGTCAATTGAAGACAATATTGGCCATAAAATAAAACTTGAATTACAAAAAATTCCTTTTGCAAAGCCTTGCAACGATTTTAATATTGATTATCTGTTGTCCCTTTTTGTCCGAATGAAAGTATTCTATATTCTCAAATATGCTAATAGAAGTTTCAGAGAACAAAACCACGGAAGACAGTAAGACCAATAAAAAATGTATAAACTTACTTCATATGTAAGAATTGTTATGTATTTTAAGATATGTATATATATATATATATATATATATATATATATATATATATATATGTATATAGGGTAAAATTATTCTACAGCCAAGTTTTAAGTTAAAATTAATTTAGGAGTCACTATTTTATATTTTATTCTGTAACTTTGACATGTGTAAATGGATTAATCCTATAAGCACACAAATAAACTAAGAAAGCACTTACACTAAAGGAACTGTAAAAAACCATAACCTAAAATAAAATAATTCATAGGACAATACTGATGACATTTGATCATACAAGTAACGTGCAACGCTCTTTGCTTAATCCGAACTTTAAGTTTATTTGTAGTTTTGCAAATTCATCAATTACATTTAGTAGTCGTTTTAAAATTTGGAGTATTTCATTCAATCTGGCAACATACATATATGATTACATCCAATACGAAATGCGGCAACGTTTGTCAGTTACAATGCGCCCAGCAGCTGCGCGTAGGTCAACTTGTGACCACTGAGTGACACTTCTGACTACTCTCTATTCTGGGGTTTAAATATGTATAATGTTGAGAGTAGTATTTTCTCTCAAGGTAGAATAAGTATGCTGTTGTAAATAAATTTCGTATATAGATAAAACACGCAGTCTTCAAATGAGTATTAATAGAAATATTTTTAATAACATTTTTTCTTAGCATAATAAATAGACATAGACCAATACACGTCAGCTTAAACTCAAATGTACATTTTAATAGTATCTTCCTGAGGACGAATTAAAGATCTAATTACAAAACCAATCAGAAGGCCCGAGCTGAAAAAACAAGAAAATGATCTACAAGGTAATCACCATAAATAACCCTAGCTCTAAACACAATCCCAAGCATTCTTAAGCTAGCCTTTGATCGAAGCACTTGTGCCTAGAGAAATTGATACTTAAGAATATATTCGCGCGCGCGCTCCTCGGAGCAAATCAAAAAGACCCTTACGAGCTGGATCTGTGCAGTTTTCACTGCGCATATCCGGTTTTCCAAGATGAGCGACGACGACTCGAGTGATTACGACCTTCGGGAATCCATGAGGAACGTACTCCTCGATGCTGCAAGAACTCAGATCGAGTCACTTAAACTGCAGAACCAGTACTTGGAAGACAGATCAAGGACCCTGGAAGACAGGATTGTTAACCTTGAACAAACCATAGAAGAATTGAGGCAGGCTCTGACCGCTACGCAGACCCCTGCAACGGCGCCGATCCCTGCGGCGACTACCACTGAAACACTAAACGTAGAAGACCCTCCGAGACGAAAAAAGAAGAAGAAGCACGGTCCGAAAACGGAACCCGCAAACGAACCTTCGACTGACGCACACACCACTCACATGGAAACAAATACCGAACCCGAGCCAACAACACAAACGAACAACGACGCCCCTTCTGACGACGAAGGTTTTACAACCGTGACAAGGAAAGGCGGCGTAAAACGCCAACGCACAGAAGTGGAAACAAGTGCCACCCCACAATCAACGACCGAGAAGATACCACCTATCATCCTTCACGATCAACAAGATTACACGAAAGTCCTAGAAAAACTCGAAATTGAAAATATCACACCCAAAGCAATAAATACGCTCAAGACCGGAATAAAAATCCTCCTCAACAATGCGGAAGATTATAGGAAGGCAACTACAGTCTTAGACAAAGAAAAGATCCAATTTAACACCTACCTGCTGAAGGAAGATAAACCACTACGCGCGGTACTTAAAGGCGTCCCTCAAGACGACAACGCAATAACTTCGATACATTTCGAACTCACACAAAAGGGGTTCGAAATTGAAAAAATAAACAGGATGTACGCGGGACCTGACCGCAGGAAAACTAGCATGTTGCTCGTCAGTCTGCGCCGTTCCGAAATTGCAAAAGAGATCTTCGGTTTAACTTCGATTGGATACTTAAGAATCCGTGTAGAAACACCACATCGTCGAACAGGCATTGGGCAATGCCACAACTGTCAACGATACGGCCACAGCACAAGCGGTTGCCATGCCTCAGCGAGGTGCGTAAAGTGCGCGGGGCCCCACCACACACGGCAGTGCACAATTAGCCGAGAAACCGGAGAACCAACAAAGTGTTGCAATTGCTCCGGCCCACACACGGCAAACTTCCGGGAATGCCCGGCCAAACCGGAACACGAAATGAAAACTCAACACAGAACACCACCACCAACAAGAGGCGTGGAAAGTAACACCACCTACGCGCAAATCGCCGCAAGCTCTACACAAACAAAAAGAACTGAAGACGAAGATTACGCGCTAGTCATGCGGATTGTTAAAGCCCTCAGGCAAGAACAGATATAAACAAGACAAAACAACCAAAGGCCGTCAAATGGCCCATCCAAGGAACCATCATTTATAACCAAAAAGATGAAGGTATAAAGGAAAGCACTCCCGTCATACCGCAACGAATCTATAAAACAGGACAGGAACAATCCCAAGCCCAACCCCAGTCCGACCCCTAGTCCGAAATACATCCCGCACGTTAGCAACTACAAAAAAAGACCGATAAATCATTTCTGTCAAAAGGCTCTTAATACAACCAAAAGGGCTAAAAATACAGTCAAGGGTTGAAATGTACGTCTCTCACGTAAGTGAGCACAAAAATTGCTGTCAAAAAAGGCTCTTAATACAACCACAAGGCCTGAGAATTCCATCAAGGGTTGACCTCTGAAAAGAAACCATAAAAAAATAAGGGTGAAAAAACGCGTCCTACACGTGGGCGAGTAGGAACAAAAAATAATTAGGGGTTGAAAAAGGCCTCCGAAAAGAAACCATAGGGGTAAAAAATACCAGCTCACACGAGGGTGGTTATAAAATAGTGGTGAAAAAAGGCCTCCGAAAAGAAACCATAAAAAATAATGGTGGAAAATATGGTCTCCCACGTGGGCGGTCTTGTGACGTCAAAATCCAAGATGGCGGCGAAAGGTGCCTCCCTTCTACTAGTGACCTTTCTAACGATTTCCGAGGATTATGTAGATATTATTTAAAAATTTGTGTTACAGTATTTTTCCGAGGGAATGTATTGAAAATTTAGAACGAAATTTAAGGCAAAAGAGAGAAACTGATATACATAGTAACAAATACATCATTTTCAAACTGAACCAAATTCAATATGCATACATTTAATATGTAATAATAATAGAAAACGATTCGTTGTTTTGTATTATCGATTTATAGTTGTTGAAGAATAAATTATGGTTATACCATTGCTCTTTTACTGCAGAATAAAAAAATACGAGTACGTTACCGTTTTCTCGAATATCTTCAGGCTTTAAATTTAATATTGGGCCACAGTTGCAATTTGCTTGCGTAATTTGTTGCTAGAAATTGCTTCTGGATATTGCAATCGTATTTTTTGGTTAATGATCGTAATGCCACATCACCTTTTCCCCATTTGATCTTGCTATCAGGCATAGCAAAAACATAATTGTTTTCTTTATCCAGAATATATTCATCCCGATATTTCAACAATGCATTGATCATAACTTCAAGCTCTTGTAGTATTAAAATAACCACAGCCCTAGAGCCTTTGCTACAATTCAAAACTCTCTTGTAACTGTTAGTTAAAGCTTTCTGTGTCAGTTAATACACTTTCAAAATCTGTATAATCACTTTTTGTTTGTCTGGTAATCTTCTATTTTGAGATATTGAACATCTCCAATCCTACGTCTGTTGAAAATAATTAGCAACGATAACACGCATTGATTTAACAGTTTAAATGCTTTTTCATCATAATTGCCATTGTTTAGCTGGTCTACTACTTCTCCATCCATTTTTGTAACGGCATCTCTGAATATTTTTACATCATGTACTAGTGGCAAAAGCAGAGGCTTGTTCCATCGCATTTCTTGTTCTTTATTTGCTAACGAGCCCATCTCAATATTCCATCTTGACTCAACAAAAGATTTAAAGTATTTGATATTGGTCAACCAAGTTTTTGCATCTTCAGTCGATTTACATTTAAAACCTCTGCTTTGCTTCAAAATTAAGTGTATAAATTCATCCGATACTCCTTTCAAAGACGTCCCTAAGTGCATAGCTAAACTTGGAGCTGTTTTCTTTCCATAGTCAAAACCAACTACTCGTCTAGCTGCTAACAACACGTTATCAAAATGTTTAGGATGTAGTAGTTCCTTTAACGTTATCATGTTATCATTTGTAATTTCGCGAAAACTCAGCAAAAATCTTGAAATCTCGCGCATTCTATTGCTACAAGCGTAAGCCATTCGCTCTCTTTTGTGCCTTCTTAAGTAGGATTCTCCGAAATTCGCAATTAACAAATCTTTTTTTGCTTCGAAAGCTATATCGTCCGGTTTCATTGAATCAAATACCTAAAAATAGACATAGTTTTTATAAATTTAAGTTTCATCCGCACCTATTCTTTAACATTAAGTTTTGAAATGACGTTGACCGGATCCAATGCATAAGCCGTTACTGTTTGGGAGCATGTAAGTACATTTGATGTAGAACTAGCTGAGTCTCTTGAGAAACACTTTTTAGCGTGCCTGCTTAAATAGTTTTTGGAAAATATTCCTTTACAATATGGGCAAGGATAGAAAACACTATTCTGTCTATATCATCTGTTACTATAACCTGACGGTTAGGTTTAACCACACTAGTTAAGAACAAATCAAAATTTGTATTATCTCTCAATAATTGAAAAGCTCTTCTTCTCTCTTTACTTCCTTTTTATACTTGAAAATATCAGTTACTTCAGATTCATCTTTATGTCGCCTTTGTAAATGACGCATAAAATTTTTATTTGGGATATGGTCATCGCAAAATTTGCATTTGAACAATTTATTTGTAACTTTCTTTTCTCGCTATAAAAAGTAACTTACTTCAAAATTGTTTATGTATGAAATTAACTTACCTTGATTGTATTTGTTAAAGCTTCAGTAACTTGTTCGGGAATGTTTTGTTGCAAATTGAAAATACTGCTTGAAGTAGTTTCAGAAAACCCAATTTTAGTTTTTTTAACAGAACTTTGACTGCATTTCTATTAATACGAAAATAAAAGGTGGTCTTATAATTGTCTCGTTAACACACTAAAAATTGTTTATAATCTATATATATATATATATATATATATATATATATATAAAGGTGATTTTAAGTTGATGCTTTTTAAACTGTGTATAGAACTAATTAAAATAAACAACTTTTCAAATAACATTTTTAATTAACTCAAAATAAAAGGTATTTCGTTTTAAAGGAATAAGCAGTCAAGTTCTATTTCAAATGACATGTTCAATGATGTCACCATTCTGTTCTACACAACGCTGTGCGCGATGTAACCACTGTTCGGTGACAGCGCGTAATAACGAAATTCGTTTTGTTTTAATTGTTGCTGCTGCCTGTTCTATGCGCCCAATTAATTCTTCCCGCGTGTTTACCGGTGTTTTAAAAACTAACGCTTTCATGTAACCCCACAGAAAAAAATCGCATGGTGTAAGGTCTGGTGAGCGAGGTGGCCACGCAACTGGCCCATTTCGACCAATCCACCTGTTGGAAAAGTATAATCCAAGAACTCCCGCACTTCTCGTCTAAAATGAGGAGGTGCATAGAACAGGCAGTAGCAACAATTAAAACAAAACGAATTTCGTTATCCCGCGCTGTCACCGAACAGTGGTTACATCGCGCACAGCGTTGTGTAGAACAGAATGGTGACAACATTGAACATGTAATTTGAAATAGAACTTGACTGTTTATTCCTTTAAAACGAAATATCTCTTTTATTTTTGAGTTAATTAAAAAATGTTATTTGAAAAAGTTGTTTATTTTAATTAGTTCTATATACAGTTAAAAAACCATCAACTTAAAATCACCCTTATATATATATATATATATATATATATATATATATATATATATATATATTATATATGTATACAGGATGTTTGGTACATCGATGCAAAGATTTAAAGTGATAGAATACGTGATTTTGAGCCGATTTAAGCAAACATACCCATATACCAAGTGTTGCCGTTTTGAGATAATGCCACTTTTAATATTTCTTGATTTTACCGTGTTTTCTGCAAATATCGAAGTGTACAAAGTAACAAGCCGTCTTATCGAAAATTTATACTAAGTTTTTTATTCCTTATGAAGTGATTGTTCATATTCTTTTATCAGAAAAGCCTAATATGTCTTTGGTTCTTGCCTAGAACTTCTTAAACATGAAAGTTTTAATTTGTAAAAGCAATCACTAAAATTCAAACGTGGATTTAGTCTAACATCTTTCGTTAATTTTTTCCAATTTCAGTAAAACTTCATTGGGCAATGGTCTTTAAGATAGCATGAATAGATTTACAAAAATTTTACAAACTGGAAAATTGAATTTAATTACCAAAGTACCCCTAGGCGCATTCGCCAAAACGTAAAATAGCCCTTCATTATTTAGTTTAAATAGTTTAAAAAAAGCAGATTTTTAGAAAATGTCCGATTTATTAAAACATTAATAGTATTATTATTGGTGTTCAAAATTAGTACTGCACGAGGCAATATTATATTGAGTATCAAGAACAGTAAGGGACGTTTACCGGCCGCCGGCCATGTTTGGAGGCTGAGCGATAGCGAATTTGGCCGGAGACCGGTACAACCCTTAATGTTCGTGATGCTCATACTGTTTTTGGCACGATTGTATTAAATTTACCACAATTGAAATTATTTCCACTAAATAAACGAAAAGTCAAAAGTGACGTTTTAAATAGCAATGTAGATTCACTTGAAAATAAACTCGATTTTGCTAAGAAAATTTTACATTCCAGTGTTAGTGAGGTGAAAGAAATCTTGAATTCAGAAAGTTTCTGTAAACTCAAGTACTGGGTGGAGCGATAACCGCAAAACATTTTCTAAAAATCTGCTTTTTAAACTATTTAAACTAAATAATGAAGGGCTATTTTACGTTTTGGGAATGCGCCTAGGGGTGGGTATTTTGGTAATTAAATTCAATTTTTCCAATTTGTGAAAATTTTTTCTAAATCTATTCATGCTATCTTAAAGACCATTGCCCAAAGAAGTTTTACTGAAATTGGAAAAAAATAACGAAAGATTTTAGACTAAATCCACGTTTGAATTTTAGTGATTGCTTTTTTACAAATTAAAACTTTCATGTTTAAGAAGTTCTAGGCAAGAACCAAAGACAGTTTAGGCTTTTCTGATAAAATAATATAAATAATCACTTCATGAGGAATAAAAAAACTTAGTATAAGTTTGCGATAAGACGGCTTATTACGCTTGTACACTTCGATATTTGCAGAAAAGCACGGTAAAATCAAGAAATATTAAAAGTGGCATTAACTCAAAATCACCTATTATATCACCCCTTTAAATATTTGCATCGATGTACCAACCACCCTGTATATATAAATAGATTATAAACAATTTTTAGTGTGTTAACGAGACAATTATAGGACTACTCGACTACAAATATTATTTTTATATTTATCATTTCTAGTAGTGTTTATCTTATTAAGAGCAAATTTAGTATACAGTGAGGAATGTTCAGTTGGAAATGATGATGAGAAATTTATAATTTTTATTATGTGTTCCTAGAAGCCGTTCTTTCCCTGCAATGCACAACTTGCAAAATATTATCAGTTGGATACCCGCTTTAGATGATGTAATTTCTTGATGTGGCCCAACGGACACATATTTTATAGGATTCTTTTAAATATGTACCTAGTACTGATATAATATATATATATATATATATATATATATATATATATATATATATATATATATATATATATATATATATATATATATATATATATATATATATATATATATATATATATACTGTTCTGTTTGTTTGTTTACTTTGTTTATTACTAACTGTCTGTTTTTGAGAATGTTCCTTCCTTCCTTTCACTTTAGTTTTTAGAGAATGTGATTTGTTTTTTTAAGCCAAATGTGCCTTAAACCAAAGTTTTTTACTTTAGTAAACAATAGTTTTATAACATATACTCTTTTGTACTCTTATTTGATACCTAGTTCTGACCTTTAAAATATGATAAAAGAATATTGAAGTAATCCAATTTTACTTTTTTTTGGGTCGAAGTTACCCAGGAACTGTCCTATTTCGACAATCTACTAAAATACATAGGATGTCGAAGTTACCTCATGTACCGGGTAACTTCGACACCAAAAAGAGACCAAAAAAAGGGGAGGAAGGGAGTGAGGGACAAAGCTGATATTTACGTGGTTGAAAGCCAAGACATCAAGTGTTACAACCGCACAAGAGTCAACTGTTTCTAGTTGACACATTTTGGTGGGCGAGGCTAAATATGTCAAAAACCTATCGAAGTTCCACCGGTTTACGGTACCTGTTAGTTCGGTTATTCTTATTTACAGATAATTAGAATCTAGTTTAAACTGTTTAAAGACAGGTAGTCCTCGCTGTGAATTTAATTTGTGTAGTGCGTTTTAAATATTTCTTAATAATAAAACTTTATAATTTAATAATATCGGGTAGGTAATTCACGTTTTATTAACTTAGCTGGGTAAAAAATTATTTGCTATAAGCTTAATTCCTGTACCAATGAGGCGTCTGATAAATGTAGATTTTGGTTTCCGGTTGTTAGAATTAACTTGTAACATTATTTACAATATAACAAGCGATTTTTTCCAAATATTCTCGAGAGGTTTTTGAAAGTAGGTATATGTACCCAGATATTAAATAAATGTAAACATTTTCAATTAAAAAAAAACGCAAAAATGTGCTTACTAAAAAAATTTTCTCAAGATATGTACTTCTACCTCAACGGAATAAAAATTTTGAAAATTTAGGCGTAGGTGGCAAACACTAACAAAACTGCGTTTCATTCATAAGTTTGGACAGTGTCCGATAAACAATAATTATTTTTAAAGAGTTTTAGTCGGTATAATTATGAAAAAATTAGTCAGTTATAAAATAATTTATTTTGAATACGATTTTTTATTTAACAAAAAGCAAGAAAAAAAGCACTGTAGCTTATATTAATTTCTACACAATACATAGGTACGTACTTAGTTTAGTTGTATGTTAATTGTGCATAGGTGATGGGCAGCTTGGCTGGTAATGGTAAAGTTAGCATTCCCAACTGGTTTACAATTATAGATACTTAAAAAGAACTTTGAGTATGCTTTTAATAAATGAATTAGTCGAGAATCAAGGACCCGAAACCTTAAATAAAGTAAAAACTTTAACTGGTGGGGTTAGTGAAGCAAACCACCATCAGAAGAGCAAAATGAGTATCCGGTAAAAAAATTGATTCTAAGGTAAAAAACGAACGGAAACCGTAACCTACCATGACCTGAAGGGACAGTGGGCAGAGAACCCGGAAACGGTCATCGTGCAACTTCATAAAAAATCAAGGCTAAACGCCACTCTACTCGAGAGTATAAATAAGTATTAAAAAAAACAATCCTTTCGGACTAACAATAAATAATCGCGAGATTTGAGGTCGAGAAAGAGCGGTTCAATTACCCTACCCCGGTGGTCTCAAACCAAGCCTCCTAGGTACATAACACAACTACCACAGTCACGTTCGATAAGTGAGTCAAAATCGGTAAACCAAGATACGACTATTTTCATGGCAAATTAACTCAGGATGCTTCGTCGTGGAGAACAAGAGAGGCCACTCTACCCTTCACGAGATTCAGGTTTCATGTTGTTCCACAGTCATCGTCCAAGACTCAACATACCCTAACTAACACGCACATTTTGTAAATAAATCGAAATCTAGGTGAGATAGCCAAGAGAAAGGTGATGCACTCTTACGAACACAACAACCCCCTCCTAAAACTACCAAAACGTCATAATCAGGAAGTGAACTAATCGAGGTTGACACGAGGCGAACCGAAGTCCTCAAGCACCGTCCAAGAATAGTAACACTACACAAATCAGGAAAAATAAAATAATTAAATCAATCAAAAAATAAAAATGTATAGAAGCATTACTAGTTTTCTTATCAAAGGTAAAGAGTTTACACGTCAAATTAACGATCAGAGGTAAACTCAAAATAGTTATCTTCAATCTTACTATTGTAACAATAGCAAATGGAAAATCCATTAAAGAAAGATAATCTGCCTGAGAACTAATGTCCCACAAAGTCGGCAATTCAATCACACAATGGGATCTAAATATCAACCATCGTGCTAAACAAATGTAGCAAAAATCATGCTCACAAATGTAAAAAATAATTAAGTGGTTTGCAAAGCCACAACAATATAAAAAATAAAATAATGTGCGAAATAAGCACAAAATAAAATTATTTTGAAAAATTATCAAAATAATTAAAAATATAAATAAGAAAACCAGAATGTAAAAATACTAAAATCGAAAAATAATTAAAAAGGAATACTAAAAAATAATAACTAATGTGGTTTTAAATCCTTAACATGAAAAACACCTAAGGGTTTATTATCAATAGGGGTGGCCAATCGGTACGTAGTTGGACCTACCACTTCAATAACTTTCGCTTCAATAAATTTTGGAGCTAACTTTTGACTATAATTTTTAGTCGCATCTGATAAAGTAAAATTCTTTTTCCAAACCAAATCGCCAACGTTTAATTTCAACGGACGACGTCGCAAATTGTAAGATTTTGAATTTCTTTCGTAAGCTGCATGTAAATTTTTGTTTAACATGTTTAAAAATAGGTGAAAGTTCATTTAAATCTTGAACTAATTGTTCACGGTTAGTAATAAATAAATCATCCTCTTTGATATCCTTTAGTCGACCATAAAAATCTCCAGAAATAGGAACTGTCCGACCAAACGCCAAAAAGGAAGGTGAAAATTTCGTAGACTCATGAACAGCGTTACGAATAGCATGCGCAATTTTGTGAATTTCAACATCCCAATCCTTGTGATCATCTTGAATATAAGATCTAATCGCAATACCTACTACTTTATTAACTCTCTCAACAAAATTTACTTGAGGGTGATAATTTGCATTAAACCAAACGGATTGAACTTTGTAAAAACTCATTAAATTTTTAAATTGTGAACTTTTAAATTGAGGACCATTGTCCACCATACAAATTTGAGGAACACCGTATACTAGAAATACATAATTCTCAATATATTGACAAATACTTTTAGCAGTAGCACTGCGCATAGGGTGAATCAAAGTAAATTTAGTAAACCAATCACAAATAACTAATAATACTGTGTTTCCACTCTTCGATCTAGGAAAAGGACCCACTAAATCAATAGAAATACATTGAAAAGGATAAGAAACATTTTTCTCTTTCCCCATAAAACCATAATGATTAAATTGTGAAGACTTGCTTCGATTACAAACATTGCAATTCCTAATATATTTCGAAATATCTGACTTCATTTTTGGCCAGTAATAAAATTCTTTAATTTTTGAAAAGTTTTAAAAACACCAAAATGTGATGATGTAGGATCATCATGAAATTTTCGTAAAATATCTTTCCTTAAAGATTTTGGAACAACTAATTTCCATTCCACTAAATTCGATTCTATGTTTAAATCATTAGAAATAAATTTGTAGAGTTTATTATCTTCAACTCTCCAATTAGGAAATAATTCAGGATTTTTAGAAACATTGGCTAACATTTTCTTATACCAATCGTCTAAATTGACAACAGAAAATTCTAAAGAACTAACTTCCAATTAATTTGAAAAAAAAATCTTAAGCAGGAATACTAACTAAAGTATTAATATTGTCATTATGTGACAAAGAAATAAAATAATCTAAATTTGTAATTCATTAAATGGATTCAATAAATTCTAATAAATCGTTTAAAAATTTAACAATTGATCGTATAAATATAAAAATAAAATTATCAAAAGTAATGTAATTCAAGAGTTTCAAAATTTAAATAAATGTATTAACAATTGAATGTTATGAAGTTTTTCGTTTAACAAAACCTAAATATGATAATTGAGATTTACAAAATTCACATTTATCTTTTAATTAATATTTAACTTGGCATCATTTAGCCTTTAAAAGTACTTAAAAAACAATATCGTTTAAATAACAAAAAACTGAATGGGATAAATCATGACCTAGAATGGAATCCATAAATCGCTGTAAAGTATCATAATCAAATATTGAATGCATTTTTTAATAATTCCTATTACATAAAATGCAATCAAAGCAATTTGGATTAATCCTTTTAAATTTAATTTACGTCTCTCATCTATTAACCTTTCCGTTCCATTTACAATTAAAAATTTTTAAATCTACTAATATAACGCATCAATATAAAAAACATCAATTAAATAATTAAAATTTGTCATCGTAAAAAATATTATATAACACACAATCAATAAAGTTCCTTATATAAACACATAAAATACCAAGCGTAGTAACACTCCTTAAAATTCTGTCAACTCTACATAAAATCAATCAAAAAATATAAACAATCACAAGTGGGAATAATTAACATTGAAACAACAGCAATTCAGGTCCCTTTTTCGAGCCCCAGTGTAACATTAAACAATAAATTTCAAGTAATAAAAATCAAAGTCAAGTAATAAATTTCAAGTCCCTGCACGTCGCGCCAAATTATAACAATAATTAGCTTCCAAATTATAACAAAATAACTTACAAACGGAAGATTAAAATAATGTTATTTAAATAATGTGCCTCTGACTCAGTGGTAGATTGAGATAGGGAGAGTTCTAATAAATAATTAAATTAACCTACCTGAGATGCTAGTTCCCTCTTTATGCTTGATTGTTCCCACTTAATAGCATAAAATGTTATTAAAAATTATGAATAAGATAATAAATTCTCGAGCGCCATGTTATCTTTAAATCAGGAAAATAACAAAACCCTAAATAATGAACAATAATAATTTTCTAAAATAACAAAAATTAACAATGTGCAAATAAGTTTATTTACTCCATAAATGGATTGTTAAGGAGAGGTACGAAAAGGTTTTAAAGCTAAGCTTAATAGATATAAAATTTACCACAAAATTCCTCAGCATAATATTTTCTATGGACAGCTTCCTGTGATTAACTACGGATGCGGAACGGTCAATCAAGATGAAAGCGTTTCTACTTCTTCTTTCTTACTCTGGATGTTTTATTGAATTAAACTTGCATTTTAATATTATATTATTATTTTTCTTCGGAGAGAAACTTGTGTAAATAAGTTACTTAAGAGCCATTTGTAATATAAATATAAGTACGTAACATAAAAGTGCAAAATAGAAGTAAAGTAGAAATATTAACGTGGTTAAAAATTAAAAGGTGGTGGTAGTATAGTGCCTAAAAACAAACAAATGCTTAATTTTAAACTACAATGAGAAAAAAAAAGAAACTCACCACCCAAAATATGATGGCACTAATATAAAACATTAAGTTAGAATCATTCTTATTGCTGTTAACAGTCAGCATACACTGAATTACTCAAAAGCTTTCTGAATCAACCAAGTATAAAAGTTTTCTTGCGTTGCGCTGTTACATAATATCAATCCAATTTTTTTAAAGAGAGGGAATTAAAACTATTTATGTAATAGTACACACAAAAGATTTGTTCTAGAAAATGTAATTTAAGTTGCCAGTTTTCACGTTTACATGAAAATAATTAAAAACTCCTCTAATTTTAAGCCAAATAAATTAATGATTTTAGATTAACGTATTTATTAATACAACCCCCAAAAAAGGTTGTTACATTTCTTCCTCGCAAACCCATTTTTTGCGTTAACACTCACAAATAGCTTGTTTTCACTTTGGCTTCAATTACCGAATTTGAAACATCGATATATTTGCAAATTATTAAGTTAAGAAATGTCCACAGAGTGCAGTAGACAAAAATAAATACATTTTTTTAAGAAAGAAATGCTCAAAAATTAAACGATTAAAATGTAAATTGTTAATGGTTAGTTTAAACTATTCTTTTGTAATTGTGCATGCAATAATATTTAGATAATAAGGTTTGAAACCAATTAGTGTAGAAACAATATAAGAATATTGAAACTTCCACATAATGGATTTAAAGATATGTCTACATGTGTAAGACGATTCAACAAAAGACCTCTGTCTAATACTTAAATTATTTCTATTGTATAGGATTATGGGGAATATTTAACTACAGTAGAAGCTCGATTATCCGAAATAATGTGGACCGAGCTTATTTCGGATAACCAATCGGATAATAGGAGGACATAAAAATAACACAAAAGTTGCTTTCTTAATAAAGACAAGACTTTATTCATATATATATATATATATATATATATATATATATATATATATATATATATATATATATATATATATATATATATATATATATATATATATATATATATATATATATGTATATATAATATATATATATATATATATATATATATATATATATATATATATATATATATATATGTACTACAATATGTATCCACATACGTATACATATGTTGGTATGTATTTAGTACTCTAAACAAGAACATTACATAATATCTGTATCAAAAAAAGAACAAATGTCCAATTGCTTTTGTTTAGATTGCAAGTGGTTCTTATAAGCAATGTCCTATAATCAATAATACGTCAGTAGAAGTCGCAGTTGGTTGCTGTTCCACATATAGCAAAGCCTTTTCCAGTGCTTCTACGGCCGCTGAATGAGATATTTTAGGAATTGATTCCTCGTCATCATTGTCGTCGGATTCCTTGTTGTCGTTATGCTGCACTTTAGCTTTGCCACTTGCAAGAATTATGAGTTCGCTGTCTGTCAACTCATCTTCTCTGTCGTCACTTATTACCCACGCATTAACATATTCTGGAGTAACTTCTTCACATCCCTCCAACTGTTTAACGAGATCGTGTAAGTCGTTGTTTTCGACTTCACCGTCTTCCATACGTGTTTCCGAATTTCCTTCAATTACCTTGGACCAAGATTTTTGTATCGTAGAAATTTTAACCTTATTCCACGAATCTGCTATCCAGTAAGCTACGTCCTTTAATTTAATTTTCTTCAAACAGTTTACAAGATCAGCATCCTCGCTAGAGGTTTGCTGTAATATTCATTCTAGTAAACATCGCCGGTAATTACGTTTTAAATTTTTCAAAAGTCCTTGGTCCATTGGTTGAACCAAAGAAGTAATGTTTGGAAGAAGAAACATAACTTTTATGTCCCCACTTATAAGTTCGTTTTCATTTGATGCGAAGGAGCATTGTCTATTAACAAAAGGGCCTTCCTTGGATGTCCGCATTTTTTTAGAAACTTTTCCACTTTTGGAACAAATTCTTCAAAAAACCAATTCTTAAACAACAAGCTGTCCATCCAAGCATATTTTTGGTTTTTGTAATAAACTGGCAATACATTAGGAAGAATGTGTTTGAAAGCTCTTGATTTTGCCGATTTTCCTACGCACATTAATGGAAGCTTGTGCCTCCCAGAATAATTACTGCAGGCTAGAATTGTTAGGCGTTCCTTACTTTTCTTGTATCCGGGTGCAGAACGTTCATTTCTAGATGCCAAAGTTTTTGAAGGTAACATTTTATAATTAAGACCGATCTCATCGCAATTATAAATTTGGTCTAGCGTTAACCCTTGCTCTTCTTTTAATGTCTTAAATTGAGCTTTGAAGTCTGCAACTACAGATGTATCGGCCGATAATTTTTCGCCGCATATTTTTAGTTGACGAATTCCATGTCTTTTTTTCCATCTACCCAGCCATCCATCACTGGCTCTAAAATTATCGGGTGCTTTAATTACCGGGAGTTCTTCGCTAAAGTCGACCGCTTTTTGTTGCAAAATAGGCCCAGATACTGGTACACCGCGCTCACGCTGTTGTGTAAACCACAAGTACAAACTGTTATCTATTTTTTCAAATTTCCCCTTTTTCATACTTTTCCGGTCCGCCACGGGGCTGGTTAAAATACTACACCATTGTTCTATTTTTGTACGGTTCTTTTTCCATTCACAAACAGTACTTACGCCGACACCGTACTCATCTGCCACGTTTTTTAATATCTCGCCACTATCAAGACGATTAATAGCCGTAAGTTTGTCTTGAAGCGAAATTACAACTCTTTTGCGTTTAGGCATGTTCGTGCTTTTAAAGTTTCCAAACAACTAAAGTGAAATGTAAAACTTTCCTTGTTGTCTACAAGATTAGTCACACAATAACTTACTATAAATAGCTCAGGCACAGATGACTCAACTAAGTGAAACTAAAGTGAAATGTAAAACTTTCCTTGTTGTTTACAAGATTAGTCACACAATAACTTACTATAAATAGCTCAGGTACAGATGACTCAACTAAGTGGGCCCTTCTGAGAAACATCGGAAACTGCAGACGCCGAATTTCGGATAATGGAGCGAACAGTTTATCACCGTTTCGGTTAATACGGCGGATTTAAAAATTGATTGTATTTCGGATAATGCAGCGTTTCGGTTAAGCGAGATTCGGATAAACGGACTTCTACTGTATTGACAAAAGTAATATAGAAAATCGGAAACTAGTATCAGTTTTCTAGAATTATTTTTTTTCAGTTTGAATTCGTATCTTCACTTAAATGTGAGATAAGCTTCAGGTAAATGCTACATTTTATATTGTAGTTGCCAAGATTTCAATAAATCGTAATGTTAAAATTCAGCATACTTTTAAAATTAAATTTTGCGTGAATTACTAATATTGTATGTACCCAATAATTTTTAGGTTTTAGGTTAAAATAATGTGTGACTTATGTTCAATTAATTACATATTTACCTTTGAACTTATTCGTTAATAACAAAAACTTATAATAATTTATGTTCAATTAGCTTTAACAATCAAGTAATACATAAATGGTTACTATTGGCAAAATTTTAATATTAAATCTCTTATTCATGAACATTATATATTATTGTAACGCGTGTGAAGGTATAAAATGTAAAACTATCTACTACAGATTACCATTTTTGTTGTTGAAAGTTACAAATTTAAAAGTATTTGCACTTCTTTCAACTCTACATATACAATTTATTATGTTGTCCTGGGCTTCGTCAACTACTTGGCCTGGGGCCTGGGGTTAACATATAAACGGTCATTGTGGAGCCCGTCGATTACATAAACCGTACGCTCCCGAGCCCGAAAATACGTTACGGAGCCTGTCTGCGGGTTCCATAGCGTACCCCAGTGTATATCATCATAATACGGTGGTAGATGCAATAAAACGCGTAAATTCGAAGTTTTTGGTGGACTCCACAATATACCATTAGCATAACCACTATATACAGAATAGTGCTAAGCATCTCGTTGTAGAGGGCGCATTTTTATACAACTGCTGTGGCGGGACTAACCGGGTGTTGTTTAGCTCACCTCATGGCAACACTGTTCGGGCTTTATAAGAGCCGCTTGGTATATTATGAACTTTGGATTGAAGTTTGAACGCATTATAATGACTTAACTTTCTATTTCTTCGCTCTCTTGCAGAAAAATATTAATGACTGAGGTTCTATTTTGTATTTGAATATTGTACTGCAGTTGTAAATAAAATGAATTACTTATAGATAAATTGAATTATATTTTTTAATTAAATATTATGTTATTTTTGTCTATATATATTATAAACATAAGCCTTAACGACTACCCACAAATACTGGATCGTGCTTTCGGATAAATTTTTCTACTTCGTCTTTTTTTGGGGGAAATTTTATTTTTTACATGGTGACGAAAGTGTTCCGATATTAATCGTTTTTGTTCCGTCCATCTTTCTCTTACAATTTTTGATTTTTTTTATTGATTTTGGATGTTTTTTCTGCATTGTCTGAAATTTAGGATGTACTGTAAAAAATTATTATTGCGGAGAGATATACAAAATATACCTAATATTTTACTAGATCTGCGTTTTTTTCCATTTTTTGATATTTCTAATTCCGAAAGAGAACGTTCTGTAGTACTACCTAAAAGTGAATTAAACGTTATATTTGCAAACATAAACGTTGAAAATGTACCTGTGACATTTTTTGTTTAATGTTTTTTTTGTTTTCTCACGCTTTCGTGCACATTATCGGAACAGGAATTGATTGTTTCATTATTTTGTTTCTTTCGTTTATTTAGTTTTTTGGTCATAACCCGTCTATTTTCATTGCCTTTAACGCAGGGACCGAAATCCGACGTATAATGTGCATTAGAATTAGAACTTGAAGATGAATGATGCAAGTTATCTGGGTTTTTCTCTTCGTCTCCGTCAGATTCTTCAGCCTCATCATTTTCAGATAACTCAATTTCTTACAAACTTTTTCCTTTATACCTGGTCCCTTCTCCTTTATTGATCGCCAACAATAGTTTGGACACCTTTGCCGTTTGATAAATGCCCTGAGGTAATCTAAAACAATATAATTACTAAGTAGCAAAAACAAGAACTATGATCTTTGTTGCGATTCAATATTAAATCGTAATTCTATTGCCTACCTATAATATGATTCATGTGTTTTTTTGGTGTGACCCATAAAAGTAGCAAATTGTTCCATTTCCGCATTTGTTACATTCAATACTTGAATAATAGAGGCAATTTGCTTCCGAAGGCGAGTGGATGTAAATAATTCTTTGTTCTTAACCTGTGATTGCTTGGCTAACTTTTGAATCGTATGATACCCGCTTATCCATTTATTTGGAGTTTTTGGCAAATAGATACTCGTTTGTTCGAGGAACGCAATCCTTTCTAACACCTAGCATTATATCGATCCAGTTTTGCACCGATTTGGAAAACAGTATCGGCACTGGCTTACTACCTTTCCCCCCAGTTACAACACGTTTAAAGTTTTACACCAATATTTGTTCGCTTTTGGTTAAGGTGACGAAAAATTCCTCTTGTTGAACTTGCGTTTCGTTTTTACAATATGTTTCCACTTTTAGAAATTGAACTTCCCCTATATGTTTTCTATTTAGCAAAACCACCATAGCCAAGACATTTTCTGATAATCGTGTATATTCCTTGACCAATTTATGTTTTTTTAAGATATTTTCGCTTGCTTCCTTTGCTTCTTTTACAAGATACTTTTGAAATTTCATTACATCGTTTGTTAATGGCAACAGCTTTGGTTTCTCCCATTTTTTTTCGTTCAAATCTTTTATGACTAAGCTTGATTGAATTGAATTAACGAATAAATTTTTGTTATGCGGACGTGATTGACAACTAAAACATATGGGCATTTTTAAAATCTGTCTCGGCGAAAGTAAGTAAACGAAACTAAACCAAATTTCATTTTTATCAGTATCGTTTAAAGTAACCGATATCATAATTCAGTCCTTCATATAATTACCTACTTTACGTTTTTTTACTAAAATATTTTTAATGCAAGTAATTAGTAGGTATCTCGATTTTTAACTTTAAGTACTAGAGATCGCCATTACATATCATAAATACTTTGTTTTCATTTATTATAAATACATTGTGCAACTATTTAGATCTACTTGGTACCTTAATGGGAAAAATGCGATAAAATCCTCAATCTCATTAATGGAGAAGGGTGCAAATGTCTATAAAAAAGAAAGAGACCTACTAATTCGACCGAAATTGAATTATGTGTAGATACATACATCATCTAAACTGTTTAGAATACAAGAAATGCAACTCCGGTATAGTTTTTTTTGTACCTACCTGATCAATTATTGGAATTAAAAAATCTGATGTTTCTTTTGATTCCTGAGATGTTGTTGCGGAACAGATACTAAAGTCTACGCTACTTTTCTAAAAAATTACACGTTTTAAATTATTACAATTTAAAATTGATTAATAAATTAAATATACTAACCTCAGTTGTATTAGAATTACAGGATTTTTTTCCTGCTTGGTTTTTTCTTGCTCGCGGTAAAAGGATATGGGTTTTTCTAATTCAAAGTATTCCAATATTAAACGAGAATACAAAATCCCACCAAAAACATTTTCATGTAAAATGTTGCCAAGACTATGTGGCTCACACTGTCAAAAAGTTATCAGATCTCATGTAGAGCCAAGCTTCTAACTCTACACGCCCTAACTCTACAAGTTCGAACTTCACAAGCTCTACACCTTAGTTAAAATATGTGGTTTGGCCATTTCGTTACTACAAGAACTATTGTATAACAGAAAAGTAATGAACAGTGAATAAATTTCTCACTTTACGCCCATGTGAATATAGCAAAATGGCCAAGTCACATATTTTGACTAAGGTGTAGAGCTTGTGAACTTGTACAGTTAGGGCGTGTAGAGTTAGAAGCTTAGCTCTACTTGAGATTTGATAACTTTTTGACAGTGCGAGCCACATAGTCTTGGCAACATTTTACATGAAAATGTCTTTGGTGGGATTTCACTTCTTTTTGTAAGTTGCTTATGACAATATTTTTTTGTTTTTTTTTCCTTTTTTGTTTATCTGGTATAATCCAAACCAAAGTTATCAGGGTTCAAAAAAACGGCGAAGTGCTTCGAGAAAAGGTAGGTAGTGCCCTTGCGCTTCGCTTGGCTGGTCTTGTTTTTAGTTGCTAACGACATATAACGGCATGTAAATGCTATCAAAAGTAGCATTGTAAATGAATCAAAATTGTGCTAATATCGTGGAGAAAATAGCTCCTTTAAAATATAGTAATAATATAAAAAATAATTTACCTTGGTATGATAGTGAATTAAAGTCTGTACGACATAAGAGTGCAGATATCTACTTAACCCTTAGATAATAGATAACATTCAATACTTAACCGAACAGGTGCTTCGCCTACTACTGTTACAGTGGCTACCAAAATGTTTTATTAGGAATTACTATATGTATTAAATGAGTTCTGATACAAAAATAATAAATGACTCAAACACACCAAAGTAAAGTAAAAATTTTTTTCTTTTATTATTCGAGTTATTTAATGATTACTTACTTTGGAAAATTTTGTTGGGTGGCGAAACCTCGACAAAAATACGAATAAACAAATAATCATTATCTTATTCTAAATAATCTGAAATCAGTTATCAAATTACTACTGATATTATACTGCCCTCCTCTTAGCTCCGCATTTTGAATGTTTTGAGATAATTTAGATTTAAAGTTTTATGGGATGGTGTTCTCATTAATTTGAATTAAAAATGAATTTTAAAGTACCTAGTTGAACCTCATACATAAAACTTTTATAAATTGTTATATTCTAAGAACGAAACTTGGAAAATACAAGTCCTGACTAACATTAACAAAAAATGCAGGTATTTAGAAAATATAATAATAAGGCAATTACGCCGTTATTGTAAATTCCGTAATTCGTTTATTCTGAATTGTATGCTTTCTAATGATCATTTACGTTGTTTATTATTTGATAATTATCGACAGGCCGATAACAAATAATAGCCATTTTGAGAATTAGTTTCGTGTCAGGACATTTGCGACCCTAGACATTTGCGACACCGTTGAAAATCAAGATATTTGCAACACTGAATTAACTGCCGAGACATTTGCGATCATCATTAAAATAGTATATAATTAAGAAATAAGTATGTACATATTAAAGTCGTTAAGTGATTAAAATAAATTTCAAATACCTCTCTCATTAACATCGCCTAAGTGGTGGAAGCCTAGACATTTGCGACCCTCGACATTTGCGACACCGTTGAAAATCGAGACATTTGCGACACTGTAAACGGAACCGCATAACACAAAGAGCTAAAACTATTGGTGTTCTGAAAAAGTGAGGTATACCAAACTATATCTTAGCTAGTGTTTCTATGTATTACTCATGCAAAAATTGGAAAAATCTAATCGTAAATAAAAAAAGTTAGAAGGTGTTTTATATATATATATATATATATATATATATATATATATATAGTTGTAGCTTATTGATGGGTGGAACAGAAGGTTCGTGGCTAGCTGCTCGAATCGGTGTGGATAGTGGGTCAACGATAGTTGTCAAGAAAAAAAGATAAGGGTGCCAGAAGCTTAATTGTATATTTTTCCGAACCACAACGAACCTCCAAAAATCCAAAATATAATAAAGCGCTTAATTGTGTAACTAAATTTAAAGAGGATGACAATAATATGTATATGTATCTATAACAAAAAGAAAATTAAATGTCTAAATGGTTTTAAAGATTCGTATAAAAAAAATAATAAATAAAAAGTAACGTGATTATAAGCCAAATAACACAAAAAATATAACTAATTAGTGGCGCTAACAAACAACGCAATGACTAAATTAAGCATCCCCAAAAATTATATTAATTTATTATTATTTTATAGTAAAATCATAATATCGATGGCTAAGCGCACAAATGTGTTAAGTGCAGTTTCCTTTAAATTGAGTTAAGTGTGCTATCTCACGCATTTTCATATACACAAATGTGCTAAGTGATACCTACAATAGTTTAACTTGTATATCCATCTGCCATTTGTGGTTGTTACTTTTAAATTACAGATTTCTAGACCATATGTGTTAAGTACAATATCCTAGCACTTAACACATTTGTGTTATAAGTAAAGGGAGGTTAGGTTGCTGTTATACTTATAACTACCTACAGTATTCAAGCAAAATAATTACTTTAAGTGTGTTTTAAAATGACGTCAAGGGGTAACAAAATACTCAGTATGGTGTTAACCAAAAATGCAGACACAATTACCACTACCAGCCATGCAGGTAAAATTTTTATAAATAAGGTATACTAATAGATTTCTTAAAATATTGAAATTATACTTTAGTTCCGATAACTGTTCAAAATAATGCGGAAGTTCCAAAGAAAAAAATAAATATAATTTCTAATCAGCTTATTGTATCCAGCAATTCAATAGAAGTGATAAAAAATATTGATGTACAAAATCCTGTTAAAATGAACAATACTCAGTCGGTTTCTAAAAGTGGAATGATAATGACTAAAACATCTAATGGTTCCGAAAACATTTCGTTAGTTACAGGTGTATCAAAGAATAGTGTTCTGATAAATAACGACAAATATACGGAAACCAAAATAGACAAAATGAAACCTGTTTTAAAAAGTATTGTAAACTTGCCTGGGTCATCTAATAGTGATATAAATGTTACCAATGACGTAGGTGAGCAAAGTGATCCGTATGCAGATTCCTCAAGCTCATATGAGCCATCTGGAGAAAGTGATTCAAATTCAGGGTCCAATGAAGAAAGTCATTTATAAAAAAGAAATCGTTTGAAACGAAAAACTGTTTTGGAATCTGAAAAAACAGTTAAGCGCAGACGCCGAAGCAAAAAAGCAAATAAGCAGGTTTGGAAAAGATCCGTTTGTAAAAATCTTAGACTAAGTGGAAAAGAGTACGTCAACAGAAGTGGTAAAAAAATTTTTAAGAAGCAACCTAAACAAGTTGACTGTTCAAAGTGTCGCTTTGAATGTCAAAAGAATATTCCGGAAAATCAAAGAGAAATAATATGTCAAGAATATTATCATTTGGCAGATTACCAGCGTCAAAAAATGCATTTAATTTCTTTAATGCAAAAGGTACCGGTTGCAAAAAAACGAACCTTACCAAAAACAAAAAACCGATTGACATCATGGCAATACTATTTAAAGAATGTCGATGGCACACGACAACGTGTATGTCAAAAATTTTTCTGTGCAACTTTCGCTATTTGACACCGAGTTGTAGAGACCACCTCAAAGAGCGTTAGTACCACTGGACTATTTGTTGGGATAGACACTCGCCCTCCTAATGCTACGTCAGATGAGGCAAGAGCATTGGTTAAGCAACACATTAATTTGTTTCCAAGGGTTGAGTCACGTTATTGCCGGCGAGATTCTAAAAAAAGTTATTTGTCATCTGACTTAAATATTTCAATTATGTTTAGATTATACAGGAACGATTTTTGTCATCAAAATAACATACAACCTGTTTCTCAGTATGTATATCAAAACATTTTTAATGAATTTGATCCATCATTGGCTTTCTACCAACCAAAAAAGGACCAATGCTTTCAATGTAATGCGTACAAGGATGCAAAAAATAGGACTACTGTAGTAGAAGAAGATCACAGAAAGCACAAACAAAGAGAAAAAGAGGCAGCGCAAATGAAGGAAGATGATAAGAAACGTTCTGCTGAGGAAAAAGGAATATGTTTTCGTTCCATATCATTTGATCTTCAATCCATTTTGTCAGTACCACATGCCGGTGATAAACAAATATTCTACAAGCATAAACTCAACGTCTATAATTTTACTATATACGACGCTTCAAATGGAGATGGATATTGCTATGTTTGGGACGAGACGCATGGACATAAGGGTAGTATTGAAATTGGTACGTGCATTTTAAAATACCTTTATTCTCTTCCTGAAACTGTATCGCATGTTGCATCATTTTCCGATAACTTGTGGTGGCCAAAACCGCAATAAATTTGTGCCTGCCGCAATGCTGTTTGCAGTAAATCATATTGATCATCTACACACAATAGATTTAAAATTTATGGAATCTGGACATTCCTATCTAGAAGCAGATTCAATGCATGCGACAATTGAGAGGACTAAACGGCACAAAAAAATTTATTCAACCCGTGAATGGTGCTTGCTGATTTCAACAGCACGAATAAAACCCAGACCATACCTTGTAATTAACTTAAAATATGCGATTTCTATGATTTGAAACTTCTGGCTAATGAGATAATTAATAACACCTGTGTTAACATGGATAAAGGAAAGGTAAATTGGCTCAACATTAAATGGTTACGTTTCGAAAAGCAAAAATCGTTTGTAATCCAACACAAGTACTTTTTATCAGATGAAAACTTTTTACAAATAGACGTTACTGAAAAAAAAAGGCTTGGGAGAAACAAGAACAGGGAATCGGTAACTTTGAAAAAGAAATATAGTTCAAGATTACCGGTCTCAGAAAAAAAGAAGAAAGACTTAATGTTTTTGTTAAAGAAAGAAATTATTCCAGAGGATTACGCAAATTTTATCACTGATATTCCTTCAGCAAAAGATTTTGCAGTAGAGAACAGTGATGAAGAATATTATTAGTGAATAAGTTGAATTATTTGTTTTTTTTATCGTATGTAAAACAATAACAAATTTAAAGCATTTTATGTTTTTGTACTTCTTTTATATAGGAACCAGAATAAATAAAAAAAATATTACTTGTATTATTGTTTGAGTAATTATTGCCTTTTAAGTAGCACGTGTGTTAAGTGCAATTAATAAAAGGAAAAACTGGTCCATTTGGATAATGATAAGATTTTTTTAAGTTAGTTGTCCATCCGTTAATAGCCAATAAGTCTTATTACCTTTTAATATCATCTTCGTGATCTACAATTTATAACATCTAATTTATTTCGGTTAGCAAACTTGAATTTGTAATTATCTCAAAACACAGTTTAAGCAATTAACACATTTGTGCGCTAAGCCATCGATATATAACGCAGTGCTCGGATAGGCCTCGCAAAACACGATGATAATAAAAAGAACTTGAAAAAATATTTCTGTATAATGCGCAAAAAAAAAATAAATTGTTCTAACCTCACACACAAATAAAATAACAGAGAATTTATAATTGTAATTGTTAATAAAATTATTAATTAAACTTGAGAGAATAAATTGAAAAAGGGAAGAAAATCAAACTAAAGGTGTTCGAATCTCACATATGCCAAAAAAAATAACAGATAAATAAATTCTTATTGTGACTAATCTAAATAACAAAAAAAAACGACGTCAATAACAAGAATTTTAATATGTAAACGTGTAAACTATGCTTTATATGAGAACTATACTTTACGTCATCAGCTGATTTGATAAGTGAGCTCGACAGCACAAGGTTAGATAGTTGGACCTAAAAAACACGTATTTACAAAAAAGGGGAGGAAGTAAAGTGATACATATAATTTACTAATTTGGGAAAGTAAGTAGTTACACAATAATTTAATACATTATAGTAAATTTTTTTATAGGTTACAAAACATATACCAATGTATGAAATACATGATAACCAAAATTGCAGATGGAGGGACGATGGACAATTACATAAGCAACACAGATCTGACCTTAACCCTTTGTTGCCTGATCTATTAAAAATTCAAGTATTTCAATAATTTTTTTTGATTGTAGGCATTAAAATAGGTAAATAACACCTATAATTTTTTACTGCAGTTTTTTCAACAAAAAAATACGGTGGTACTTAAAAGTACCATCAGGCATTTTGAAATGATGTTAGTGCTTCCAACTTGAACTTTTTTTTACTTCGTTCCATGTTGTATCTTGTATAAATAACTAACTAAATATGAAATACGAAAAAAGATAAGTATTTTATTAAAAATATGAAATACGTTTATTCTTTAATAATTAGCAAAATACAAAATAACAAATGTTGTATAACATACTGCAAAAATTATCTCTAAAAAGATACCTGATGGAATTCTGCGATACAGTTTTTGGTAGCGTTACAACATAGAGATACATGACATGTAGAGCATTTGGACCGTGGTTTGGATTGGATACCTTTTTTGCTGCAGACTTCACATCTACCACGGTTGTTATCGAAAGTAATCCAATGTGCTCCTCGATTTGAAAGACGAACATCTGGAGAAATAGAATATACATGGCCACGCCTTTTTTTATTAGAGGCAACGTTAGTCACATCAGCGGATCGTCGTTTATTGGTTCCACATCGTTTATGTGCTAATAGTCCCATCGCCACAGACCGGCGAACATCTAGAAGTGATTGTTTATTTCTGATTTCCAAATAAATTATATAGGAATTTACGAAAGCCATATCAATTAGACCCCAAAACAAACGGTGCCACCATTTTTTAGATCGTCTATTAACACCATAAACAGCCCTCAGTCTGTCCGCATGGTCCACACCTGTATTTGTTATAGTCTTTAACGACCATCGGAGCTGGGATCGGCAACTTTGATCCATCTCTTTGAGTACGTTGTACAGTGATCTCTTCACTGCCATGGAAGTTACTAGCCAATTAAACTGTTTTGTTATCTTGCCACTTCCAAACTCCTACGTCCGTTGAAGAAAAGCGATAGTCATATTCTCCACGTTTCAGGGTTTTACTATCGACCATGTTCTTGGGGAGTCCTGTCCTATCAGATCTGATGGTTCCACATGCTAGTGTTTGTTCAGCTTTTAGTTTTTCCAGTAAAGTTAGCGACGTAAAATAATTATCAAAATATAATATTCTGTTTTTTCCCCACTCAGGTTCACTCAAACTTAAAACTACCCTTTCACCAAGCTGGAATGCTGAGTATTGGCTTTGACTATTTCATTTTTTCCTTCGTATATTTGAAAGTTCTTTATATAACCTTTTTGATCGGATAAACACCTAATTTTATATCCCCGTTTTATTGGCTTTATGGGATTGTATTGTTTTAGTGAACTGCGACCGGTAAATATTATCATAGACTCATCAACACTTAGCATTCTTGTACCATTATAGAGAGAGGTAAATGATTCATTCAAAGAGTTTATCATTGGCCGTATTTTGTAGAGTTTGTCTTTGTTATTATTCGGTATTTGCGTGTTATCATTAACATGAAGATTACTTAGAATCGCATCAAATCTGTCTCTAGACATAGTAGAAGATACCAGAGGCACACCTAAGTCCGTAGATGTTGACCAGTAGTGCCTCCAATTAGGAAGTTTATGATATCCCATTAGCATATTCACACCTAAAACCAACAACTCATCTGTATTAGTAATTAGAATTTTGTTCCTTTGTACCGAATACAGATTTGTCTGATCAACCAAATTATCCAAAATTGGGTTTATAACAGTTACAAAAATATCAGTGGCTGTTTCACAACCAACAAATTTTTCTTCTATGCAACCTTCCGGATACTGATAATTTGGAATTGAAATCACTACCTCTCTTTTCTTCCATTTTCTTTCTAGAGTATGACTTCTTTTAGATTTTGGTCATGATTCGAGACATCAAACGTGTAGTTTTTACCGGTTTTCAGCGTATCATAAACAATTTAACAGGTGGAAAAAGATGTCTAGGATCTATGAAACCTCTAATTTTATACTCCAAAATGATAATGTTCAGAAGATACTAAATACTCTTTTTTATTAAAAATCAACCCTATACGTTTTTGCTTTATATTTACACACCCTACATGTATGTATATTTGTAGAAGAGCTGATTGAGATCCAACTCGAGAAGATGGACTCTGGAGCTGTCATTTTTATTTATGGCAACAAAATGTTGAGACCTACAACATTCCCATGGAATAAAGAGGGTTTGTGGAAATTCCCTTTTCCAGAAAAACGTATAAGGTGTGTATTTAATAAGTTATTAAAATTTTTCTGGAACATGTATTTTCAGAAAAACACTAGAAGTGCAAACAGAAGGCAATATCGAAGAAGTGCCAATAAATATTTCCGAACCAGTACAAGCTGGTCCTTCTACTTCAACAGCTTCTCTATTACAATCTCCAGCACTCGACAAAGCTGAGTTGTATTTTCTTGAAGAAGAGAATAAAAAGTTAAAAGAATCACTGAAAAAGGGCGAAAAGAGACTGTCTTTTCAAGATATTAGTGGGGAAGATAAACTAGTATTTCAATATACCGGGCTTCCAACACCTGCACATTTTTTAATGTTGCACTCGTTACTGCAATGATTTACATTGACGTACTAGAATGGTTGGAATGTGGAAATGATACCACCAGAAGATCAATTATTATGCACGTTGATGAAGTTGCGTTTAAACTTGCATATATTTGATCTCGCTTTTCTATTTAAAGTGAGCCATACCACAATACAAAACATCATCATGACATACTTATATGCTCTACATGAAATTTTGTAGCAGGGACTGATGAACAATATTCCTAGTGGAAATAAAAATTCTCTTTTTGTACCAACATGCTTCTCAGAGACTTCCCAAACTGCAAAATTGTGCTTTATTGCACGGAAATTGAAGTTGCAATTCCACATTCTTTAAAGTTTAAAAAAGCACTCTTTTCTCATTATAAACAACGACACACTTTTAAAGTTTTAGTTGGTGTTGCTGAATGGTACAATTACTTTTGTGTGTGAGCTATTTCCTGGGTCAACATCGGACAAAGAAATAACTAAAAGAATGGCGTTTTACATCACATGGAAGCTGGAGATTTAATTCTGGCCGACAAAGGGTTTTTAATAAAAGATATGTGTAACGAAATTGGCGTTTCCGTGAACATACCGCAGAGCCGGCTGCAGCCCCGGGCCTCCAAATTTCTAGGGGTCTCAAAAAACAAAAAATTTTAAATCGCCAAAGTTGTACATTTCAGATTAAAAGTTTGAAAATAAATTTAAATAAATTTGAAAAAAATTATAATAAATCGACCAAAATAATTCTTATATGAATGGAAGGTGACTATTTTAACAAACTTAATTTTATATGAAACGCCGTCAGTCGCGCCTTCTCATGTAACCAACCAGTAGGCAGGGCTGGGCAAAATACACTTTATAATGTATTTGAAATACAAACTACAAAATACACTGTTGTCCTGTATTTGAATTACAAACTACAAAATACACTGGCATCCTGTATTTGAAATACAAATTACAAAAATACATTACCATGAAGTATTTGAAATACTATTGAAAATACAAAATACTGTTTAACAGTTTATTTCTTTATAGTTAAAACAGAAAAAAAATGGAACAGTAAAACAATGCATGTTGTTTTATTTATACACACATCAAAATGGTCTACGCTAGAGATACTGCTTCATTATTTGTTAATAGTAAACAAAAGATAATTTGGCCATATGTACAATATAACAATAAAAAATGTAACAAACAAATAGTAATAGATATTTAATACATTAATATTAAGAATTAAATTCGCATTAATCTATACCATTTTGATGTGTGCCGCATATAGTATTGTAGTTTTCATCTTAAAAATCCTTATCTCTCTTAAATTTGTCGTTTCCTTTCAAAAATACTAACTTTTCGAACAAACTGTCTGACAAACTGCCCCTTGTCGGGGAATGAATAAATCCAGCAAAAGAAAATAATCTTTCCACTGGTGCTGATGAACATAAACTGGTATTGAACCTAATAAACATTTTCTTAACTATCGGATAAGAATTCAGGACAGTAAGTGATCTATTCTTGTCATTCAGAAAAGAAATAATTTCTAGTTCTACTTGCGACTCCTGCTTTTGGGATGGTGGAGATGAGAAAATGTAAAAGTCTTCTTCATTCTCACTGCTAGGATCTTGCTCAGCAGCTATTCCAATCAACTGCTCTACAGAATTAACACATAGGTTTTGTAGACGCTTCCGTTCCGGTTCAAGAGATTCTGGTAACCACCTCATCTTAAAAGTGGGATGCAAACAAGAAGCTATAATTGCTTCATTAATTTCTGGCAGCAATTGAAAGTAGTTGCTAAATCTCTTATCCAATGCATTTAGCAAACCAGTCACAATAAAGGCTGTATGTCGAAGATTTTTTTCTTGCAGAAACTGTATTCTACTTTTTAAAGAAAATAATGTTGGCAATAACTGACCATAAAAGCACATAGTTTTTGCTTGTAAACAGTCCAATGCAGTTGCAAGAGGCTTCATAACAATGCAAAATTCTTCTAAATACTCTATTTCCATTTGTTTAAAAACACTTAAATTCAACTCTTTATGCAATTCATTTAATTTATCCTTAAATTTAATTAACTGAGATACCGAATCATATAGTGAATTCCACCTAGTGGGATAAGGATAATTTAGACTGTAACCCAACATATTAAAAATTATTTCTGCCGTTTTAGGCCGACGTGACATATTCCACAAAGTACTACATTTAGCAAAAGCAGGGTGGTGTAATCGGGCCATGGGTGATGTTTTTATGTTATTATTAAAATCTGTTGTAGCTATTAAGCTCAAAGTATGACTTGCACATTTTAAATGATTTGGTAACACAATTGAGGTTTCTATTATTAACGTTACAGATGATTCAAATGAATCCATATGTGGAGAGTGATTGGCAAAAACATCTTGAAATTGTACTGTTCCATCCTCTTCTTCATCACCAGCGTAATTTTCATCACCAATATAATCTTCACCTACAATACAAAACTGTGTATCAATTGCCTAGTTACCACAGTGGGAGCAGATAAACAAATTTAAACAAAAAATAATTATCTACCATCAAAACTTTTTTTTGATTCTAAACCAAACTCTTTGAAGGCTTTAACAAAATTACTGCCATTATCTGTAATTGTTGAAACTAATTTATCATGGGTAAGTCCATACGCTGAATGAATGTCAAACAAAAGTTCAGCAACTCGTTCATATGAATGGGTTCCTTTAAACCTTCTGCATGCTAAAACTCCACTTTGACGTTCCAATTTGTCTTGGTCAATCTAAAATAAGTATACGTAATAATTTAATCACTACATCAACTTTATTATTTCTTACCCAATGCGCTGTAACTCAATGCGCTGTAACTCCCATAAAACTTCTATGTTTTGTAGACCATATGTCTGCTGTTGTTGAAATATAATTTGTGGTTTGAAATGTTCCTTTCAATTTTTGTTTGATAAAATCATAAGCATCATCAATTCTTCTCCCCAAGGTTCGTCTAGACATAATTTGTAATGTAGGATCAAGATCTAAAAACAGTATCAAATAATTTTCGTTTACTGCAAATAGAAAACTTTACCTTGGAATATTTTTATAAAACTTTCATTATCAACTGTTGAAAGAGGCTTCATACTCTGAACTATATAGTTCGTGATGTTTTGGTCAAATTTTTGCTGTCTCGACAATTTTTTGGCTACTAATGTTCATATCAACTAATTTCAATTGCTTTCCCATAGAAGATGCGGGCAAATTTTGTAAATTGGCATCACTACATCTTTTTTGCCTTGCTCCGCTTACTTTATTGTCTTCTTTGTATTTTTCAAACTCATCTACAACCTTACTGTGCAGCCGCTAAAAAATTAGATATTATTCAAGTTTATAATAATTTGATGACACAAAAAAAATTGATAAAAATTACCTTCATGTGGGTTTTAAAATTTGTTGTAGCCCTCAACGATCCACAGATGATGGTATTTCTCTTTTCGCAACTACACATTAAACAACTGGCTTTTACTTTGTCAGGATTGTTCTTTTGCGTCTGAACTATTTTGAAATACTTTTTTCCATCAAGTATTGCAGGTACTGATGTTAATGATGAATCAGAAACCACGTCGATTTCTGCATTTTGATTTTCCACTTCCATTTTAACTTCACCAACACCTAAATCAGCACCTTATAAATTATAATTATGATTCATCCTTACGACTTAATTTCGACTGAACTGTGATTTCTTTTTCTTAATTCTTTCCCTAAGATGGATTGATTGGTGCATCTCTTCGATCATACCTTAGAATATATTGTATTCTAAGGATCATACGTATGATCGAAAGTGCATCTTGTGCAACAGGTAGTGGCTATTATACACATTTCCGGGCACTTAGCATAGCTGCGTAAAATAAGACCCAAACTTTTTTAAACGACAGGCGATTTGGTGTAAATTTTCTTATGTATTTTATATATTTGTGGGATTGTATTTGAAATACAAACTTTTGCTCAGACGGTATTTGAAATACAAACTACAAGATACATTTCGGTCTTGAATTTGAAATACAGTATTTTAAATACAATTGCATTTCAAATACAGTATTTTAAATACATGTATTTCAAATACTGCCCAGCCCTGCCAGTAGGTTAGTTTTACTTTTCAAGAGAGTAAACTGCAAACATTCATTAAAACGTTTTATCTTTTGCTAATGCAAAATTATTATGATATGAGGAGATACGTTTTATCAATGTCTTTTTTCTAGGAAATATCCCTTCTTTCTTTTTTAGCAGAGGTATTAAAAAGTAAGTAATAAAATACTTATTTAGTTTCGAATACTTCACTGCATGGCAAAGTTTAAATGCACGTTTTTGCCGTTTTTAATTTTTAAACTCGAGTTTTGTTATGATATTAAAAATTTGAAAGCAAAAGATTGATTTTTAAGTTTTTACAATTATTTAATATTTATGATACACCTATGAACTTTTGTTTGATTCATTTATCGAATATCGTTTCATTTTGAGTTGTTAATTAGTGTTAAATAAAGATAGTGTTAATTATCTAATTATGTCTCAACAACGTCGCTTTCAAAGTGGTGCACAGAAGAGAAAAGTAAGTACCAGTACCTACCTACTTACCTACCTATACGCAATTTTCATTGAATTCAAGATTAAATGTTAATCATACACTATTAGATTATTAAATTCGATGTTGATTACTCACGTTTTTATTGTGTTTTAAGGCGTCCAATGCGAAATTGGAAGAATTAAAAAAAATTCCTAAAATATCAATATTTTTTGAAATTGAAGTTGCCACAGACATTGCTAGTACTTCTTCGCTTACCCATGAATGTGAAGTTCGAAGTTTGAAAGTTATAGAGAAAGAGGTACTTACAGTTATTTTTATTTGATCTAGATTTAATTTAATTACTTTATTATATTAAATAAGTAATATTTTATTCATGTGGTAGGTGGTCGTTTACCCTAGTAATTTGGAGAGGCAAAAGATTGAGGCCATTGAGGACACCAATTATGCTTTGGGTAAAGCAAATTATAATTTTTATATCTAGGTACATACATAAACAATTACAATTTACAGATATACCTAACAATGATCCAGCTATGTGGCCTAAAATAATTGGTGACCACGACATAGACATTTATTTAAACAAAAACGTTGAGTACTTTCAAAATACTGGTGAGCACCAAACTTTTGCAGCTTCTGAGAGACAATACAAAACACAAAATAGAAAATTTTCTAGAACAATGTTGTATAAAAAATTGATGAACGGCAAAACTGTATTGCGTCAATGGCTTTTGTACTCTCCAAATAGCGGCAATATTTACTGTTTTGCCTGCAAATTATTTGATTTCAAAAATGTAAATCAGTTTAGTGGGAATGGGTTTTCGGATTGGAAGAATGCGGTAGAAAAAATTGAATTCCATGAAAACAGTAGCCATCATAGAATCTGTATGAACAAGCTGTTAATTAGAAATGCCAAATCTCAACGCATTGATGCAGCCATTAAAAATGCATTTAACAAAGAAACCTGCTATTGGACTGATGTCTTCAAGCGAATAATAGCCGTTATAAAATTTTTAGCTTCTAGAGGTATGCCATTTCGAGGAGATAACGATGTTTTCGGATCGCCATCCAACGGTCTTTATTTGGGGACACTCGAAGTTATATCGGAATTCGATCCTTTCCTTCGAACTCACATTGAAAATTATGGAAATAAAGGAAAGGAAAATGTTTGATATTTGTCTAAGACAATTTGTGAACAGTTTATCGAACTTATGGGCAAGAGAGTGCTTAATCAAATTGTTAAAGATATTAATAGTGCTAAATACTTCTCCATAATAGTTGATTCGACCCCTGATATCACCCATATCGATCAGTTGTCGATAATCATTCGGTATTGTTCGAATAATGGAGAAGTTCACGAAAGATTTCTTGGTTTTGTACCTATGTTTAGCCATACTGGTCAATCGATAGCCAATATAGTTATAAGTTTTTTGGAAGAAAATAAGGTGGAATTAAAATTTTGTCGTGGGCAATCGTACGATAACGCCAGTAACATGTCAGGAAAGTACAATGGGCTTCAAGCAATTATCCAAAACAAAGTGAAAAATGCATTTTATGTACCGTGTTTTGCACATTCATTAAATTTAGTGGGCGAATGTGCTGCTGATATATGCATGGAAGCTACAAAGTTTTTTATGTTTTTACAAAAGCTGTATGTCTTTTTTTCAATCTCCACACATCGCTGGAGTATATTAGTTGAAAAACTAGACAAACGTCTCAGTGTAAAATCCTTAAGCTCTACTCGCTGGAGTCGCCGAGAAGATGCTGCAAAAGCATTATTGTGTAGTTATAAGGAAATTTTCGATGCTCTAAAAGACCTCAGCGATGATGTTGAAGAGAAAAAAGATACTCGTGTAGAAGCATTGGCAATCAAATGACAAAAATGGAAACATTAGTAATGACTACAGTATGGAACAGTATATTAAAATCCTTTGGAGAAGTTTCAAAAACTCTACAAAAGCCTGGCCTAGACCTATTACTAGGGTCAAAATTATTAGAAACTTTATTAACTACCATTGACTCTTACAGAAACATGTTCGATAAATTTGAGGGAGATTCCAAAGATTTACTTTCTTCAGACGAATGTAATTACGAATATTCTGGAAAAAGAACCAATAAATCAAAACAATTTCCTGATGGAAAAAGTGATAGAGTACTAAGCGATAAAGACTCTTTCAAATTTGATACTTTCTATGTTATTATAGATACTCTGGTAAACGAGATAAAAAACGACAGGAAGCATACTCACACTTAGCAAAACTATTTTCACCGATTGGCAATTTAGTAAATCTTTCAAAGAACGAAATCAAAGAATTTTCAAGAGCACTAATTGAAATCTACCAAACTGATATTAATTCAGATTTAACTGACGAGCTTGAATTTTTTTGTGATTTGTTAAAAACCTATAACTTTCAGTCAACTAATCCCCTGGATACTTATAAATTCATAATAAAAAAAAAATTGCTGGACTCTTTTCCGAACATTTACAGTATTTTAAAAATCTATTTATGCATACCTATCGCTAACTGTGAATCAGAAAGATCATTTTTAAAATTATCGTTTATTAAAAATAGATTGAGAAGTAGTGTTACCCAAACGCGTTTAACTTCGCTAACTTTAATGAGCATTGAAAGTGATCTACTTCGACAAACAAATTTTGATGATATAATTAATGAATTTGTTAACCTTAAAGTTAGAAAAAAATGTTTTTAAAGTAAACTGTAATAAACTATGTAGAATAATAATTATTATCCTTTCAATAAAAAATTTAAGTTTGATCTAAGCGCGGTTGACCTAGAAAAATCATGTTTTGTTAAAACATGAAAGGGGCCTCAAAAAAAATTAGCCCCGGGCCTCACATATCCTTAGTCCGGCTCTGACATACCGCCATTTTTAACCAATCCGCAATTCACAGTCCAAGAAGCTCTGTTTACACGAAAAATAGCACGTGCCAAGATTCATGTCGAGAGAGCTATAAATCGTTTAAAGTTTTAGATTTTATAATGCCTTATATGAGAGAGCACTCCAGTGTGATTGTTCAAACTTGTGCTGCACTTGTAAATTTACAGTATGCCCTACTGAAAGAAACTGAACAATGTTTAGGGTTGGCCAATGATTAAACTTGTAAATATTAGTCTCGTGTTATTGGTTATATCATCTAGATTTAGTACATTTGTAAATGTTTAATTATTTAAGATCATGTAAATTACTATTATTATTAATAACAATATTTGAAATAGGAACTAATAAATGAAAGTTGCATTGATATGCACAGTAATGATTTAAATTGTGAATTATTATAACCTACAACGTACACACAGAAAAATACAAAACTAAGAATTTATTAAGAAAAAAATGACAAAAAACTAACTACTCTAATAATTTATCTAAAAGGTTATAAATATAAAATCTTTCTAAAAGTAGTACATTTTGTTCCCATTCTTTTTCTTTTATTGCATCTACCTTAATGTATAACGTAGGAGTCCACACAACTAAATGTCATAACGACCTTTTAGTAATATCATTGAATAAAAAAGATAAAGAAGTTCAACCTTATGGAAGTAAGTGAAATCGCGCAATTTGGGTTGCATACGTATTTTTATTTTATTTTGCCACCATAATGTTCTTTATACGCCCCCAAATGCGGGCGTAATGTGGTCTTTATAGCACGGAAATGTCATTGTTGCTAAGCAGCATGATTGACAGCAAACACATGACATGATATGTCACGTAAGTTGAAAGAATTATTGAAACAACAACCTTACTATACAACCTTTATTAATAAAAATAATAGTAATGAAACTCATTCTTTATAAAAATTGAAAATACAGTTGGACGGATTTGAAATTGTAACTCCAGATGAGCCAACACCAAAGCTGACAGTTCCTTCGCCGTTTTGTGGTATACTTATAGCTGCTGTACCAGTAATGTTCTGAGCAATTTTAATTTTATTTTGCAGAGAATTCTCTACATATGATTCGGCTACTTTATCCGATCGCCATCCACCAAGCTGCTTCAGTGCCCTTGTATCACCGCCGCTTTCTGCAAATATCGTCGCCGCACTCCTGCGAAAGCAGTGCCCTGTGTACTTATGGGCATCCGGTAGATTGAGGAACTCTGCTATTATCCTCGGCATTTTGCCTAAGTCTGAGCACTACATTTTCCATTATGATACGACAAAAACAAGCTGTCAATTTTAGTATGTTCCGGTCGTAATGCTGCATATTTTCGGTACAAAGAGACGTAAGCAACCAATCCATCGCTTGGTACAATTGTAAATTGCCTCGAAGTATAAGTTTTGGTTTTTTTGATCTTCACTAATAGCACTAATCCCTCAGTTATTACGTCCTGTACAGCCAAATCGTGCAGTTCTTCGCGACGACATGCTCCAAAAATACCAAAGGCTGTGACAACCTATAAAACACAATAATTTTTATAAACAAGTACGTATGATCAGGCGCCTTCAACATGAATTCTTCAATTTGATGCCGTTGCAATACATAGGACTTTTTAGCTTGATCACCTGCAGAATGATTCTTCATGAATTCTGTGAGCATGGAAAAACGAGATATATCAACATCTTTTTCAATTTAGAATATAAACACCACAGTGACGACGGCTTATAGATCTTCGACTGCAAAAATAGATATTTATTGAATAGAGATAATTGACTAATGTATATATACAATCCCTTACCTTTTGAGACAAGTATGCCATCACAACTTTTTCATCACATTTGTGGACACATTTTTGTGCTCCGCCACGCGCAAGACTTTTCGTACTCTTTTATGTATAAATATTTCGATTTGCTTGGAATTATTTTTGCCTGGGCGGCCTCAAATTCATCTAAAATTTCCTGTGAATAAGTTTTTGCGTTTTCACCTTCCATTTTAGAATGCAAATGATTTACAAACAAACAGTACCTTAGCAACAATTTAGCAATATCACAGTATCTTAGTAACAACAAATTAACCTACTGTCGACTTTATTTCACTGCATTTGCATTTAAAAACTTGCCGAAAATACTGAATCTTTTTAAAATTTTGTTCTAGTTTCATGGTGCAAAATAAAATAAAACATTAGGTACCACGGCATAATTAGATTATGGCTCTCAGGAATATAAAAGCCCTCCGCTTCGCGTCGGGCTTTTAACATTCCATCGAGCCATACTCTTCTGATTATGCCCTTAATACATAAATATCTATTATGTAATTTGTACAAGTTTTACAAAGTAATCCTTGCCTGAGGGTTTAAAACTAGACTTAAAATGTGTATTGTTCCCTTTCTACCTGTTTTAAAACTCAACAACGTTGTCGCTTTTACTTGATAATAAAAACATTGAAATCTTCCTGTTAAAGTTTTTTTCTACAGTACATCCAGTTAATACGTTTTTGATGTTAGAAATTATTACTATATAAAATTTGTATATATTTTTGTGGTACTATTACGTTAACCACTATGTAGGTGTAATTAGGTATGTTAAGCTAAAATAACACCCTCCAACAATTTGATTTAATCCAAAACAATTTAATCAAACTAATAAAGTAAAATTATGTAGGTATCCGTATATATTTTCTATATGCTATTCACATTACAAATTTTTTTCGGGTTATTTCCAGTCCTAAAATCTTGTGACATCCATTTTAATGATTTTTGTAATTTACACCGTAATAAATGTTTATTTTTATTCAGTGGTAATATGTAGAAGTCCTTGTATTTGATGAAAATAAGCATGTGATTTTTTTAAATTTAAATTTTCATCAAAACAATAATTTTTGTCCATTTTTATTTCATCTAGTGTTGAATTTCTACGACTAAATGGACATTTTATTTCTATTATATCTTCTCCCACTAAGCCATCGGGCGAACCACCTAAAAAACCATTCCCATGAAGCCATAGTCCGATTGAAGTTAGTTTTATTCCCTCAATATTTTCATATTCGTGAATAGCAGTTTCTTCATGATTCCAACCCACTGTATCGATTTTACCCCTTTCCTTAACAAACGGGAATCGAGAGAAGTAGGATACCTAAAGGAAATTTTACAGTAGTTTAAGTAAAGTGTAGTCAGCTTAACTTTTCTTTTATTAAAAGTAACTAAAAGTGGGAGATTCAAATTTAAATACTACAGTTCGGCCATTCCAACGAGGTAAGAATAGAATAGGAGAGAGCCACATTGCAGATACTTTTTAGTCCAAAGTGGTAACTAAATATGGCCGTCGCAAGTCATAGGCGTACATATGTATTTTTAAGTAGGGTACGGGATTTGATATTTTACATCTTTTTTTTCTATGCAAGTGCACAAATTTATATATGAGAAAACCTTGTGCATAATTGAAAATAATCAAATACCAGTTTTTGTATGCTTCTCATAAATTAAACTACTAAATTAAATACAATTCAATCAATTTTAAAATATTTCAAGGTATTCAAAATAAAAAGTTCTAATCTGTAGGTCTGTCTTGTATACCTAGTATGCAAAAAAACGAGTAGCAAATCATGAAACATCAAACAATTCTGGAAACAGTTGAAAAATCATATAATATATTTCGTAATAAAACAACCTGTAGGTAAAGAATTTATTGGCCTTTAAAATGAATCAGTTTTGTATAATAATTTCTAATTCTTTCAACGTGCGAAACATTTCTTGTTGCATAATGTAGTCTTAGATTTAAATAACAGATAATAATACTCTTCATCAGCAATAATAAATGGTTCTGAATTGGATTTGTGTCAAACATGTGTTTTCTCAAGTTTGAAAAAATATTTTTGTTACAAGCTTGTTGTAATACAGTACTTATTATGTATGATGTATTTATTTTACTGAAGCTGCTTTCCCGAACAAGTTTTTCTGACATCATACATAATTTTACAACATCATTACTGGGATATATAAGACCCCCCTTGTCCTTAAAATCAATGAAACTATGTAATATTGGTGATTTGTTTGTATACAATACTGAAATACATTGTTCACACTTTATCCTCTTGGTAACACTACGTATTACAAACCCACTTATATAGATAATTACTTGTTCACTGTACGTAGATAAACCATTGGTAGTAAAAAAATAATCATGTTCGCATACACTTGACTGTTGTCCATCACGTGAACTTTCTTCTTCATTCAACAACACACTCTCATTTATTTCACTTTCAGGTGAAGGCTTTTTTTTACATACAGTAATGTTGTTTAATATATGTATTTGTTGTAATGGAAGACAATTACCCAACCCACCATCTCGTACTTCAGCATGTACAATTAATTTTTTATATGCCGCAGTAAATTGTCGAGTAGTTGGGTTATTGTTACTACCACCACATGATCTAACAGAACCAAAAAATAATTCCAAGTGGTCTTGGCTGCACTTATACAGTGGAATATACTTTAATATATTATCATCACCTTCAACATAATCGTAATACATACCTAACATCGATTTAAAACTGATAAGTAATCCTAAAAAACCTGTTTTCTTAGTAGAATTAATGACCAATTCTCCATTAGAAAATTTTAAATTTAATATGAAAGCAGATAAATTATTGCTGAACTCTACAATTTTCTGTATGTTGTTTTTATTTAATGCTTGTTTGAAATTATATTCACAAATTTTATGTGAATTCAATATATCAAAGGCATCGTTGAAAATTTTTATAACATTTGCTGTTGTCGAACAGTTTTGAAATTCTTGTAATTTCAAAATATTTTCACAAAACAAAAGTGCTTCAGCCACAGAATTACTTAATAATTGTGTTGCCAATTTCATTTTCATTTTTTGTTTATAAGAATTAACGTGACAACGTCTTAACTTATTAGCTAAATGTAACCCTTCATCTTCTTGTAGCTGATTTAACTTTTCGATATAATTATAATCAATTTTTTCACCCTCACTAAGCATCACTCTTCTTTCGCCTAATGTATTTCTAATTAGTTTCAGCATGTGACATGGATCAGGCATTATTACACTTTTTGATTGTTATAATTAAAATACGTAACTAAAGAATCTCTAACATCTAATTTACATCCTAAAATGCTAGCCATTGTAAAATTTGCAAATAAACCATCAAAGGTTATATTTGCAACGTGAACTTGACATGATGCCACTACATCAAGACATCTTAAAACTAACGTTGCTTTTTGAGCACTAGATAAACTATTAATAAAAAAATAGCCAATTGGCACTTTCCAACTATCATTAATAGCAACTAACATAAACACTAGCACATGTTTGGCTAAATCCATTTGTTCACAATTAATGGCTGCTCCAAAATCAACATAGCCATGGCATTTATGTCCATCCCATTCCCTATGTTGGCGTATGGACATTTCATCAATCACTAATGAACATACTAATTTACGATTCTGCGATTTTGCTTTTTCTGCTAACAAATCTAATATTTCTTTAGTGAAACCAGGTCCTGCATCAATAACTGAATACCATTTTGCCAGCGTTTTGGTATGCGGTAAACAATTTTGAAATGTATTACGCACATAATTGTATGCTTTCGGGGAGAAAAAGTGCAAAGTAACTGCAAATTTCCGTATTTCTTCCCCGTATTTGTTAGACAATTTAATGTTTTTTGATTTCCGAAACATACGGTTAATCAATTCTTGATGTTTTCCAAAGTTGCCCAGAATTATCTCTGCATCATCTTCATTAATTAAATTCTTAGTTTGCAGTACTTTAATTGCACTGCGTAGTTGGAAAATTTTTTTCCGTTGATACCAACACTGCTTTTGTAAGCGACGTATCTTTTTAATACGATTTTGTTCTATTGCTTGTAAGTCACTAATTTTACGTTTTAGAGAAATTTTTCGTGGTGTGTCCACCTGAGCATCTACATTAGTTAAAATTTCAGGTGGAGGTGTCAGTTGTCGTGCAGTGTCTACTCTTGGCAACGGAGAAAGTTCAGATGCAGAAAATGTAGGTCTAGCTGTGGAAGCAGTAGTCAATGTTCTATCCTATAAAAAAATTACTCACTTTACAAAAAACATACAGGTGAAAAGGCGAATAAGCAATAGATTAATAAAACAAGAAATTAGCAATACCAATTAAAAATACAAAAAAAGACAATGAAACGTCCTTTTGTTGGGTACTTTACATTATTAATACTTTGCAAACTACAATAGCCAAACTTACATATATTAATCTTTCTATCCTTATTGAAGGGATGGATCCTTTTTTCAACTGTATTTTTCTTGAGGAACTTCTATCGAAACAACTCTCTTCAAAATGTTGTGAACAGATGAAGGAATTTTTGCTAGGCTCCCAGTTCAATTTGTCAACAAACTTGATCCACTCTTGCCTTATTTGAGGATTTACAGGAAATCTGCATAACATAAGACAAGAAATTTTAATTGTAAATTATAAATGGACAAGAACTATTAACATGCAACGCAGTAAATTATGTTACTACGCCACTGGATGCACGCGGTTTGTGTGAAGTTTTTATTTAGCAACAAAATTAATTATCAGTACTGTTATTGCTTATACTGGAATCAGATATTTATTGTTAACTTACCTATGAAGTGAGAAACTTAGTTCTTTCGTTTTTGACGTTTTAGAACGTCTACAAACTATACAATTAACCATTGTTTGTAATATACACTTAACTAATAAATACACTAAACTAAAAACTTAAAACTACTATGGTATTTTAAAAGTCAATGTTTGATGCACAGAATCAAATTAAAGTTCTAAATTCGTTTAGAAAAACCCAATAATTCGCAAAATATACACATCGCCGGATGTAAACAAACAACCATATTGTTATCACGTGACTAAAACTGACCTACCCCAAAGTGGTAACATCCGTCTAGTGTAATTGCATTTCCCCACTACTAAGGTTTCTCTCCTATTCTATTCTTACCTCGTTGGGCCATTCTGACCTCTTCATCGCCTCCATCAATCATAACTTAAATTATACATAAGTTAAGCATAAGTAATCATGTCATAAGTATACACATTAAGAGTCAACTAACGCACATAATGATAATAAAGCCAAGCATAAACATAAGGTACATAAATCTAAAATTCATAATAAACATAAGGTAGTTTAAACATAATCTCGTGGTGTGCAAAATGGTTTTTTTCCTTTTTTTTTAAGATTACAAAGTGATACCTAAATTTAATTAAGCAAATACAGAAAATTAAGTAAAATTCAAAATATGACAATATAAACATACTTCACACATTGAGTGCGTCGGACGCACCCGTGTGCGTTCGCCTACTATCGGCAGTCACGCTGGCGACGCATACGTGTGCGTTCGTACAGCAACCAGTTTGAGAGCAGATTTTATTCTGTTAGTACTGCTGAAAATAGTGTGTGTCGTGTTTAGCATTATTCGAAGAGATCGAATACGCAAATTTCACCGGCAGTTTGCGATTTGTTTTTTTTTTATGATGGCTGACAATCAGCCTGGTCAGTCGGGAATTAAAAAACGAAAAGTGGATCCCAAGTCGCCTGAATATAGTAAGTTTGTTTGCATTTAATTATTAAATAGTTAAATAAAATTTGTATGGGAATAATAATACTTACAAATAAAAAGTTTTTTGCATTCAGTCCGTTTTGACGTGTTTACGATATCTTTACGTATTTACTTGTTGTTGCCATAACAACTATGCTGTTGGATTTTCATTCATTTTGACTTTTTACGAATTTATTTGTTGTTGCCATAACAACTATGTCAAAGCTAAATATGATGTTTACAACTGTTCTGTACGCACCAAAATAAGTTTTATGAAATTAATTTGGTAATTTAGAAAATTCATACAAAAAAATGTTGTATGCATCACGTACGCAAAACGTTGCGGATTCGTTGTTATTGTAGTTACTTTTTCTTAGGAAAACCATTGTCGCTTGAACAATTGCAGAAGTTTTTGGAGAATTCTGACGTGGAATCTGAAAACTAATATTACTTGGCAGGAAAATTCAGATTTGACGGTTTTTGGATTTTCAAAAACGAATGAGCTTCTTGTTGAAAATCCCGGTAACTATAGTTTTTTTTAAGGTAACGTATTATATTGTATGTTATATTTTACTAGGTGATAGGCCAATAGATTTCTTCGATCTTCTGGTCACTGATGAGTTTTACAACTTGGTTGTAGAGGAAACCAACAGGTACGCTGAAGAAGTTTTTTTATATAAAACGACCTACCTGCGTGCACGTATCAGCCAATGGAAACCCCTGATAGTGAGAGAATTCAAAATTTTTCTGGGTATTACTCTTCATATGGGTACAATACCGCTCTCAAGAATACAAGACTATTGGAAAAAGGACAGATTATTTGATCTCCGTTCTTTTTCTGATTATATAGGACGCGACAGATATCTACTTATTTTAAGATGTTTATTTACATTTTACAAAAAAATCCTGGGTATGGAGAGCCTAAACCCAAAGATAGGTTATTTAAAATACGACCTGTTATAAATTATTTCATTGCTAAAATGTCAGAAATATACTATCCTCAACAGCAACTATCACTAGACGAATCGATGGTTTTATGGCGAGGAAGATTGATATTTAAACAATACATAAAAAACAAAAGACATAAATACGGAATTAAATTATACATGCTAACAGAACCTGGTGGCTTTGTCCAAAAATTTGCGGTTTACACCGGCGCGTTAGATGATTACGGTGGAAAAGGCCACACGGAAAAAATTGTCTTGCATTTGATGGAGGAAAAGTTAGATGCAGGACAACATTTATACATGGACAATTTCTACAACTCTTACGAGTTATCCCTGAAGTTGTTAGCAAGAAACACCCATTCCACAGGAACCATTCGGGCTGACAGAAAAAACGTGCCAGAAGACGTAAAAGAAGCTAAACTTAAAAAAGGAGAGGCGATTTGTCGGTACTCAAATGGAGTTATGATTGGGAAGTGGCGTGATAATCGCGATGTATTTTACTTATCCACAGAAACAGATAACACATTAGTGACATATAATGACAAACGAGGTAATGAAAAGATAAAACCCCTTACAATTTTGAATTACAATTAAATATATGGGAGGAATTGATCGCCAGGATCAATTCATGGCATACTACCCGTTTACTAGGAAAACCGTGAGGTGGTATAAAAAATTAGGAATACATGCGATACAACTACTCCTAATAAATTCTTTTCTTTTATTCAATACATATCAAAAAAAGATGCCATTCTATGACTTCCGACTAAAAGTGATAAGAATATTATTGCCAAAAAAAGACTCCACATAAAGTTTTGAAGCATTTTATAACTCGTTGTGGCCAATCACCAAAGACTTCCAAACACCTAAGAAGAAAATGCAAACAATGTCTGACAAATGGAATTCGAAAGGATACACTTTATATGTGTACTAGTTGCGAAGCAGGATTTTGTTTTGAACCATGTTTCAGAGAATTTCATGAAAAAATGATGTGAGAAATGTTTTTGCAAATAATGTGTTTTTATCATTTACTTATTTAGATTTTTTTTTAATTTTAACAAGTTTTGATTAGTTTTGTTTATTTCATCTTTCTCTTTTTCGAGTAAAAATAAAGCTATTGTAAGCAGAGCACGTTGTTTTAGATTTCAACATTTAATTATTAGAGAACGCATACCGGCGCGTCACTAGCACTACCGAGTAAATGCAGTCTGCAATGCTGCCGACGCACTCGTATGCGTTTTTTGAAAAAAAGTGCCAAAACGGCCAGTATTCTTTATAATATATTCGGAAAATATTCAACAAGAAAAATAACTAACAATTACGCGAAAACTTACTGCAGTTTCTCCGGACGCATCCGCACATATATACGCAGCGAAAGTGTTAAACTAACACATGAAAATATTTAGTCATGGGACCATAATCTTAAATGAGATGCCTCCAAAACACCTTCATACGGTTTACGAGTAATTTGATGACGATCGATATCAACTATAACGTATCGATCATTGTTTAACCATATATGGACCATATATGGTCCTTGAACAAGTAATGAATTTTTTGTTCACTCCTTGTGTAACATCAATGTTTGTCATAACTACATAGTCACCTATTTGATACTTAAATCTTATGTCTTTTATCAAAGTAAGATTTATTATATTCTTGGGTCTTAATTATTTTATCAGAAGCAATGTTTCTGATATTTTCCGCTCATGTAGAAATTAAGATCGTGCAGTCGTGTTTTCGTTTCGCACAAGCATAGATGTATTTACGCTCATTTCGGGGTCAATATTAGCTTGATTGCGGAAACATCGCTCACAATCGTGCCAATAATACCCTTGAAACTCGTAAACGGTATTTGATTCGACACATTAACCGTCGACCTTAACACCTTCAGGTGTTCTAAACTCACGATCTTGCCCTACATGCTGTATGGTCACCTGCTGTGAATGTTCTACCCAACGTAACCACTGTATTACTACTTTTGACTGTTTGTCGGTACGTCTATAACCGCCTTTTGGAACGAGCCCGATTGTGTTTTCTGTGAGGAAAAGCCTACGAAACACTTTATTGCAGGGGCTAGCAATTGTGGTTGACTCCTGAAACGGATCAACTTTATTTTGGGTTGTGAAGATCGACCAGAAACTAATGCAACCTTTAACGAGGATCTTAACATCCATCAGACAATACTTCATAATCTCTTCACTCATCTTAAAAACATAATTACTCTGGGCCGTGTGCCAATCTAAAAGTTTTTGCCCATCTTCCGTCGACATCTGGTCTGCACAATAATATTCAAGCGGTGGCAAGGGACTCTCGTAATGCTGATTCTCGGATGTGTTGAAGAGAAATGGAAAGTATCCTTTGATTCGGTAAAATCGAAAGTTTTCGGAAATGAGAGTGGTGATGGGATGAAATTAAGGGAGTCAATAAACCTGGCATCGTCGCTTGAATGGAGATTAGTTCTAGACCGTTGGTGATGACTTTGGGTTTCCATCGATTATTATCAGCTACCGTGCATCTAAGCACAAAACATCCATCGTACCCCTTCATGTTATGTGCAATGCATGTAACTTTAAATTTTCGCGCTTTCTCGGCAACATACGTTAGAAACGATTCAACAGGGTCTTCCCTGAAAATGTGCGCTCTTTCGCTACACGTCGAACATCTCTCAGCCCAAATGTCGATGCACTGATTACAAGCGAAACAAACATTCGCGGCCACGCATAGATTGGGCTCATGTAGAATTCATTCGTCCCCTCACATACCTTCTCTTGCATACATTCCAAATCGTAAAAGAAAAACACAGGTGCTTTACCCTCACCGGTGACACTTCGAACCTTGTTAACGGACATGCAGCAAAGATGCTCAATAGGTTTTTCGTTCATGCACGTGGGACAACGGCTGTACCCTTTACTTCAGTTGTTTTGAGATACTTTAAACATTTACGTAATTTTTTATATAGCCCTGTGTCCCTATGGTTTCTAAGACATTGCTGCCCGTAAATAAATCTCTTCCAATCATTGCAAACAATTTTAGGATTTTGAATGGAACATGGCGGTTTTTCATGACAACCAGGACGTTGATACATACATTTCGCATGATCTTTTTTGTTATTATAACGTTTTTTACACTGTTCGCAGTAATAATTGTAGGTAAATGCTGAAGTGAGGCTGGTAATGACGTTATAGCGTTCGCCTTCGAGTATTAAATTTAAAACTACTCTACCCGGTTCCCTACGATCCTCAATACGCGAATTATAAGCTACAATGGTATATGAAGTTTCATATTCGTGAATAGCAGTTTATTCATGATTCGAACCTCTCTGTATCGATTTTATCCCATCTAAATTGGCTTTCCTTAACAAACGGGGATAGAGAAAAGTAGGATACCTAAAAGAAATTTTACAGTAGTTTTAGTAAATTGTAGTTGAACTCAGGATGGTTAACATAATAAGGGAATTTTTAAAGAAAATAATGCATACACCATTTTACATTTTTATTATTTTTTTTATTTTCTCCTGCCAACTTAACTTTTCTTTTATTAAAAGTAACTAAAAGCGGGAGATTCAAATTTAAATACTACACCTCTTGATCGCCTCGATCAATCATAACTTAAATGATGCATAAGTTAATCATAAATAATCATGTCACAAGTATACACATAAGAGTCAACTAACGCACATAATGATAATAAAGCCAAGCATAAACATAAGGTACATAAATCTAAAATTCATAATAAACATAAGATACTTTAAACATAATTTCGTGGTGTGCAAAATGGTTTTTTCCTTTTTTTTTTAAGATTACAAAGTGATGCCTAAATGTATGTAACCAAATACAGAAAATTAAGTAAAATTCAAAATATGACAATATAAACATACTTCTTAAACTACAACATAAAAATACTTAATCATGGGACTATATTCTCAAATGAGATGCCTCCACAACACCTTCATACGGTTTACGGGTAATTTGATGACCATCGATATCAACTATAACGTATCGATCATTGTCTAATAATACTTGTTTAACCATATATGGTCCTTTAAACAAGGGAATTAATTTTTTGTTCACTCCTGGTGTAACATTCATGTTTTCATAACTACATAGTCGCCTATGTGATACTGTTTCGGCTTCTTATGTCTTTCATCAAAGTAAGATTTATTATATTCTTGGGTCTTAATTATTTTATCAGAAACAATATTTCTGATATTTTCCAAGTTACGTTCATCTTTAATACAATCAAGCATAAGTTTTAAAACATCATTAATTTTGCCTAACTGGTTAATTCCAAATAAAAGTTTTGCAGGTGTCTCACCCGTGGAACGATTGATTGTCAGGGCTACTTGCTAACTTTGTCACCGTTATATCTCTATTTAAACGTTCTACTTGCACATTAGCTTTAGGAACTCCTGTAGCTATTTTAACATGTTCAATTTGTAAATCTGACAAAAATTGTTCAAATAATTTGGACGTATATGCAGAACCTCGGTCTGTAACAATTTTTTTGGTTTGCTGTATGCTGAAAAATACTGTTTTACGTGTTCATTGGAATTTGTAGTTTTAAAGGGAATAATTTTATGAACTTTGTAAAACCATCGAGTACACTAAAAATATATTTAAAATAATTCTTAGACCTCTAGAAAGGACCAAGGTGATCCAAATGTAAAGCGATAAATGGCAAATTTCCTTTAGGTATGTTATAAAGTTGTCTTTTATTTTTACCAACATTCGGGGAATAGACTATACATTTAAGGCAATTGGATATGAAGGACTTGACTTTATTTCTGAAGTCTGGGAAACAATAATCTCTACAAATGACTTCTGTACACGTTTAAACACCAACATGCGCGAAGTCATCATGACAGGTACGTATAACATTGGTTTCCAGGGATTCAGGTACATAAAATAGTAGTGTGTCTTATTTTTTTCGGTAAACTAATTCATTTCGTAATTCAACAAATTTGCTTTCAGCTCTTTCTAATGCATATTTCATCTTTTTAATTTCCGGATCCAAATTTTGTTTAACACAAATGTACTTTCAGATAAGACTAGTGCAAAACATCTACTTAGTGCATCTGCATGCCTTATGGATGATGATGGCCTATGCTTTAACTTATAATCAAAACCCTGTAAGAATAAGCTCCAACGCAAAATTCAAGGATTAATGGTTTTTTTAAGTGCTAAATTCAAACTTTGCAGTCTGTAAAAATTTGGAAGATAATGCCTTCCAAATAACTGCGAAATCGTTTCAAACTGTAAAATATCGCTAACATCTCTAATTCAAAACTGTGGTACTTTGATTCTTTTCTTTGACTAGAATAAAAGATGGGTGGAAATGACCATCTTTCTGTTTCTGTAGAAATACAGAACCAAAACCGAGTGCACTAGCATCACAATGAATTTGTGTTTCAGCAGTAGGGGAATAAATTGCCAAAACTGGATCGGAAGTCTTTGAAAAGAAAGCAAATGGATATCAGTAAAACTAAATTGTGCATCCTTTTTTATCAAATCATATAATAAATTTGAGTTTGTGTGTTAATTACCTAATACAAATGCTGAAAATATAATTGTCATATATATATATATATATATATATATATATATATATATATATATATATATAAGGGTGACCCAAACTCGATGGCCAAAACGAAAACAGCTGATTCCTCTGGCCAAAAGGAACAAAAAATTGTTAATACAGGGTGTGTCTATTGTTGATGGTTTCCAAGATGTTAACTTTTTTTTAATTTTTTCTATTTCGTGGACTTATTTTTTAAATCACGCTGTATCTTCCAAACTAGAAGAGTTACAAGAAAACACATTAGGAGAAATTTGTAGAAGATGAAATTGCCTTAAGGAATATTGAATTGATTCGAGACAAACTCATCATTCAACATTTTTAATGACATAATGAATTCAGAAATGATTTTTTTTCAAATCCCAAGACAAATTTCCAAGAGGAATATTTTTCCAATAGAGATGGATTTGATACATGGCCGATAAAGGAAAAACTTCCTTTTTTCATAAGCTTCACAACGATATGAAAAAAAACTTATGGTTGACGTACTAATTACTGAATTGTTACAGGAATACACCTCAGGAAAAACTTTTAGAGCATAAAATTACCTTCAAAATATGGTAGACTAGATGAGAATTGACCATTTGTCCCTCACTTTTCAATCAATCTATACATTTACGGCAAGAAATACGTCTCCTTTACTGATATCTTTTCATCACCGTAGCAACGACTTGACATTAGTAAGTTAGTTGTCAAAATTTGTTTGCTATTACAGTTTTGCTGATTTCAATACGAGTTCTTTCTGTTGCAGTGATACTGTAATTTAGTTTTTGAGTCGTTCTTGTTCTTGTTATTATTATTGTTCTTGTTCGTGTTCGTGTTTTCCTTCCTGAGTCATGTTTTCAAATGAAGAATATGCCGATATTCATTATTATTATGGTGTTGCCCAAGGGAATGCGAGAGAGGCTGCTATACTGTATGCAGCCACTTTCCCAAGAAGAATTCATCCAGAGTTTTCTCTAGAGTACACACTGCAATACGTTGGATGACCGCCGCAAGCTAGTCTCAGGATTTGCTTCGAAATGCTGGATTACGTCGTCAATCCTCTCAACATTATGAAATTCCTCTTGATCTCTTAGGATCCTAAAAGATCCTCTCTCTCTTAGAGCAAATTCTTCAGAACTGATTTTTCACCTTATTTAAGTGTGAATTTCATCATGTCAGATGAAACTAACGAAAATATACAAGAGTGCATTGATTGCAAGATAATTTTTAAACTTTATTCCTTTTCCAAAAAATTGCAAATTTAATTAATGCATTAAACATATTTTGGAATACTTTATTAATTCATATTTAACAATACAAATAAATTACTCTTTTCAGTATTCAGATAATATTGTTTCCTTTTGTTCGGGTTTGTCAAAAAATTAACCTTCTTTAGTTGCAAATTGTAATTCTTGTATAGAGGCTAATGCAAATACTTAAGTAGAATATTTTTGTTGGAATGGGCGATATATTTTAAATACCAATTCATTACTAATAATGTGTTTATTTAGAATGACAATGTAAGAAAAATATCACTGTTTCACAGGTAACATTGCACTGTCATTTTCCGATTCTTCTGATGACCCATATGAGTTTGTAACCATCACCGAATCTGAATATGCCCCTAATCTTTCCGATTTGGAAACAGACAGTGAAGACGGAAACTTTATCCATTTTGAAAAAAGAGAACAAGTGCTTTCTGATAAATCACAAATCAATATTCAAACGGAAGCAAACGAAGGGTAATTTAAATATTTTCATAAAATAGTATATTAGATAATAAGGGATTGAATTAACTCATTTAATTCCGAAAATAGAGTTTGTTGGTCGAGGGCTTTAGCCCGAGACCAACAACTATTCAAGGGATTAAGGAACTTCAATCCCGTGGTATCTATACTATTTTTTGCACTTCGTGGAGTAATAATAGAAAAAATTATATAATTTTGTGAAAATTAAAATATTACATCTATGATAATTTAAATTATTAGAAAAGTCACTTTGACAAAGAAGCTACACTATTCAAGGTTAATAAAGTTTATGAATTATTTTTAAATCCCAGATGTTTCAATGCCATAACAAGATTAAATTATTTTTTAATCCCTAGAGATTAAAAGTAACACTTCAGTCCCCGAAAATATTTTATTACTTTCACCTTCCAACATGCATATAAATGTGTATAATCTGTTCACATTTTATTCTCGCGGCAGTAGGCCTTGTTAGGGCGACATTTTTGTTGGTAGTAAAAAAATTACTAACAATTTGATGCGCACTTTGCTTTGAGGTTGTGTTTGCCGTAATTTTTTTTTTCTATGTTTGTGTACCTGAACAGGCTAAATTTGGCCTATCGTGCTAAATCACTCAGGAACGCTTAGGAGGATTGATAGAGGGATAATGAATTGCCAATAGATGCCTATGAACAGCTACCTTAAAATTTTCTCATATCATAAGTGAGAGGAAAACAGGAACTAGGGAGATCATTCCAGAATTTAGAAACCGTGTAGAAAAATGTGGATTGCGCCCGTTTGATACACGTGGAAATTTGTACCACATACTGATGATGTGAATAAGCGAACCGAGTGTTTGGTGTGCGTTGCGTGCGTGCGTGCGTGCTTGGGTGGGTGCGTGATTGAGTGAATGAGTAAGTGATTGAGTGAGTGACTGAGTGAGTTTAGTGGGTAACTGACTGGCTGATTGAGTGACTGACTGACTGAGTGAGTGACTGTGTAAGTGACAGTGAATGAGTGACTGAGTGAGTGAGTGAATGAGTGAGTGAGTGATTTTCCCATTTTCACAATGAACTTATAAGAGTTTGCATCTAAAAAAACTGTTATTAAAATTATTTCATTTCATTTAATTACCATTTTGTAGGGCGGAAGGTCGGTTGTCGTTCCACACCAGATATATTTAGATATTTTAAAAAAATGTTTTATATGTTCACGTATTTTGACAAATTCTTAAATTTTTTTGATTATTTATAAATATTTGTAATCCATTAAAGCTCAAACTTTTCGGTAACAAAAATATAAAATTATTTGAGTAAATTTTTATGTTAAACATATTTAATCTTTATTATTTTATTTAAGAGAGAACATTTCATCAAGTTCTATGGACAAACATAATCAAAAAAAGAAACCTTGGAAGAAGTATGAAAGAACTACAGATTTTTGCTTTCACTATGAAGAAGGTGTGTTAAATTTTGCAAGGCATTTATTACGTAATCATTCTACAGAGGTTGATGTTCAAGAAATATCAATTCTACCAGCAAAATCAACTGAAAGAAAACAACTAATAACAACTTTAAGAAAATAAGGAAACTTTTTACTAAATCAAAGTAATTGCATTAAGCCTTTGAAGAAATCCCATGTAATAGGAAAAGAAACTCATGAATGTGTGCCATGCAAATTTTGCTTTGGATACTATAGGCCGAATTTCTTATAGAAACATGTGAAGAAATGTCCGTTGAATAATGGGGAAAACACCAAATATTCTCATTTAACCGATGCACAAACTTTACTAACTAAATATATGCCTATTGACAAAGAACTGACAGAAAAAGTATTTCCTCGAATGATGCCTGACAAAATTTCTATGGTAGCTAAAATGAATTCATTAATTTGTAAATTTGGTAGCAGATATTTAAAATCACACAGAGAAAAACATTTAATAAATGTGTGCTCTAGAAAAATTCGTGAATTGTCTAAAATTTTAATAGAAGTTCAAAAACTAAATTCATCTATTAATAATTTATATGAAGCCCTACAACCAATTTATTTTCAATTATTCGTAGAAGCAACGAAAATTATTTCCAAATTTGATCCTATAACAGAAACATTTCTATCTCCTACATTTGCAATGAACATTCAAACATCTGTAAAAAATCGTTGTGATATAGCTGTTTTAAGCACATTAAAAACAAAATCTAATAATTCAACTATTGATATTGCAGGACTAGAATCAAATTTTTGTACATTTAAAAAATTATTAGAAGATGCACGGAAATTTGAAGTTTCCACACTTGCAGCTTTCGATTTGAAATACAAAAAATGGAATAAAGTAACTATAATCCCATTAGCCGAAGATATAAAAAAATTTCGGACTTATTTAATTCGCAAAGCTGATCAAGCCATTAATAATCTAGACAAAGTTTATCTGTCCAGTACCAAAAGAGAACGTGCTTATAAATTATTATTGGAAACTATTTTTTGTCGGCTCTTATTACTTAACAGAAAGCGTGTAGGAGAACTGCAAAGAGTGCCCTTATATTTTTATATAATTTCAAGAGATGGTCAATCGTACGAGGAATTTTCCGAAATGCTCACTGCTTCGGAGAAAATTCTCTTAAAAAATTTTAAACGGGTAGGTGTGCCTGTTTTATTTAGTATCGACGAAAAAATCATTTGGAAGTGATATTAAAATATCGTAATCTATTTATAAAAAAAGAAAATGTTTACTTATTTCCTCATTTGAAAACTTTAACTCCGATAATTGGATATAAGGTTGTCAAATTTCATGCTCTCCAGGCACATTTAAAAAATGTTGATGCAATTACTTCAACACGACTTCGGAAACATCTTGCCACTTTAACACAAATATTTAATATGTCTCCAAATAAAATAGAGCAATTAGCAACTTTTATGGGACATACTAGCGAAGTACATAAGCAGGTGCACAGGCTGCCGCACGTTGGGTATCAGACTGCAAAGATTTCAAAGTTACTTTTATTAATGGAAAAAGGGCAAGCAGGTGCATACAAAGGAAAAGCTTTGGATGAAATAAACATAGATTTAAATGAGGATTTATTGGAATTCAACTGCAACAATGAAAATGGGATTGAAAATATTGATAGTCATAATTTACAAGATGATTTTGATGAACATTTTGGTAGAGGTATAAATGAAGAAGACAAAGGAAATAGGAATGAACAGATTAAAATGAATATGGAAACAAAGAAAAAATGAGAAAATTGATTCCATGGACTGAAGAGCAAAGGGCAATCACTAAGGAGTTTTTTAAACGCCATATCCGATGCACACTTCCACCTAAAAAAGGAGATATTAAGGAGTTAAAAGAAACACATCCCAACATTTTCAAAGTTTTTGTTCAGAATATATACAAAAAGACATGAGAATATCTTTTTAATATTAAACATAACTCTAACTCTGTTAGATTTTTTTAAGCTACTTTTGAATTTTATGTGAAATCTATTATTTGAATAAAGTATAATATTTATTTTGTTTTCTTCATATTTAATGTATGTCTAGGGTAGACAAAACAAACACAATTATATTTATTAGTAAAGCTACAAAAAATGCAAAAACTTTGACGATGATTTTTTATAAATTTAGAACTTTAATTTAGTGCATTGCAAGTATGCAATTCTGTGATAGTAAATCTCCGTAGAGAAAGGAAATCTGTAGAAATGATATTTTGTCATTTTTTTGTAACACTGTTTCAGTACAATAAGCAATAAACTGTTGAATGCTGATGAGAATCGTCGTAATGTTGGTAACAGATGCACATAAACACATTTAAAATTATAAAGTTAAAACTTTCACCATTTGACATATTAAAAACACTAAAAAAAATATAAGAACTTATTAAAAACACTTTTTGGGAAAATGTTGTAGTTATTTATTAAATCACAAGTTTTCAGACATGTATAAATATTAAGGTAACTAGAAAATTAAATCACTTGTAAAAGTTTCAGTTCTTGAAAATAGACCTTCAGGTATCAGACAATTTATATCCATTATCTTTGTTCAAGTTGAGAATTATAGCTTCTCGAATCTCCTTTGTATACCAATTCGTGTTATAAGCCAGCATTGTTTTCAAATTTTATATTGTACAGTGTTTAAGGCATGTTGAGCAATTGCTGATTTAGTAGGATGAAGTAAACGTAAGTGCCTTTTGTGTTCTGTTAACCTAGTGTGCTTCTTCCAGTTTCACCAATTTAGACATTACCACAACAGCATTGGTACATCGTAAATACCACATGTATGTAATGGTATTTGATATTTAGCAGAATTTCGAAGATTTCGAATTTTAATACTGCTTTTGTAAGCTATTTTTGTATTATGCTTTTGTAATATTTTACCAATTTTATTCATTGTGTTTGCCAGAAAAAGTAAAATGGCAAACTTATTTGAAATTGTAGATTTATCATCCGTACGTGTCGATTGGCTAGTTTAAGATGACTTTAATTTGTTGAAGCCATTATTTATGAAGATCTTTTCATATGATATAATTCTTGTTGTAGCTTATCTGGATGGCAAAACTTTGTGGTACAGTTGCACAAATTCGGTATCATACTAAACTTCTGTGATGGATGATGAAACATTAATGTAATGATTTGTATGAGTTGCCTTACGATGTACAGAATGTATTAAGGTTTCCTTCTGATTTTCTTTAAATTAGGACATAAGAGAATGGAAAACAAAAAAAATCTTTTTCTCTTACTATTTTAAACTTGTTTGTATGTAGATTGGTTAAATGGTTTAAGAACACCATTAATTCTTCTTCCCCAAAAGGCCAGACAACAAAAATAACATATCTAACCCAAAGTTTTGGTTTCTTAAATGCATTATGTAGACCCTATTTTTCGAAATATTCCATAAAATAATTTGCAATCGATGGAGAAATCGGAGATCCCATAGCTACTGCGTCTATTTTTTGAAAATACTCGCCATTAAATAAAAAGAATGATGTAGTTAGACAATGTTCAAATAATGTGATCTCGTGGTTGAAACGAAATGCTATTGCGAAAAAAGCATTGTAAATTCAAAGTATTGAACGACCATTATTTGATAATATATTTGTTCATATTGGGTCATTTCATATTGCAATGGCATATTTCAAAGCTATAGGTAAGTTTATTGAGGCTGCGAACTTACAGATATTATGGTAAATAGCGAAATATTAGCAAATGGCTCAGTAAACAGATTTCTAACAGGGAAGCACTTTAGTAGATGCAAGTGTTTGCATTCTCTTATGTCGTTAGCATTGCAAATATTGCATTTTCAATCATTCCTTGATGCACGCGATACAACTAATGATAAAATAAGAGTCAGAACTTAAAGATGATTTATTAGATTCATCAAAATCAAATAATCCTAGACTTACTAATGAAGTTATTAAAAATCGTGGAAGAGTACGAGTAGTATGTACAGGAAACGGTAGCTGGTGAACATGGAAAAACTCCTCAGTTTTACATGATTTACCTACGTTTCACCCATACGTGATTATCTAATGTTAAATCGCAGTATCAGATTACCAGATTTTAATCTTTTCAAATATATTATATTTCGAATGTCAAGTATGTTTTTCACTTTTAATCAGCACAATTATTCTCGCTATTTAATATTATAACATGAGAATCTATTAAAAGTTGAAGAAACTCATCCAGTCTTCCAATAGCAATTGAAAGAAGGTTCATTTGGTGTTAGAAGAACCGATAAGCTTTTCTCAAGACAAGCAAATGATAATGACATTAGAGCAGACGATAAACGCCGACACAGCAAATAAGTTAACAGGAATTAGTTATTTAACAAATTCAGCGGTGTTGCAGAAGTCACAACATTCTCTCAACAATTGTTACTTTCATGATGGACAAAACTGGTGTACGTAAATCGCAAGACATTACAGCCGATCTAGCAAATAATAGAATTAACAAGCATAAGTATCAAGTACTAGCGTTCATTTCTCATATAAAGCAGAACTTGAATCCGTTCTCAGAACTTTTTGATAAAGAATATTTGTATAATATTTCAGCTGGACAGGCTGTGAACGAAGATACTAATTTTTTTTTACTTAATGTAAGGAATTTGGGCATGAAACAACAAGAGATGTTTATTAAAGAAAGTTCTGAAGACAAAAACAGATTTGAAAACCCTATAAAGAGGAATAAACGTTTGCTGACGCAGTGGGAAAACGAAAAATGGCAATTAATGGAATTGAAGATGCATCGAGATATTTTTGGAAAATTGCTACGATTATCGTTAGAAAATAATTTATGATGGTTTTTTCATCTTCCATTCATTAAACGATATACCTGTCACCTTCGGCAATATTTCTCAAAAAATATTACGAACGTTCGCAGCAACAAATGCAAAAATTGTTCTAATTTATTTTGACAATTATTTTTCGCCATCTATAAAAGATAACGAACATTCAATGAGGGCAGAATACGAGGCAATACATACATTATCAACGGACCTGATCAAAAACGCTCGAGTAATTTCAGTAAAAATTTATTAAACATAATTTCAAAGATGCGTTAATTAAATGTTTGTGTGATCATTGGAAGGAAAGTCACATTGCTCCTTTCTTCGCAGGGAAAACCATACTCGTATATGTAAATCATGATAAATGCTACAAGTATGAAATCGTTAACGACAAAGTAATACAAACGGAAGAAATTGAGTTGTCATGTCCTCATAACGAAGTAGCAGACACTAAAATTGCGTTTCACGTTTTCAAGCTAAACTTTGACGCTTACGTCATAATAAGATGTTCTGACAGTGATGTTCTGATCATTATGCTTGGGAACATGAGTGGATTTACACAAAACCTTCAGATCTCGATGCTTATGGGAACAGGTAATGCTCGCAGATATATTAACATCATCGAATTACATAAAAAATTAGGTGATGAGTTATGTAGAGCATTATATATATATATATATATATATATATATATATATATATATATATACATATATACATATATACATATATACATATATACATATATATATACATATATACATATATACATATATACATATATACATACGAGGGCCGTTTCTTTTTCAACCCCCGGTCGTAGTAGGCGACGGCGCATCTCCACCTCTCACGCTATGTCACTGTTAAGTTCTTGCTGTCGTTCGGTGCTTAGCTGTAGACGCGACATGCCCGCCTTTATTAACGCTCCTGCCAAGTATGCAGCAGAAATCCATCGAAGAATGAGCCGAGTCTATGGAGTAAACTTATGAGTGATGGTGTTGTTCGTGAGTGGTGTAGAAAGTTTAAAGATGGTCGAAGTGATGTGCATGATGAAGGGGGTCAAGCGGTTAAAGAGAACTGTAGGTTTACAATAACTGAAATGTCAAAGAAATTTCAGAAACGTCAAGATCTACCCTATACAATATTGTAACTGAGCAGTTACACTACAAAAAAATTTGTGCTCGACGGGTACCCAAAATGACGAACACAAAAAACGCCGAATGGCATCGGCTTTGTCGTTTCTCAGCCGATACAAGGCTGATGGGGAAGATTTTTTGAAATCCATTGTGACAGGTGACGAGACATGGATTAGGTATAACACACCAGAAACCAAGCAACAGTCTCAACAGTGGATGCACACAAATTCACCAAACAAACCCAAAAAATTTGAACAAACTTTCAACAACCGCAAGAATATGGCTACTGTTTTCTGGGATCAAAAAGGTGTATTGCTTGTGCAGTTTATGATTCCAGGGACCACAATTACTGCTGCATCTTATTAGACTACGGAGAGCCATCCAAAACAAACGACATGGGATGCTGTCTTCTGGTATTGTCCTCATCCATGACAATTCCCGTCTCCACAGTGCTAGGGTCACCCAGCAGCTGCTGGAACAATTTCACTGGGACGTTTTTGATCACCTGTTGTTTAGTCCCGACCTAGCGCCGAGTGACTTTGATCTCTTCCCTGAAATGTAGAAGTGGCTTGGATGGCAGCGGTTCCAAACTGATGTGGAACTCAAGGACGCCGTTATGGAGCATCTAACCTAGTCCGTAGATACGATAAGTGCCCCAATCTTAATGGTGACTGTAGAAAAGTAACCTTAAGTGTACTTAACTTCTGTAAATAAAATAATTTCTTAAGATTCATTAGTCTTTTTTATATCGGAGGTTGAAAAAAAAACGGCCCTCGTAAATATATATATATATATATATATATATATATATATATATATATATATATATATATATATGTATATATGTATATATATATATATATATATATATATATATATATATATATATATATATATATAGGGATGGCAGAACGTTGACACTCTCCTGTAAATACATGTATGCTATGAACAAATCGTTGATGCTCTTATAAGTTTAGCACATTTATTATTTAATTCTATTTTGGCAGGAATCACCTTAAAAACCTTACATAATTAATTCATAATTTCATTTAAAAACGCTGTAATGATTTGGGAGATAATACTTACAGTAGTTAAAGAAAAAACATGTAATTAGATGTAAGTAGGCAATAAAGGCATTGTTGACTATAATATTATTCCTGGTTTTTGTTTTACTTTGGCCATTTCTAAAATCTGACGAATTAGAAAAAATTTCTATTCGATTAAAATTGCAATTTCTCAGTTAATAGATTTAAAAAATCTTTATACCATAGTTTGTAGGACTAAATTCTTTCACATTTTTATATGGGACGGGTTTTTATCAAAACTTAAGGATTTTTAAAAAATTAGGTTTAAACATTTAAAATGGCCGCCATTTTGAAAAGGAATGTTGTACAAAAATGAAACAGTTCAAAAATGAAACAGTTTTTTGTAAAAATCACATACAGACAGATAGACGGAAAACGGAGCGAGATAGACCATATGTTCATTTTCTGTTAGTTTTGACCTTTGGAATAACCTCCTTCAGTTTGGCTCTGCTTACTTACGGACACCCTATTTGCATTTGATTATATATATATATATATATATATATATATATATATATATATAGCTCACAACGTCTCATGTTTTTTTAAACAAAATACACAAAAAGGTGTTGAATCAGCCATTTTCAAAATTCGAACGCGTTCTCTTATATGAGAGGCTAGGTGTGTAAATACGGCAGATGTTTTTCTGAGGTACAGTACAAAGAAGTAGTCGATTCGCAATGAATCTTTTCTACCCAAACAGATTTAGCTGTACCTCGTTACAAAAATGTAAATGTGTAATATTATATTTTATACATGATTTAAAAAAAAATGAGTTTGACGAAGACGATCTTCTAAATGACAATGTCCAAGACATTCCCGGAACGGTGGAAGTCGAAGAAACTGATACAGGCGATTCTGATATTCAAGAAGTTCAAGTAGGGCTGAAAAAGGTGGCTTCTAAGTGGTCCAAACGAGCTCCAAAATATTCATGGGGAACACTAAATTCGATAGGTGTACAAGCTAGAGTCGCCGAGCTTAGGACAGAATTCGAAGGTAAAACACCGGTGACAATTTTTGAACGACTGTTGACGATGTTAAAAAACTTATAATTTCCGAGTCACTTCGTTATGCAAATCAAAAAAACTTCCATCAGTTTTGTTTAGACGACGCATCTCTGGAGACATTCCTAGGTATACTTATTTTTACCGGATATCACACCCTTCCGCGACGACTTTACTGGTCAACAGATGAAGACCTTGTAGTACCGTGTGTTTGATAGGCCATGTCACCAAACAGATTTCTAGAAATCAAACGTTTTCTACATTTTAATGATAATTCAAACGCCTCAACTTCAAACGATAAAATGTTCAAACTTCGACTTCTTATGGATTTGTTGAACAAATCATTCATTCAATTTGGAATGCTTCATCAGGATTTGTCTATTGACGAATCTATGGTGAAATATTTCGGCCGTCACTCTTGTAAACACTTTATTCTCCCCAAATCGATTAGATTCGGATATAAAAATTGGACGTTGTGTAGTACAGATGGATACTGCTACAAGTTTGACACATACTGTGGCAAGAACGCGCTGAGTAATGGAGATGTCCCATTGGGTACACGTGTTGTTCTCAACATTCTAAAAGGTGTGGAAAATCCACGAGAACACCGCGTTTTCTATAACAATTTTTTTCGAGTATCGATTTATTGGCCCAACTAAGACAACTTGGCTTTCGAGCAACGGGGACAGTTCGCGAAAACCGCACTAATCGATGTCCATTGGTTTCAAAGAAAGAAATGACAAAGAAAGAACGTAGTGCTACGTGTCCAGGAAGGACAACAGTGTTGTTTGCGTAATAACAATCTTTGACACTATCTAACCCACAAAATCTGTAAGTCGGTATTCAGCACAAGCTAAAGCGAAAATATCAATCTCAAGACCAAGATTGGTAGCTATAATGATGGCATGGGTGGGGTTGATCGGCATGATCAAAATACAAATGTGTACAGAATCTCCATAAAAGGGAAAAAGTGGTATTGGGTTTTGTTCACCCAAATGGTAAATACGATTGTGGTAAACGCATGGATTCTGCATCGTTTAGCAAATGAAGAATCAATGGATTTATTAGAGTTTAGTCGCCAAATTGCCAGAACATATCTTCGACTGACGCAGAAAAAAACCACTGCTCCATCGAGGTAACTTCCAGCAACAGTTCCCGAAAGTGTAGTGCAAGATCCTGTAGGGCACTTTGCAGTACCAATGAGCAGTCAGCTTCGATGCAAGTTGTGTCACAGGCGAACCACAAGAAAATGCAATAAATGTAACGTTGCTCTCTGCACCACTAAGGATCGAAACTGTTTCTGCACTTTCCACAACACAAATACTTCTTGATTTTATGCTGTATATACATAATATCATTGTGCTTTCAGTATTAGATCCATTTAACAATAATCTGTAACCAAAAAAATAACCAACCCTTTTTCAAAAATGTGTGTAATGTAGACCTCAGGAGCCCACTGTACTATTTTTAGTACACTTAAATATACATAGATAGAATTTTTTTAAAAATTATTTATCACCGTTTCCTGCATTAACTTCAGCTTGGGCCTTAACGGGGTAAACTAATGGTTTCTGTGTTAATTTTAGTTTTTATATTCATGGCTCAAGAAATATGATTAGAGTAGTAGTGTACAATGTGAAATTGATTGTGGCTATTATTTATAATTAATATAACATGAAAAAACGTCAGACTGCATGATAATAGTTAAAAGTCAGTCAGTTGGACCGCAAAAGATGCCGCGCGCTCAATGCTTTTGAACGCTGCGCTACACTCTAGAGGCCCGACTGACGAACTTTTAACTATTATCACGCAGTCTGACGATCTTTTTCTTGTTATATTAATCATAACTTATCACCACTATCAATTTCAGATTGTATACTACTACTTTATTTGCAGAATTTTCCTACGACTAGTCGTACATAACTGACGACGATTTTACCAGTATATCGACTTTTTTCGACAACTTCGTCAGCCTCCTGCATCTAACTTACCGCCTCCCAAAGGTCCGACGGTCAGTTACTTTATTAACAGTATGAAAACTACCTACGGTAAAAATTTATAGTGTATACTTTCACGAGGCAAAAATGCCCGTAGCTTCAGGACTAGTACTGCTAGTCGACCGCTGATGATAATAGCGTAGCTATCGAAACGCGTTCGGTGTTTTTTAATTTTGTGTGGTACGTGGGTGTATTTTGTTTCTTAAATTTCCTGCTGATAAAGTTGGTGACACAGTTAAGCTACGAATACCAGACGTTGACAGAGCAAGAAGTGATCCCCGAAATTTATTAGCGGTGATATTAGAAGTTCAAAATGAAGAGGTTCATCAGTTAGGAACGAAACAAGGAAGACTTTCACAGTTGTATACCAGAAATCAATTCACAATTTGTGAAGAAAAAATTATTTTGCTTGACGATGTTCCAGATCTAGCAATATCACTTCGAGAATGCGTCAGAAAGATATCTCTTTCTGCAGATCAGGGATACCAGCGATGTGTTTGTAAGGGACAATCCGAGTCTGATAAGTGCAAATGTACAAAATCTGGCAAACCCTGTAATTCTAAATGTCATAACAGTCTAACATGCTTAAATAAGTAAACTTAAAATATTTAGCAATTTGTAATAATAGGATTTAACGTTTTTTGAAAAAATGTTTTTTTTCTCTAGAATATGGGCTTAGTTTGTTTTTTATATGTAACTGCAGTTTATTTTTTTATGTGCAACTGTTTTGTACAAGTTCAATAAATTTGTATTTTTTTCAATTTCACAACACCTGTCAGTCCCTTATTCAAATTTCGTTCAGGCTAAATAAATGTACGTGACTTAAAATAACCATTTATTGACTTTTTAATTGTAAAATATAAAATATTGTAATTCGTGGTATCGTACGGCTTACACCATAGTGTACAACGAAAAAATATATTTTTGAGTGGTAACTACTCAAAAAAAAAAACTGTACTCTATTCTACTGGCCCAATCAGTCATGATGTTTATCACATTTACCATTACGAGTTGGGAAATATGTAAACAAACCGGTAAATTTAAAAAATGAATAGAGGTAAGCTAATGGTGAAATTAGCTCTCTTAGGCCCGATTTCATAATCACCCGCTAATTGTCCGATTAGCTAATTTGCCGTTTAATTTAATTCCTCAATTAGCGCGACTTTAATTTCGATCCATTTCATAATGCATTTAGAAACGTCAATTTACTAACAAGCAGTTAGCACAAGTACAGGTACAGTTGGTATGCCTTAAATGGCCAGAGGCAATTTATTCTGTGTTAATAATATTCATAACCTATACTTTTTTATAAACAATCGAGTTCGTGGTTTTCTCTTGAGTGTTTTTTGTTAAAATATTGTCTCAGCATGGAACAGAATAAAGGCAAAAGGGCACGAGGAAACAATTTTACAAAGGAGGAGGAACTTCTTCTGGTCCATACAGTAGAAAAATTCAAAAATATTATTGAATGTAAAGTTACGGACAAAGTCAATAACCACGAAAAGGTAAGATGTGTTTATCGCAGCCTACGAAGAAACGTATTTATGTTTTGGAAATATGTTTGTACCTGTTATTTGGTGGGCAATATATCAGAATAATTTTTTTAATTTATTTTGCATTGTTGTAGAATGAAGCTTGGAAACAAGTAGCACCGTGAAGTGGGGTGAAATTGATAAAAAATAAAATTTTTTTGAATAACCTTTTAGAACATTACTTTCTAATTTATTTCAAGTGTTTGATCACAAGTATCCTTGTTTTCCGATACAACCTTGCTGTTGCCAGAACTCAAAAATTAAATTTAAGTCATTAAAAAAGCCAGAAATTCCATGATCAATTTTATACATGAATTGGAGTGACTTTGATCACCATAATAGTGTTAGCACTAAAGTATATTGGTAGGTAATAGAGTGTGATCAATCTGAACCCGATGATATTTCATTACTGCGTTAAGAAGTTATGAAGAATTTTAGTTTTTGGGGTGAAATTGACCACCGTGGCGTGAGATTGAACATCATTTGATTTGTGCATAAATTCATTAAAAATGCAAAACATTTTAATTTTTAAAGATGTTTTAATAGAAAAGAATAAAAAATATTGAAACTACATTGCCCCAAAAATACAAATTTAAAATATACTAGGTATTCTTATAACTTAAAGGAAAAACAAAAGAAACTTGTATGTTAAGGTAGGTATTTGAAGAGTCATAAACAAATATAAAAGATTAAACCATGATGAGAAGGGATATTTTTACAATTCTTTAATATCAACTGGTTTCTGAAAGATATACCAAACATTATCAGCATTGGAGTCAACAGTGGGATCTGGTAAAATCGCGATAATATCTTCAACCTCTACCCTGAACACATCATTTTCTTCAACTCTAAAAATTGCCTTAGTTTTGTCAACGGATTTCATACCCAAAACATTAAACTCATCTTCCGAAACCTCTTGTACAATAGACACATAACGATAGTTTATAGTATTCCGGATTCCCCACGTACCTTTACCAACAAATATGTACCCTTTTTTATATTTTGCCGTTTAACTTCAAAATAGTCGATCTCCTCGTTATCTTCTAAAATGACATGAAGGTCTTCATTGTCATCTGAATTATCATTCGTGACTTCTGCTTCTACGTCACTATCAGAATTACTAGAATCAGAGTGTTGAGCCGTAACACTTTTTCCAGCTTCGACGACGAATTTGGTGCGCTTCTTGTTTCGACGAGTTGGTGTATTGGAAAATCTTTGATTTTTCAAATAATCGACCAGTAAATTTTGAACTGTAGCTTCTTCTGTATTTTCTCCTGGTAGTTTATCCAACACGCGGTTTTTGTTCAATGGCATGACACCTGTTGCTTCAAATGAAGAGATGAGATCTCTCTTAATGACATTTTGCTCATTATTTTTGACACTTTGTTATCCATTCTTATTAAGGTTGATTGCAATAAGTGAGGAAAATCTTTCTTATCAATGGAAGCTAACGTTGGATGTGTCTTTTTCCAATCAAGTAGGACTTCACGCCAAGCCATCTTAAAAGGTCTAAAAAAGCCCAAGACGAAGCTAATATTATTTTCTTGACATTGTTTGATTACATCTTCAGAAAAATGAGATGCCAAATTATCGCCGATTAATACCTTACGACCTTCTTGTTTTTTTGCGTGCGGTAAAAAGGAGGACGAAAACCAATCTGAAAATGTTTCAGTATCCATCCATCCGTGGCTGGTTCGATTATATCGAGCACCCGCTGCACAACATCTCTGCATACAACAGGGAGCTAATTTTGGGCCATTTTCAGTCCATTGATGCCACAACTTTTCGGCGCGGTATATAATGTAGGGAGGTAATAAGACGCCGGAGGCAGATCCACACACCATTACTGAAGTTGCCGACTTAGTAAAATTGCATACTCTCTCAGGGTACTTTACTCCACGGTGATAAATTAATTTTTTGCGTCCAGGATCGTCTAATAAATTTGTTTCGTCGTAATTGTAAATATTAGATGCAGGAACATCCTTCAATGTAACTTCTAAATGACGAAAGTATTCTATTAGTATCTCTCGGATACATCCGCGCGTGCACGCTTAATATTAGCAGCAAGTCGTTGGGTTATCTCATCCTTGTGTCTGTTCAAAAGTGAATATACCCAATCAACACCCGGCAGGTTATCTTTGAATTTGGAAACCGAACGACCTTGAGTGTCCAGTAAATTTTTTGCCAAATGTCGTATATCTGTCAGATTAAGGGGAAATCCCCACTCACCACAAGCTGCTGCTCACTTAATAATACTTTTTTCTTCGTTTTCACTAAAAACTGCTTGCCCACCGTTAGATCTAATGTGACGCCCATGGTATTTATTGTTTAAAGTACCATACGGAATTTTATATAGCTTGGATGCCTTTCGTAGACTCCACCCTTCGTCCGTTATTTTTTGTAAAGCATTTTCAATTAACTGCTCATCGTAATCTCTGTACCTCCTTGCACCTAATCTTCTTTTATAGGTCCTTGGCATGTTTCATTTCTATAAAAAAATATATAGCACTTTAGCATGTTATTACAAAGTGTATCAAATTAAGGGCGTACCATTGCTAACTTCTGTTATTCTCTTTTGATCGTGTTAATCTGCGGAAAAATACTATTATTTCACTAATTTAACCAACTTCGTAGTAATAAGAAAGATAGCAATAGTGCGCACTTAATTTGCTACACAGCGTTTAATATTAGTAAATGAGAATAACTCAATAATAACGACAAATGCCACCCGAAATTATGATCAATTTAACCCCGTTCTAATGATCACTTTAACCCCAATACAACGGTCAATTCCACCCCAGGGAGCAAATATTAAAATTTCAAACAAACCGCCAATAATCGAGAGGCACAATTGAGGTTATGAATTAAAAGCATGTCTATAGGTATGTGCTTGCTGGTATAAAGCAAAACAATTGAATGGATACAGAGGGGAAATACAAATTTTTTCATATGCACAATTACATAAAAGTTACTCACCTTTTTGACACTTAATATCACAATTATAACGATATATTTATAATATTCAGCAACACAAGACCACTTCTGTGATTACTAAACAAGTTGTTTGTCGCTGGCGACGCGAGACGGTTGATATAACCGCGCCAAATTCATAATTATAAATTTCGGAAGTAGCGATCGAAGTCACCCCGTAAGATCAATTTCACCCCATTTCACGGCACATCATTTTAATGCAAATAATAGTTGTATTCGAACTGTAGAGCTACTTCGAATTAAATATGAAAATATTAAAGCTAAGGCTAGAAAAACAGTTGCACAACAAAAGATTATATGCACAGGTACAGGCGGAGGCCCAGGCAAAATAAAAGATATAGATCCCGTACTAGAAACAATTCTGGATATTGTAAATAAAAAAACAATAATTGGGTTGTCTTCGCCATGGGACAACGATAATGATCGTATGGCAACGGTAAACTATTTTATGGTTTACCTTATGTATATTTTATTTCATGTGTTGTATTTATTTTAGCAAAATATAATTCAGGAGAAAGAAAACTCAGAAATTAGTATAGATAAGAAGAATAGTGTAGATAGTATAGTTAGAAAAAATGAAGAAGATCTACCTTTCTCTAATGAATCAGTGGTAATGAAAGTGCATAATAGTCGGTGCTAGGATAACAATGTTTATTTCAGGTAATCACAATAGAATTTGCTGGCGATGAAGCTTTCATGGATAATCCTATAATAATTGAGTCAAATATGGTAAGGTTATCTAAGGTTAACAGTTATGCAATACAGATGATAGATTTACCACGTTGTTTATTTCGTTACTCATATTAAAAATTGTTCAATCAACACAACCAATAAGCATTCTCAAAAAAAATTCAATCCAAAACCGCCTTTTTTTAACTACAAATGTTTGCAAAACTAATATAATGATAATTCAATCCGTTTTTAGGCGTGTAATTCTGGAACACAGATGCAACCTGGAGAAAGCAACAAACAAGGTTTGGATGATGGTAACTCTGAAAAGCCCCAAGTATCTAAGGTAGGTATAACAAAAAAATGTATGAATGATCAGCACTTTCCCAGGTTAGGTTAAGGTTTTGTAAATGATGGAAACAATTTTAGCACTTACAAGGAGCTACATTATTTTTAAGAATATGAATATTACGAATTATGAATATTAAAATAAACAATAGTAAATTTAATTTTTTTTGTAAAAACGTTTTCATATGATCAAGTAAATTGCACAGATCAGAAAACAGAAATAACTTTACTAAATTTTAATATAAGACATAGTACATGTGCATACTACATTTTATATCTATACTTTTAGTCGCTAGGTTTAACATGCAGTTTCTCATTTTGCAGACTTGGGAGTCATACACTCCAAAACAGTTAAAGACTCCTATGTCAAAGAAACTGAGGATTAACAATACTATAGCCACAGCAAAAGACACATTTTATGAAAAGAAAATTGTTCTCATTGATGAAGAAATAAAAAGAAGTAGACTGGAGCAAGAGGAGATTCTTATAAACAGAAAGAGGGAAGATGAAAACACAAGAGTAAGACATGAGAGAGAAAAAGAAGAACATGAAAAAAAAGAGGCTACTTGACTTAGAAATCGAAATAAAGAGACGCATATTAGATAATTAAATTTACTAATCCATTAATCATTGTGTATTTTATAATATAATTTTATTATAAATTCGCAAAATGTTCATTTATTAACAGTTGCCTAACGATATGTCCTGATTGTTGATCCCCAAGTTCAACTATTGCTCCTCCTTCTTCTTGATTATTCTCTTCATTTTCATACCAATCATCTGGAATATCCTCATTTTCTTCAATAGCTAAATTGTGCAATACAGCTGTCGCGACAATTACTGCTAAAATTGTGTCAACTTTAAGCCTCATGCCTATTCTCAAAACAGGAAAACGTCTTCCAAACGCCATATTGTCTTTCTACCACCCCTGAAACCAAATAATGTATTAATTAATTACACCTCATTTGGTCTAGCTATCTTGCTACACATATATATCTCTATTTATTTTAACGATGGGCCAAATAAATGTAAACAAGCGGGACACAAGTGGGAAATTGTTTTGGCTATTCGATAACAGAAATTGAAGGACACATGCTACCAATGCATGTCTGTCATCTCAAAAAAGTCGAAAGATTGTTTTTATAGGGACATGTATGAAAACCCTTTAGTAGACAGGTTTTTTTGATTTGGGTATAGTTAGATCTTAAAGATGAACAACAATGGTATAAATAAGCCGATAACCCACCTGTTAGTTGCTGGCTGAATATTGTGCTCTATTTGTTCAAGCAAAACTAAGAACGTTCTCTTAGTTATACGAAAACTCCAATTCGTCAAATTTATCCAAATTGTTTTCTCGTCTTCTATACACTTTCGGTTTTCGAATAATACGTGCGTCTTCATCTGATGAAGAGCTGCTACTTGTTTCTAATATGTTCATCATCTATAAATATAAATACATCCAGTCAAATACAGAAATTAAGAATGTCTCCTTGAAAATAAAATACCTACATTTTTTTGGCTGTGGGACAGAAGTTATATATATTTAAAGGATTGTTATTTATGAACTTTAAACATTTAACCAAAACTATTTATAGGTTATATACACAATCAGTTAATTTCTCAATTAACTACTTAACAGACCAAAAAGGAGCAATTAATTTAATGGTCAGTTATAGAATGTTAATAGGTAAATTAAGGATTATGAAATCAGAATTATATTTAATTGGAGAATTATATTTAATCGAAGAATTAAATATAATTATGAAATCGGCCCTTAGATGAAGGTAAGTGATGTTTTATTCTATGTATTTATTTAACCGGACAGTTACATGCTGTGTGTAGATTCAAGGAAGTTTAAATTTTAAGTTGCATTCAAAATTACTTATAATAGAGTACTAGACTGACCTGAAAAAATATTTCACTCAAGAAAGAAATGCTGCATAATAATAAATTCATTGAGTTGTTACTTTTTTTTTTAGTAATTCTAAGCAAGCGTTTTTTATTTTATTTCAAAACAAAGGAGAGATAATCTTAGTGAAGACAAAACACAATTTGTTTTCACGAATGTAACGTTGTATAAATGAGTGATGACTATATGTTGTTGCGTCAATCAACATTTTGCCAACAATTTCGTGTACTCAGCGAATTAGGGATTATAAAAAGGCAATTGTGTAGATCTAAAAGTCGAACAAAACTGCTTAGTTGTAAGTAAACGTTTCAATTACCATCTTTTTCTTAAATCCTTTCGTCAATAAAGTGTATAACGAAGTACAAAAAAACATTTTTATACACTTTTTTCCGGAAATTCAAAGATGTGCATTGTGCAAGTTTTGTTTATTAAACTACGCACTGGAAAGAATACATTTAGAAAATTACAAATTATGTAACGGTATAAACGGGTGGTAGAACGGGATTACAGATAAAACTGGCCTTTTTGCCCCGACTAGTCAGCGTTTTGGGTGTGGGTATGATGTTGCTAAATTTTGCACATCCAGAATAGTAAATCGTACGTAAGTCAAAATAGGGGATGTAGACGTAATCAGTCGGTTTTTGGGCGCCAGAATGTTTGGTAGTCAAAACAAGGGTCGTCGTGCCAAAATTCCGAGTACATAGCGTGTCTAAACATACAAAAAACATACGCTTACCTATCCGCAATCAATTCCAGGTGTGCTGGACAGCAACTCAGCAAACCACCTAAAATAGGGCTTCAAAATAGCATTACACGCTTGTCAAATAAAAGCGTGTTAAACACTCAATAAATTTACGTTACGTTACTACACCTCAGTGTAAATAATCAGGCATTAAATAATAATCAAGACAAAACAAAAAAACAAGCTATAGAATGCACTCTAAATGAATTAATACTCAACTAAAAATCAAATAAAACACTAAATATTATTAACGCTACTACTCAATAATAAAGAAAAAAAAAATTGTCACTTCGTTACGTTAAAACTTAAACTCATAAGCTACCGGTAAATTTGCAATTTGCAAAAAAAAACTTATATGTAACACAAAAGGGTTTTCACAGAATTAAAACAAATTTATAAAACCTAACAAAGCTATAATAAAATTAAAAAAATAAGATAAATATAACCATACGATAATGCGTATAAACAAAAAAATACAAAGGCTTAAAAGGCGACAGAATGTCTGGCCAAGGTTCTGCGTAACGCCGTTCTAGATTGCTTAATCTAAAGATAAATATATTGTAGATTATTTACCCACACTACTATAGGGTCAATTGCCCTTTACTAGTAAAATAAAAAAAAAAGTGTGAAGGCGGAGCGTCAGAATTATGATTGTTTACAATAACTAAAGCAACACAACAACTTAAATTAAGAGATACACGACTCCGCTTTCAAACCTTCGTTAACAACAAAAATAATTCGAGGTACACACACAAGAAATCTTGAAAGTATTCAAGAAAAAAAAACACAATATTATATTACCTTAATGTCTAGATTAACACCTCTTCTGTGTTACAATTGAAAACGAACCAGGTGATCGGTTACTGCTACCACGGATATGGAATCTCCCTGCTCTGACAAATGATGAATGAAAATGTTGACTAATATTCTTTTGTACACAGACAATTCCTTAATTGAAATTCGGTAAAATGTTACTGCATTAATTAAAAACTTCTTTTAAAATAATAATTTGTGCGCTCAACTTGCTTGTTAACTTTTATCTTTCAAATAGTTTTATTTACACTAACAATCCAAAAGGTTAATAACTTGATTTAAATAACTATAATTTTAATATTCTGCGAAAGTTTCTTTATATTTCAACACGCTTTGTACGGTAAATAAGTGGCACTTCAAGAACGTTAATGTTAAAAAAAAATCCGCAAAAGCGATATAAACCAAAGAGGTCACTGAAGCACTAATATAACACTACGATGATCTCTAGCTACTTAATTACGTAAAATCGAAATCGGCACTAGGTATAATCCTTTGGTGATTGAACAGTTTTACTTAAGATCCCTTCACAGGTTTTCTTCAGAAGTAGCTAACTGCCCTTACTACACAAAGTTCGTTCGTTAAACACCAAAAGGTCCAATATATCAACGTTCTAAACCACCCCTTAAAGCGTAACAACAAGCGTCACCGTACTACTACTCGAGAGCGCGATCAGTTTCAGAATCAATCAAATTATTACCAAAAATCCATCTTGGATTTTTGAATCCCACCACTCAAAAAAAATCTCATCTAATTTAGTTCCACCAATTAAAAAAACGGAAGGAGAAGATAAGTTACCCCCAACACATAAACTTCGTTTCCAATCGTAACGGCTCGATAGTTTTCAAAATTTTAAACGTCAGCAAAATCGACGTGAAAAATATCCCTATATTTTCGTTAAAGTACAAGCAATTAGTCCCACATGCTACCTCTACGATTCAAAACCAACATACTCAATATTAATCTGAACCACTATAATTAAGCGACTTTATGTCGCCAACATGACATCATATGCATTTAAATCTACACTCTTTCTTTAAATTGCTTAATTAAGGAAATCAAACGAAATAAACCTTATTTACACTTATATACAACTATTTACAAATAATACGTTACTCAACATTCAATAAACGGGGAATAATAAGGAAAACAATCTAAATTACGGAATAATAATTCACAAAAAAAAAAAAACTAAATCTCGCCACACACCTTCCCTAAAGCTCGCTACACACGTAGAACAAATTTAATCATAAAACTCAATTTGACAACAACAATTTGACGGTAAATCGCTAGAAAATCGTGATCCAATCACAATTATAAACTCACAGGCGAGTGTTAACTTTTTCTTTTGTTACTCTATGTTATTACGTTGTTCATTAAATTACATTAAATTATAATAAAACTATTATTAGACGGTAAGAAGGATTCCAATTTCAATAATTTATCAGAAATTTAAACGTTTTTTCGTCGGACAAATGAGCCTATTCGAGATCAAATAAGATTAAAATATAGTAAAAAAGTTGAATGATAAAACCATATGAAACGTTGTATTGAACTTAGGGCCGGTTGTATAAACACTTTGAACTGTAGTTTTTTGTTGAACAGCAGTTCAAAGTAAAAAAGTTGTTGTATAAACAGTATTTCACACTGATCTAAGTTCAATTCCGAAGTTCAAGTGAACGCCCAATTTCGGCCGTTCAATCAGTCGAACTATAGATCAAGTGATTTTCTAACCTCACATGCACAATTTTTATTTTGGTAAAAATGACTGAATTTGGTGAAGTTATAACTGATGATGAAGACTTTTGGGTCTTGTGAATGCTGTAATGCTGCCTAGAATGCCACGGACATTCAGAGAACGTCCTGATCATTTTACCAAATGGACAGACAATGAATTTTGCAAAGATTTCGCTTAACAAAAACACAGTTGCTTACATTAGTGAATCTATTTCTCCCGCAATCTCTTCGAAAAGCAAAAGGTAAAATTAGTTTGATATTATTCATTATAACATATTAGTATGCATATATATTTCTTGTTTTAAAGGAATCATGCTTTATCAGCTTCAGAAATGGTACTCCTAACTTTAAGGTTTCTTGCAACAGGATGCATTTTGCACGCAGCTGGAGATTTTTCTGGTGTAGACAAATCTACAGCTAGCAGAGTTATTAATAAAGTGGCCGGGCAATTGCACATATGCATGAAACCTATATATCACTACCCAATGAAGAAATAAGTATTGTTCGACAGGGATTTTTCAACATTAGTAGATTCCCAAGATGCATTGGGGCTTTGGATTGTACCCATGTAAGAATTCAATCTCCTGGTGGAGAAGAACCAGAAAATTTTAGAAACCGAAAAGGGTATTTTTCTTTCAATGTACAAGCAATATGTGATTCACAATTAAAATTTGGGATATTGTGTGTAGATGGCCCGGGTCTGCTCGTGATGCAAATATATTTAGGAACTCTACAGTGCGAGCTCGATTTGAAAATGGAGAATTTGGTGAAAATTTATTGGTGGGTGATAGTGGTTATGGTAACAAACCATATCTGATTACACCTCTTTCTAATCCAACAACTCCTGTACAGCATTTATTTAACGAAGCACAAATCAGAACGAGAAACCCGATAGAAAGATGTTTTGGTGTATTAAAACGGCGATTCCCAATATTAGCATTAGGAATTAAATTAAATGTGCAAAAAGTGGAAGCAATAGTTGTTTCATGTGCAGTGCTTCATAACATGGCATGCATTATGAGAGATAATCTTCCTCTTGTAAATGAAGAAATTGAAGCGGCTTGAATTGGGAAATATCCCCATACCTCTGGTACAACCAGGTGTTGAGAATATAGCCCTAAATAATATTGTACGGCAAGCTTTAATAACGGAGTATTTTCAGCCTTTATTAGAAAATATAGTACATGAATAGAATGCAAAATTGCAATAAAACTGTTTTTAACTACTGTTTTATTAGACACCCACTATAAAAGCATTTTTTAAATTTGCATTTCCACATATAAAATTAACATGTTTTAAAATTGGTGAAATCAATTAAAAGCGAAACTTTTCCTAAAGTATTTATTTTTATATTATTTAACAGGTACCATTTATTAGCAGCTGTTTTTTTTTAGTAGAAGGATTTCAGGTCTAGTTCAGCTTTCTTCGCTTGAATAAGGATTCGTTCATTACTCTCCTTTGTGTCCAGAGCCATTTGATGGTTGTGGCGTTCTTTTATCAGTTCCATTTTCAAAAGATGTTCTTTTTCCAGATATTCTGTCTGATTAAAGGCTACTTCAGCTTTATTTGTAGCCCACGAGACAATTTTATTTGACAAAATGTTTGTCATTTCTATAGATAAATATAAGCAAAGATACTTTAAAAATAATATGCCTAATCATTACAAAATTTACCTTTATTACCAGATGCTTTATTGAGAATGGTTTTTAATGGCTTCGATTTTGGAGTGCGAAGCTTTTCTGGGGTCATTTTGGTCCAGTCGGTAGGTAAAACAGCTAAAAGAATTATAAAATGTCACATAAACATATTGCTGTTAAATTAATAATATAAGTAGAAATACTGTTTACTTATACCTGACAATGAACCATCTTGCACATTGGAATCTTCGACGTCCTCCTCCATTGACGCTATTATTACATCTTCCTCTAGCAGCTCTACAAAAAAATATTAGTGCGTATTATAATTAAAAATCAGTCTTTTACCTAAAACAGAATATTATGAGTTCCCGGAGTAGTTTCCATCTGTACGTTGTTACATTCTGAAACAAATTCAACTTTTACAATTGAGTTACTATTAATTTTACTTAAAACTTACTACTGTCTCCACCAAATTCTGAATCAAAACCTGTCATCTGTGTACCTATAATTTCTTTGACTTGTTTATCGACATCGTCAATTATGTTGGGTTTTACAGGTCCTCCTCCAGTTCCTCTGATGTACATTATTTCATCTGTAAATTTTTGTTTAGACCTCTTTTTTTGATTTTCATATTTGCCACGTAGAACTTTTGCGTCTCTGAAAGGCTCCCCGCAAATGCTATTAAATTCATTTGCTAGCCGATCCCAAGCTTTCTGCTTTAAAGCATTGTTCGTTTTATCAGTTTTTCTACATTCAATTATGCCTTTATGTTTTAATACAAGGCTCATTAATATGCCAACCTCCTTTTTACTGAAATTAACAGTTCTTTTTATTAGAGGAATCCATAATGCGTATAAAATATTCCACTACCAAAGAAGAATCTACAAATAAATTCAAAATGTTGAACACCTTATCCCATAAAATAACAATTTGTACTTACCTACAAACTAGAGATGTTTTAGTTTTATTTACCAAGTAGAAAATACACTTTTATAATGAAACTTTCATTCAAGCAAGAGCGGCAAAAACAAACCTCTTTTAAGGTTATTTTAAATGTCAAATTGTCAAACATCGGAAAAAAACAGAAGTAACTAAATATTTGTATGTGCCAACCTAAACTAATTCCAGATCAGCTGAACTTAAGTTCAGTTTACATTGAACAACAGAATTACGAATGAACGCAGTTCACATGTTGATCGGCGTTCTGTTGAACCTAAGATCAGAACTGTTTTATACAACTGGCCCTAAAAGTTAATTACTTTGCATGTTTAACAGTGGGTAAAATTTTATTTCAGTTGAATGATTAATATAACAAAATGATCATGAAGTAAAGTTGAATGATGGGTATGCGTAGCAAGACGTTTTATTGTTGTATTTTTTTGTTGTTGACATGACCCGGAATTTAGACAATGAATTTTAATTAATTTTAAAGAATCACAAATACAAAATCTTTCCTTGAAATATGTCAGGACACAAATATGTTTAAGTTACGGTTTTTATTAATTGAAGTAATAAATAGTAATGGTTATGATTAAGTATTGTTGTAAACTAATTCGGTCAGATTGAATTGATTAATAAAAATGACAAAAAAATTAGAAAAATTAAACTTCACATTGCCAACTTTCGTATAAATTCCACGTGAACTAATGTGAAATCTTAGTTATTAATAGAGATAAAGAATCGATTTATAGTGCGGTTGAAGAAGTCGGCAACAGTAACAAATATAATTATTTTTTATTAACGACTTCTCCGAAATGAAAAATCCTATTAGGAAGCCGGTGCATGTCTGAAGCGCAAATTAGTACCAGTGAGGATCGGAAAAAGTGGTATAGCTTACAGGGTGAGTTGAAAAATTGTAAGTACTCTCAAAAATCACCCTACATTTTGAGAATAGAACAAAATGTTATTAAGAAAATTTTAAATAATGGCTTCTCATTCCAAACATATTTTTAATGAAGATCTTTACGTTAAATAAAAATGTCATTACTAAGAAGCCTATCTACTGTTAGGTTGTAGGAGTATTACTACGGTTATAACACTACCAATTATGTTGACGTTCTTGAGTGTAAAATTGTAACGAAAGTCAGTATTAATGAGAAAAAATACACCAGTACAACTTATTTAAGTTTTTATTTATTATTGTATTTATAGTAATTATGTTCACATAAAATAACATCTTTTTGATGACAAGAATAATGACATTATAGACAATCACAATTGTATGTTTAAAACGGGATTTACACACGCAAGTTGGCGCGAAGGCAGAACTGAACGTGCAAAGACACGAAGGTAAGTATGTGCGCCTAAAGGGTCCTACAGACGCTCCGTCTTACCTTAATACTTGCCTGCACAGTTCGAAGACTCAAGGTAAAACCGTACGTGTGGAAGTCTTTTAACACTTTTTGTGCGTGTACAGTTCAGTGGCTTGGCTCGAAGCAATTCAAAATCTGCTTGAAATTTTGAGCTCGAGTCTGCCGGTTTCCGCGCAAGTTCGCACGTGTGGACGAACGACAGTCTTCAGTTCGAGCCGAGACAGTGGGAAGTTACAAGTTTGTTTACGTTTGTGCGTTAATAATGACGGATTTGAGGGGATATTCTAGAGATTTTATAACAGAATTCATATCACTATATAGAGAAAATCCGTGTTTATGGAAAATAAAGTCTGCAGAATACAGTAACCGCAATAAGAAACAAGCAGCATACGACGTATTATGTGATAAGTTAAAAGAAAAGGACCCGATGGCAACAAAGGATAAAGAAGAATACATTCTTTAAGGAGCTGTTTTAGGAAAGAAATTAAAAAAGTAAAGGCATCAGAAAAGTCAGGTATGCTAATTGTATACTTTTGTATATTCTTATTATATAAATCTTATTATAGGAGCCGGGGAAGATGAAATCTACAAGCCTTCTTTATGGTACTTTGACCACTTATTGTTTCTGTTAGATCAGGAGACCCCGAGAGAGAGAGAGAGAGAGAGAGAGAGAGAGAGAGAGAGAGAGTAGCTCCAATATGACTGAAAAAGATGAGAGTGAAGATGCTGCTGGGGATAGAAGTGCAGACGAGGTAAATTAAAAAAAATAATTGTAATGAAACATTTTATTAATTTAGATCCTAATTTCCATTTACAAAATTATTTTGCCATTCGACACTTCCGTCACCGTTAAAATATTCCAGATATCTCTGTCGTACATTTTTTGCTGCCTCTCCATAATTTCTATTAAAGCCTCTTTCTAATCCCAAAAGTGTTTCACACCTGAGTCCAGGCGTTATTTCACCATTTGTTTTGTCCTCTTCATCTAGACATGTTTGCTTGCTATAGGAATTACAACACTTTCTCCGTAAGAAATTGTGTAATACACAGCAAGCCATTACAACCTGTTCTATGTGTTTGATGTCTAAATTAATAGGTGTGTGAAAAATTCTGAATCGGGCAACCATTATTCCGAAAGCGTTTTCAATAATTCTACGTGCCCTAGACAATCTATAATTGAAAATTTTTCTTTCAAAATTTAATTCTCTTTGACTAAACGGTTTTAAAAAATCTGTACGAAGCGCTTCGTCCCCTATGTATGGAAGTTCATTATTATTTACTGTAGGGATATTAAGTTCACTATTCAAGTTTTTCGAAAAACCTAGTATTTTCAATAACTCCTCCATCTGAAACACGCCCATTTGTTCCAATATCGCACAAAAGAAATTCATAATTCGCATTTGCTATAGCCATTAAAACTATACTAAAACTCTTTTTATAATTGAAAAAATATGATCCACTTCCTGCTGGTGGGGTGATTTGAACGTGTTTCCCATCCACAGCACCCAAACAATTGGGAAATTGCCATCTGCGGCCAAACTCAGCACCAATATTTTTCCATTCCGTCTCCGTATTCGGAAACTAAAAGTAAATACATATTATAATTAGGTACTGCTCCCTATGAAGCAAACACAAAACTGAAAACAATATTTATTTTTCCATAACTACTTGTACTTATAATATTATGATATTAATCATTCATGTTACGATTATCTAATTCGTACGTCTCTCGGTAATGATGCATGGCTAAAAAATATTTTTGTTATCTTTTACAGGACAATGATTTTAATACGCCACTATTAAGTCCTGAAACTCCTTCATCCATACGGTCCCAAGCATCCTCATCTCACACCAGTAGGCCCAAAAGGAAGGGAAGAAATGAAACATCCGATGAAATTGTAGGTTTAGTAGCGAATAAATTAAAAGCATCAAATGTTCAACAATATGAAGCATACGGCAAACATATTGCAGAAGAATTAAGAACATTGACTTCAGAACAATCCGTATTTTGCCAAAAAATAATTAATGACGCCATTTTTGAAGCAAAGTTAGGAGGTCTCAGTAGAAGTTCCAAGATAGTGAGTGAACAAAATAACTTTCAACCTGTGGCACCAACGTCGTCTGCAGTAACACACTTGAAAACTACTTTTGCACACAACCAGCAAATGCCATATACACCTCAAATATACACAACGACCGATATGGCTTTTCGACAGTCAACAAGTCAGAGCCAAGGTACGATGCTCCACACAATCAAGAATCCAGGTACGATGCTACCCAAAGCCAAGAGCCAAGATACGATGCTGCTCGGTATTTCCATACCTTCGATGAAAACGTGTGAAAGGGTAAAAATACTTAATACAATTTTAGAGTCGTTAGTTTCATATTTTCTACAAGTACTGCATCTCTTTTTTTACTGTAAAAGGTAACAAATGTATAATAACATGTTGTAGTCGTCTGTTTTATGTTTCTACAAGAACTGGTTGTGTTTTTGCTTATTTGTGAGATATTGTATGTACTTTCAGTTTCGGTTACAATAATCACAAATGAACTGGCGTTAATTGAATACCTACACAGCTTACCTTTAAATAAGGATTCCTCAACACTTTATATATAGCATAGCACGTGTCTGGGATGATTTTCGATAAAGCCTGTGCAGATATTGCAGTTCTAAATTTTAGATCAGCATAACTATTTCCTGTGGCCAGGAAACGAAGGGTGGCAGTGAGTCGCTCATGTGGAGTTATAGCGGCCCTCATTACAGTGTCCTTACGTTTAATAAGAGGCGTAACCATATGTAAAAGCTCAAAATAGGTAGCCTCATCCATCCGAAGGTAATTATTCCAGTCCTCCGGTTCCAACCTTATTTCATTTAACAAATTTATGTGCGAGAGTTTAGCCCTTTTTAAAAGCCACGGTTTTACCCATTTTGATCTACGTTTATTTTCTTTTCTTAAAGCTAACGCTAAAGCAACACCTATCAAAAGATCGTCACTGAGGTCTGACATGATCACACTACCATCCTCACTACTCACAACTGAGAAACAATTTGAACTGAACACTCTACGTGTGGATACCACCTAATCCTTTAAGACTTGCCTTACAACTAGAACTGCGCAAGCAAATATGAAGGTAAGACGGAGCGTCTGTAGGACCCTTAAAGGGCAAACTGACGGCGCGTTCAGGTCGTAAACGAGGCGCGTTCAGGTCTCAGGCGCGGCATGAAATTTCGGAATCGTTTTGATTTTTCGCGCCAACTCGAAGGCAAGTACCTGCGTGTAAATAACTGGTTCATGCTGAGTCTCAGTTTTCGCCTACCTGTCATTCGTGAATGTGTTGTTGGCAAACGCACCCACTTATTTCGAAAACCAAAATGTCTAACAAGATAAAAGAACAACGTATTCTGAGTGAATTTATTGATATATACAGAAACCACCCATGCCTGTGGAAAATAAAATCGAAAGAATACTGTGACAAGCTGAAAAAAGATTCAGATTATAAATTGCTTATTGAAAAATTAAGAGAAATAAATGAAACTGCTGACAAAGACGATGTAGTCAAAAAGATTAATTCGCTACGAATTTGCTTTCGAAAGGAGTTTAAAAAAGTGATTGCTTTTCGCTGATCGGGTATTAGCACTGAAAATGTGTACACCCCTAGTCTATGTTTAAAAGACCAAGAAATGCCACGAACGTCGGAAGGTAATGATGACATCAACTTAACCGATTTGACAAGTTAGGTAAGAAAATAAGTACATTGATGTAGATACTTGAAGAATATTTAATAATAATTTCAGAACAGTACAGAAGGACACGATAATGACCTTAGAGTCCACAATATCTTCAATACCAGAAGATGTTTTGTCCCCATCCACGCCTTCGGATTCTATAAGTACCACGTCTTCCTCTGCTTCAAAAAGAAAGAAAAGCACATAAGCAGATGAAGTGTTAGGACTTATTAGTGCAAAATTACAACAGGACAAAAAGGAAGAAGACGAGTATGATATTATCGGCAAAAATATATTAGCAAAGTTAAGGAAATTGAGTCCGGAAATGACCATTTATTGTGAGAAAGTAATTAACGAAGCCTTGTTCGAGGCTCAATTAGGGAATCTGACCAGATTTTCACATGTTGAAACGCCACGTAATTTTACAGATCTGTCTCACGTATCACCAATTCAGGTAAAAATAATATTCCTAATATATTTATACTTTTTGGTGTATAAACGTTACGTATACTTTGAGCTCTACTTATACCAATAGCACTAATAGTACCTATCCTGCCAGTCAGTACAATCGTCCGGATGAAGTTGCCCAATCGGTACGAACGTTATACGAAGAATTCACTACCCAATAAGGTGTATACAGAATTACAGAATGATTCATAGGTGCGTATTTCTTCAATATATCGTTTGATCAATGAAGCACCTGAAAAATTCTTATGATTTTTCAGATATCTCATTGAACATGCGAGATATCGAAGAAATACGTGCCAACAATGAAGCACCCTGCATTTATCGCCGTAGGTTTATTTTGTTTATATTTTACTATTATTTAAAATAATGATTAGTTAGTTTCATTTAGAACAATGTATTTATTTTTTCTTAGGGATACAAAGAGTGGCCATCTAATTTAGGTTGTTACATTTTTTATATTCACCAGTGTTGAGTGTATATGTAATAATAAAGAACATCTTAAGTTGTTATGCGTCTATGTTGCCAAACCAATTGTCCTTCTTCATTAAAATACTTTAAGAAAAGATCCCGAACTTCTTTTGCATATTCACCTGGATGTCGATTATGACCTCGCTGTAAATTCCCAAACCCATCGGTTTCCTTGCAAATGCTGTCACTAAGAGGTATGTCCAGCCCATCTTTCTTGTTTTGTTGTCGTAGAAAATTGTGTAATATACAGCATGTTAGCACAACTCTATCAATGGTGCTAAGTTTAAAATTCATTTCAGTATGAAAAATACGAAATCTTGATGCCAACATACCAAAACAATTTTCCACAACATTTCTCCCTCTAGAAAGCCTATAATTAAATATTTTCTTCTCGTACGTCAGTTCGTTTATATTGTGCGGTTTCAGAAAATCCGGACGCAAGGAAAACGCTTCGTCTCCAACAAATACAAAAGGTAACGTTTGTCCATTTTGAGAAACAGCACATGGTGGAGGTCAATTTAACTGGCTGTTTACAAGTTTTTCATAACATTTTGTGTTTTCAATAACTCCTCCATCTAATACTCTTCCATTAGTTCCCACATTTGCCAATATAAAATTATAATCGCTGTTCACAATAGCCATCAATACTACACTAAAAAACCCTTTATAGTTGTAGTAGTACGATCCGCTTTTTGTTGGACAAGTTATTCGAATGTGTTTGCCGTCTACAGCTCCCAAGCAATGGGGGAAATTCCACTTTTGTGTAAAACCTTTGGCAACATTTTCCCATTCCTCTTTAGTGGTGGGAAACTAGAAGTTGTGGGTTAAAAAGTAGCTACTATAAGTTAATATTTATTTATTTATTTATTTATATTTCCTTCATATATTCATTCATTAACACCCTGTAAATTGCTGTACATACTTCAGGAATAAAAAGAGAAATGGATGCTTCAGAGAGATTAGCGGAGTATTTCACATCTGCGATGCTTCTTCCAGTTGCGAGATATCGTAACGTACAAGAAAGTTTATCGTGTGGACTTATAGCTTTCCTCATTACGGTGTCTTCTCGTCGAATAAAAGGACCCACTAGGTCTAATAACTTCTGGTAACTATCCTCAGTCATGCGCAAATAATTGCGATAATCGTCAGGTTCCAAACGTAATTCATTTATTAAATGAAGATGTGAGTACTTACGATTGGATAACCATGATTTCATCCATACTGTTCTGCGTTTTCTTCTCTTTTCCTGTGTTAAAATGCAAGCAACGGCAGCGCCAATAATACACCAATCCATTGCGTCACTACTCATGGTGTGCTACTTGCAAACTGAAGCTTTTACCAAAAGGCGACTGGGTTTCTCACACGCAGGTTGGGGCGAAGGCGAAAGTGCACAGGTATGCTCGCAGGTAAGTACGATTCACATTTTGGGAATCGTACTTATCTGCGAGCATACCTGTGCAGTTTCGCCTTCGCACCAACCTGCGTGTGTAAATTCCGCTTAAGGTGATGGAATGGTTAGTTATCGGGAAGCATGCCAAAGCTATAATTCATTTGATTATTCAAACTCGGAGTTTGATATACCGTTTCTAGAAGAGAACAGTGAACAAGATTATCTGTAAAGGTGGAGCTAATAACGCCATATCCTAACGGGTAATGGATAAGAAAATCGAAAGAGGAAATAGTATTTCAGGATCAACCGATACCGAAAACGAAGACTATGTGAGTGTTAGCCCAAAATCTATTTCCATAATTGTTGTAAACGTGCGTTATTGTACAATCTACTTAAAATACAGTAAACGTGTAAGCACATGGTGGTATGTAAAATGCACGGTTGCGCAGCTAGAAAATATGTTTATTGTATATATTTGTTTCATGGTACACCATAGAAGATTTTGTACAATTTTTGCAAATTTGATTGTCAGTAATAGACATATTTTCAGGATATGAATTTCATTTTTTCAACGCACTTACGTACAATTAAATTTGCTAGGTATATTAGTCAATTATCACCCATGAAATAAATGTTACAAAACTAAAGTTAAATTCATTAAAACAAATTTAAAATAATTAAATATAAGTCATCACCGGGCTAAAAACTTTTTCTTGTATGAAAGTAGATTGCGAGATTCAATTTTAAAAACTGGATTTACTGGTGAGCCAAAGGCAAGTTCCTAATGTCGATACGTTCCGTCACTTTATCATAACTGGTGTTTTTTTCAAAATTATTCAAAAATTTAAATGAACACGATGGATATTAACTTGCACACGACATTACTTTATTTGCGCCATGATGTTAAAAATTACCGCAATAAATTCTTGCGCTTTGAATCTAATATGCATATATAGTCGTAGTTGCCAGAGGTGTTTTATGATTCATACGTTTTCAAATAGAAACCTAAGTTAACGTTATATATTTATTCCACTTATTTCCTGCAGTTAAATAAGATAGCAATTCTTTAGGAAGTCATTTATGTCTTAATTCGTACGTGTTATAGGCTATGCGTCATAAGACGACTATCGTAATTATTACTATCTATTCGTAATGTTTATTGAAAAATAAATAAAAATATTAGTCCATTCAATGAATACATTGTAGAGTGCATGGATTATGCGAGAATGTTTGACTTCAAGACTTTGTTAAGAGTGGTTAGTAGGTGAGAATGTTTGACTTCAGGACTTTGTTAGGAGTGGTTAGTAGGTAAGCATAAGCATACTAAAAGTCCCCTCTCCTGGGAGGTCAGCTTAAGGTGGGAAGGGGAGGGAAAGGGGCCATTTTCGGGTTCTTTGATTATATCTTGGAAAAGGTGAACTCTTTTGAATAAAGATGAAAGATAATTAAATTTCCTACAAAATTATTTCTTTTCATATTTGTCGAATTTTTAACGGTTTTTGAGATATACGTTCTGCCGTCCTTACATAAATCATCCTAACTGAAAAAAACGTTAAAACTGAGATAATTCAACTTTTCTGAAAAATTAAATGCAGTCGACATCTTTGAGTATTTATTTTTCAAACTTCGCATGCCGTCTCAGTGCGTATGCTGTTTTTTATTCTTGACTGTTGAAAATGTGAGATTTTAGTGATAACAAAAATGTGTAGAAAAAAATTCAGATAGGACGATATATCTTAGTAATGTTACATCAAAGGATAGGAAACTGCAAAGGAAAAATAGTTCTTTTAAACAAACTATGATTTTTAAGTTTATTAAAAATTTATTATGTATATATATATATATATATATATATATATATATATATATATATATATATATATTCAGAGCTATTTGTGATGAAAGCGGCAAAACAAAGTGTTCTATTAGTCAAAAACTAATTTTTTAAATTAATTTACAAAAAAAAACTAATTACTTCACATCCGAATCTTCATCATCATTATTGCTGTCAGCACATGTGGGAATCTGCTCCCAAAATTGAAGACGGTTTTCAGGAATAATTGACCGTAGTTTTAAGATCAGGCTATTTTTTCTCGTTTCGGATATTCCTCTGTAATTCTGTTTAGAACTCGGTTTTGGCACCACTTCCTTAAAGTATTTGGCAGCCAAAAAATTTAACTTGACGAATTCATCATCAAGAAAGTTGTTTTTATACCACATAAAGTGTTCTCCTTCTTTGAACAGCAAATGTGACATATCCTGCAAATATGATTTGGGATTAATCCTTTGAATTTTGTGTTTGGAACTAAAATCTTTCCATTCAAAAAAGTCATTGATAGCCATGTCTTTAACGTTGGTCGAGTTTGCATTGTTTACTGCAGTTTTAAAATCGTTAAAGTCAAATACCTTTCCCATTTTTTTAAGTGATTGTTCCACCTGATGGTGAAACGAATCAGCCGACATAAATGTATGTCCTGACTGGAAATATTTTATTTCCACAGTTTTAAAGGCTAATTCTGAACAATTGACAGCATAAATAAAAAAACAGAATAAAGCCCAATTTTTGTTTTGGGCTGCACAATTGTCCAGCCAAATTGTAATACTAGATACGTCTCGATTTTTCAAGAAAAATGCATAAAATGTCGAAATCAAATCTTCTTTTTTCCGTCCTTGAATGGCTTCATGCCATACCACCGCCAAAGGTTTTATGGACTTTCTATATTGACCGACTGGTACGAAGGACTCATTGAAGGCGATTAGTCTTGGAATGAAAATAACCTCCTTAAACATGTCCGCCCGTGGCAACATAATCACCTAAACATTAAAGGATATTAGTAAAAACAAAAGGTATTTTAATTAATAATACCTTTTGTAAGTCACCGGACACCACCAACTTATCAGATAGGACTTGCTTTCCATCACTTTGGTATTGTTCCCTGGCAGTATCGTATTTTTCCTTATGCCTATTCCATGACATGCACGATGCACAGTCTTCTGTTAAATGATTTTTGTGGTGAGTAGAATCATCATTTGAGTGTAAATTGAATTTTTCACATTCAAAACATTCCTCATCGCCAAGTCTCGCGAATGAAATATTCATTACTCGTATTTATTTTCTATATAGCTCGTAAGATATTTTAAGATTTGCGTTCTTTTTCTTAAAATCCTTATACATGAGGGTAGCAGATATATCAGCAGGCAGATAGAGTTTGTTCGGAGCATGTTCCCCTTCTATAATGGGATATAACGGGACCGAAAGACTGAATGTGCTCCTCTATTAGACTCCTATCAACTTTAGCGGGATTAGGATGATGTCCGCGTCCATCAATTTTAGGTAAAATAGCTGTAGATTTAGTATTTCGAACGGATTTTAAAAGACTGTCATTAGATGAATTAAATCCTAATGTAGCGAGGAGAAACGTTTTACATACAGATGTGTCTAAGCCATTGACATCTTTAAGAAAATATTTAAAAGAATTTTCTCTTCTTGAATCTCGTTGGGTTGTTTTTCTTCCTTTTTGACACTTTTTTATGCATCCAAATAAAAATGTCCTTTGATCAGTATTATTGTTCATTTCCCAGAATTGAGAGTTTATTTCCTCTTGTCTTTTAACGTCTATTTTTTTTTGGGCAGTTTTTTACACATTTTGTACATGACGATTTAACAGTATGCATTTTTTTCTTCTCCTGTAATTTTTGTTTTTTTCAGCTAGAGGTACATCAAATAATTTTCGCTTGCGAATTACCCCTTTCTTGGTATACATACTTTTTTTTAAATGTTCATGCATATCAACAACCTGGTTTACTAGATTTAATAACATGTTTTTAATCCACACTTCATTTTCTTCAAAAATTGTTTCTTGATTGTTGTTTTCTCTCCCTTGTACTGTGTCAATGCTAGAAACTATGCTCAATGTAATATCTGATAAAATAGTGATCCTCATTGATTTTTTGGGTTCGATAGGAATTTCGTATTTTTCTTTGTCATTCGCAATGTTCTCATGTTCACAGTAATTTTCCAAATCACGATTGTCGCTATGATGGCTGCTGGAATCATCAGACGTCGGGAGATAATCGGGATCATCATTGTTACTTTTCTGCTTTGGTTCCTTATTTGTCTTGAATTGAGAAATTTTTCCTTGTAACTCCTTATTTAAGGCTAAGGATACCATGTTCTTACCGCGAGATCCCATTTTTCTAAAAACACAAACGAAGAAACTTGAATGGTAAATAAATACAAATCTAGACAGATTACATATTTATATTTAATACAAAAATAAGAAATACAGGCAGGCAAAAAAGTTATATGGCAACCGGTATTTACATTGTTACAAAATCAAGTGAACATGCTAAGTTATGTTAAGTACTTACATAACATTTTCTAGTATTTTATCAGATGTAAAACTAAAATGTCTCTACAGCCTACAGTATATTATAAATAATTATAACATGAAATAGCAATATTGGAACCTTATTTTAGTGAATTTTTATAATCATAAAACTTTAATCAGTCATTACTTACCTACCGTTAGTTGGCACTTGACTCCAACAATACTGAACACATAAATCGTTGTCACCCCCACTAATTAGCGTAATATATTAATTATTAATATATAAATACTATATTATAAGAATACTAATAACAAAATACGAAACACATCATGGACACACTACCCACATAATTATACTATTTTTTATAGGTTATGTTCTGTAAATAGTAATGTGTCTTGAAAGCCTATATGAGAAGGTCTTAGTGAAATAGACCACTGATTCTACTACATAAACCAAGTAAAATTATCCTATCTACAGCAAATATGTGATATAGGACAATTTAACGTAGCACGTGGTAAGATAGGACGTTTTACTGTAGCAAAGTTCTCATGCTGAATAATCATGTACATAGTTATAAGAATGGACAAAGTAAGTTGGGATTATTTATTTTAGTAAACGTCAGATAGGATTTTCTCCGTTAGAAAATGAGGTAAATTTGTAGATAGGATGATATATTTAGGTAAATTTTAGCGATTTTGAGAGTAGTTAGGAGGTTTTAACTTAGCTGAACAGGTTCATGAAATGACATTTAGGTTAAAAATGAAAAAAAAATACAGATAGGACGATTTAAGTACGGACGGCAGCGTTATTGTATACAATTTTCCAAAAAATCATTTTTACCTAACCTTTTTTGTCAAACATTTGCTTCTAATGCCTCCCACGATCGTTTCTCAGAAAAACGAAGATATAGAGCAATAATTTTTTTATAATTTGATGTAACTTTTGCTACTTTATCTTCAACCAATCAAAAGTTATAGGACTTCTATGTACGCTAAATTTCGATGTTCCTCTAGAAATGAGTATATGGACACTACCATGATAATTGATGAATAACAACATTTTAACAATAGAAATAGGGTAGTTGCAACGGACACACAGGACTTTTTTATAATTATAGCTTTTATTATTATTTATTTATTTAATCATAAGTTCCTTTACCCTTCGGTGTCAAATTGTTAGTGTAATTACAGAATATAATAACGTAAAATCATATAACAGCATAATTACCAAAAATATAATTGTTTAGTTTTCGCTTTCCATATTTTCCTGTCCTATGCCATATTTTTCATTTCACTCCATCTTATTCATCGTGTCTTAACTGTTTGTCTTAGTGATTTAGTCCACCGAACGCGTGGCCGCCTTTATTCTTCCTTCAAAATTCCTCTCAAAATTTTGCCTGGCTTTTTTTCCCCTCTCATATGATAAAGATGATCTATCCATACAAGCTGCCGTTCTACTATAATTTTTCCTATAGGTTTTATGTATAGTTTTTCGGCAATCAAGGTGTTTTGTCTTTTCTGATAACCCCTTCAATCTTTCTTAGAAACCTTATTTCCGGTGCTATTAGCTTGCTTTTTAGCTTCTTTGTAACTGCCCACGAGTCGCAGTCGTATATCAAGGAGGGTCTCACTACTCTTTTATAGTCGTCTAGTAGCAGTGAGTATAAAAGTGGACTTCGTGCACATCTCTGCTTTAGTTCCATTGTTGGTTTCAAACTCCCGCATCTGTTAACTCCTGAAGATGCTATCTCCACCTTTCCTGTACCTCGAAAACCGTTGTTACAAATTCTTTCATTATACATATGATTCGTAACAATATAATAAATACTCACTTCTAGAAGAACATCGAAATTGAGTGTACATGTTAGAAGTTGTATAACTTTTGATTGGTTGAAGATAAAGTAGGAAAAGTTATATCAAATTAAAGCAAATTTAATGCTCTATAACTTTGTTTTTCTCAAAATTTTTCTGAGAAACGATCGTGGGAGTCATTAGAAGCAAATGTTTTACAAAATTCCACAAATATGAATACAAACAGTTTTATAGAAAATTTAATTATCTTTCATTTTATTCGGAAATTTTTTTTCAACAGTCCATCGTTTGCAAGATATAATCGAAAAACCCAAAAATGGCCTCTTTCCCTCCCCTTCTCACCTTAATCTCACCTCCCAGGGACAGGAACTTTTAGTATGTTTACCTACTAACTAGTCCTAACAAGTCCTGAAGTCAAAAATTCTCACATATTCCATGCGCTCTACACCCCTCTTTTGAGCACTCATTGACTGGACTATATATATTTCACCTTTTTGGTTATAGGATCATTTCCTCGCAGGTATCGATACCTCTGGGTTCGAATATAAGCCATCTTTAAGCTGGTACGGAATCTGAATCAACATGCGGTGATTCTATCACCATTCTTCACAAGAAAGAGTAAATATTTTCAATACCTATACGTGTGTAAATATCTTTTTCTGGCATTAAAGATAAAAATTGCAAGTATCGTTCAGGTAATATCACATTATTCTGCGGTTTTTATTTCATGTTACATATTATTAATTACAAAATATGCAGTGCAGATTTTGAAAGTGCCTCCAGAAAATTAGACTATAATGATTTATCTAATAGTTTCTAAGGACGTAACAGTTAAATTTTTTCACTGTTATGGAAGACGACATTAGATTTTATGAAAAACAGTTAAAAATCAAAAACAAAACATTTGAATATTTTGCAAATGGTTGAAATGCATTTTATGTCATCTACTATAAGAAAGCAATGAAACGGCAAAGTACCTACTATTTACAACAAACAAAAAAGGTGTCGGCTTTAAAGTGGCTGTACCTCCCAGCAGTTCATTTTCGAAATCAGTAGATCAGCGTTTTCAATAAATTGATTCCGAAAGGGCATAGTGTTTCCTTTCGAAAACAATCTGTGGATGTATCATTTTCCAAATTAATCTTAAAATGAATAAATCTTAAACTATTTTGCCTTAAATTTTTGCTAATCGGCCTAAACAGAAAACAGAATTTTGTGCCCTTTCTAATAGTAAAATAAAAGTGCTTGTTTATAAGTGAAATAAGAAAGTTAATGTACCAAAAGGGCACTTCCTCTGGTCCGATTGCCTCTAAAAGTTTTTCAGCTCACCTTCTGTGTTCTCAACCCCCTATACAATATGCTTGGAAATCGATCGAGTGGTTTAGCCTCGGGGCGGGGTATTTAAAGAATTGCTGCCATGCGTACGCACATTGATACATACGTGCATGTACACATGTAGACATTTTTAAAAACCATGTTTTTGGATTCCTATTTGGATAATAAGCATAAACGAGGAGGCTGTGTCTGATGTAATCCTCATTTAAAATGACCGTTATGTTTGTGTAATGTAATGTATTTCTTTGCCTATTAATGGCATTCACAGAATGTTTGGTCACCCTTGCTTACTACTTATAATTTTAATGGCCATATGCGATATTTTACCATTAAAAAAACTCAATAGTTATTAATTATCAAAGGAAGCATTGTTAAAATTGTTTTTGAATTTGTTCTCATTTGGGAATTTGAGTCTCACGAAAAGTCTAATATATCTTCCGTAAAAACGAAAACAGTTGGGTGCCTCCCAGAAACTAGAAAGTCTTAGAGGTTGCACATTCTGGTAAGGTATTTTGTAAATGGACACTATGATTTTTATTAAATAGTAATACTACATTGTATTATGCCATATGTGCCCTGGAGAGTTGATTTACTTTTGATGATAATTATAGGGAGTCAATCTACCGGGCATAGAAGAAGTACCATCGTTTTCAAAAGTTGAAAATGAAAATAATAATAGATATGAACCTGAAAACTGTCCAAGTGTACAAGTAGGTACTAACACGAGTGAACTAAACTTACAGTCTCCAGAACTGACTTTGGTAGTTATTTTTTTTAATTCTACTTCTTAGTATTCGGAGTTTTCCCTTTTAGATTCAAAATAGCCAATACATTAAGTCTGCATCTGCAAGAGAAAGACCTGTAATTTCTCCCATATGTTTTCAGGATGTAGTTACACATTTTACACGACATCTTTTTAGACACCATAAAAAAACAAAGATGTTCAGACGCCCAAAACATTAAAACCAAGAAGCAAGGAACGTCTTGCATTAATATCTGCTCTGAGAAAACAGGGTTATTTCTATATGAAGACAGAAAAAATGTTGTCAACCCTGTTAAATCATCAAAAAACCCTGATGCAAAACACTTTATTTGCACTTACTGTTTGGGACAGTACAATAAAAATTTGTTACATAAACATGTAAAGACTTGTCAGAGTAAACCAGAAAACATTGCGAAGCCCGGCAGAAAGTGTTTATCAGAATCTCAAACGTTGTTGGCATTAATAAATCTAAAGAACGATGCTTTTCTAAAATCATTAAGGATTAGGAATGAAGTTTTTCCAATAATGAGAGCTGATGACGTAAGTGCCGCTGCAAAAAATAATCCACTAATTTGTCTCTATGGCGAGGCACTATTATCTAAGTACAAATTGAAGCAGATAGTGAACGTGATATCAAACAAATTAAGGGAACTTGGTAGACTGTTATTATCACTGAAATCTTTGTCTAATATTAATGGACTATTTGATGTGTTAAAACCAGAATTGTTTCAGGAACTAATTTTTGCTACGAAACGTATTAGTGGGTATGATGAAAAAACTAGAACGTTCAAATCTGCATCCCTAGCATTACATATGGGAACTTCTTTAAAGATTGTCTGCGATGTAACATTTAAGGTTGTTGTGGAAAAGAAAGAACTACCAAATATGAAATGGGACAATCATCAACTAAAAAAAGATGAAATAAAAGATTTAAAGAAATTAATAACAGGCCATTGGTGCAATGAAGTGTCGAGTTTAGCACTAAAAAATTTGAAAGAAAATAATTGGCAGAAACCAGTGAAATTGCCTCTCACCAGCGATATCCAATTGTTTCACAAGTTCCTTATTGAACGAGCAAATAATGCTTATCTTAAGTTGAAAGACAGCGACGACGTAAAGGAAAATTACACAATACTCACAGAATGTGTTTTAACTTTAACTGTGATGTTTAACCGTAAACGAATAGGAGACGTTCAATATTTAAAGATTGATACCCATAACAAAGATTGTAGCACAATTAATGAGGAAAATTTCATAATACTGCTTAGCCCAGTAGAAAAACTTCTTTGTAAAAAATTTAAAAGAGTTGTTCAGGGTGGTAACAGAAAATTTACGGAGGAAAGCTAATTTCCTATTTGATAACGAAACCAACAATCGGGCGAAACTGTTAATGAGCCTTCTTGCCAAATTCAACGCTGGCAAGAGAATCAATTTCACCATGAAGGGTTCATTTGAAGGACGATGCAAAATGGCTAGTTTGCAATAGAACAGTGGGCATAAATGGCACTTAAACTGTGAAGATGTCACCAAATATGAATCTTAAAAGAATTAATAAAAAAATAAATAATTGCAAACGGTTACGATCAAAATGTAGAAAATAACTTTTTTCAAAAACAAAGACGGTAATAAAAAATAATGATTATGGCCTTTATGCAGCAGAAGCTGAATTAAATAATGTGGATATGGGACAGGAAGTGCAAAGGATCCTTGGTAAAATGCAGGTGAAATGATACTAAAATTAATTTATAGTGCATTTTATTTTAATGAATCTACAGCTGTATTATACTGTTGCTGCATTTCGACACGTGTATTGACTATTTTAATTTTTAGGTTTCGGCAGAAACAAGGGAACAAATTAGTGAAGAGACTGTTGGTCAGTTTGGTAATGAGAGATATGAAGAGGCACGAAGAAATCGATTGACTGCTTCACAATTTGGAGCAATAGTGAAAAGGATATTATGGACTCCATGCCATGGTGCTGTGAAGTCAATCGTGTATGGCTGCAACTTCTATAACCAAGCTACTGAATATGGCAAAATTAATGAAAAGGCCGTTATAGACAAACTTAAAAACCTATATAAGCTTGATGTCAAACCTTCAGGTTTCTTTATTGATCTTGTGTATGGTTTTCTAGGAGCCTCTCCAGACGGTTTGTTTAAATGATATTAAACGTTTGCAATGTAATAAACTTACAAAACTGTAGGACTTATGACTTATGACTTAATGACGGTGTGGTTGAAGTAAAATATCTGCATAGTATACATAAGTCCGGGCTTACATTGAGACGTGCATCAGAAGAAGGAAATATATGTTTAGAACTTGTGAATGATAATCTACAACTGAAAAGGAAGCATAATTATTATTATTAGGTATATACTACCTTAACTTTTCAGAACGTTGCTCATAACCATTGTATTCACCTAATGGAAGATATTTCTGTAGTTCGGTATATTATAAAAATTTCTCAATTTTCTTTTTTTAACTAATTATCAAATTTTTAGAGTTCCACAAGACTGTGTGTTACGATCACTCCATCACTAACTATATTTATGTTTAGGTACAAGGTCAAATGAACATTGCCTCAAAAGAGTATTGCTACTTTGTAGTATATATAGATGATAAAAATGATTTATTTGTGGAAAAAATTTATCGTGGCCGAAATTTATGGAACAACGAAATCCAAGCTGACGTCAATTTACAAAGAAAATGTAGCCCCAGAATTAGTTCGCAGAAACATTCCAAAGGGCCTCCAATTATAGCACGCAATAATATTAAAAAAAAATAGCTAAAATATATTATATATGTTGGCACCCTATTGTAAGTATCGTAACGTATCATAACTGCATAATGTCTACTCCTGTTTATATGTTTTTTAATAAAACTCTTTCACTTGTACTATTTGATGCTTACTTAAAGGGTGTAAAACTCTTCATACTTTTCCTTATCTACGAAGTGCACTGGATATTACAGTTCTGTGTACTCTTTACTGGAACAATCTTTAGATGTTTGGATATCGTAGTTTTTCTTTAATTGTATGTACTATTAGGATCACATGCATGGTACCTACATTTATTTAATTTACAAAAAAACCTTAGTAGTTCTTGAATTGTCAAAACAATTTCATATATACAAACATAAAAAATTTTTTGCACTTCCGAGACTAAAATAGATACTTTAGTCTCTGTTTACAGGGACTAAAGTTGGTCATTTATTCCCTAGGGATTAAATATGGACTGAACCCCCTGGAGAGTTCATTGACAGATGTCAAACTTCAAATATTTTTTATTAATTTTTTTACGAAACATTAACATTAATATTATTACAATTAATAAATATCGGACAATTGATTTCCGAAACGATACTGCTGGATGTAAGGTTGAACGCATTTCCAAATGCATCCAAATGAATCAGTGCCTGTGGGCCGTTCAGATTGGCACGAGGGTCCTGGGAGTGAGGTAGCTGGTGTTTTTTGATCACATCCACCTCCAAAAATTTTTTCGGCGATAAGATTCGTATTATTCAGGGAGTTTTCCACATACCCTTCTGCAACAGTTGCAGATTTCCATCCCCCATGTCTTTTTAAAACGTCGCACCTGAATCAGCTAGTAGAGATGCATAGGTTCGCAGCCAACAATGTCCGGTATATGACAACGCATCTGGTAGGTTTAAGAATGTTGCAACTTTCTGGGGCAATTTTCCAAATATATTCTTTCCTACAGGTTGCACTGTACACTGCTTGTTAACGTAACGAACAAAAAAACTTGAATGGGGAGTTTCGGCTTTTCACAATGATATATATTTCTTGCAGATTTTTGTATAACTAATGATAGTTTTATCTGAATCCTTTACAACGAAGTTCCTCTCTGTTCCATTTTTGGTAGCTCTAATGTTAACAAGAAGTCTGTTGCCCAAATCATTCACATCATTAACTGACAATTCGACTAATTCAAGACCTCTACAAGCCCCTGCCACACCAAATATGAGTGCTACCTACAAAAAAATCATTTTTAAAAGTAGGTGCAATAACTTTTGTCATTAAAAATGTGTCATCTGAAGTTTCCTTTAGAAACGTATCAATCTGTTCTATAGTTAGTACCTTTGACTTCTTCGCTTTGTAACAAAATTTTTCCTTTTCAGAATCGTCGTCAATTTGTAAAATTTACTTATATCAACATTATGTTTAACGTTAAGCATAGTTTTTAACATTGAATACTGGGCCCTCAATGTAGAAGCAACAAATTTGTTTACCTTTTCATTAAAAAATACCAGCAAAGCATCTTCGTTGAAATTTGTAATTTTCTTTTCACAGCAGCTCTTTAAAAATATATCATACTCTTTATCGTAAACTTTACGAGATTTGGACGGCAGTAAGTCTTCTAAAGCCTCTTCAGCGGCTTTTTCTAGATCAAATTCGTCGTACATATTTATTACCCTTTTGTAAAATTTTTTTCAAATATGGCTACCGCTGTTTACTAATTCCCATGCTAACCGACTGTTTTTCTTTTTCAAATAGCAAGATTTCTAGATAATTTTATACAAATTTGTCACATTGTAACGAACAAATTTGGAATTATTGTACATAAAAAATAAATACTTTGGAAGTGCAAAAAATAGCGTAGGGTCGGTTGTTCAACAATGGACCAGGAAATTTTGAAAAATCGATTTTGAGTTGTTCCTGAAACTTAAATGGATTGATTTTATACGTGAAATTAGGAAAATGATTTAGCTTTTATTATAACCTACCGGCATTTGGATAACGTTTAAAAATTATTACCAGTCCACTTTTTAAAAAAAAAATGTTGCGTGGTTCACTGTGTCTACCCGTTGGTACACAGTTAACCAGAATGGTATTCTACAATGAACCATCTGGGTACATAATGAACCACTCAACTTTGATAAAAGAAAGATAAACAAGAACCAAAAAAAACTAAAATATTTATTGAAAAATATGTTATTACAATCTAAACTAAATCATTTATGAAACTGGTCATCCCATATTCAAATTAGACATATCAACTGGAAAACTGAGAACTTTTCTTGTGTTAGTCCCTTCCATTTTGGGAATTGGCAATATGTATTTTATATCATTCGTCTGTAAAGCAGCACAATCAGGAGTAGGTGGTTCTGCAAACTCCTTACGTTAACCAGTCTAAAATAAGAGACAAAAAAAGTCATTATCACCCTCAGTAACCTTTTCTAAGACTTTTGCCACGTAATACGTTGTTGTCTTCTTGCTCGCAAATAGAACTAACACAAATTCTCCTTCAACTGGTTCCCGAAGTAAAGGTGCAAAATCATCTGTCAACACTGTGTCATTTGCCCCATCATTCTCGTCATTATCACAAAAGAGTTCACCCCCCAATGACGATACATCGGAGTGAAATTCTTCGTCGTCGGAAGTATCAGAATCATTTACTACTTTTGCTGCTGGTTTGTTATTGCTTTTTTTATTTCCTGTAGTTTTTCCAAATAGATCTTTAGTGACCTTCTGTGTCGCTTGTTTGCGCTTAGCAGCAGCTAGTTCCTCTTTTTCAGGTGTGTCGGTAGCTATCATGCTTTTACCTCGCTTTCGAGATTTTCTAGTTGTATTTCGAGGCCCTGCTTTCAAAGGTGGCATTATGCTGTGAGGTGGAATAAAATCTGGAGCAAACGAACACGAAGGTTGGATATCAATCAAAGTATTGCTCCGTCTTTCTGTAGAATTGACAATTTCTTCTTTTTCGATAAGCTCTTGATTTTCTTTGTTTCCTTCAGTTTGTATCAATACTTCTTCAGCATTTTTTGGTTCAAGTCTGTCAGTGACGCAGCTGGGCATGAAGTCTACATCAGTAAACAAGGAGTCGTCAAACGGAAATATCCCACATTTTTTGAAAGCTTGTGTGATATTTAATGGAGACATCGATTTCATCCAGGCAGTGCCAACACATTCAGCAACATTGTAAATTGTTAATGGTTTGCCTGGGTTCCATAAAAGCCACGAGTCTACTGCAGAGTTATAATAGGCTTTGAATGGCCCGTATACACAAACATCTAATGGTTGAAGTTTTTTCCGTAAGTATGAGGGTGCAACGTTAAAATTGTGACTCCAGCAGCTTTTGCGAGATCCAGGGCTTCTATTGATAAATGACTCTCATGGTTGTCCATTATGAGTAACAATGGATTGTCCATAGATGAAAAGGAGTGTTTAATGAAATGTTTCATAACTTGAACAAATAATTCTTCGTTCATCCATCTGGACGGTGACGCTAAGCCCAATGTACCAGCTGGTGCTCCAAGAATCATATGTTCCTTGAAGTGTTTGCATGGAAATATCATTGCGGGTGGTAAGGATTGACCCGTTGCATTAATAATACAGCATGTAATCACTAACGTCCCCTTCTCACCACTAGTGACTTTGCCAACATTACTTGCTTTGAGACAAAGTACCCGATGTGGACGTAGCACGGTAGTAGTTCCCGTCTCGTCTAAGTTATAAACTCGAGATCCATCCGCGAAACTAGGACACCGTTGCATGACATTTTTCAAATTGTTTCAGAAGTTCATAACGTTTTCTTTATTAACACTAGTAGCTCGAGCTAAACTACATGGTTCAGGTTTCTTTAATGATAACTCGGAGTGTCGCTTCCTAAAACCACGTAACCATTCGACTCCAGCCATCTCTTCTTCCGCCCACTTCGCAAGAAACTTAATATTATTTTTTGACGATAGTCCATAAAACATTAGGGCACAGTTTATGTAGTATTCTTTTAACGATTTTTCCTGGTCCTTATTGAAAACAGCGTTTACTTCATAATTCGGTGTTAATCTTACTTCTTAATTACGAGTTGTTTTAAGGACAGCATGTAGGTACACAATGAACCATGGTTCATTGCTTAACGTAGGTACTTGGTTCATTGTAGAACATGTCCGCCATATTGTTTTTCGTTCAAATAAATACTTAACAAAGAGGACATTTAACATTAAAACCATTTTTAACCTACTCGAGAGTGTATATAATATACTATTGTGTCTTCTTATTGACAGACTTATATCGCCGAAAATTATTACATCCTTCAATTAGCAAATATTTTTAGTTTAAGTTAGAAATCACTACGGTGCATAACTCAAAAACATTTTGTGCTCAACGCCATCTGTTCGCAAATTGCTGCACTACATTAACGTAAAATTACACGATAACTGAAACTTGGATAAAATTTCAACCAAAACGTAAACAATTACGAATATATAAACAATTCGTTCTATATAGTATTCCGCATGACAAGACTAGGGGTGGGCGATATCGCAAAATTGATATCAAAGTTTAATATTAAAAAAATATCATATCAATTTGATATATCAAAATATCAAACTATCAAAATATTAAAATATCAAAATATCAAAATATCAAAATATCAAAATATCAAAATATCAAAATATCAAAATATCAAAATATCAAAATATCAAAATATCAAAATATCAAAATATTAAAATATCAAAATATCAAAATATCATAATATCAAAATAGCAAAATATCAAAATATCAAAATATCAAAATATCAAAATATCAAAATAACTAGCATTTATTAGAAACAAAACACAAAAAAGAAAAAAACTACTGGAGAATTCAAATAACATTACTACTTAGTTAATAAAACTTGTAGACATAGACTTTGTTGGATGCCAAGAATATAAGTTGTTCAGCATGTTCCCCCGTCAAAGACGATCTTTGGTCCGACACTATTCGTCCAGCCCTACTGAACACTCTCTACGATGGGACGCTTGTGCCCTGAGAACAAAGGTACTTTTGGGCCAGCAAGCTCAGTTTTGGGAACTTGCTTTTGTTCAACTGCCACCAAGACATAGGATCATCATCCACATATATTATGTCAAGGTTCAAATATTGTTGGATCTCATTTCGAGGTTGCATGTTTTTATTTTCCGGCGAGTTGATACTAAAAATAGCGCTGAGGCCTCCGCTGCTATTGGAATTCTGACGTTTACTAATATGCGTTCCAAATTCTTCACTTTCACCAGTAGACTCCATTTCTCTTGAGATACTCGCAATTATTTCGTCCTGTTCTTCCACTTTGAAGTATTTCAACTTGAACCGAGGGTCGACGAACGAACATTTCTTCAAGAACGAATTTGTAGCTGCTTTCTGCACGTATCTCTTCGACATGTAATCCAAAATTTTTTCCATAAAATGATGTTTTAATTCAATTGAAGTATAATCGATACATGTCTCTTCTATATCAATAGCTGATGAGAGCATACTTTCCAATTTGTAATACAACCGCAGAATACAAGAGGCTGTAACGTGAAATTCACCAGACATGTTGGTAGAAACGGTTTCTATTGGTTTCAACACGGCAATAATATCTTGCAAAACATCCAGCTGTAATTGATCCAAAATTAAGTGTTTATACTTTCCTTTCTGATACTGCTGCAGCAATGACATAAGAGCCACATTTTGCTCAACCACTACCAGTTATAAGCTTGAATAAGGACCACCATCTTGTTTTGCAATAGGATGGTATCTTATGTAGCGGTAAATTGTAGTGTTCCTGAAGGTTTCTTAGCTCCCGATTGACTTTAACACTGTGAGCGCAAAGGTTGTGTATCTCCTTAATCTTGTCCAGAATGTCCCTTAATTTTGGACAACTCAAATGCTTGAGCCACTGCAGTATTCATAGTGTGACTAAAACATGTAATGTGCTCGATATCGGTAATACCTTTCATTTCAACTTGAACCGCTTTTACAATATTTGACCCGCAGTCCGTTGTTATAGACACCCGGTTAGTCTCAGTTATCCCCCAATCGGCTATCAAGTCTTCAAGGATCTCGGCGAGGTTTATTGCGGTTTGATCACTGGACACCTGAATACAATTCAAGCATGCTTTCTTCATTTTCCAGTCTTCAATGAAATGTACTGTGAGTGACAAGTATGCCTCATTGGCTACAGAAGTCCATACATCTGTAGTGAATGAAACGAAGTTACATTTACTCAAGGCCGATTTCACTCCCTCCTTCGTTTCTAGATACAATTTAGGCACAAGAGATTCCGCAAGTTTCTTCCTCGATGGCAATTTATAAGCAGGCCTCAATGTTTGTACCAAATGTTTGAATCCTTCCCTTTCAACGATATTATACGGAAAGCTTGTATTGCTTCCTGGTTCAGGTTGAAGCTACCGGTCTTTTATTGGTTGTAAGTGTCTTATTTTACAACTTCTAAACTCCAATTTTTGAACATGAGAACTTTCTCATAAAGGGGGTTCAGACTAGGATGTATACCTAGATGCAGGTTGGGTTGCCTATCTAATGTTTTACAAAAGTTACATACGTGAATGGTTTATTTACAAAGTAAAACGTAAGTTATAATATTGATTCTAATATAACAACAGATAAATAAAGAAACTGAAACTAACTGGTTATCTAATGCACTAGAATCTGAATAAAAATATATTAATTATTCTTGAGGTTTCTTCTTATAAACGCCTACGCCGCTGGTCTATCTTGGTTTCCCACCTTCCTTTAATGGTTGTTTATTAATTCTAAAACAGATGTTCAAAACGTGGTATACTGGTGAATATATGTGTTTTGTTAATTATAAGTGATATTACATAATTAATGTGAAATGCTGGTGGAGTACTGTAATCAGAAGGTGATTATATAATGAGTAAGTAGGAAACTGGATTTAAGTAAAATTTAAGGTAGCACTATCATTTAAAAGTAAAACAAGGGTTATTTTGGTGTAGGATAAATCGTTTTCTTAAGGGGAATGGTGATTATATAGGGATAAATAAAAGGTGGGGTGTGAAGGAGTGTTGTAGAGGATGATTGCAGGAATAGGTAATTAAAGAGCAACTAGTAGTTGGTGTGAATGTGATCGCAGGGAGAATTTATTATAGGGGATGACGACGTTAGTGGTATTATAATATACAGGGGAAAGGGGATGAATGTGTATGGTTGGGAAATCCTTTTTCGGGGCACCAACCGAAACCGTCAAAGGGGGCAGTTTAAGGGAATAACCTTGATCGTGATTATATAGGATGTTTCGGGGCAATACCACCGTCACTCCTCTATAATCTCTCGGATCTCTATGCCCTATCCTTGTCGCGGCTTACACCTTCAACAAGTTGATAGGGATAGCAATCTTGTTTGGTTAATACAGGTAATAAGAAACAGGGGTAGTTGGATGTGTATAACCATTCGGGGTGTACAGGCCCTCCGTCTGATTTCACACAATCAACTGCTTGGTGTATACCCAAATCGGGGCCAGGACCCACAATAAGTTGGTATACGTATTCTGGCTAGGATATAGGATTGGTAATTAATGTATAATGAACAGGCAGTGGTGTCAGGTTATATGAATGTAACAGGTATATGGCAGGAAAGACTGTAATGCAGGAATAATAATAAATCAGGAAGGTTCAGGCAGGATTAATATAGAATTAGTATACTAATAACGTATAACTAATTCAGGAAAGGATGTGTTAATAATAATTAAGGATGTAAACAATAATTCTGGAATAATAATACTGGTATAATGTTTATATAGGGATTTTGGGAGAGAGTGGGGAGAGTGGGAACAACTGATAATATGTTTAAATCATATCAATGCAGTTGTGGAAGAAAATAGGAAATAAGTTTGGAGGAATTTATTGACAAGGATTTTAATTTTTAGGAAGGATCTGCAGGATCATTACAAGCTGTCCACTGCAACGCAATATGTCACAGCTCTGTCAATCTTTTCAGACTGTCTTCGGTCGATAGTGTCCAGCGTGGGCTGATGGTAAGTCCTCTTCCACAGTAGTAAAGAAGGGCTCGAAGTAGAAGGGCCGGGAGCATTCTCAGAATTCTGAGCACGTTGAACAGAAGAATCATTAGTTTCAGAAGATTCGGTGCATGACATAACGATTTCTCCTGAAGATGCAAAACTCCCCAGTTGAGAATTCTCGTCCATGTCTTCTTGATCTTGGTAGTCATTGCTATAATAATTGACGATCAGTATTAATTAGACTGTAAATAATTGAAAATGTAGGGTATGTACAGGGTGATTCACCGAGATGGCCTATTAAAAAAATTTCAACTTCTCGTTGAAGTACAATTTTGAAATTTGGTATACGGCTATAATCGATTATGGCGAGTCTTTGTAAATTATTTTCAAGATGGCGGTGTTTCCGCTTATATCAGAAACTAATGCACGTTCTTGCTTTACTTGTTGAAAACATACATGTAGGAAGGAAACGGCATATATATATATATATATATATATATATATATATATATATATATATATATATATATATATTCGGTGTTAAATAAAGCGCTAATCCGAAACTGAAATTGTTAGATTTTACAGACTATACTTACGGCAATTCAAACTAATATATCCTCATATGACACGCATCATAAACACACAATTTGCCCACATTAAAAAAATTCTACGGTGTTGATCAAGTGGAAAAACCTCTCTTAAACATTAAGCGGATAACAGCAAACAAAGCCAATGAAATGACGGTATCGAGATATTTTAAGAAATGCTTCGACAGGCCTAGACTTCTCATATTCGTCAGTTCAAAGAATTTTGTATCGTCACCAATTGTACCCTTACTCTTTTATAAGGCTTCAAAAACAGGGCCCCAGATCGCCCCTCTAGATTTCTATCTGTGGAAACGGATTAAAAAGTTAATCTATGCAATGTCAGTTGAAAAACGAAAATCATTTGCGAGTTAAAATCACCAATGCATTTGCACCTCTCCGGCCTAAAAAAATAAGGCCGGTGACGAGTCACTGAATCGAGCAGGGGGACTAATTGCATGACGCTGTTTATTGTTTAATAAAAATCTATATTAAAGGATTCGTATTGAGCAGGAAATGCATTTGTCATTATAATTATCTGTTGAACTTTTACTATAATTTAATTTGATGTTTGATTTGATTTAATTTAATTGATCATCTTGGTGAATCGCCCTCTATATTATATTATAAACCTGTATATAGGTATGTATTTCATTACGATTGTAGTTTGTTAGTTACGAGTTACGAGTACGACCATACGAAATTACTTACGTTTGATGGTATTTAGTTTTCTCCAATTCATAGTATTTGGATGGATGACGATTTTTCAAATGCGCTTTAAGATTTGTGGTGTTTCTCCCGTGCACAGATTTTCCACATAACTTGCAAACCGCACAGGCAGAAAGAATACCAGACCCAGAAGACGCAGAGTTCGCGTTTTTCTTAAAATATTGCCAGAGCAAACTTCGCTGACTCATGATATAGTTGTGAATGTGATCCGTCTGTCTCCACAGTTAAATCAAAACGAACTTGACACGTTGAAATCGTAAAGATTACTGTCCTGTTAAACTTGGACTGTTCTGTAATAAGTACATTTAAACGCACACTAAGCAGTGCAGCATCCTTGTTTGGTTGGGTTTACCGCCGCCGCGCAGGTTGTGCGGATAACAGAATGAGATGGGGCTGAAGGGAGCATCCTAAAAGCTTCTCTCTAATTCTGTTAAGAATACCTAATTAAAAACTAACTACTTGGATATATAGGTACATACGGTAACGTAGTACTTAAACTGAATAGCGATTTTCATCTAAAAGCAATTTAATTTCTTCATAAATCCCCGTAAAACGAGCAGTTTGTTTGAATTTGAAAATAACAAATGAGGTACAAAGGTAATTAGTACGTTCATGTACATTTGAGCAAGTGAGGAATGAAATGATGTTCCGTTCCGTTCCGAGAATTGAGAAAGATTGTTGTTTCCATTGTAATATTAAATAATTTAATTTGCTTACCCAGATTAATATTGCTGTTCCGAGAATTCAGACTCGACATATGCGTTCTTTTAATTTAGATACACCACGAACTAATATGATCAAATCTCCATTATACCATTGAGTAATCAATGGGTAGCTTGTTCAATCCGTATTATTACTATGGTTTAATCTTACATGTGATATTTTGTGATATCTTTTATGACCAAAAAAGGGTTATTATTTCTTGTTTTAAAAATAGGTTTGCAGACGCAGTGATATTCTTTCTTATTCTGTTTTTATTGTTATACCGTTATGATGATGCTAAAATATATGTAAAGGGAAGTTTAACTTTTGAATATTTTCGATCACTATTGTAATGGGTTAATAACAACATATTTTTTTGAAAATTTTGTTATCTAATTAGAATTATTTATTTCGTAGATAACATTTATTGTATAAGTTTGTGAACTATTGCTTTTGTTTCCTGTAATTAGGCACCTGCCTGTTGGAAATAAATCTGATTATTATCTGAAATAATTTAACATTTTGACATTTTGATATTTTGATATTTTGATATTTTGATATTTTGATATTTTGATATTTTGATATTTTGATATTTTGATATTTTGATATTTTGATATTTTGATATTTTGATATTTTGATATTTTGATATTTTGATATTTTGATATTTTGATATATCAAACCATCAATATCATATCATATCATATCAATATTTTGATATTTGATTTGATATATCAAAATATCACCCATCCCTAGACAAGACAGAAATTTTATAACTATAAATTGATTGATATTTAATTTATTTGCGTTTTTAGTAGCGTTGAAAAAATAAATTTTATTAAAACTCTATAAATTATATGTCTCATCACAGATTATAATACAATGAAACTGGTGTGTGCATTATGTTTCATTAAAAGTTTCATATTTTTGAGTTGTTTACGTTTGAAATTTCACCGTGCATTCTGCCATGCATTAGCTTTTTAATTTTTTTCCGCAATGGATCGTTTAAAAAATAGTTTGTGTATGCTGTTCAAATTATTTAAATATTTAATTCTCATATTCTCGTACTACATCTGATTGGAGGTCTATACTTGATTTTTTAATTATATAGTTAGCTGTTCATTTGACAATTATGTTACCAGATCTAATGTATTTGTTTTTATGAAACGAGGTAAATAATTTCTCCATAGTAAAAACTTGATTTTTAAATAAATCAGATGGAACTGTTAACCCTCCAAATGACAAATGTGAAATTGAATTAGGTGACGACTTATTTAATTTATTGTCTTCATAAGTATAAGATCCTAGATTCTTTGCAATAAATCCGTATTCGTATAGCTTCAGTGGAGCATTCAATCACGGCCAACAACGGCTTTAACACTGTTTATGCATGCATGCATTGGATGTCAACATACCTCTGACGTCACGGTAGCGCTCCATACTGCTCTGCGCCTACAAACGACAACTAGAATGAGGCAACCAGTAATGTATGCGGACCGTGGGATGTACCCTCATTCTTAAGTGCGTATCAGCATTAGTAGGGACAATACATCCAGGGTTGCCAAGTTGGGCGATTAATCGCAAATTGGGCGATTTCTTTTTGCAGTTTGCGGTTAAAATTTGTTAATTGCGCCAAATTGGGCGATTTATTTGTATAATACATGATTACATTTTTTTAAGTAAATATCAAATATCATTGGAGAGTTGATAATCCGGCAACTGGAAATCAAAATAATGGAGTAATAGTGGTGATATTTCTTTATAGATATCAGAGCACGCCACTGGGCAGCGTTTGAGGGTGAGATTAGATGGGAGAGGGAGATGGCGCGACGCGAGTGTCGGCTGTCGAGTCAAGCGTGCGGGGTGAGTGAAAGAGAGTTGAGTCAAGCGTGCGGGGTGAGTGAAGGAGAGTTGTTACTTGTTGTTTGTTATTTATATTTTGCCCTTTTGCGTTTTGCAGGATTAGGTTATAATACCAAAAAATTTGAACGCACTCAACGTGCAGAAAGAGTGTTTTCTTCTTGTTGATCGTGCAATAAAAAACTGTAAAGTACAATAAGAATAAAGTTATAAAATGCCAAATTATAGTAAATACGTTAAAAAATATAAGAAAGAATGGGAAGGTCATCCTGAATTTAAAGGATGGTTGCAAGTCGATGTAAATGATCAAAACAGAGCAATATATCATTGAGAGCACATAAAACGTATTTGGAAAAACACAGCAAGCGGCCAAAACATGCGCAAAATTTCAAGAAAGTGATTCCTAATGCGAGTCAAACTAAACTAACCAATATTACTGTTATTAAAAATGAAAGAAAGGAAATTGAAATAAAACTTTCAGCTTATGTTGCGGTACACTACAATATTAATAGTTTTAGCCACCAGTCGGAACTTACTGAAGGTATTTTAAAAACATTCGGTACAACTAATGCGAAAATAAAATTGCACAAAACTAAATGCACAATGATTATTAAAAACGTGCTTGCCGTTTCATTCACCGAAGGGTTAATCTATGATATAGGAAGTAGTTATTATTCTCTCATTATCGATGAATCTACAGATGTATCAATCTCTAAATATCTTTCCTTATGTGTGCGTGCGATGAGAAAATTATAAATTTTACTTATTGAAAAACTAAAAATTACATTATAGGTACTACAGCAAATCGGCTCATAAGATTATTACAACTTTTCTGGGTTTAATAGAAGTAACAACTGTGACTGCAGAAATTCTAGCGGAAGAAATTATAAAATATTTGATGAAAGTGGGACTTGACTTCAAACACTTAATTGGCCTACGAACCAATGGCGAAAACATCATTCTGTTTTTACGATACCGCAAGAGAGAAACCCACAACTGCAATTGGTAAAATGCCTAGCACATTCGTTACATCTATGCTGTTCAAATGCAGCTGCTACATTACCTTCAAGTATCGATTTTTTATGTAAAGAATCGAGGGGTAAACCACTTCGCAAAAAAACGTACACTTTATTCGTATTGTAGATATTGTTGACAATATTCGAAGATTTTAAAATATTTCCGTATTTTCAAGTATTTACATTTCAGTAATATTCTTTCCAAAGTTACATATTGTTAGATATTTACGGTATTGTTAGATATTTACGGTATTGTTAGATATTTAGGATATTGTCGAAAATATTGTAAGATTTCTGTATTTACCTGTATTTATGCTGATTCTTCAACCCGTGTGAAGTTTTTTTTAACCATTCACTAGTATTTTTATCAAAATCAACTAAACTTTTGCAAAAAAAATGTTAATATGGGAGGCAGATAATGACATTTCAATAGGCTACATAATTTTATTAGCAAAAATTGAAGATTAAGTGAATAAAAAGTTTTTAAATGCGTGATGATATTTCACGATGCTGAACCGAAGACCAAAAATTAAAAAAAAATTCTTTAAACTATTGCAAAGGACACTTAATAAGAAAACTAATAACAAAAAATTGTGATGTAAGTATTTTTTATAACGTCAAAAGAAATGCATGAAGATTACATTTGCGTGCTGTCGCCGATCGTCCGGGTTTAACTCGAAGACCCAAAATTTGTTTAAAGTTATAGAAGGTATGGAAATTTGCGCCAGGAAAACAAATAAAAGTGAATAGGTAATTCAATTAATATTTGGTATATTTTAAAAAACGAAATACATCAAATCAAAATAAATGAACCAGTTGAACGAATTGTTAAGTAATACTGAAAAGGACATGAATGCGGTCACCTTTTTTTAAACATAGAATATTTTTTTTTAATAAGTTGAATTTCATATCGCTTTATGTAAAATGGTTCAAAACCCACCAAATCAATAGGTCCATACAAAATAAAATCATTATTGACTATTTGAATGTCATTTGTTTTTGGCCAAATAAAATGATTTAATTCGTATTTGAAAAACTTTATTTTGGTGTGTTTTGCATCTAGTACTTCAATAACTCGCCCAATGTACCAATTGTGATCGTAATAAATGGCGTAGTATTTTTCTAAAATGGGCACGACCCGAGGTACTACATTTTCTTCATTATGATCCGAATCTGACGATTGCACGAAAGAATCCGAATCAGATATGTCTTGTAAGTCCATTGAAATGTCACTATTTGATGATTCATCTTCCGTTTCTTGTAATTTGGAATCCTGTTGTTGAATTGTATTATAATGTAAAAATAAATTCACGATTGCGTTTATATAAGTTTTGCCAATGGTCAATTGATCTTTGTCAAATGTAGGTTGTGGAATTGAGCAAATATACATATTAATATTTTCAAAACATTGATTATTCCCATCTTCCAGAAATAATTCACCTTCGTTATTTGTTTTATACCAACAACACAATAGTCCAATACCTCGTTTTCCACCTTTTAAAGGCACACTGTCTAATGAATATTGCTTTGTTTTTTTTGCCAGTTAAATAAGAAAATGCCAAAACTTTTCCAATTCTAATCAATGTTGCTTTATCTGTTTTATCGATATCACCAATCTCATTCCTTTTAAAGACAATCCAGTCACCTATATGTATATTTTTTTGTTTCTGTGGATGAATTGATTGTATAGAATCGCTGCTAGTCACAAAATTGTGTGATTTAACTCGTTCTAGCTAAATATTCATCCATGGAAGGTTTGCTTTGTACTACTGTAGATAGATCTTTAAATTGAAGATGTGCGTCTCTTTGAATACATGACAAAACATGTAGGTCATCTTTCACTTCGTCAGCATCTTCTGTATTAAGCAAACGGTATATTAACAATTTTGGTCTATGAATACCTAATGGATTTACAAAAATACTTGCCGTCATCAGCAGTTTCATGATCACAAGGTGGTGACATTCCAACTGCTTCGACTTCTACCTCAGTCTCTACAATAGTTTATACATTTATGGCATTCATAACAAAGTTACTTGAGCAATACCCTCGGCAATACCTAAATCGTCAAATTCCTCCTCGCATGGCATTGTATTTGGAATATCGATCTTCAACCATTCCTCATTTTCCAGAAGGATTCCTAAGCTAAATGTGTCCACCAGTGCATCATTTTTTGCTAATAATACCTCTCTAGCAATTTCATCCCAATTTGGTAAATTAAAATCAGGAATTCTATAATCGTCTACATACGACCCCATGCGAATGTTGTATTCTCTAGGAAAAATTACCGTTGAGCCTAATAAAGTAATTACTAAATGAAATAAAATTATTACATTATTTTTTTACGTACTTATATCGCAGGTGATATTATTTATGGTCTGTATTCTATCTAATCGGCGAATAATATCTAGAACGCTGAAATTAGTGATTGTAGAGAAGGTTGATGTAGTTGAACGTGTGGATCGAAAAATTTTCTCGCACGGTTGACTGCTCATGTTCCACGTGCACAATCTTTGTGATGAGATATTCATTTTTTTATATTTATTGATAATTAGTAGCAATGCATGTGCATTTAGTTCGATGCATATATAGGAATTTAAAGTTATAAAGCTTTCAACCACGCTGTATCCATTTTTTTTAACCAATAACCCTTACTTTCTGGAATATGTGTTTTTAGTAAATTTTGTACCCTTGTTTCGGATATGTGCTCAACGGCATCAAAATTCATTTTATCATCGTAATTTAAATCCGAAGCTGTCAATAAATATTGATCCTTGGTAACCGTTTCCATTAACGTTTTTAAGTACGTTGGGGATATCGTATAATTACCAATGGGCAATACTATTGAAGGCTTTAATAATCGAGTGCGTAATTTTGTTCCTATATGCACCGTGTCTTGTACATACAAAGGTACTTCGTCGTTGTAATCAATTTGAAACGAGTTATTAGCTACAAGGGGTACTCTTTGGTCAAAGTAGGGAATTTTCGTTTTAATTCTCATCGATTTCAGAAGCCGAGTGTCTCCATCTGCAGAAAATCCCTCAATAGTAATTCCGTTTTCTTTTGCCAAGTTCTCCATTGATCGCCACCTTTGCAATACGTCATTGTATTTAAATTTATTGTCGCTTCTATAAGCGCAAATGCAAAATGCAGGGGCATCTGGTAGCATTGGTTGAGCCATTATGGCATAAATATAACTGCTCTTTTTTTGAGAACTAAACAACATCTCCATTACAGCTGCAGATGTTGCTGTGAAAGAATTTGTTTGGGGCATACCATCTTTAAGCGGCAATACAAATCCAACTAAACTGTTTGTTTTGGAATCGTATTGAATTCGACCAGTAACGCCCGTTTGATCCTCACTAATCCACACTTGTAAAGGATATCCTTTTTGTATTAGAAAATCTTTTAAAAGATCAAACCTCACTTTTCCCTCATTTAAGAAGCAGTCATTGTTTAATGTTCTTTGTATCGTCGTTATAGATGGAAGAGAATACCTCATATTAGCATATAATGTTTCATACAAGAGACGTCCTCCTACTAAATATAAATACAAGCTAAAAAGTTTCATTGTAGATGAATACCTACTCCCTCTACTTCCTCGATTATTTTTATTCTTAACAGCAGCCAGTAAGTCGATAATCAGATATGTTATTCAGAATTAAAGGGTTTGTGTGATCGGTGTATTTTGAAATACAATTTTCTACATGCGAAACTGCTCGTACATTTTGTTCTATGTGTTGCTTTATTTGAGGGAGGGATGGAAAATAATCTGTCATTTTACTTGACGAATTTTGTTGACGTTCTTTTTGACGCCTTCGTCTTTCTTTCCTAGAATATTTTGGATTTTTCCATTTGTATGAGGCTATCGCTTTAGAAATGGAAGTAGGTGCCTCATCAGTACTTCCACGTTCTAAAAATCCTGATCAGCTAAAATGACAGTTTCTTGTAATCCTGCGGTAGCCGTGGAACAGCAAAGAACAGGCGATACTGGTGATGTTGGGGTTACTTCAGATGAAGGTTTTTGAAAAAAATTCTGAATTGTTTGATTTTTCATTCCCTTTATTGCTTCATATTTATTTCGTTTTTGAAATGTTTATAAAAGTTGGACACCATCCAATGAGGTTTACCATCATGGTTACGTCGTTTAGTTACCTTCATAGACACTTTGCATATGAAGCACGTAATGTATCCATTGCATAAGGTATCCTCTGCTGTTGATAAGGTTGTACGAACCTCTAAGGCATCTAAATTTCCTATCAATGTATCCTTATCAGTTTGTGGTAGGTTAATGGCAATGTTTTTTATCCGCCACTTACAAGTAGACGTCAGGATTTTTGTTTCGTCCAATGTGTTGATCTCTAGGTTGATATGCATTTCTGAATGGTCAATTGTATCTACGGCGTCTATTGATTCCCCTTCCAAAACATTACTTAATTTTCTTTTTTTTTTGATCTGGCTGATTGTCGCATTATTAGATTTTGTTGATTCAATTTAGTTTGCTCCTCTTTATAAAATTTCGATATTGAATGTAACAGTTTTTTATGCCCAGGTAATATTTTAAACTGTGTAATATTTTTCGCATAAACTGTGTAATAGTCCTCATAATTAACATTTTCTTTATCAGCTAACAAAGTTTGCAAATCGTCTTTGGCGAACGTCTCAATATTAACAATATCTGCCTCATTTAACTCAGCTAATGATAGTGAAGTGTCAAAACCAGAATACGTCAAAAGATTAATCAAATAGCGAGGAAGTGGTATTTTTAATTTATTTTGAATATCTTTAAAGACATTCATTTTGTATCTAAAAATAAATCAAACGTCTCGGTAAGTGTGAAATCCGATACAGCATTTTGAAAACCCACAATTAAATCATCTATGCCTAAAGCGATATTGCCCAAGTTAACGATTCGATTGTATGTGTCGCAGGAATGCTATAATATCCGTAAACTTACAAGTTTTCTCGGAAACTTGCAAGCTGCCGGAAATTTGTCAAACGACTATAAAATTAACATTTATATTATAAATACAAATAATAGAAGGCAGTTAGCAATTTCTTCGGCAATTTCAAAAAAGAGAAAGATGCTATTACTTCCCGCAATATGAATTGCAAATTGACATTCTTTTATCAGTTTTAAAGTTTCTCTCTGTAGTCACATAATAATCACTAAAATTTGATGATACAAACGAAACATGGTACAGTAAAAGCTCATTCATACGGCATTCTGCCCTCCGGAACGCTCTAATAATGAAAAATTATCACTTTGCGCGCCATTAAAAGGAAACATGTATAAAATGATGTCAGACACAAACTACGATAATCAATATTGTAACTTACCTCTTGTCTATAAAACTATGAAGAACTATACATACACAAAATTAACAAAACCAGTTCAAATACGTTGTAAAGAGTTCAAATTCTGTTCGTAAGTAAGAGTGTTGGTTTAAATTGCTGCAAAGTAACGAAAACGCTGTCGCCAATACATTTACTTCACAGTGTGAGATAAGCACGTGTCTGAAGCATGAACACCCGTTTTATCTCAAACCCTTAAGAAATGTCTAACACTTTCATATATAAGTATTTTAGAGATGGATATTATAAAGATATTTTCAATATTTTGGATATTGTTAAGATATTTATAGTATTGACATATTTCCATAATATTCTCGGTATTGTAGAGGTATTCTAGATATTTAACATATTTTCAAGATTTGCGATATTGTTAAGATATTGTATGAATGGTGTACACCATATTTCTAAGAGTGGTTTGCCCCTCGTAAAGAATTGTATAATTGGTTTGCTCGCAGTACTATAAGAAGAGCAGCTTACAAACATTTTTTTTATACTATGAATATTAATGAAAATTCAAAATTTCATCGATACCAGGTAGTTAGCCAGCGCTAATGTTTTAAAAGTAATTATATTTAGTGGATCGAGTTAAAAGGTTATTTTAACGCTGTAAATGCCGGAGAAAGAAATCACATGAGTAGAATCCTATACCAAATGCTAGATGATGATACTATCTATTTATATATATATATATATATATATATATATATATATATATATATATATATATAATAGCAGTGTATGGCATTATTATGCAAGTTACTGTGGTAAATGCGTTGTTTCAGCACGAAAATGCCGATATATTTCGACTATATTGGGAGTTATACAAATTGCTTCTAAAGAATTTAAGAGTTATTGTAAAACCACAATTTATGATAAATTTAGAGGATATATCCACCGTAAATGTCATGAAAATTATCAAAATTTTAAATAATGAGTTGGCTCTTATATCGATAGAATTAATTGACTTGGGTTATGCGTTTAGAGAAGCAGCTTTATCTATAAATATTAAAAAGTCTGATATGGTCACAGTAAAATCAACATGTAAGAATTTTATTGTAACATTATGTAAAGAACTTATTCAAAGAATACCTGCTAATTTAAATGTATATAACTCAATTAAATATTTTAGTACTGTTTAAAAAAAAATTGAAAGACCCACATTTGAAATGTTACCTTTCCAGTTAATTGATTCTAATATTAACAAACAATTAATTGAAGATCAGTGAAACAATATGATCAATATTAGTTGGTCATTTTAAAGCATTAATACCTCCGAAGCTCTTTGGTGCAGTGTTTTAAATTATAAGAATGCAGGCGGTGAGAAATTGCACTTTTTGCGCTTAAAGTTTTAAGTTTACCTCTTAGTAATGCATCAGTTGAACGAGTATTCAGTGTGATGAATATTTCAAAATCCAAAACTAGAAATAAAATGAATTTATCATTACTAAACGCACTAATTTGCATTAAGGAACATTTTAAAGTAAAAAATTCGTGTTGTCATAAATTTAGGCCAACACAACAAATGTAGCAAAAATTTAACATAAACATGTATGATCAATACAATCAAGAGGAAGAAGATGAAAAAGAGACTTATGAATGTATGGCCAATGCACTATTTTTGTATTAGAGAATGTAATAAATACATTCCCTAATACAAAAATAAAAATGTTACCGAGAAAAATGGATTTTTATTTGAATTTACCGCCATTTGCGATTTTGGGCGATTTTTCTAGTGGAGTTTTGCGACTATAAAATATCAGACTTGGCAACGCTGAATACATCTAGTGTAATGTTTATACAGTAATATGATTAGTATCATTACTCAACATTGTGTAACTGTAAATTGCAATTCTTCGAGTTGCTGCGTTTTATACGTAATAAACACGTTTCGTACATATTTAAAATAATTAACACGTAATAATGCTAAAACTGTTTTACTTTTATTACTAGACTACGCATGTTTCTCAGTGTTAAATACTCTGTCAATAAATTTAGATCACTTGCAAGTGGAATTAAGGTTATTTTGTTCCATCTTTGAACTGATAAATTATTAGCTGCTTGGCTAGGAACATCAAATTTCCAATCTGATTGTAATAAATGTTGCTTTTAAATCCGCTTTAGTTTCCGCGTTACTCACCGTCTGACATAAGTTTCGTTTTCTTAGAAGTAAATCAAGGGCGATATTACAACAGTGTTTGAACGATGTGCTTATTATATTCGTAGCATATGTAGGTGTTACATAAACGCCATTTACTGTGTCGTATTTAGCAACAGTTTTTGTTGCTTGAATAAGTAAGTCAAAACATTGGAGTTTAAGTGCTTGTATCAGACTTTTGACACGTTAACTGCGATACTTGACGCCGGCGTCAAGTGGTATGTATTATGCACATGCGTTAAGTATTTCCATACTTCTTTTGCATAGTGCGGAAGCTGTCGAATCTTTATTTGTAATCTGATTTTTGTGTTTCTTGTACAGTTATATTCACAATTTTGTTAGATTAAATTACTGCAGTTGGTAATCAGTATTCACTTATGATTTAAAATAGTGAATGTGCAAAATGACTAGTCGAGCAAGGAGAATTTTAGAATTAACCGCCGAAAAGCTACAAACGGAAAGTTGTTCAAGTAATGACAAAAGATAAATAGACCATTCACAAAATGATACCACAGATAATGTAGACGAACACCATATTAAGTCCAGGTAAATATACTTACAAATACGTTTTTAATTCTTGAACATTATTTTCTTGTGTACAGTTACAAAACAAGAAGCGGAACTCAAATGAGCATAAAACAACATATGGAAATTATTAGTTCTAGTACTACGTCAAAGTACACATCGGATGCAACAACCGGTAACTCCAGCAACTTATCTGATGATTGCTTATCAGATTTGATAACGATGATTCGTTTGAAGATAAGGATTATGAAGTAGAAACAAGTTCTACTTCCGAAGAGAGCGTTAACTCTGGAGCTATAAACGATAGAACATTAACTTCAAATGTAAACATTGAAATGGCAATTGATACCTATTTCTCATTCAACAGAAAATACATGAACCAACATTAACAACAATAATAACTGCGAATTTAATAGTTTTCGAGAAGCAAGTATACTTAATCTCAACATCGATCCATCTAGCATTAAGGACCGTTTGGACGTTTTTTTCTTATTTCATAACGGATGACGTAATTAACTTAATAGTAAGACAAACTAATATTTATTCTTTGCAACAAATTAGCAACGTCCATACACCAAAATCTCGAATAAGGTGTTCAAATGCAGATGAAATGCGAAAGTTCTTCGGAGTTGTAATCGCAATGGGATTAGTTACGGTACCGTCAATTAATTCTTATTGGTCAAAAAATAACATGTATCATAATTCATTATTGCGTCTGTATTTACAAGAGACCGATTTTTATTACTATTAACAGAGCAGTTTGAACCTTCAAACGTAAGCCTCTACCTAGCCTAAGCGCTTGTGATTTTCATTACAATCGCTTAACTTCGCAAAAAGAACCTACCTTCGGAGGTAGATCTGTCACTGCTTGCATACAGATAACACGAAGAAGCGGTCATCAGTAGAGGAGCCACACCCTAGCCGCAAGCAGGAACCTCCGGAATATCAGCAGTAGCGGAAAATTCCAGAAGTATCCAGGACACCGCCAACAGCAGGATCGTCGTCAGGTCAAGGACACAGTAATAGGTATCATTAATAAAGAATTTTAATTTAATTACTTTGTTATTTTATTTTAATTGTGTATTTCCTCCATTTCGAATTGGGTCTCTGATTTCCAAGCCTTTTTTCCTCGGGGTGTGAGGCTGCACCTCTGCAGAGACCCGGCCTTTCGCTAAAACAGATTTAATTTTTAATTTATCCTCATTCACAAACCTAATACTAACAGCGCAACCGAGATGGTTAAGCAAGGTCGCCACCGAGCTACTGTCAAAGTTGTCTCCCCAAACCCCGGCGACACCCGTCCACCTACACCGCCAACCACTTCCTATTCACAAATCCTAATCTCACCACCACCATCCTCACGCACACGTTCCTACTCAAACGCATCTTCCATATCCACCACATCCACACATTCTTACATTTCCACACGATCCACCTCTTCCACAAAACCTTTCAAACCCGCTCACCCACCTGCTTTGTTACCTACAACCGCTCACACACATACACCTGCTCTATTACCTACACCCGCACACGCACACATACCCTCTCTCCTAGCTACACCTTCCCAGCCACCTACACCTGCCTTGAGTCCTAAACCCGCTTCACCCAATCCCATACCTACCCGCCCCCAATCCTCGAGATATTGCATCCGCAATATCCCGAAAACCATAACCACACAAAAATCCTTATTCAACTCCTTTAAATCCCTCAACCTTTCGTGGTTGAACTTGACGTTCAACCACAACCACACCTGTCTCTTAGAGACATCCTCTCCCCTTCCGGATGGTACGCAGCTTAGGCTGCGACACCATTTCGGCGATCCTACCTTTTCCCTTACCCAACTCTCCGTCCCTCGTACACCTAACACCACACCTAGAGCTCCTTCCTTTTCCTGCGTGATTCGTCACGTAAATAAGGACATCTTAGCCCAAGAGATCCTCGATGCGATCGATCTTCCACAAGTGAAGAAGGCCATTCGTATCATTTCGAAGGCCACTACCTACCTCCCTCGTCCGGATCATCACTCCTTCCCAAACCACCCTCGCACAAGGTGTCGTCATGTTCGGGCGACGCTTCAAGTGCGAACCCTCCCTAATCCCTCAACCGCTCCCGAAGTATTGCTCCACCTGCACGCAGATGGGGCATACCGCGGAGGAGTGCCCTACCCGATCCATCCGATGCCCTAACTGCGGCGGAAGCCACAGATCCACCCTCTGTAAATCCTCGGCGAACCCAAAGTGTAACAACTGCGGGGGAGCCCATCCTACCTACTCCTTCCAGTGCCGGAAGCGTCGGGAACCTCCCAGTTCCCCGTCGAAGATGGCTCCCCTCGATCCTATCCTGTCTGAAGAGTCCAACTCGGAAGACACCGCACACCTTAAAGCTGCTCCCGACACACAATCCTTATCCATCAAGGACTTCTTGCAAGTCCTTACACACACCCTTTTCACCATGTTCCCTGACCGGCAGTCTAGGGTTCTTCGAACTCTAGACTCGCTCTCCCAGAACTTCTTCCAACGGCGTATCAACGCCTGCGTATCCGGTACGCGGGTGAAGGTCGCCGTAATCCGCCAACCCAAACCTTAATCCTTTCCAATGGATATCCTAACAGGGACCATTAATGCCAGGGGGTGCGTCGGAAGCACCCCCTAATTAAACACCTCCTACACACTCATAATATACACATCCTCGCAATAACAGAAACTAAGCTCACACCCAAGTGCTCCTTAAACTTTAATTCCTATCACTCCTTCCTAAATAATAGCCAACATGGAACCGCCCTCCTAGTTAAAAATTGCTTCCCATCCACTCCTTTTCAACTTCCTGCGTATTTGCAGCATCTCGAATGCGTTGCTGCAACGGTGCACTTCCCCACCCCAATAATCTTTATATCCTACTACAACCAACCCGGCCATAATACCCTATCAGATGAGCTATTAATTTACGCCTCCAGCCTCAATAATGCCGTTATCCTCGGTGAATTTAATGCCCGCCATACCCAATTTGGTGACACCGCGACTAATGACAACGGTAACAGGCTGTCATCTGCTGTTGCAGTTGCCATTGTTGCGAGTCGCCAACAAACAACCCACATTCTTTGGCCCTGTAGGTGCCTCAATAATAGACCATTTCATAGTATCCGAGCCCTTAGCCCACTATTTCGATCGTGAGTGCTTTCTAGGCACCACGATCACATCCGATAACATACCCCTACTGGTCAAAACTTCATTTTGTCCAGCTCCTCCTACACCTCCTCAATATACAGTCATCAAAGATTTTTCTAAACCAGACTGGAATGTGTTCTCCGATCACATCTCCAATAACCTTCCCACACCCAATCTTCAAACGACCCAAGATCTCGAGAGAGCCATTAGAGACCTAACTTCCGTAATTGCAGAAGCGGTCGATAGCGCTGTGCCACTAAACAACATCGACATTTCTCACAAACCGCTCCCACAACACATTGTGAACTGGATCAAAGAGAAAAGACGAATTTATCGTCAATTCCTGCGATCCAGGGATCCGGCTCTCAAGACCGAATATAATCGCCTAAACGCCTTGATCAGGCGAGAAACCAACAAACACTCCGAAGACTCCTGGTCCAAAGCCACTTCCCAGCTAGATTATAGAAATGGCAAACTCTTCTGGCAACAGTTCGATAGACTGACCAGAAGGAAAGTTAACCCTAAATCACAGCTAACCGACCTTCAGGGCAACCTAATCTCCTCCAACCAAGGAAAGGCCGATTTCTTTGGTCACCACCTTCAAACCATTTTCCAATCCCCAGACGATCCCCAGTTTGATAACCGCGTCAAGGCACTCCTCGAGGGTCGCCTTGATGAATTCCGCAACCTTAACCTTCCTGAACCCCAACTCGACAACGAGAGTCCTTTTTATGCCCCCATTACGCCCGAACAGGTCCTCACATATTTCAAAAAAGGGAAAAATTCAGCCCCAGGTCGTGATGGCCTAAATAGCAAGATCCTCAGGCACCTACCCGACCCAACCCTCCGTTTACTTACCGAAATCTATAACAAATGCCTTACCCTATCGTACTTCCCGACGGACTGAAAATCGGCTTCCACCGTCATGATACCAAAACCCCACGCTGACCTAATCTTGCCGTCCTCCTATAGACCTATATCCCTCCTGAGTTGCCTCGGAAAATGCTTCGAGCAGATTCTAGCCAGGCGACTCAGGGAACACCTAGAATTTAATGACCTTCTTCCCAACAGCCAATTCGGCTTCCGTCCCAACCGAACGTGTCACGATCCCTTGTTGAAGCTGCTTACAGAGACCACCAAAGCATTCAACCACAAGCAATGCAATCTGGCCGTGTTTCTGGACATTAAGCAGGCATTTGATAGGGTCTGGCACGCCGGTCTCCTGCACAAGATCCGAAACCTAAACATTCCCGATCCTTTCACCAAACTCCTACTTTCGTACCTGACTGATCGATCAGTTCAGGTCAAAGTGGGAAAAACCTACTCAGATCCTTTCCAACCCACAGCAGGCGTACTGCAAGGTTCTGCCTTAGCCCCGATCCTCTACACTATCTTCGCTTCCGATATTCCCGAAGTCACCCAACCCGGAGTAGTCGTAGCACAGTTCGCAGATGACACAGCCTTCTGGACGGTTAATCGGAACAGTGAAACGGCCTCCCTCCTCATATCCAAAACCCTACGGAACTTCTCCAACTGGGCCAACCGGTGGAGAGTCTCCGTCAATCCTACCAAGACCCAAGAATCCTATTCCGCCATCCTCATTACACCGAAGATAAGTGCCCCAAACTTGCCTCCAAAAATGTGTCCCTCACTTTGAATCAAGAACGACTCCCTCTCCAAGATAAAATCACCTACCTTGGAATCCTTTTCACGAGAACTCTCAATTGGCTCCCGGATGTTCAGAAAACCCTCAATAAAATTAGGAACCGCGCAAACCTACTGGGCGCCCTCCGGGGTAGAATCAGAGGTTGTCACCCCAAAACACTCATGCACACTTATAAAACCTACATCCGCCCTGTTATGAATTTCCGAGCTACCATATACACTAACATAAACTCCAAACATCTTTCCTCTATAGCTTTCTGTGAACGCCGAATTTTCCGACGTATACACCGGTTACCTTTCAGGTACCCTAATAACCTCACCATCCATCACGCCAATATACTACCAATCACCCATAGAATCCAAACCCTTCAGACGCACAAAAGAATTTTCGGCGACACCGTCCCAACCAAAGAGATCCTGACCACTCCCTATAACTACCGATTTCCCCAATTCCCACGAAGGAAGCCCAAATTAAAATTTAAACATCCTCCCGCTATCCTTACTCAACTCCTCGACGACCTCCCAGAGGAGATAGAAGAATCCATGGATAACATCCCTTATGCCCTCCGCATCCCCACGTTTATTGGATGACAACTCTAGCAAGACACCGGCCAATGCAGATAAGCACACCACGCCAAACCCACCACATATAACACGCACACTTAACCCAGTAACTCTCACTACTCAATTAAAATCAAATCCTTTTTTTCTTTTTTTAACCCAAAAATAATCACACCTCATGATTGTACACTATACAATAACACCAAACGACGCAACACAACAACAAGGAATGACCAGGGCTGAAGAGGAGAAGGACTTCTGAACAGTCCACAATAAGATAAATATAAGCAAATAATAAGTAATTACTAACACAAAAGCATGAGCATACTAACAAAAAAAAAAAATATTACTATTAAAGTTTGTACATTTTTTCGACAATACTCTTACCTCCATTAGCAATAGATTGTACAAATTATAGGACTTGCTCTCCATTTTATTAAATAAATTCAAAGAAGTTCTATTCCCTGGTAAAGTTTTGATTGTTGACGATTGCATTTTCGTCAATATATTCCGAATAAGAGCCACCGGTACGGAATAAAATTGTTATGTACACCAGACGGGTATACATGTAATTTGAAAGTGTATACAGGAAAAGGATGTACAAATGACGGTTTAGGACATGTTCATTCAGTTATACTTGAATTACTTCAGGCAATTGAACAAAAAGAGGGCAGAATACTCTATGCGGATAAATTTTATTCAAGGGTAGGACTTACAGAAGAATTGTATAAAATGAAGATGCTCAATTGTGGTACATTACGTTCTAATAAGTCCAAAGGAGTTCGAGAAACATATAAAGAAGGGTGATATTTTAGGCCTTCAAAAGAACTATGTTAAGGTAATACAATGGGTCGACAAACAACCTGTGCTAATGATCACAAGTGAGCCTACACATATTGCAACATTAGTAAATACTGGTAAGAGAAATAGAAAAGGGGATGAGGTGCTCAAACCCAAATGTGTAATAGATTACAACAAAGCAAAGAAAGGGGTTGATCTCAGTGACCAGATGTCATCATATCACAACGTACTGCGAAAAAGTTTAAAGTGGTATAGGAAAGTGGCCTTTGAAATGATTTTTGGAACATCTGTGGTCAACTTGTGGATTGTATACAATACGGTATCTTCTACTAAACTGGGGATTACGGAAGTTAGAAAAAAATTTGCTGAACAACTGGTTACTTTTGAAACGACAATAGCCGAAAAAGAAATTCCTAAAAAAAATCTCATACATTCGTAAAACCAGAAGGTCTAGGACGTAAAAAAAGAAAAATGTGCCGAGGTTGTTACGTAAATCTGCGCGAAACATTAACTACAAAAGAGGCAGCTCGAAAAGCCAGAAGGGTAATCAGTTACTGCAAAGATTGTCCGAATGAACCAGGCCTCTGTCTGGACTGTTTTAATAATTTGCGCAGTTAAATTAAGTGTTAAGGTATTTAAGATTAACAATTTTTTTATTTTCCATTTATATACTTATCTTAACATAAAATACTTTTGCTTTTCTCGTCTTTTTCTGTGTTTATAAACTTTCTACAATTAAATTTTTATGAAACAAAGCGGCCGCCGTTTTTTTCCACTTAGGGCGCCCGTACACGAGCCACATTTTGCAGTTGAGGTAACCACAAAATTGTGGTCACGTCAACTGCACCTCGTGGTTGACCCAACAACATTTTTGTGGTTGACTTGCGGTCATATAAACCGCACTTGTAGTCGAGGCGACTACAACCTGACCACATCACACGAAACAGGAACGTTGCTTTGTGCTAGTAGTTTGTGATGTCACCGTGTAGTCGCCAGTTTCAATATTACGGATTTCGAAGAAGAAGCACTGCTACTTCTTATTTTGAAAAGGAGAAGAAGAAGACGTAGGAAGGTACGATCGCTTTGGATACATCCACTTCTGAGTCCGCGACTACGAGAAGGAAATTTTTATAATTTATTTAGAAAACTCCGACAAGACGAAAAAAAATTTTTAATTACTTTAGAATGTCAATTAGTTCATTTGATGAATTAATCAGAATTTTAAAATTGAAAATTGAACGCTGTGACACCAATATGAGAAAAAGTATTCCAGCTGAAGAAAGGTTTCCTATAACTTTGAGGTAAGTAACTAAATAAATTCAATTATATGATCGGTAGATAGGTACGGTCAGAATTGTTTATTTTTACGGAGATAATTAAATAACGTAGGTAAGTACACATTTTATAGATTTTTTGTTTCTATCTTTAATTAAATACATCTTCAAACGATGAATTTGTACGTACAGAATCCATCGACAACGTTGAATCCTGTGGAGACATTAGCGGAGTACCAATACTGCTAGGAGCAACTGTTTCATAATTATAGCGCTGAAATTGTCCGGATGTGGAAGGTATGCATGAATTGATGTCGCGGTTTATTGGATGAATCTGCAACGGCTTTGTGTTGTAATGTGGCTGGTTCATGTGATGTTTGTATGGGTGTCGTAGAATGTTGCTTGTCATATTAAACTGAGTAGAAAATGGAGATGACATTGCTTTAAACTTCTTAAGTATGCTAATAATTTCAGCTTTTGCATCCAATTTCAGTTCTTCTGGGATGTTTTTGAAATCTTTGTGGAGCGACAAAAGCAAATATTTATCATCATCATTATTAATTTTTTTTTCAACGCGCGTAGACAATGTTTCGATCAGTTTATCTTCTGAAGACTGGACTGATTTTCGTTTTAGTTTTTGCGGATGACTTTTCGGTTGTTGACTATTTTCTTCGTCCTCATTATTTTGAGAAGACGTATCCGTTAAGCTGTTCGATGTCTCGGCCCTGGCTTCTGCTAATGTTAGTAAAAAAGACAGTTGGTGGAAAAATACATACTGTCTCTTAGTGGATGCTGCGGGACCACTCTTTGTCGAGTTATTCTTTTTCACTTCTCTGTTAAAACCATCCCTCAACGTCTTCCACTTTCTTTGTAGCCTTGGCTACAAAAAAATAAACTAGTTAATCTACCTAGTAATATTAAAAAAAAAATGGTTAATATTTAATTGGATGAAAGTTTTTGTCTCGTTTCAGGTATTTGGCAACTGGATGTACATTTGTGAATATGGAGTATTCGTACAGATGTGGATCTACAACAATAGGTAGACTAGTTCGAGATGTTTGTCAACAAATTTGAATAAATTTAAAAGAGATATGCATACCGCAGGCAACGGAAGAAAAATGGCTAAGCATTGCAAACGAATTTCATATTGGCGAATCAGATTAACACTAGAGGCGCTGTTGTAATTTACAAATGGCGGGTTTAGTTGGGAGAAATTGCCGTTATACCAACACCAGCGTCATACCGATCTACCAGTTTATTGCTTTGCGTGGTTTAGATCTTTGTGTGATTGTGTGAATATCCGGTTTATTTTAAGTGATTCACGTTTAGTATGCCATTTCTAAAGTTAGAAAATATTTGTTCATTTGGCACATGTACACCAAGCTCCAAAAATTTTAGTGGGGGAGAAGAAATTTTACATGCTAACCATCTTATTTTGTGTGGAACTGTTAGTCAGAAGAATCAGTAAACATTCGCTCTGTATGTGATTATAGTCAAAAAAGCATTTTGATGCATGAAATCAGCATGGTACATGTTGAAGATCCTCTACAGTGCTGCAGACATTTTTACGTGCGACACGTGGTCATTATGAATAGTTTTAGTGTGTATGAGCAGACTGTAAATAATAAATGCAAATGGCAAGAACACAGAAGGTTTTGGATTACTGGAAGTAGATGTTATTCATTATATACCTATAAAGGAGCCGATTGGGATGCTAAAGTAAAAAGTGTGTTCTTTCCAAAGCCATTCACAAATAAATATGTTGCTCATGGTATACAGTTTGAGCCAATTGCAAGAGAATTATATGCAAAAATAATAAATGTGGAAGTACTGGAATGTGGGGTGGTTATATCCGATACTAGTCGGTGGCTAGGATATTCTCCGGATGGAATTATAATGTAAAACCACATTCCAGTCAAATTAGTTGAAATCAAGTGTCCATGGGAAGGTAAGAACTTAATGATTACTGAGTTCTTACCAACTTGTTCATACATACAAAAATTGGACAATGGAAAATATGCACTCAAAAAAAAAACATCAATACTATGGACAAATTAATTTAGGGATGGCTGTCTTAAACATCAGTGAAACAGACTTTATTATTTTCTGTAGTAAAGACAATTCTATGTATATAGAAACTGTAAAATTAGATTTAGATGTTTGTCCTCACATGCTTATAACTTTAAAAAGGAAATACTTTCATCATATTTTACATAAAATTTGTTCTTTGATTGGTGTATAATAGTGCGCAATCATATATATTGTTAATATAAAACAATTTACATGTGAGATAATTGTTAACCATATTTTTGTAAATATATATTTCACTTTTAATGTGTTCTCTCAAAGTATGCAGTCAGAATTCACCTTTTCTTGTATTAAAAGCTTCCATTTAATGAACGTATGACCATCTAGTAATGCAAGGTCTGGTATTGAAATAGAGAAAGTACTGTATTTACGTACGCATCTGATTAAAACACTTATGGGTGGCAACAAACGTACAAAAAAAAACAAAAAGTTATATTTATTATAAGTTTTTATTATGAACGCATAATAGTCCAAGAGCCAGAGGCCAAAATAGTAGTAGTAGTGGTTTATTATTCAAAAGCATACATAATGCTGTAGAATATAACAATGGTATAATTAAAGTATACAATTAAACTACTTACAATTACACAAAACAATATGTATAATAACAACAATAAAAATTATAAATTATAAATACAACTTTCTTAATATGTGCACAGTCAAGCAATAAAATCAACGTAAAGTATGACACCGAGTTTGAAAGTACGATTATTTGACAGAACCAAATTTTGTTTTGATGATCGGACTACAGTGTATCATGTAGGTACAGTATAATATGATTTTTGTAATAACATTTTTTTGACGGTTTTTTTGAAAACTACAAATGACAAATTCTTATAATCACTAGAAAGGTGATTATACAGTTTACAACCCTGATAGTGAAGGCTAGTTTCAAATTTACAAGTTCTATGAATAGGATACAGTAAAAGTTGAGAATGTCTGGAAGCAGCGTTACAACACTGTCTAAATAATCTATACTTATGTTTATGTACAAATGACAAACATTCGAGAATATATGTGCAAGCTAGAGTCAGAATGCGATATTTACTGAAATAATACTTGCACGATTTCCTTCTGGTAGATTTTGATATTATTCTTACAGCTGTTTTTTGATCTAAAAATAATTGCTGAGCATAAGTCGATAATCCCCAGAACATAATACCGTACCTTAGAATACTGTGGAAATATGCGAGCAATTTACGGAAGCTGGATTTTTTATAGTCAATTACATTCGTTGCGTACGTAAAGGATGTCTGGTCGTTTTGGCGAACATTAGTTCCGGTGTCTCAGGTGCGCTATCAAAGATGTCGTTTTACCGAGCGACAACGATTAATTTACGGAAGCTGAAAATTGTAATACAAGTTGTCTATAGTATATTAATAATGGTAATGTTAGTCGTTAAGGTGTGTATCAGTTCTGAATTGTTGAGCGTGTCCCGATGTTTGTATAAAAATAAATAGTCAACTTTTTATTTACGGAACTTAAGAAAGTTTTTGAGAGTATATATGGATGTATGAAACATAAAAAAAATAGTCGTTAAAGTTTTTTGTAGTTCTAAGACGGTCGTTTTGCGAAAAAAGAAATAAAAATGTCGCGCGCACCATCGGCGTTTCAGGCAGCACTTCAGTCGTATCGTACTTATTAATATTTTAAATAGCAATTTTATTTGCAAATTAAATTAGTAATTATATTGATTATTTATTTATTACGTTCATTACGTTAATAAACAATTTTTTTATTTTATAAATTTTTATGGAATAGAATTACAAAATATATGGAAAAATTAATTACAAAAGAAAAGTATATATTTCATATGTTAACGATATATGAATAAAAGTTTTTGAGAGTATATTCTATTCACGTATGAAGCAGAAAAAAAATAGTCGTTACATTTTTTTAAATGAAGCTCATCGTTCAACGAAAAAAGCAAAAAAATTTCGCGCAAGCCGTCGCCGTTACAAGACAGTTCGGTCATATCCTAATTAAAAATATTTAAATAATAACTTCATTTAAAATTTCAATTGTTAATTATATACATAATTTATTAATTATCTTAATTATGTTAATAAAGAATTTATTTATTTATTTAATCAATTTATATGAAATACAACTTAAAAAAATGAAAAAATGTATTATAAAAGAAAATTATATTTCAAAGACACTGTATATTTCTTTATTTATTTACATGGTTATTTACATTGGTTCATCGATGTCTAGCTCTATTTCATCCTCGGAGTCTGCATATTCTTCTATCTCACTGTCAAGATCAGAAATATCAAGCTGCGATATCTCCGACTGAGTTTCTGATTGATTATCTAAAAAATAAATTAAATTTACGTAATTTATTAATAATTTTATTTGCATACCTCGACTTTCTGGCTGTGGTTGAATAATGACATCGTTGATTAGATGCGGTAATTGATCGCCTTCAAACCAATCGAATTCGTATCGATTTTCTGCCGATAGCTTCCAGCCGTGATCTGAGGGTGATAAGTCTGTCATAATTTTGCAATGCGCATTACGCCAAATGGTGGTGATTAAGCCTGCTCTTGCAAGATGTTTCATCAATTCTGCTTGACAGGGTGGCATACTTGATCCATCAATATTTTTTATTTTAATTTTGAATGAATCATTGACGTTCGTGGAAGATTTATAAGTTTTTGAAAATATAACAAATCGTGCCTCGTTAACTGATATTAATAATTTAAAACCGTACAAATAGCAAACAAATTGTTCTAATTTTTCAAAAACTGCAGTCTTATTGTTTGTAATGCAGCCGAGATCAGCGAAGGCCTTTTGAAAATCCAAGTTTTGTCTCAGTATCTGGAGTGGTTTTTTCTTTTTTGTAGAAAGCCGGGTTATAGTCATAGCCAGTAAATGCGTGTAATCCTGGTAATGCATTACACATTGATTTGCTAATTGTGTGACATCATTAATTCTCTGATGGTTACCACACCCGACTTCCATCCAAACCTTGGAAGAACTTAACACATTTTTCATATTTCCTAACATTATTATAAGCACATCTGTGTCAGAGCATCTTATCAAAATATTGGATTCTTCTACAATGTTGCAAACATGAAAAATGATTTTCGTATCTGCCTCCTCATGTGTTGTGCAGCTAAACTCCTCCACAACTGTTCTAACCATTTTCCCGTTGGATACTTATCAAAATTTATTTCTACACTTTTCAGGCCCAAGAATGGCGCAAATTCATCATTAGCCCAGTGCTCTATTATAAATTTCACTAATGCTGCTTTGAATTTCAAGTTTCGCAGTTCTTTTGCAAAATCAGTGGGGCGTTTCTGCTCAGGCCCAGAGATATTATAGTCCCGTCTTTCCGTATTTCTTAATGCATGTTCACAATCTTTTATAGATGGGGTATAATATTTATCGAAAATTATTGCAATCCTTCGTGCATTATACCTGACAATACTTTGTAAGAATTTTTTTGAAATATTCCCGAAAGTTAGGGGAATGTCCTTCATTAAATGAAGACAAAAAAATCCATCTATAATAACAACATCTGTATGAGAAGGACGTGCGCTGTCTACTGCAATTTCTAATGTTTTCAGTAAGGATGATTTATCAGTTTTATAGTGCGTTCCATCCAAATGACACAATGCAAAAGGCATAGGAGTCAAAGGATACGACAAAACTTTTTGTAGATCGATGTTTTGTTCAACGGAAAGAGCAAGAAGCCTGCCAAAAAGATCGCGTTGCATCCTTACTTCTTGAACTTTTCCATTTATATTAACTTGTTTTTTTTTATCGAATCTGTAAATGTTACAATTTTATTATTTACTATTTTCGCCTCAAATCGGGTACTTTCTTGATTGCAGCCAGAAATTAATGATTTTCGTAATTTATCGCTGCCATTTTCCACATTCAATAAACATTTTGTTGCAGCTTCTGATGCAGCTTGGCCAGTACAAATATTAAATAAAACATTCGCATCGATACTAGGATCAAAAGGATTCATGTTTTGATTGATTAAATTAATAAAATTTTGAAGCTGTGATATACTTATTTTTATTCTATTTTTTTGGAGATCAGCCGTAATATCTTGAGTGTTCCTTAAGCCAGCTTTTTGCAACACATGGGATATAATTGTGGATCGCATGCTGTGACTTTTGCACCAGCGTTGTCGAGCTGAGATTGAGTTCGTAAAATTCAAAACTCCCGTCAATCTGCTAGCCGCATCGGCATTAATCGTCTGTTCAAGGGTTAGATCGATTGGTATTCTTGAGAACGGCTTGTCGGTTCTTTTTATTCCAAAAGAACCTTTTTCCAGTTGTATATTCAATCCTGGATGAGTTTCGTTAACTCTGCTTAATTTGTTATGGTACAATACAAGCCAACGAGCGTAATTTTGTTGATTAAATATAAAAAAAAGATTTGTTATTTTAGGCAAAATATATTTAAACAATTCAAAGTCATTTGTTCGTATACTTGCGGTAAGCATTAAGTAGTGATTAATTAGATTAATATAAATTAAGTAATACTAGGCAGTCTTTCCGTGTTCACCGTTTAATGTTTGTACGCTGTACTGTTCGTATTTTTCAATAATATTTAATAATTCAACGTCATCGATCGTAGGTGTTGTTGATCGATTTTTCGGAAAACCTTGAAGATACATTTTGACATCTTCAGTCATTTCAATATTTTTGGACTGCACAAAGTTTTCAAAATGTAATATAGAAAAAGGTTAAGCTTATTAATGGGTGAATTCTTTTGCATCTGTTAAAATGTTTTCCAGTTAGAAATCCATTCAAAGATCCACTTGCCAGCAATTCTGAATTCATTAATATATTTAATATTCCACTACCATCAATATATTTGCCAATAGCTTTAAAATAAGCAGCTTGAATATGGAACGCACCAAAATGTATGAAAAGATTATTAAAATGCTGCGACTTTTCTCTCTCAGTCGATTGAATCTGTAGTGCAATTTTTGCTATAGCCAAATCATATGTAATTTGCATATACTGCTCTTTACATTCTAATGCAACTTTTTGTTGTTTTAGCAACAACATGATTACTAGTCGGAGAAGAGTTTATTGTGGTTAAATATGAAATTTTTTGTTGTGCTGATGTATCAATAAATAATAAACTATTAAATCCTACCCACATAGGAAATATTCTCAATGTACAAAGCATGCAATACTATCCAAGCAGAACGTATTCTTTCATGTGTTTTTAAAGTACTTGGAATTAAACATGTACCTTCATCAGGTAGTACGGGCAAAATTTCAATAGATTTTGGTTTCTTTTGATAAGGTTGTAAATCAGCTGTTACTGCATCAAAAGTACGTCTTTTTCTTTTTCGGCTCATCTCTGTTGATTCTGCGTAACTAGAGGATTCGCTTTCTTGTGCTTCACTGTCAATTTCCTGAAAAATAATACCTACTGTATCATGCAGTGTATTTTTTCCGGTTAACGTTTCAACATATCTGTCGAAATTGTTAAATGCTAATCCTGTATTAAGATCTGGCTTTTTATTAATATCGTCCGGACATATTTGACTTTGATCATTGGAGCTAAAAGTCGCCTCAGTTTCAATTTCTTCGACAACTGTATAGCTGCAACAATGTCCATCTCTGTTTAGAATATCTACAACTTTTCTGCTACTTGTAAGGCTTTTTATTGCTATACCTAACGTCAGATGTTTAGCTGTTTTTAATCTGGCGTTAGTTACAGCATTAATAACATCTTCGCTGAAAGATCGTACCAATCGACTGCGAGCAGTGCTCAGTTTACCTCGCGTGCGTTGACCACTTAACAATAAACAATAAAAATCTGTTAAAAGATGAGGAATTTCCGGGCACTCTCCACTGATGATACTTTTTTGTGGTAACGTTTGTTGGAAGCTTTTGTTTTTCTATTGCTAATATGGTTTTTCGTAAAAGCAATGCTGCTGATTCTATGGCATCTACTTGTTGCAATAATTCCAAATCTATATCTTCTATATTCACTCCAGTAGCTGGTATTACTATTTTCAAATTATTTATCGAACGAATCTTAATTTTACCTTTAAATGTATCAAGTAATTTTTTTTTGCAAATACCACGGTGTAAAATAAGTAACGGAAACATCTGCATCATACTTAGAACTTTCTGTTTCCAACTGCTCGACAAACATTTGTCGTAAACGTGATAACTGGCAACATTGTTTTCTCAAGATGATGTCGGAATTAACCAAAGTACACACACTTTCGTACGCTAACTTGTAGCATTTTCGCTGCTTTGTCACATCAGTTTCTTCTTTTTATGCCTGACGATTGCAGTTGTTTCTGTAATTTAATTCACAAATCGAGTGATACTTCAATATAAAATTATTATCAAGCTTCTCCTGTATTTTTTCGAGCATGTGTACATCGTCTACTTTGCATGCACACGATTTAATGGTATTTGCAATTAAATTACTTGAAGATGCTTGCAAGTTTTGCAAACGCCCATTATGTCTTTTTTTCTCTTTATCGCAAATAAAACAAGTGTTATTCTCTGTTATTACTTGTTTTTCGTTGTCTTCTTCCGCTGTCTGAGCACTAACAAATTATTTATTATATAAAAATGATTAAAATTAACAAAATATAGGTTAAAATAGAAAATGTACGATATGTTTTACTTGCTTCGGAAGATATCGGGTCGTCTGTCTCTGCACTTTCGTCGGGTGCATCAGTATCACTTGCTTCTCTATAACATACAGAATATTATATATTATTTCTCATACGAACAGTAATTACAGCGTAATCAATAATTATAACAAAAAATTAATATTTCGTACCTTACGTCGGATCCTGCTGGTTGTTCCGTATTCTCCTCGAATACATCAGTGGCCGTAGAAGTTCCAGGTGTAGTAAAATACAATTACATGCATTTTTTTTTCAATAACATACGTCGTTTTTTTAACATTTTATATTTCAATACACATTTTAATAACATTCTGGTTTACCGATTTCAATGTTTTCAGCGTGCATAAAATATATTGAATGTTACCTTAACAACTCTTCTCTGTACTTCTTATTCACAGATGTAAACTTTCTGTAGCAAGGTAAATGATAGCACTCCACATCTCCTGGATGTAACGGCAATTTCACATTATCATACATTAACTTGTATTTTACACGAATGGTCAAAATTCTTTTGCACGTATTCAACGTTTATCCGTAAACGATGTTAAAGGCTCTTGTTTTTTGAGACAAAATACACAAATTTTCTTCATTTTGTAAATATTGAAAGAACGTCACGCACCAAGATCGGATCTGCAACTGACGCTTTTAGCAGCATTTCGAGTCGAAGATCACCCTCGACGGTGAGGACAGCTGCTCCTCTCTTCTACCTGAACTACTAGCTCGGTCCCTATAATGACCCGTACTACCTATTGTGCTTCGAAATTCAAATGCTTACATGCCTCCGCACTTTGAGTAAACTGTTATTCGCACGTATTTGTAATTTGAAATATTAATATTATATTTCCAGCAATATTTTAATTTGTGTATAAAATTAACAATTGAAAATTTAAATGAAGTTGCGCGAAATTATTATTGCTTCTTTCGTTCAATGACGGGCTTCGTTTTATAAAAATGTGTAAAAATTTTTTTTATGTTTCATACGTGAATATATACTCTCACAATCGTTAACATATGAAATATATACTTTTCTTTTGTAATTAATTTTTCCATATATTTTGTAATTTTATTCCATAAAAATTTATAAAATAAAAAAATTGTTTATTAACGTAATGAACGTAATAAATAAATAATCAATATAATTACTAATTTAATTTGCAAATAAAATTGCTATTTAAAATATTAATAAGTACGATACGACTGAAGTGCTGCCTGAAACGCCGATGGTGCGCGCGACATTTTTATTTCTTTTTTCGCAAAACGACCGTCTTAGAACTACAAAAAACTTTAACGACTATTTTTTTTATGTTTCATACATCCATATATACTCTCAAAAACTTTCTTAAGTTCCGTATTTTAATAAAAAGTTGACTATTTATTTTTATACAAACATCGGGACACGCTCAACAATTCAGAACTGATACACACCTTAACGACTAACATTACCTTTATTAATATACTATAGACAACTTGTATTACAATTTTCAGCTTCCGTAAATTAATCGTTGTCGCTCGGTAAAACGACATCTTTGATAGCGCATCTGAGACACCGGAACTAATGTTCGCCAAAACGACCAGACATCTTTTACGTACGCAACGAATGTAATTGACTATAAAAAAACCAGCTTTCGTAAATTGCTCGCTAATTTTGGCCTCTGGCTCTCCGTCTATAAGTTCAAAAGCAAATATGTAATTAAAAATTATTAATTTTATTAAATACATAAATAAGTTTATCTCGAGTAGGATTTGAACCTATGACATCCACTTTGATAGAATGGCGCTTTAACCAACATAAATAAAAAGTTTACCTCGAGTAGGTAAACTTTTTATAATAATTTTTAAAAGTTATATTTACCGAATTTAAGCGACATTAAAATTTATCATCTCCAAGAATTGGTGAGCACAAATTTTTTATGGCACAAACAATTGTAAAGCATTCATTAACTATATTTATTAATGACCACTCGTACCTGCTGTTAAAAAATTTAAACATTTTTATGCGTTGGTTCGATCGTTCAATGTGAACTCTCGCAGAAGCAATTTTTCTACTTAATAATGCTTCTGCCTTAGAAAATTGTTCTTTTTTTGTTAAAAATGGTGGTCGCACAATTTTAATACCTTTGGAAAAATATTCATGATCAATTAAAAAGCCCTTTTCCACCATCACAGCATCATGTTTCAATTTATCTAAGAGTCCACTTTGAACAAAAATTGATTTGTCGGAGGCTTTTCCCCCATAAGCAGGACTTATATAACAGATTAAACCTGCTGGCGTTACTCCAGTCATAAACTTTAATGTAAGTTCCGACTTGTAATGAGAATATAATTTTAGTCTACAGTTTAAACATTTTGGCTTTTGAATAAAAATTTCTGTACGATCTAATACTACACGAACATCCTTAAAATTATTAAAACATAATGGCATATTTTGTAAATTTCCTTTTTGGAGGGCCATGGTATTACAGGGTTTAAAATTTCAGCTAAACATATAACAGTTTCCTGAAATATAATTTTACACGTCTGAATTGTAACACATCCAAAGAGTGCCCTTATAACCGAAAAAGAGAGGTTTTGTTTTAATTTCATTAAAGTCAAAATCACTCGTTCTTTTACACTTAATTTACGACTTCTTTTTGAAATATTTACAGCACTTAATTCATCACACAGAATATTTAAATGACTGAAGGAAGGCAAACCGGTTAAGGTATTTAACTTTTTCTTTGTGTCGATGCATGTAACTGAGTTACAATATCTCCACTTGAAACTTGAACACCGCTGTCCTTAGTGTTGGAATGGAAATCACTGAAATTAGATGGACCCGCTTCATTTACGGTGTAATCCATTTGGGTCTGTGAAGTGTACATACATAGTAAGGCATTTACAGGTTCTTAATCAGCATTTGTAACCTGTTCTGGTTTGCAGTGAGGTTGCTTAACATGCTCTTTGCGTAATTTTCGTACTCTAATATTTTTCGGGCGGATACAAATTGACCCTCTTATTTTTACTGTTGGTAAATTTTCTGATGGGACAGCATTCTTCTTTAACCGTCTTCTTTTTACTGGTTCACCTAAAATTAAACAATAATATGAATAAGGTCCACTTTGATTTTAATTAATATAAATATTTACAAATCGATAGAACGCAATGTTCAAAATTTAACCTATATTATTATCCATATTAAATAGAGAATGAAGTCATTATAAACTTACCAAATAAGAAAAAAGAATCCTCCAAGAAATGTTTTGAACAGACCTTTAAATAAGAGGTGATTGGTTTATCGATTTTTAACTTGATTTTCCAAGCCTTCTGCAAATCTACTTCTTCTTCTATTCCCAACTTTGACGTAATACGCACGGTAGTTTTACCACTAGGTGGAAAACGATTAAGGCTAATATTCGAATTTAAATTATATTTGGTCTTACAACCGTAAACACTACAATATTGATTACTTTTTGCCATTTAAAAGTAAAGAGAACAAAAATTTATAATGGCAGTATATGTGAAAATGGCGTTATTCTCCCAACTAAATTAATTCAACTTTCTGCCATCAGAGGTCTCATTTTTATCTGGAATCGCGAATACGAGCAAACTTCCCCAACTGTATTGGTGCCATAGACGGAAAGCACATAAGAATTATCAAGCCAACAGAAAGCGGCTGTTTATACTTCAATTATAAAAAATATTTTTCTTTTATTTTACTAGCTATTTGTGACTCAAATTATATGTTTACTTTCGTGGATATAGGCTCCTATGGTAGACACTGCGATTCATCTATTTTCGAAGAAAGTGCCTTCTAGAAAAAACTACAGCAAAATACACTTAATATTCCATCTTCCCGGCGAATTCAGGACGGAGGAAATTTAGTGCCATATTTATTTGTTGGTGATGAGGCTTTTAGTCTATCTCAAAATTTATTGCGCCCATACGGAGGAAACAATCTTAGTGAAACTAAAAGAATTTTTAACTATCATCTTTCCCGTGCGGAGGTATATTGAGTGCTCCTTTGTAATACTTGCAAATAAATGGACGATCTTTCATAGACCAATGAATGTATCTGTTGATTTCGCCATGGATATTGTAAACGCATGTTGTATACTGCACAATTTCGTTCGTGGAAGAGATGGTTACCGATTTGAAGATACTTTGACACTGTCAGAATCTTTGCAAGATTTAGAAGAAAATGCTATCCAAATTCGCCAGGGTGGGCGATATTTAAATTCTATTCGGGATTAATTCGCTGAATATTTTATAAGTAATGAAGGAAAATTAGAATGGCAATTGCCTAAAATTTAACACTAAATAAAATAACGTAGTCTACTTATAGCATAGTTAAGCATTTCTTTGTGTTATAAAATAAAAATTATTAGTAAAAATATTTCCTATATCTGTGGACTTTTTGAAGGGCAGGTAGAAGTCAAACTTTGACCATAAAAACACTGTGAAAATATAAAATATATTAAATTTTATAACATTAAATATCACGAACCGTGATTTTTAAATTATTTTGAGATTTGATAGAAAGATCACTATAACGGTTCAAAATTTAAATCGAAAAAACCACGAAACTCACTTAGTAGTTAGTAACTACTTACTCTAAACTAGAATAAAAACACAGTGGTTTCATGATGTACGAAGTAGAAATTTATTATGAAGTGGCGTAACGTTTCGGGAAGCTGACATATTTCCAAACATATGCTTGGTTCCCTTCTTCAGACTTAGTCAATTAACATAATTTCAATCCAACAAAGTTGTTATTATACATATGGACTTAACATCATTAACAGTAAATATAAGGTTATTGATACCTATAGTATCTGAATTCTTGTACATTCAAAAAACTAACAAAAAATTGGTAGATGTGGTATACAAATGTAACATAAAACATCTCCAAAAACCCCGTTATATATAAAATATATTCTAAAAATAAATATTAAAAACTTACCGATATCGTTTTTTTCCTTGACCGATTTCTCTGCAAAATTTTCTGTAAACTTCTGGCATATGTCAGCCCATGCATTGTTTTTCTCAATTTTGTTGCTATACGATTCACATTTGTAATTCCATATGCATGGATAATTTTGTATTTCGCTGATAAATGTATCCGTATCGAATGTATCGTCCATTGTTTTCACTGGAGACGTCCTGTCATTGCCAATCACATTCTATGATTATCAGAAATCACGCTAAAATGAATAAATCAAATCGTCTCTTTTAAAACGTTAAATACCTAACTATGCAAATCGCTTCTGACAGCGCGTCGTTTGAAACATCAAAATAATCATATAATCATAATTTTACGTATATATATAGAGAACAAAATGGACAACAGTAGCGATAGTGAAGATTTAATATATACGCCTCCCAAAATTAAACAAATTGCTCAATCATCCACAATGAATTTGCTACCGGAGAGATCAAAGCAAGACTATATATAATAAGATGTGGTCTTTATAGCACGGAAATGTCATTGTTGCTAAGCAGCATGATTGACAGCTGACCCATGACATGATATTTCACGTAAGTTGAAAGAATTATTGAAACAATAACCTTACTGTACAACCTTTATTAATTTAACATTAATAATATTAATGAAATTTATTCTTTATAAAAATTTCTTGTGAATAAGTTTTTGCGTTTTCACCTTCCATTTTAAAATGCAAATTATTTACAAACAAACAGTACCTTAGCAACAATTTAGCAATATCACAGTATCTTAGTAACAACAAATTAGCCTACTGTCGACTTTATTTCACTGCATTTGCATTTAAAAACTTGCCAAAAATACTGAATCTTTTTAAAATTTTGTTCCAATTTCATGGTGTAAAATAAAATAAAACATTGTATGTACCACGGGCATAATTGTAGATTATGGCTCTCAGGAATATAAAAGCCCTCCGCTTCGCGTCGGGCTTTTAACATTCCCTCGAGCCATAATCTTCTGATTATGCCCTTAATACATAAATATCTATTATGAAACGTTTATGGCATGGAGACATTCCAATAAAGTAAGTTCCTTTTCGGAAAACGTTCTCCTAGCATATTTCACAAAACTTTTCGAAAAATATAAATCTTCAACTTTATGGAAAATATACTCTATACTAATTAACATTAAATGTTAATAATGAAATACACATTGAAAATTATTCAAAATTGCGGGCGTTCCTTAAACGAAAAAGAGAAGGATTTCAAGCAAAGAAATCGAAAACGTTTACCTCTGAAGATATAAATAAATTTATCACAGAATCTCCAGACAATATATATCTCGGAACTAAGGTAAATTTAATTGTTTCACTTAGATGTAAAAGTTTGAAAGTAGTATTTTTTTAGGTTACATTAATCATAGGGGTTATGGGTGCTTGCCGTAATAACGAAATGTATTTAATGAAAATGGAAGACATTCAAGACCTTAATTCAGCTCTTTTAATAGCCATACCTAATACTAAAACAGAGATTGTTAGAAAATTTACAGTGACAGGTGTATTTTATGAAATATGCAAAAAGTATATAGCACTACGCCTAACTAATGTAACAAATACCACCAACGCGGCAAATGTACTGTTCAGAGAATTGGCATCAACAAATTTGCATCAATGGGCCGACAAATATCAACCTACTTAAACTTACCAAATGTAAATCTGTTCACCGGGCATAGTTTTCGTAGATCTTCTGCCACACTATTAATTGATGCGGGGGGAGATATTTCGGCTCTCAAACGACACGGTGGCTGGAAAAGTACATCCGTAGCTGAGGGCTACGTGGATGATTCAATAACAAATAAAATGAACACTGCGAACAAAATACTGCAGTCGATAAATCAAACCGGAATCACACAACTACATACATCACAGACTAGCAGTACTAGCACTGCTTGTTTTAATCATAATTCAATACCAACCACATTAAATATAAGCAACTGTAATAACTTTACCAGAATGAATCTAAATTAAGTACCTATATTTATGTTATCTCTATTATTATTCCTAATAATGTTACAATTTCATTTAAAAATGTAAAGGTTTCTATTAACCTTCCGACAGGCGCACCCCACAGAGTAACGTTAAAGGCGCGCATGTATCTAATAGATGCATCACTAGATTTTGGATAAAAAAGAAAGTCTTATATCAAAACACTTTATTTACAATTGATTCGATGCATTAATATTTAAAAGAAATCATAGTCAAACAGAAAACAAATTCTAAGTAAAATTTAAAAAAATCAATGAACATGTCATTTAAGCGATTTTGTAGACAATTTAATCATTTACGAATGCATTGTGTGCAAATTACTGCGGAATGTTCAAGGCATAAATGTTTTTTACAATGTACGCAAAAATATTTAGAAAAACGGGTGCGTTTATCACTCGTATAGCAAGTAGCACATCTTTTCCTTTTTCTTCCGGCGCCGCGTTTCCTTGTTCCAGGTTTTGAAATAGATTTCTCTTTTCTGGTTTTGCATTAGCGCTTTCTTCAGCATTTTCGTTTTCGTCACGATCATTTTCGAAATTTCCCAATGGTTGTGGAAGTATTTTTTGTCGCCTTTGAATATGAGGTTCTGTTAGTTCTCTAGCCAACTGCTGTAAGTATGATATCCTGCTTTTGATGTTGTTATTATTTCCAAGAAATATTATTTGTGAATTAATACCACAAACATTTAACATTGAGAAAAATATAACCATGGGCCAACGTTTGGTGTTTCTTGCAACATTGTAGCTTGCACACATTTTGTCCACGGTGTCTACTCCCCCTTTCGTTTGGTTATAAAATGTTATTATGTCTGGCTTTTGTTTATCGCCGGTATCCGTATCTATTTTATTGTCAAAATGCATACTGGATAACAAAATAACATTTTTGTTCAAATTTGGAACATAAGATACTAAAGTGCAGTTTTTCTGAAAACCAAAGATGCTAGAAGCAACAGCACGATTTTAGTATTCTTGAAATCAAAAGGTATTTGTGGTTTATTTTTTTTAATGTTCCAACAATAGATAACTTTTTCTCTTTCAGATCGGTCACTAAATCATAACTAGTAAACCATTTGTCTACTGTAACGTCACGTCCAGTATTATGGAGAGGAGCGACAAGCCTTTTCACTACATCAACTGGTTTGTTGCTTATTTTGTAAGGTCCTTCTGGCTGTTCTCCAGTATATATTTCCATTTTATATGTATAAAAAAGTTTTGCATCTACTAGTGCAAATATCTTGATGCCATATTTCGCGGGTTTTGTAAGAATATACTCACGAAATTGACAACGTCCCCTAAAGGCCTCTAATTTTTCATCGATAGCGACATTTTCACCTAAAGAGTACCATTTTTGGCAATTATTAACACATTCTTCAAAAATATCTCTTATTGGCGCTAAACGGTCCATCCGTTTTCTTTCCTCTCTAGATTCCCTGTTATCAAATCTAAAACAACGCATTAGAAAACAAAATCGTTTTAGACTCATTGTCTTTCTAAATCTTTCAACTCCATCAACCGACCAAAGTTCTTCTAAATTTAACCGATTGGCATGATAGACCCCAGCTAAATATAGCAAACCAATAAATGCCTTGATCTCAATAATATCTGTCTCATGAGCATCTCTAATTCGTCTGAATTTGGGTTGAACAGATATTATGTGCTGATTCGTATATTGAGTAATTGTCTGCAGTATGTTATCATTTATTAATAAATTCCAAGTCTTGTAAATTCCTTCAGCTAATTTTGCTTCTCCTAGTACTCCTGGTAAATGAGTAAGAATATTCTGAGGACACCTTCGTCTTTTTGTGACATTGGAGTTTTCTTCCACTTCCATTTGTTGACGATTTTCTTGTTTTTTTTTTGCACCGCAACAAAGTATGTTTCATTATCTCCTTCTTCTTCACCTTCACTATCACTGACAGCACTTTGTTCTGTTTCAGAATCTTCCCCTCTTTCTTCATCAGGAAGAGACGCATCGGTATCGGTTTCCTCATCTTGCCCTTCATAATCACTTTCTTCACTTTCCTCACATAGAAGTAGCTTTCTAAACTCCTCACAATCTTTTTCATTAGTTAGATCATATCTCTTAGACCTTGATGCCATTTTGCAAGCTTCTAAATAATGGAACTAAAATGGAACAGAAATATACCATAATTAGGCGCATGTTTCACTCAGATACATATTGATATTTCATCATATATACAATATGATTTTACAAAATATAAATGATGTGGATACTGTACATTTAATTCACATTCGTAAAATGTAATAAATTTTAGAAAATATGAATTTAAAAATACTTACGTAAACAGTCGCGTGTATCTATCAGATACAAAATCTCAAAATCTGAGTAGAACCAACCACTTTCAAGTCAACTGGCATACTGTGAGAAACGAAGGTCGACGTCAGGAAGGTATGTGGGAGGGATGGTGCTCCACTCTTCAAATGCGCCACCAGACGTAAAAGGAAAATTGAAATGTATCTGAGAGATACATGCGCCCGTTGGAAGGTTAAAATTATGAGTTACCTATATCTATGTTCTTTACATTTTCATAAATAAATGTGGTCGATAGCTCAGTCGTAGAGATACTAGACTCTTACGCGGGCGATCTGGGTTCGATTCCCAATAGAAGAATTTTTTTTTATGCATAGTCGTGGAGTCATTCTACACTCGTTGAAGAATATACTATTCTCAATGTATTTTAATATAGCGAGCTCCAGAAGCAGTATTAACCCTACAATACTATACGTTCGTAAAGTGTACCGCCGTCGGGCATTTTCACTGGTTTTCGGGCTCTTTAGATTAACCAAGCACTGTGCGCTACTTAGTACCTTCCTAATTGGTCATGAGCTAAATGTTAGTGTGGGTGCACGTTTGAAATTATTTTTGATTATTGGTTATTTCGGAGTATTGTCGTAAATTTTACGACGGAATAGTATTCACTTGAGATTTGCTCAGATTCAAAGAAACTTTATTCTGCCAACAGGTAAGAGATTTTTTTATCCTAATTTATTATTTTTATAGTAATAATAATTAAGCTTTCAGTAAAATGGCATCTAAAAGACCTTTGAGCGAACTCGAGTTACAAAAGAAAATTGAACGGATAATGAATGCAGAGGATAGCAATTCAGAACCCTATAGTGACAGGGAAGTGGGAAGAAGATAATTTTGAAATCGAGGAGCCTAATTCAGACCACGATCTTGACAGCGATTTAGATGAGGACGTCAGCACAGCACATCATAATTCACCAGTTTCATCCAAGCATTATATTACAAATCTTAGCGAGAATGATGTTGAGGTATGTAGTTCTGATATATTATGGGCCCCACAAAACGATGAACAAGAAGCGGATGATTATGTTCCCTTATCTAAAATAACACAGATGGAGGCGAGCATAATTATGCCCAATAAAACAAACCTTAAAGGAAAAGACCATAAATGGTCGGCTAAATTACCGCTAAGATGTAAAAGAACTGCTAGTAGAAATATTATTCATTTTTTAACTGGTAGTAGAGGAGACGCTGCAGAGTGTGTAACTGTTGAAGATCACTTCTTTCATTTCATTTCTAATGACATAGTCGACATCATTCTTGAATATACTAATGGAGAAATTACTAGACAATGTACCAAGTATGCTAAAGCCGAATCGTGTTTATCACATGTTTCGAAAGAGGAACAAATGGCATTTTTGCAGTGTCGATCCTCTCTGCGGTAAAAAAAGATAACTATCTTAACGTCAAACGGATGTTTGATCCTACTCTTTCTGGTTCATTCTATAGAGCAAGCATATGTTATGAACGCTTTAACTTTATTGTTCATTGTCTAAGATTCGACGATAAAGAACGTTCAGAAGAGAGACAGAAAGATGATCCTTTTGCACATATACGTGTAATATGGGAAATGTTCCTTGAGACTTGCACAACGTCATATAAGTCATCCACTTACCTTACTACAGACGAGCAACTTCTTGCTTTCCATGGCAGATGTCCATTCAAGATGTTTATACCCAACAAACCGGCCAAATATGGCATACAGATTGTAATGGTATGCGACTCTTCATCAAAATACCTAGTTGACGGTTGTCCATATTTAGGAAAAGGAACGAAAACAGGAGGTCTACCGGTAGCAAATTTTTTTGTAAAACAACTAACAAAAACTGTTTACAGCAGCAATCGAAATATAATGATGGAACAATTGGTTCACTTCGGTTGACCTTGCTGATGAGCTACTGAAAGAACCGTACAAACTTAATATATTGGGAACAATAAGAAAAAATAAAAAACAGATATCTCCAGAACTTCTAGAAACGCAGGGAAGAAAACCTAAAACTTCAATGTTTTGTTTTGATAAAAAGAAAACGTTGGTGTCTTATATGCAAAAAAAATTCGTTTTATTGTAATCCACAATGCATGAAGGAGCGGTAATTTCTAAAGTTAATGGTAAACCGATGATAATTTTAAATTATAATGACACATTTGATCAACTTTCTTCTAATATGAGTTGTAGCCGAAAAACGAGAAGATGGCCGTTATGCGTATTTTACGGAATGATAAACTCAGCCAGTATTAATTCATATATACTGCTACAATTTAATTAAGAGTGGCATGAAACCTTTATCACGTGAACAATAAATGATTGATTTGGCCCATAATCTTGCAAAGCCTTGGATGGAGCACAGGATAACCATTCCAAGTATGCGTCGAAATCTTCGACAAAGTATCTGCGAAATACTTAAAGTAGATATGGTGGATAAAGGTACGGTCCTAGAAGAGAAAAAACGTAGAGTTTGTTTTTACAGCCCAAGTAATCTAAGGCGTATGACCACCACCTATTGCGTGCAGTGTCGCGGAAAGCATCGTGGTAATTATTGTACTGAATGTACCTCGCAATAATATACTTTTTAATTATTTTATTTTTCAACTAATATGTAAGTAAAGTATTTTTAGTTTTGTACTTGTTTTGTGATAAAAATGCATTTTTTAATAATGATTTTTATAATACTCATAAAATTTACCACGGTATAGTAGTTGCGTGTATCAAAACCACTATAGTATTCTAGGGTCAATAAATCATTTTTTGCAACTAGAGATATTTGATCTGCCCACATATGCGGAAACACTTGCTGCTTTAATTTCGCGTCTACTTGTAAATGTTTCAGTAAGGTGTTATGAGCTTCTGTTTAGAGGTATATTTTTCTATGTCGCCATAGTTTTTTTTGGAGAGCAGTATCCCAAACAATTGCTACATGCTAAATAGTTCTCAAAATCTGTTATTCGAGATTTTTTCATTGGTGTGAAACAATTTTCGGATTTTTTAAGTAGTTTCCTTTTTTTTATTAGACATTAATTTCCTCGTATCTTTACTTTTCGGTGGAAATGAAAAAAATTTTTGCACCTCAGTGTCTTTAAAAATTTAGAACATAATCTTCACAAAAAAACAAAAATCTCTAATACGGTTATAGTTTAATTGGTCCGTTTGGTTGCCTGCCTTTTGTTCTTGATTACAATTTTTACTGCACAATTTTCAATTGCTATTTCTTTACCAACTTGGGATATTTCCAACTTTCAATCCTATCCAGTTTTGTAATTTGCTTTGTTATACGCGACTTTTATGTTTTATTGTTTAATTTAGAGCGCGGATAGCTTTTTTGTAAGCTACAATTGGTAAGTTAGGAATCAAATCGGAAAAAACATTAATATACCTATACAAAATCGAGTTACAGTAAAACTGCATTATATACCTTGAAAATTTTTTTGAGGTTAATCCTATAGCTAGGTTTAAATGAAAAGAATTTTTAAAAGTAAACTTAATTATAAAACCAGTGAAGCTCTCAATAATCTTTTTTGTCTATTTGCTTTGATTTTGTCCTATAGTTGGTCTGTTCGGCAATAAAGCTATTATTATTATTACTATTATTATTATTATCACAATCTATTTCAATATTTTGTTTTTACTATAGATGGAAAAATATAGTATTTTGTAACCAAATAACTTCGTTTTATTAAGACACAGTACACTATTATTAATCGAAGTAATTACGAACATATTCAGTGTGATCTTGCCAACATTACACCAATTTTTGTATATCGCTCTTGTAGATCTTCGTGGATGTGCTTTACATTGTAACGTTAAAGCGGACTAATATACAATTAACTGTATAGTACGCAACTGGAAGGTTCATTTGTCATTCATTTTTTAAATATTTGGGGGTGCAAATGTCAAACTGACTAAATTAACACATTGACTGCCAACAGCCACTTACGGGGACGCCCGCTTCTATCCGCTGGTAAGACATGTAACAGTTTCGGTAGTGTTTGCTGTTTTATACATCAAGGGCGCCGCCTAAGAGGGGCCGGGGGGAAATCGCCCTCAAGGGTGGTTGTTTGTATTTGTTACAAAATATAAAGGCTTATTTTAAGCAAGTATTAATTATTTGATTAGACTCAATAAGAAATTCGCAACTTCCAACCGACCAGCACAAAGGGCGAATTAAACATTGGTCCTTCGAGCCGGATTTTTAAATCAATTTACAAATAATACTGAAATTATTAAGTTTAAAGTAATAAGAAGAAAACGCGGGGTCTTCCTCTTTCGCCACCTCCTGTTTCACCACCTAGACGTCTTAATTGCTTTTTCGTCCTGTTTCGCCACCCAGAATATTTTGGTGTAATTAGTAATCACTAATATTCCCGGTTGACCACCTGAGATATTGAATCAGATGTTAAGAATTTTCACTTTTGTCTTTCAATAAACAAAATACTAATGTTATATAATTACCATTAAAATTTAAATTTTATTTAATCCTCGAAAAACCCATTGTCGATAACAATAGAAATAATTTAAAAATTACTTTTGAATTGAGACAAATCATGTGGGCTGATAATTACAGAAAGTGTCATTAATATCTAATTATTTTTCTTGTTAGTCGTTAATATGTAATTCTTATTTACCAATTGTTCTCATATTATTAATTAGTACTACCCCTATAAATAGTCAAACAAGGCAAATTCTAGTTTAGTTTATTGTTGAACAATTTTCCATTCGGTATGGCTAATTTTGAATTTATCACTAGTAACGCGGAAAGGAAATTCTGTTGGAATGTGGCTTCCAACATTATTTCCAGAAACGCTATAAAATGGACAGTGCTTATGGCTTTGCAAGCAAAGAAGAGATGGTTGTTGCGGCAGTATTACCTTGAAAGAGTAAGTTTAATTCTTATAACTTCTATACATTTTAAATATTATAATTTATAAATACTAACTAACAAGGTACTTTATTCTGACGATTTTTCTTGTTACAGTAACAAAATAGAGAAAAGAGTGCACCACACATGCGAAGCGGACGAGGCGAAAAATCAAGTCGACTTGGCTATGAACAAGGCGAAGAAAAGGGCACGTGAGGAGACAACATCTGTACCAACCATTTTCGAGGAAGAGATGGTCAGCATCCTCGACAAAGGCTTAGAATTTGTTGCCACAATTCCGACTTTCCAAGGAAAGAAAACTTCGCTGTATAAGGCAAGACACGAAAAATTCGGCAACGTTACATTCAAACATAGAAGAGACGTAAAATTGCCGGAATCCATGGAGCCTTTTATCTTGTTCGACGACGGGAAGACGACAAGATCATAGGATGCATGTCTACCTTTGCACGTACAAATTTTGAAAAATACAATACATTTTTTTTGGACGGAACCTTCAAGAGCTGTTGTCCGCAATTTGGACAGCTATATTCCATCCACGCGGACATCGGAAGTACAGCTACGGAAACTAACGTATTGCCCTTATTTTATGCATTACTACCAGACAAGAAGGAAATAACATATGTTAGAATGTTCGAAATTCTGAAGGCCCACTTCCCTAACTGGAGACCGACTTATGTTAAAGTGGACTTCGAGCAAGCCGTTATAACAGCGATGAAGAAGACCTTACCGAATGTGAAAATTAGTGGGTGCAATTTTCACTTCGGTCAGTGTTTATGGCGAAAAGTTCAAGAGTTAGGCTTGACTCGCATGTACGCTGAAAGAGAGGAAGTGCGCCGGCACATTACGATGTGTGCTTCATTAGCACATATTCCACCCTCTGAGATAGAAAATGGGTGGATAATTATCATGGAAACCTATGTACCGAATGAGCAGCTCGACAAATTCAACGATTATTTCGTCGAAACTTGGCTAGACAATGGGCCCTTCGGTTACATATGGAATTGCTATGGTGAAAGACACTGTACCACAAATACAGTCGAGGGGTGACATAGCCGGCTAAATAGAAGAATAAACAAGCCAAATCCAAATATTGTTGAACTTCTTATGACTTTGCAAAAAGATGGTCAGAATATGCAGTTACAGTCCATACAAATTCAGCATCACGCCACTCCAAAAAGAAGAAAAACCAAGTTTGTTGCTATGGACGAACGACTTCATAAAATTGTGGCAGACTTCAAAAGTTTTGATATTGATTTATTAGAATGTTTACAAAAAATTTCAAACCTAATGAAAATAAATAAATAAATTGAATTTTGTTTTTAAATATTCAAATGTACATTTTCTTATTTATGGTGTAAGAATATTTTTATATGACAATGAAATAAATTAGTTGGTTATTGCAATAAAACGATGTTTTCGAAAAATAGTGTATTTCTATATAATGATGTCATTTGCCCTTAATTCAATATCTCAGGTGGTCAACCGGGAATATTAGTGATTACTAATTGCACCAAAATATTCTGGGTGGCGAAACAGGACGAAAAAGCAGTTAAGATGTCTAGGTGGTGAAACGGGAGGTGGCAAAAGAAGAATAAATCAGAAAACGATTAGAAAACGCATTTCAAGTTGCATTGTCCATCGACCGTAGGTAGAAGGAAAAGGTTCAAGTGCATTCAAGGACAACTGGAGTTTACCACTGAAAGACCTTCTAAGAAAACAGGTAAGCTCTGCTATTTATTTTAATCCTTTTACCTAACTGTAAATCCCAATCATGTCCGCAGAAGAAACGGAAGTAATGGAATCGAATTTAAAGACACTGCTTTATAAACGGGGTAACATGAAATCACAATTAACGTTGTTTCAAAAATTTCTAACATCTTTTGTTGACAATTAAGTATCGGTAGTAGAGTTAATTAATTTTGAACAACGGGTAAATAAAGTCTAGCAACTTTATGATAAATTTGAAGAAATACAAATCCAAATTGAACAGTTACAACCTGAAAACATGAAAAACATTGATGAACGAGAATCATTTCAAAATTTGTATTTTTCATTGTTAGCTCGGACTAATTAGTTAATGGCAAATAAGTCAAGTCATAATAAAATAAATTCCTCTCAAATAATTCCAAAGACAAATAACGTTAAATTGCCTAGAATTTCTCTACCTACATTTGATGGTAATTTTAGCAATTGGCGATCTTTCCAAACTAGATTTTAATACAATTCGGGAATGGGAAACGTATTTGAATAAAAACTATCCTTCCAAGGATGAAATTCCCTCAATGAAATGTTTTATTACATTTTTGAATGAATTATTGCAAGGCGAGTTCTTGTAAAAGGTGTCAACGGAAGCGCAATAGCTTATTGCATTTTTCTAATTTTAACCCAGCCCAAGGTGTAGTCAAACGAGATATTGAACGAGCAGGTACCACGACGGCGCAGGTAAATGAAAACGTAGAACCGCACCCGGGGACATCGACTTCTATTGCTAATTATGCATCGCTACCTAATAAAGCTACATTTAATCAAATACTACTATCAACCGCGTGTGTTAAGGTTGCTGATAATTTAAATAATAGTTTAGTAATATAGGCAATTCTCGATTCCGGACCTCAATCAAATTTTATCACGCAAGATTTATGTAAAAAATTAAGGCTTACGCAATATAAAACAAATACAGCTGTTGTAGGTATTAACCAAAATGCATCGAAAATTACTACACGTGTTGATTTGGGATATAAGTCTTGCTATAACAATTATTGTTGTAAATTATCATGTTCGATCATAACAGACGACATTCCACAAATAACATTTGATTCCAAAATTGTAGATGTCCCCACATAATTTAATTTTAGCAGATTCTACGTTCAACAAGGCACTGAAACTTGATTTATTAATTGGTTCAGCCAATTTTTGCAAATTATTATGCGTAGGACAACATCGTTTAGGACATAACAAACCCATACTACATAAAACAACATTAGGATGGGTAATTGCGGGAAATCTTTTAAACCACAAGGAAATCGAGACAACATTAGCCAATTTATCTCTAAATAAGTTACATGACGAAGTTTCAAAATTTTGGCAGATAAATGAAATTATTGGCGACACCACTCATTTCTTAAAGGAACATCAGTATTGTGAGACATTTATAGGGAAACGACAAAAAGAGATGAATCAGGTAAATTTATTGTACGAATCCCCCTGAAGGACAATTAAGGTAAGTGTATCTGTACCTGACCCTGTACTAGAAGGTGACACCGCTGACTTTATTTCACTTTATTAAGAAAATCGTTGTGTAAATTAAATTTGCCCCCTGCCTGACCAATTCTGACGTTTCACGCCAACAATCTGCTGCGTGCGCAGTTTAAAATATGGTAATTTGAAATACGTTTACAAGAGCACTAGTTCCAGTGACGCGTGGTGTTGTCCAAAACTTATTAAGTTTGACTAAGTATGTATGCTAATAAAATAGTGTCTGTAATCTTTGCGTTTAACTTTGGAAAGTATAATTGTTATTTTATATAAATTATATTTTGTGTCAAACTACTTGCTAGCGGCTATACATTTTAAAACCAAGATGTATACTTTGTTCCTATACCCGACTCTTGGGTCACCTTATGGAGCACAGCTTTATTTTCATATAAGCATCATTTTTTAATTAATTTGCGCATGTAATACTTTGTCTGTTTTCGGAATATTTTTATGATTGCAATATCCTATAGGTAACAGGGGTATCACCTTTAGGTAAAGCTGTGGTACCTGTAGATGACACTTGCGTGTATTTCTTAATAAGAATGTGTACTTCTTCATTTACTTATGCTTTGTGATATAAATGTAGTGAGACAATTAAATATTATTAAATAAAGTTAAAATTTTAAAAAATATTAAATAAAAACGTGGCGTTGATTAAAAGTTAAGTTTAATAATGAGATGGCTAAATTGTGATTTAAAAATAATTATTAGTAAGTAACTAAACTAAAACTATTAGGATGTATATTCCCAAGTATATGTTACACTATTTATTTACAGCAAAATGGCACCAAAGAAACTTTTGCAGTACCCAGAAAGCGAAATGCAGGAGGCGCTGAGTGGTACAAAAAAGGGAATGCCAGTAAAAACCGCTTGCAAAATGTTTAAGGTCCCAAAGACCACATTGCTTTATAAATTAAGGGGTAAAAATCCCGAATCCCGAAAAATAGGCTCTGCTAAGTTTTTTTCTACTGAAGTAGCCAAGTCGGGGTTTCCTATCTCAAAAGAAATTTTTTTGGCTAGCGTTTCAAAGTTATCACAGGAACTGAATAAATCATTTCCAAAATCAATTCCAGGGCGAAAGTGGTATGAAAATTTTCTTTGAAGAAATCCCGAAATTAGTCTTCGTACACCTCAAAATTTAACTACCAGTAGGTCATCAGTAAATAAAAATCAGCTTCAAAGATGTTTTTTGGAAATCGCTGATTACTTGGAGCAAAACAATTATATTAATATTCTCGACGACCCAACACGAATTTTTAATGCTGACGAATCAGCACACTGTAAAAGGGATCTTCCACGGACATATGATTTTCGCACTGCCTTGAAACACCCTTCTTTCCCACTTGCTAAGAAGAAATTTTAGGTCTGATTTTCTGCGATTTTGTCTGTGATATCGAAAAAGCTTTCTTTATCATATTTTATTATATTTTTGATTATTAATTCTCATATCTCAAAATTCATTATGTTTAAAATTTTGTATTTTAACAAATTACATAACAATTACAATTAAAATTAATAATAATCTTTGAAAAGTGGGAAACAATAAATACCAAATTAATATTATTGATACCTTACCTCATCACTACTGGCCATGTACGACGAGTCTCAGCTGCTATGAAGTGGATCTTCAGGTGAGAGTGGTATCAGTAGGTCTTCATTCTCATCGTATAATGCACCAGAATTTAGATCTCCGTTTTCTTTATTCTAGAACAGCTGACATGAATAAATAATTTTATATAAGTGACAGAGTATATTGGGTGGTGGTTCGAAGGCACCAAAAATTAAACGTCTTACTGAAAATAGTAGTAAGATTTGGGCTACGATCTAAAAATAAAATTAAGGCTACTAGAAATAGATTCAATAAAATGCAACACCTTCTCTGTGACGACAACCAAAAGCTCTGATAGCGTAATAAACGTGATCGGTACACTGTTACATACTATCCATTTATGTTATATGGAGAGACATGCTGAACAAAGTGTCTAGGTACCTTAAACTGTTCGGAAGCGTTTGGGATGTAGATCCACCGTAGAATGCTACGAGTGTCCTGAACCAACCTTGCGGCAAGTAAATATTCGTTGAGTAAGATCAACAAAACAGTTATTGCCTATTAGAAAATTAATTTGTAGCTGGGATAAATACTAGGTATTCAAAGAAAAATACCATGTTCTCCACCTGAGTACGGAAGGACAAATAGAGGAGAAACATGTCTATAAATCTGGCGTAACCACATCATAAGTACGACTTATACGATATTTTGTTTGCTACAGATATTTTTGAAAAACAGTGGCCGCGATATTGGTATAACGCTAACGTAGACAGAACCTAACCCTTTGTTTGTTTATTGATGATTATAGTTAATCTTGGTATTAAGGAGGTTTATTGGTTGGAAATGATCTATAACGTATAGAAGTTTAAAGAACTTTAAAAATTTCAGTTGGCAGAACATTCTCCAATCATAGTAATTCGGATGTATACTTAATTGCACAACCACTGCCGTTTTTTATTTATTCGTGCTTTAGCTTTATCTATCGTCTTATTACGTTTTTTGGGTTTGAGTTTAGAAAGAGGAAGAATATGGTAAAGAAACGTTTCGGATGGCCTAAATTATTGTAAATGCATGATTAGCTAAAAGTTTTTGAGATAAACAAATAGCAGTTAACCGACAAGAAAATAACATAACTGTGTCGTAGATGTTGATCTATAATTAATGCAATGTTTTAAAACTCTAGACCATTTAATGTACAATCATTGACTGATTTAAAGACGTTCGACTACATATTCAATACAAACACCATGCACAGACCAACAAATAAAACTAAAAAATATTAAACTGGCCCCTGTCTAGGTTACGTTCGTGATTTATATCGCAATTTATCTGCCAAATACAACTCTTGAAATTGTGGTTTCTGATAATCACACGAGTTGATTCACTAAAAATGTTGTCAAATAATAATAATTAATATTTCACATGTTTCGTGTTTCAACCCGTGATTATGAATAATCACGATTTAACTCGTACTACATTTGATAATATGAATCATACAAATGTCCTGCAATACTTGGAAAAAGAGCTGATCCCCAACTTACCACCTACACTACACCACAATTCACCAAAGCAGTTTTAACGCAATAACGTTTTTATAGTGGAAATATCTTTATCGGATTCTTTAGCTATTATTCATATATACACTTAGTTTTTAATTACTTTATATTGTCATAATTTTCTCGTTTATTTTAATGTACTTATTATTTTATTATTTTTAACATAGATTGGTATGCTGTGTATTGAAAGTAATTCACTAGAGGTGGGCAGCATAGCTAATAAAGTTTTCTCTTCTAGTTATTTCAATGATTATACCACTGATAATGTATAAATTCCCTTTGATCCTACGATATTAATAAACGGAAATTCAATGGAAGATCATGCACCTTATATCTGATTAATAAGTGGAAATCACGCTTGTTGATTTTGTACTAGCAACCAATAGAATTTGTGTTACTATACAATGTTACTAAGGATACTGATATGTTTATTATTTTATTTAATTTGTGATATATCCTACAGAATACAACTCTTGAATTCGTGATTATAGAGAATCGCATTGCTGGTCACTCAACGCGATTTTCGATAATCACGACTTCACTGGTATTATTACTGAAAATTTTAACGCGCACTCTTAAATGAATTTTAAATCGATGTTGCAGTTTTTTGAAAAAAATTAACGAAATTGAAAAATTTAAGCCAACCTGTCAAATTTAATTTTAATAATTTTGTCTTTATGCCAAAATGTTATATTTTTAAGTTGAGAATCATTTTTCATTTTTTAAAATATTAATAGTCTCTGGTAGGCATTATTGTGGACCTAAGAATATTCAAAACTTCGCTAAGTTGTCTTGTGAGTTTAATTGGTAAACGGTTGCTACCTTCTCTCTTGGTTGTCATCGCAAACTACGTCGTACAAAGGTAATGCGTACAACAAAATATTTGACATTAGTAAAAGGTAATTAATATTTCATATTTGCATGGGTTACTATCTGCATTCTGTTAATGCAGCGATAGAGAAAACATTTATCTAAAACTTCCTGGTTTCTTGAATTGCACTGTTCTTGCAAGGGCTTTATGGTTTTACTTTTTTTTTCTATTACTATCTTTAGTACTATTATTTTTTGTTATTATATTATTAATTACCGTTTGAAATGGGGGAATAAAAAGACATCGTGCTATCAAGTAAAGGAGTTGCAAATATGAATTACTTTAACCCTTTGTCGTCTGGCGGTACTCAAAAGTACCACAATTTAAAATATCAATGAAATCGTAATGCTGTCGTTTAGAAGTATTATTGACTGTGGGTACATTTAACTACCAGTAACTTTTCGCTATGAATACAAAATATTTGTAGATGTCGCTAAGATGGTTAAAATATTTAGATTATTTGAGAACCTACTCAGTGTGAATTGTGCCGTCGATTGCGTAGTGTTGGTCTATTTTATTCCAGAAACAATCCTGTTTAGGTAAGCGATTTTTTTGTTTAGTTTGAATTTGTGGATGTTTATCAATTAGTTCAGATAACAAATACAGCCATAAAATAAATTAGTGCTTAGAAATCAAGAATTAACTGTTTGGAACTTATAAGTACCGACAGGGTGTTACCGCATAAAATGATAAAATTTTATTTGACTAGTTGTTTACGGATTTTATGCAGTGGTAAGTTATGTTTTTTTTTATTTTCAGACAAAAATGACTAACAATTATGGGAATGAACCATTGACATATGCGGAACTTTTAATAGAGGCAGACAGAGCATTACTTGAAATCGAAGAGTGTTGTAATATTGATTTAGATAATAACTTTCAAACAGATGAAGAGGACGATGATAATGATGATAATGGTGCACTTATGGTGGAAAATGAAATAATCAGTACGGAAACAGGAGTTGTAGAAAATATAAATGAAGAAAACCAAGACGAAATGATCGAAAATGAAGATAGGATTATCTTAGAAGATAATACTGAAATGATAAACAGCAAAAGTAAAAAAGCAAAAACCTTTAAAAAAAGAAAGAAAGTCAGGAGGAAATTAACAGAAAATGGAAAAAAAAGAAGTAGAAACACAAGTACCTGAATACAATAAGGATACAGGACCGGTCTTTGATCATTTTGCAGAGTGCCAAACGGCTACAGATAATTTTTTGAAATTTATTGAGCCCCTTATTGACAACATTATATTTCAAAGTAATCTCTATGCTGTCCAGCGAAATAAAGTCTTAAATATTCAAAGAGAAGAATTGTTACCATTTCTTGGTATAAATATGCTTATGGGGTATCACGTTTTACCTTCATGGAGGGACTACTGGTCAACAAGTCCCGACTTCCCTTAGTATCCAATACCATGAGTAGATTGGGGTTTGATACCATATTATCTAATCTTCATATCAATGATAATTTTCATATTCCTCATAACAATACTGACAAATTGTATAAACTAAAACCAATGATTGAAACACTCAATTCAGTATTCAACTCTTATTAGAAAGGAACAAGGGCGTTGAGTGTTGATGAATCAATGATTGCCTTCAAAGGCAGAAGTTATCAAACAATATAATCCAAAGAAACCCTTAAAGAGAGGGTGCAAGCAGACCAAAAGGGTTATATTTTACAATTCAATGTATACACAGGAAAAACAGGTGATGAATTGGAAAAATCTGAAGTGCCATTAGGAGAGAAAGTCGTTTTGAAACTTACTAAAACTATGTTGGTAAAAACAGGATTGTGTTTTTTGACAATTACTTCTCTTCCGTCCAATTAGTGGAAAAATTAAAAGCTGAAAAAACACTTGCGTGCGGTACAATTAGAAATGATAGAAGGGGTCTTCCGAAAAATTTAATCCCAGATAAGAAAATGAAAAGAGGGGACTACGATTATCGATTTGCTTCATCGGACGTTAGGTTCTTCAAGTGGCAGGATAATAAAACAGTGACTTTAATTTCAAACTATCATGGTAGCGAAATAACCACCGTAAAACGAAAACAGAAGGATGGCACTTCAGTAGACATACCTTGTCCAACTGCAGTAAAAGATTACAATAAAATGATGGGCGGAGTTGATCACGCTGATCAACTTAGAACTGCCTATGGATTGAATCGAAGGTCAAAGAAGTGGTGGCATAAATTATTCTGGGGAATGTTAGAAATATGTTTTGTGAATGCTTTTGTAATCTACTGCTTCAATCATGAAAGAATTCCTTTATTAGAATTTCGCCGTTCTGTTGCCTCGGGTTTGATGACACAAAAAGTTTTCCAATCAGTAGGGAGAAAACGACCTTCATCAGATGCATCATTAACACTCACTAAAAGAAGAAAGACTAACTTTTCCGTTTCAGCTGATATCCGTCTTACCAACAGGGGTGTCCATTGCCCAATATACGTTGAATCGAGGGGGAGGTGTGAAGTATGTGCTAAGCAACAGATTCACTCCAGACCACACTCCAAGTGTAAAACTTGTTATGTTTTTTTATGCGCCAGGGTATTCGAACAGGAAGAAGCCAACCACTGGGAGGAATACCCAATTCCCAGTAACCTAAACACCACAAAACAGGAAATCATAACACCCAAAAAGTGTAATGAACTTTATTGTGCCACGAAGGCTAATGTCGGAATTAGAGGGAGCCCCCCCCCCACATCGAATATATCGGTAAAAACGTTTACCCAGAAAATAATGACTTAAATTTAATACCATTCGTGAATGACCTATCCCAGTGATAAGCAAGAAAAAAAAACACAAATTGTGGTAAGCTACAGTTACTGCATAACACAATGACTCTGGTTTCCCTTAAAATTAGCACATGGTTCACATACGGGTGAACAAGCAACCAGTATGGGTTCTCTAAAGAACTGCAGTTTATACCAAAAAGATTAAAGCTTCAATTAATTACACACACACACACACATATATATATATATATATATATATATATATATATATATATATATATATATATATACATATATTAATTGAAATGGCTATATAAACTCAAAATCTACTACTTGGGGATAGAGTTCTGATTTGAAGGGAATAAATTTCTGGTTCAATATTATGTGGATTCCACGTTATATCAAAAATCCAATAGGTTAAATGTACCTTACTAAAATTTGTAAGATAACGCTTGCGTTGCGAATACAATGAACTCAATTATTAAACTGTCAGATTTGCTAAATGATGACTTCTTAAAATTGTGGTTTTAACTAGATAATTGAAATTAAAATTTGGAAATAAAACTAAATTTCTATTTGTTTTGCAGATGTTAACACAACTATTGCATAAACATTTACACCTATACTTAAAAATAATAAGTGCAGGAAATCACACAAATAAAGATACAATTAACAGGGTTATGATTAAAAATTGACTCACATGTGCATTGTCCTATCTGCAAACGGATGTTTTCATACAGCTGGTTCCAATTATTCATGTAAGCTCCTTCCAATTGATAATCGAAGTTCTTGATCCACGAAGTTCGCTGCTGCAATACGTCCAATAACTTCACACTGGCCCTCGGATTGATGGTTGCTTTGTTGTGGTAAACGTTTTTATTAAATACTTAAAAGTTTCACTCATCCACAAAATTGATCGATAATGATATTTATTTAATTGTTTTAAGATTTTTCAAACTTATCGGTTTAAGTAATGTTTTAAGATTTTAGAAATTTTAAATTATTATTACTTTCTTTTTAGCATCCGAATGGAATATTGATTATTAAAATATCGCAGCAGGAATAAAATACCAGTTAGAAGAAAAAAAATGATTACAATTTTATTTTGGAAAACGTAACCACAAAATAAATTAAACAAACGAACTTTTTTTTTTAAAATCGTCAAACATTAATCGTAACAACTATGAAATTTAATTCGTAATGAGCTTTACGAACATGGACAAATATCGGTAACCTAACTTTATTTTAACAAATGTAGGTTAAAAACAATTGTTTCTGAACTTCTCGTCTCTCCGTTAAACTTGTATTAAATTCTCCCGATAATAATTGTGGTTAAATAACTTACTTGTTACACAAAAACACTACACTTTTTTAAACTTTGCAAACAACTGGAAAAATATAGAGAGAGATTCTGCTCAGGAGCAATTCCTTTTATACGCTTCTGTTAGTAACCACATTTTTCATTTTTTTTTAGAAATCCAAATAATGTAACCAAGTCTATGATTGGTCAGAATAAATTCGAAAACTTAACTAAATTAGAAATTATGCTATAACTTTTTTATAAAGCTATTGATTTAAATTTTGAAAACAGAAATGAAATCTGTGCTAAATTCTGCACAAATCGATACCCAACTTGATATAACACTCTTAAATATTCTACGAATTGACTTATTCTAAAATGAAATTGCTTATATCTAAAAAATCTTACTATCTATACTTAAATTAATTACATATTTATGATCTGGACGAAATTTTGTATTAGAAAACATTTATTATATGTCCAAAATCTTAAATTTAGAGGAAAATTCTGTTTAACATTAGAAACAAACCCCATTTGACAAAATTTTATGTTCAAATGACTTGTACAAGTTAAATTACTGTATGGAAATGAGGAAAACCTCCTTTTAATCACATTAACAAATCATTTTAAGCTCATATTAATCTAAAATAACTATAAATTTGTAAAAAACCTTAAATTTAAAACATAACCTAACTTTATTTTAAATATACAAATAATTTGCGTTAAAAACGTTCAGACTAACCAAAATGTTATCCAAATAACTTATAAAGTCTGTCTTTATCATATTCAATGTTCACTTTGCATGTATTGTCTAAATTTAAGTCACTTTAATAAACCATATTGTCTAACACATTTCTTCAAAAATCTAACATAAAAATGTATTTGTATGTAAATTTCTTTATGTAAAATTGTTCTGTACAATGTTCTTAATGTTTATTATGCACCACTTTGTTTATCGCACATCCACTTCTATTTATATTGTGAGTAATGATTAAATTATGTTCGTATTGTAACCCTTTCTCGAATTTTAACATTTTTCCTGCATTTTATCTTACTTATAATATGTCCCTAATATAAACATAACTCTACACTATGTGTTAAACACCTGTAAAACATCCAAATGCCAAAATACTTTTAATGAACTGTAATTTAATGAAACAAAACTAACTACTTAATCGTACTTACAGAAATAACTTTATTTAACCTTCCTAACATGTTTTTATGCAGCACAATGCTTTTTATGATTGAACCAAATTGTACAAATTTTATTAAGGCTGTTTTAACCAATACAAATCCACTTTCTTGTAATCGTATACCAAATTACATCACTTAAATGCATCGTAAAAGTATCATACTTGATCTCAACTTTTTCTGAAGAAATTACCAGTTTAAACTCTCCAATCCCTGTCTTAATCTTATCTAATCATCTCAAATTCCCCAATTTAAGAATGAAGATATTTTTTGAAATTTCTGAAGAAAATATTTAATTCTTTAATTGTCCTACCTTTAACTAAACTTTTAAATATGGGTAAATCATGGATATATGAAACTTGCCTCTACTACTATCATCTTCTAAATTTACTAATTCGTACGTAGTACCCCCAAAACATTTTTTAACTTTATACGGTCCTTCATATGGCAATAGTAGTTTCGCACACATATTATGTGCTCTATCTGCCACTGCTAATCTACGTATAATTACCAAATCACCTTCTTTAAATGTTACTTTCTTCTTAATCTTTGATAACTGTTTCCTTTCGTAATTGTTCAAAATTGTCCATAATCTCCTTCTAACTTCTTGTAGTAACTCCTCTACCTCAACTCCATCTTGTTGCTGTCTCCATGGTCTTTCTGGTATGATTCTTTTCATCAATGTAATCGATCGCTATCATCTCCAACGGTTCACTCACTTTAATACTTTTAACAATGTTAAGATTAGTATGGTTTTTTTTGTTTGGCTAAAATGCAAAGTTCACATCCATTTATAATATTTTTCACATAAGTTAAATCTTTCTTTGCATAAACATTCTCTCTGAATATTAACCATGTTTTTCTAATCCCCAAATGTCCAAACGTTTTGTGCAAGTCCGTAATAATAAATTTAGCTAGATCTTCATCCACGACTACTAATTGTCTTGCATTGAAAATTTTAATAACCCTTTCATTTAAAATACTGTAATCCTTGTATATCTTCTCTTGCGATGCTAAAATTTTTCTCTTTAAATCCTTAAATTTAGTTGAATCTTGTATTCTTCTTAGTTCTTGTGCTAAATACGTTGTCGTACCGTGGTATTGAAATATGACATCAATATGTTGACTATTGTCTTTCCTTACTAGTTCTAAAATTGTGACAAGCAGTTCGAGAGATAATGAATCTAAGTTCCTTCCATATAAAAACTAATATGGTCACAATAATGATTGTCATGATTAATGTGGCTAAAGTTTAAACTCACCAATCCCTGTCTTAATCTTATCTAATCATCTCAAAAAAAAATATATATATATATATATATATATATATATATATATATATATATATATATATATATAACCCAGGTGGGTGTTTGTACTTGCCTTAAGCAGTAAATTTAACACAAATAGCAAAAGCTTGCGAAAACGTAAAATAACAGTAAAGTTATCAATTAAAGCAGTTAAATATTATTAATTAATTATTAATATTCACATCAATACCGCGTATAAGACTGTACATTATAGATAATATGCTGAAAAAACCAAAAGGTTAGTACATTGAGGTTAATAAAGTCAAGGGTGAAGCACTTATAGTGATATCAAGCCACTAAAATGGTTACAATTATCATATATATATATATATATATATATATATATATATATATATATATATATATATATATATATATATATATATATATATATGTTGAATGAGTAAAATCACATGTGTGTCTATTGAATATCACAGGTTAATTAGTTATACTTGCGTGTTTCAAACTATTGTTTGCAAGATTTCACTTTGTTATTCCAGTAACAGCAGGTCATAGGTTAACCAGACAGGTGGAGTGATAAGTTCCAACTTTTCCAAATTAGATAAGATCCGTGGTGGATATTAGTCAATTTTCGATATTGACCAGGTGGAAAAATTATACAGGAAAAACTACCCGCCTAAAAGTATTATCAATGATAATTAACTATTTTAGAAAAATACATGTTACTCACGTGACCACGCGGGATTCAATACAAAAATGTGTTGCAAAGTACCACAGATGTCGATTGAATGTATGTAGAAATAAATACTAGATGACGCTTTAATAGGTCAATGCCGTATTAAACGGAGTTGAAAATGAAAAAGATAATGAACGTTATTTGTTGAGAACTACCAAGTCATTAAAGAAATGTTAATATCTGTAGCAATTAAAGTAAAATTGAGGATCCCAAATGTGTAACTACAACGGTTTTACTGACGTATAAGTTAAAAATGAGCACGGGCATGTGCATGTTTTGTGAAGCAAATATCATCATTTTGCGTTTGAATTGATGATATCCACCAGGTATTATAATGTAAAGTTTTAATATTAAATCTTGAAAAAAAAAGAATGAAAGTAAATTATGTAATTATGTTGCATAAAACAAAGTGTTACAGTTGTTGAGCATTGAGGCACACAGCAATTATTTTTGCTTTTAGAATCACGCAGCTGCATTATAAACATCATCAACGTATGACTTTTAGCCCGTCTATACAGGTTACAATGTTTAACCGCGAGGTGTCGTAGCGATCGCTGCGTTTCGCGAATTAGGAAAGTTCCATTTCTTTTGAAAATCTGCTGCAATATTCAACCATTCAGCTACTGTGTTAGGAATCTAAAATAAAATTGTTACAATACCAAAATACAAAATTATTCCAGAAATTTCATACTTTTAAGTACCGATTTGGTGCTTAAATTTGTATGAATTGCTTTGCAAACTTGTGGAATTATTTGTGAAATCGTAGAGTAGCTTAAACTTTTGTTATGATTCCCCTGTAGCTAAGTAACGAAGTGTTATTATTAACCTGTCTCTTGGGCAAATCGAATCTCTAAACTTTGTGTCTTGTTTTTGTATATCACTTTTCACCATATCTAATAGCTGTTCAAATTCACATTTAGTCATTATTACAAAATTCTGGTAGCTATCAGGGTCGTCATTCAACTCCCTGTTCACCAAATTTAAATTCCCTTTTTCATTTCTTTGCATAATCCACGGTGTAATCCACCATTTTCTATAAGGCACAGTAATGCCACATTTTCATCAAAATCCATATTTTCCGTTAATAACAAATAACCAACATCAATTATAAATAATTCAAATAGCTTGTAGGTTATATGACACAGAGAAAATACTCAACGAACGTCGTTAAAAATGAAATTCCCCTAACAACATTTTCTGTTAATTTAAAAATCCCTTAAGTGTGAGCACTTCATGCTATTAGTTGCATGGGGTTAGAATTGCGGGGATGTCCACCATGTTGCATAGGGTCAAAATCCCTGAAACAAATTGCATAGATGTGAATCCGGTCTCGCACCGGATACGACCGTGCCAGATGTGACCCGTGCCACAAGCGACCCACCAATATGCCTTCGTGCCACTTGCGACCCAAGTACAGATGTATCAGTGGAATATGGTAAAATTAATTTAATTTTACCATTGCATGTTTATGAAATATGTACCGTCTGCCACAGCCCCATATTAGCCTAGAGATTATATATATATATATATATATATATATATATATATATATATATATATATATATATATATATATATCTATCTCTAGTTTCCACCTGCTACCACGAGGAGGTTTGGGGTTGGACTTTAAGCAACCATATTTTTGTAATTTCTTTTTATACTTTTTTTATTATTTTTTACTTAAAGGGAATCAGCTGTAAAGCTTCGTCATTACTTGAAATAGCTATATATATATATATATATATATATATATATATATATATATAGACAATCCGTTTGTAGCCTGGTCGTGACTTGTGTGTTTATTCCAACTTATTTACATAGCTTAATGCGCTCAAACATTTCTTCAAGTCTCCCCCCTTTTTGAACTCATCAAGAATATTTGTTATTCTCTGGTCGAGCTTTTTGAAGACCTTTCTCCTTTTTGTTCCACTTTCTCCTAGTCCCTTTGACTTCAAAATAAATTAGACCTCCATAGTGATCATTTTCAGTTTCTCTATCAGAAAAAAAATGTTGGGTGTCTTTCTTCCGACTAAGGCATTTAACTTTGAGTTCCACCCCTCTACTGCATTGTTTGTGCGATGTCGCTGCTGATAAACGTTCCAAATACTTCGTGTAATGGTACGGTTTTCTAGCCACTGCTCCACGAAGTAGTCCAAAAATTCTGTTAGTTTGACATTGTATTCTGGAGCGTCCTCCATAATAGTGAGCCAGGCATCATTAATATGTTGAGGTGGAATATGCGCCAACGCAGCACATCTTCTGGCTGTCTTTGCAACTTCTTGATTTTCTTTATATTCCAATATAAGGCCTATTGTTTGGATTTTCCGCCATATACTTTGGCTGAAATGAAATGAACATCCTGAGATTTGTGTGTGTGGTAGGATACGTTGAATTACAGAAATCATAGCTACTTCAAAATCAAGTTTGACTGTAGAAGGCTTCCATGAAGGAAAAGATTCTTTTATAGCCATAAGCATGTGGATGTACGTGTCCTCAGTTTTGTCAGGCAGGAGAGCATACACAGCAGGGCAGACTGTGTCAGAACTTCCAACGTCGACGTGAATGGAATAAAGTTGACTAAACTGCTTGGGACAACTTTTAAATGTACCGTCGAAAAAATAAGTCGCGTCCTGCTTCTCTACAACATGCATTAGGAAGTATTTTTATATTAAGGTAATTTACGTTAAATCGACATAAAATCAGCTCTAGAATCTGCAGTTTTCTTTTGTGAAAAGAGTTTGTGGACACTCTGTGTATTACATTAAAATGTATGGATAAGTGGACATATTTTTCAGAAAGTAATAATACAAAATAGAGCATGATATTAACAAAACAAAAAGGTCTACGTATGCAGACAGCGCGACTATCCTCATAACAATTTACCGCGCGTCTAGTCAGGGTTAAATAAAGTCAACTGTCCTTTTTATTGTAAACAGAAGGTACCTTTTCATTTTGCCCGCCCTTGGAGCCGGTAGTCCGCGTGATTTACACATAACATCCTATAAAGTAGAAACGGCTCTGACAACATTGATAAGCAATTAAAGAAATGTTTGATCACTGTGTACTATCTACAAATTAATGATAATGTGGAAATAAAACTTGTTATGTTCCAACATTTAATTTAATTATCAGCATTATAAGCCACTGGCTTACGATAATTAAAATTGTTTATTTTAAAGTGCCTCGGTTAGCTCAAGTCGGGTCTTGTCGCAGCAAGACCGGGGGAGGTCGTATTTTGGTGCTTAACACTGTCCACCTTGAATAAAATGTTTTAAACGCCTATAGGCTATAATACTAAATAAAATATATATATATATATATATATATATATAATTATGTACAAAATCAACGGAAATCTTCTCTGGCGTCGCTGGCCTCTAGAAGTGGTCGGGGCCGTTCCTTATTGGATCCTGATTCGTTTCAGGGGAAAAATAGATTAATGGAGCTTAATATACACGCCTAAGCGCCTTTACAACAGGAAATAGAAATAAGCGTTAATGAAATTTATTATGAGAAGGCTGGAGCCGTCCCTATAAACGGTAGTAACGTTTAAAATATTTACAACGGGAGATCATGTAGGCCAATACTCTCTCTTCCGGGGTAAAGCGCAGGTCAGTTATGGAAAATCGATATTATAATGTCGCCTTAGAGCGCAAGACACAGTCTGATGTTAGGCGATTTTCGGTCTTAACAACCACATTACTCAGAGTGGTTCGTATGGGAAGAGTTTATTATACACGCGTTTTTGGAAGCAATTTGTCCTTGCGAGATATGTTATTTATACTGGTGAATCGTCGCAATTGTATGGACTTAATTAATTACTAACGGAATGGTATTATGTACTTTAATTATTACCTTTACTTAAAAGAAGTTTAAGCTTTTATTCGGTGAACCGGTTTTCAATGCAAACGCGTGCAACTTTCGTATATACAAAACGTTCTGTAATTATGAAATGCAGGAAATACGGATTTTAATACGTATTTATGTTCTCTGGCTTATTAGGGATAATCATGGGAACGATTACGCGCATGGTTTAACACTACAGGATTGAGTTTTCGCACACGACCTATCTGAATGATTTAAAATAAGATAAATTTAGTGTTCTTTACAGTGTCTATTTTAATGCGGAAGTACTGAAATTAAGTCAGACACGAATCTAAAACGTATCACGTTCGCGTTAGGCTATTTGAATGTCTATAAGGCGTTGGACAGCGATTTTATTTTACAGGTTAATGGATACTGGTTACCTATTGTTTTCCTTTTATAAGGACGGGATAACTTCCGGGTTATCAAGAAGAGGTCTGATTAAACAGAATTACGTTTACGCGAGTCTACAGAAGGCCGACTGCAGCGTTTACGATGAGTGAGCGTGGTTGAATGCCAACTCTCGGACACGGACTCGCGACGTCTTCGTCTAGAGGATGGCGGATGATAACCCTCCCTCTTCGGGTAACGCGCACTTTTCGTCCTTATGTATTTACTTAGCCTATGTAGTAGGCGTGTGTTGGTGTAATCAATGTTTCGAAGGGCCCTTTCAAGATTCTGGGACGAACCCGTTAAGCTGTACCAAAGGGACCTTCCGGAGGGTGCTAGAACTGAGGCGATGGCCTTTCTTTCCACCTCGGTAAGTGGAGATTGACGCTGGATTGTACAACCCTGTGTGACAACGTCCGACTGGTGAATGTAGGTAGTGTTTGTGGTTGGTGGTGCCAGACCTAGCTCGTCGTAACACCTTAAAACGTGTGTATGTCGTGCGATAGTGTACTGTACTCGCAATTTGACTTCTGGGTATCTAATGCCCGTACCTATAGTCCCGACTCAAACTCCGACTTGAGACGTGCTCAGCCAAGTCAGACTTGGTCTCAAGTTTATGCTGTGTATTATAGTCCGGACTTGAATTCTCGGTTAAGTTGAGATCGGCCTCGAGGTTTTTAGTAACTTTTGTTTTATCGCTTCACAGAACTAAAAGTATTACCCAGATTCTAGTGATTTTGACAAATTAATGTTGCCTGATTTCGGTTAACTGTACCATAACCTGAATATTATTGTTTATATTATTCATATATGGTTTTATTATTTTTTGTTATTGTTCCTCACAATTATTTATTTAATAAGTAGGTGACTGACTCGTTTATATTTTTAGCTGATAAATCTGTTGCTTATACAGAAAAAGAAAAATTGTTGTTAACACAAAAATGTTATTGAAATTAAGAAGAGTGATGCCACAACCGTCTACCAAAAACAACAAGTTTGGGAAATTGTTGCTAAAGAATATAACTGCCAAGCTAGTTTGATCAGTGTTAAAAGGAGCGCAATGCAGCTTAAAAAGTTGTAGTGCAATTTAAAACAAAGGTATAGGGGGTAGAATTTTTTTGTTTTCAAAAATATAGGGTATATATTTTTTAGAAAAAGGAAAGCAACTACAGAATATAAATTTAATAGGCTGTTAACAGGTGGTGGCCCACAACCTGAAGAAAAAGTTGATCCCGTTATGGAAGCAGTGGATGCTGCTGCACCACATGCTGATGTGTACTTAACATGTCCATGGGATTCAACAGCAGTATTTGAAGATGATGCAGCTATAAAAATACCCGTAAGTAATGTAGATATTGCATATTGTTACCTGTCTTGCTGTAACTGATTTATTTTAGAAGAAATAAAAATAATATTGAAAATGCTACATCTTCAAGTTTGGAAGACCATGCGTGTATACTACCCGTTTATTCAGGTAATATTTTTTGGATTATTATCTTGGGATATTACAACACTAAAATTTTAGGTTCTGAAATTTTTTTTTTTTTTTTTATGATTGTGGACCTGAACAGGCTAAATAAAGCCTATCGTGCTAAAGCACTCAGGAACACTTAGGAGGATGGATAGAGGGATAATGAATTGCCAATAGACTCCTATGAACAGCTACCTTAAATTTTCTCATATCATAAGTGAGAGGAAAACAGGAACTAGGGAGATCATTCCAGAGTTTAGAAGCCGTGTAGAAAAATGTGGATTGCGCCCGTTTGGTACTACAAGTGGAGATTTGTACTGCATACTGATGATGTGAATGAGCGAACAGAGTGTTTCTCGCAAAGATAGCCGGAGATGGTATTAAAGAATGTAATTCACCAGCACAATAGCCGTTGTAATAACGATAATACAAAGAAAGAACTGAAACCATCCTTCTATGCTCAAGGGACTGTATGTGAGAAGTTAAGGACGGGTCATTTATAAGCCTAATCGCTCTCTTTTGAATACGATCAACGATATCGAGAGCGTATTGGGGAGCACTAACCCAAAGGTAAGAATTATATTCCAGATGAGGCCGAATTTGGGCCTTATACAGCAGAAGGAGTTGTCGAGAGGTAAAGTACTGCTTAGATCTGTACAAAAAGCCTATTTTACGAGCAGCTGTTTTGGTAGCTGACAGAAGATGGTCAACCCATGAGAGATTTGAAGATACAGTCATACAACAGAGTAATAGAGTCTGAAAACTTAAGAACTGAGCCATTCATAGGAAATGGTCGATCTTTTTGGCGGACATAAGGCAACACTGAGTTTTGTTAGCATTAAATTTAACTAGATTATTGCTTCCCCATTCGAGAATACGTTGAATGTCTTTGTTGATTGAATTTGCCATTTCAGCTTTAATTTCTTGATTTGCCATAGAAGGTGGATTATCACTATGAGTAGACTGAGATGAACTACAGTGAAGAGTGCTATCGTCAGCAAAGCAATGGATGGGGTTAGTTGTTGAAGAAATAAGGTCGTTTATGTACAGCAGAAAAGTGTAGGCGCAATAACGGATCCCTGTGGTACGCCCGCGTTAATGCTAACTTCTTTTGAAAAAGCCATCAACTACGACACGTATTCGTCTTTTATCAAGGAAACTAGAAACCCAGTTGATGAGCGTATCATTTAACCCAAACGAGGTGAGTTTGGCAAGTAAACACTTATGCCAAACTTGGTCAAATGCCTTTGAGATATCTAAAGCGACTACAACTGTTTCACCGGACTGCTCTACTGTATTGTTCCAAACTTGGGTCACATATGAAAGAAGATCGCCTGTTGAACGACTTTGCCTAAACCCATATTGGTGGTCACTAAGGAGTTTGTTAGTTTCAAGGAACGTGAGCAGTTGCTGATTGATGGCTTTTTCCATGATTTTAGACAAAATGGAAGTGATGGCAATTGGTCTGTAATTTGAGGGATCCGTCTTATCACCTTTTTTTGGGAATAGGTTGAACATTTGCTAACTTCCATGATGAAGGGAATTCCCCAGAAAACATAGAGATCGTATAGAGCTTAGATAGAACTGGTACTAGTTCGGGGGAACATTTCTTTAAGACAATAGCTGGAATACCGTCTGGGCCAGTCGCCTTATTGAGATCAAGCCTACTGATGATCGATTCCAAGAGCTTGTACCGAAAATGAATTGGTTTCATAACGTATGAAGAAGAGTTGACTAGGAGCACATCTTTTCCAGAATCATTGAGACACGAGTTTGATGCAAACAAATCCACAAAAACGTTGGCTTTGTCTACAGAATTAGCAACTACCGATCCGTCAATAGATGTCAGGAGGGAAATGAAGATGTTCGAAAGTTTTTACTAATGAGCTTTGCTTAAAGACCAAAAGTTTACGACTTGCACTAAAGTGAGATGTAGCTAGTTCTATTGCATTTTCGTTGTCTCGAACAACTTTTTAGTTTTAGTGATGACACTGTTTGCAGATATTTCTAGCACCTATACGTATATCTACGTGACTGTCAACCGATATTATTAGATTTCCATTATAATGATAACATTTATTTTTAAAGATATTGCATCAGAACAAGCCTTATTGAACCAGGGTTGGGAACGTTGAATGACCTACACGAGACTGTTTTTCGGAATGTATAACTCCTATTCCCATGTAGGATGAACTTCAGATACTGAAAGAGCGATGTCCGAAGAAGAGGACGACTTAGAACAATATTCACGCCATGGAAAGGTTGCAAAGAAATCCGTAAATCACTCCACGAGCTGACTTAAAACACCACAAGGTTCTATCGGTTTTGAACAACAGTGGAATTAGGTACAGTAGAAATGATTTTATTAGACAATGGTCGGAAAGGCCTAAAGGCAAAGAACGAATTTTATAAACAAGAGGTTTGAAATATATATATATATATATATATATATATATATATATATATAATATATAAGATGTTGCTACTACTGGTGAGTCATCAACACCACAGCACAATCATATATATATATATATATATATATATATATATATATATATATATTAACGGATTGTTTCCTTTTACTGATTTGACAAAGATACATAATGATACACGCGCTACATGTTTTTTATTTATTAACAAGTTATTACGATGTAACTACCCAGAATGAATCTGTTGAAGAAAAATGTTATCTCAAACCCATATAGCAACACTCTAATATAAAAATTTAGGGTATGTTTTATAAGTCTAAAAACCTTTTCGGATTGCTGTATTTCAAGGGGAAATAGAGTCTGCACATGTATCGTTATACAAATTTCTTGTTCTTTTACGAAAACATCGCATTTTACCTCCTGTAAATAAGGCAATTCATTACCCCTTAAAAGAAATCAGCAAATTAAAAGCATATGTAATAACTCAGATTTATATTGGTTATGCAGCTTTTTACTAAAACTGAAAAAATACAGTGGTATATTCTAGCCGTCTCTTCAAAACAGGCCCTAATAAAATATTAAAAACCTATTGACCATCTATATCTGATAGCAAAATACATCTTACATCAGGTGATACTTCTGAGTATAGAATGTAATATAAAATTTGTATAAACAAATATTTTTGAAATATCATCTGTATGCGAATATTACAAGGTTAGCTTTAAACAACCTTCACTACATATTTTAACAAACGACCTTTCAATAGTCTATATCACCATTGCCTAGTAACTCACATTTATTAACGGTGATGACCATATAAATTACTTACGCTTCGTATTAATAACTCTATTACCTATTGAAAGGTCGTTTGTTAAAGTACGCAGTGAAAGTCGTCTTAATTACTTGTAGAAGGTTATAATATACATGTGAAATTTTAAAAATACGGTATAACTGTTTAAAGCTAATTATACGATACTTTATAATAAAACCTATTACAAATTACATTTTAAAAAATCAAAAGTAGTCATCTATACCAGATTCACATTTCGTGTTAATTAATTATGCTTGTTAATATCAGTATTGAAAAGTTTTCGCTAAATTCATTTAAATTACACATAACATGCTCAGTACTGTTTCTCAAGGTAGAAACCAACTGATGTAATTTTGTATATAAACACACTGTGTATTAATTGAAATATTTTTAACATTTTTTCTTAGCGTAAATCAATACACGTAAACGCGCATGTGCATTTTTTAATAGTCAAAGGTCAAATTGAATCATTGAAAAGATCTAATTATAAATCCAATGTCAGAGCTGATACGGCAAGAAAAACGATCTACAAGATAAAAATAACCCCTAGCTCTAAACACAGCTCCGACCCTAGCCCTAAATACAGCCCCCAAGCTCCAGTTCAACCCTTACCTAAATACAGCCCCAAGCGCCAGTTCAACCTCTAAATACGACCCTCACGTTAGCAAAATATTTAGCTGTAAAAAGGCCTTAATACAGGCAAAAGGTTGAAGAAGAATTGAAAGCCATATGTTGTAGGTGGCATAAGTTTATTAAAAATATAAGGACTGAAAATACGTGTCCTATACGTAAGCGAGTAAAAATAATTAATTAATAAAAATAAATAAAGATCATCATCATCTTAAAAGCTATCAGATTAAGAATTTCCCTTAGGATAAAAAAATAATTAATTAATACAAATAATTAAAGATCATCATCATCTTAAAGCTATTAGATTAAGAATTTCCCTTTAAAATAATATCTGATAAACAAGTTCTAATAAATGCTAATAGTAAAACACAAAATTAAATAAACTATCTTTTACATAATTTCCCCAGGGGCTAAAAATAATTAATTAATAAAAATTAAAGATCATCATCTTCTTATAAACTATCAGATTGAGAATCTCCCTAGGATAATTAATTAATAAAAATAATTAAAGATCATCATCTTATATTAATAAAAATAATTAAAAGATCACCATCTCAAAATAAGGGTAAAAAATACAGTCTCTCACGTAAGCGAATAAAAATAAGGGTGGAAAACACGGTCGCCCACGTGGGCATATAAAAAAATGGCGGCGACAAGTGTCCCACACCCCCGGGGCTTTTGTGACGTCAAAATCCAAGATGGCGGCGCAAGGTGTCCCGATTCTACTGGTATAATAAACACCTAAAGACAAAACATTAAAATACAATTGGAAGAAAATAAGTAAGTACGATCATGTCTACTTTTTAATGGTTTCAGCTGAAATTTGCTTTGGAGTAAAGTGAAGTTGTAAATATGTAAATATAATTATTAGGTCAAGTGATATTAGCTTTGAATGACAAGTATCTTAAGAATTTATTTGTTTTATCAAAAAAAAAATAAAAAAATACAAATTAAGCTACTTGAGAGAACTTAAAAATGATTTTGTATAAAATTATTTCTAAAAACTAATCCTAACTGTCCATCATTTACCACACGTACATCGACATAATTTTGAATATTAACTTCAGCAGCATCAATGAAGTTTTCTTTGCACCTTGCTGATATATTATAAAGAACAGCTGTTGCACATATAATAGTTTGACTCGTCTCTAATTTGGGAGCAATACCTCTATGTAGACAAGGAAATAGTCTTTTCCATACTCCAAAAACCCTTTCCACAATATTCCTGGTTCTTATGTGTGCCCCATTATATCTTATTTCATGTTGATTCCCTACAAAATATTACTTTAGAAAATCAATGCATACATATCTTGAAATTTGGTTAACGTGCTTGTTGATAATCAATTGTTTGATTACAATCAATAAATTTAGAGCTGTGAAATGACGCATCCATCAAACATTTGTATTAGATACATCTGGTTTGTATTTACCGGGATGTATAACTGGGGTTAATAAATATGGTCTGCATGGGTATCCATTATCACCTAGTAACAATCCCCCCAGGTCTCTACGTTCACAATGTACGCTTAAGGAACTCCTATCAAATATAACACTATCATGTGTGGAACCAGGATGTCGTACAACTATATCAATCATTTCATTTGTGGTCCCACAGCAACCTATAATATAAAAGATATGAAAATGTTCGCAAAATTTATGAAAAACGCAGTACCTGTACATTTAATGGAAAAAAACCCTTTCGGTTTCTAAATACCTCTCCATTATCACCTCCTGGAAACCTTTCTGCAATAAATTCAGAAACCCGTTTAATCATTGCAGACACAAATTGCTGACTTATTCCTCTTAAATCACCGCTCACCAATTAAAAAAAAATAAGTACCTTTATTTTGATATAAATTTTAATGAAGTTATCTTACTTGAAAATTTCCAGTTGCATAATAGCGGAGGGTTGTTAACAACTGAATTAGTGGGGGGATTGGTAATCCCCTATTATTTAATTTATGTAAATTGGGATTTACAATTGGAATAATAATGTCTCTTATCACGTTTTTAGAGAATCTATACCGCTTGCGAAAATCTTCTTCACCATAGAAATCCATAGGATTTGCCGCATCTCTGATGTATTGTTTTGGCACGCGTGTATTCGGCATATCATCAACGATGTCTATAAATTCAACAAAATCTTCTAGATTTTCATTATCCATCGCAACAATTCAATTAAAAACAAAGTAAACAAAATTTAAGCAACGGAACATGTCGATTTTGTCGATAGAAGCCGAACATATGCCAAGTCGAGCTCAAGGTTGCTTTGTAGTGGACTTGAGTACGACTCAAGTCACGCAAGCGCATTAACCTCACTCCGTGCTCGAGATTTGTTTATAGTATACGCACCCTATCTCAAGTTGAGCTCAAGCTCGAGGCCGGTCTCAAGCACTGACTGTAGGTACGGGCATAAGCCCGTCGTCTGGCTGTGTGTTGTGTAATTTAGTGTAAGGTTTTGCAATAAACTTACGTGTCCGCGACCTCGAATGGAAAGCGCGGTTGTATAGAATAAAGGTGGGTTCATGCACCAGCGGATTGCGATTTGCGGAAAACGAAATTTGTTCTGATTGGCTGAATTTGAACCCAGTTTGAACGGCATTTTGCTAGTTCAAGATTTTGCGATTTCCGCAAAACTTGAAAAGATTTCAATATTTTGCGAGTTCCGCTAATATAATATTGAACTACGCATGCGTTTATATGAAGTATATTACGCGGGAAACCACCTACTCCATCTAAACGTCCTAAAAATACAAATTTGTTTTTTATAGTTATTCTGTTGCTTGCTATTGTTTTAAACATGGCTGAAGAAGAGGTATGTAATCATATTATAATTGTTTATTAGCGGTAGCGGTTTTTTAGTGTAATGAAATATTAATACGTAATGTCATTTAACTGTACCTATGTGAATGTTGTACTTCGGTACTATCAGCTGCTGAATTTGATAGCCATAAATGTCAACATGAGGAAGAGGTACCTGCGAAATCCTCGCATTTGGAAGATACCAGTATCGAAATATTAATTGGATTGGTTCAAAATCACAGACCTCTTTGGGATCATCATCAATTGCATAAAATCAGCCTTGCGTATTTTATAATGTAGCATTAACTGATATATATATATATATATATATATATATATATATATATATATATATATATATATATATATATATATCCACATATTGAAAAATCACGTTTGAAGTGAGGTCCATGCCCAAAGTGAGGACCAATATACGGACTTCACTGCAAATGTTTTAAACTTAGTTTTTAAAAAATCTCGTGGACTTCGCAACCTACGCTTAAAAAATATATATATACATTTTACTGCAGCAATTATGCTGAAGGGTGCGTCTTACTTTGAGTATATTTTCCATACGTGTATATTATCACAAAATGTATTTAAGGCATACTAACGATGTGAGAACCAAAAAAAAAACAGTGCATTGGGCCTCACTATGTATCCGACAGCCTTTATATTGAATATACTTTAATACTTGACATTTTTAGATGTGAGTTTAATACAATCAGGGAGGATTTGAATCTTTTTATAATTACAATTCACAATATATGTATACACTGAAAAAAAAGTCTGTAAATATTCTATTCTTATTATGTAAACTTCACCAAATATATTAGGTGTATATATAAAACACACATCTGATAATGTAGATACTATTTACATTGTAAACATTTTTTGGGAAAATTACAGTTACGTTGGAATTTTACATCGGAATAAATGTCTCACATAATATACTTTGTAATGTAACAAATGTTACTGTATTAGTTGTGTGTCAGTCACCTAATTCGACATGTATTTTAATAATTTCATGTATTATAATGGAAAAATAAATTACCATATAACGCACTGTAAGTATTCAGAATAAGTGTTGTGACTTTTACACAATAAATACTGTAAAAAGGGGTTACGGACAATTGGTCCCCGGACAATTTGTCTCCGGACAATTGGTATCGGACAATTCGTCCCCAAGTAAGAAAAACCAAGGAAGATTACACCTATTCCAAATATTTGACGATTTATCAATTTAATGGGTGTAATAAATTACTTAAAAAATATTGCATACAATTTTCAGTTTTAATGTATATCTAATATCTTATTAAATAAACTGTTTTTGAAAATATAAAACCACATTTTTTGAATTGAAATACTTGGTAACGTGCAAAAAAAATATATATATATACATATATATATATATATATATATATATATATATACAGGGTGTCCGGTGAGGAACTGTCAGGGTGTCCCAACGATAGAGTAAAATAAGTTTATGCTTAACTAGAATTATTTGTGTAAATATTGTATGGACCATGGGGTAGAGGTAAGAAGTGTGCATTCTTTTAAAATATTGGAAGTTATACAGGGTGCGCCAGAAAAGCAGGACGTGAAAAGTATGATTTTTTAAATAGAACACCCGTATTTGATTTTAGTTTTAATTCTACGTGTCCATACAAACATATTTTGTCATACAAAAGATTGGCTGAAAGTTTTAGTTCTTGAGATATTCGCGTTTAAAGATTATTATGGTCATTTTCGTGGGGTTGATGAATGGGCAATTGTTCCGTTATTTCACAATAAAAAATTGATATTTCGTGTAAAAATGAGTGATATTATACTAACGTTTAGACCGAGTAGTATTTCTAATTTTCTCAACAGGGTATTTGTTATAACCATTCAAATTTGAAAATTCTCAAATTAAAAAAATCAGTTTTTTAATTGCACACCCTATATATTTTATTTCATTTTATTCGGGATTAAAAAATCTATCATTTTTGTCAAATATATCCTATATCTATCTTTGATAGTTTTCGAGGAATTTCGATTTTTCTCACTAGCTACGTTACATACGATACTATAACATTATTGTGGATCGTGGTAGCCATGGAAAACAATTGCGACGAAATAAAACAAACCACCTAAGCGAGAATATTAACAGTTTTTATTAATGAGAAACAGTAATTCAATAATTATTCAACATTGCGTCTTAGTAAATGCTCAAATAGACTAGAATCAAATCTATCCATCAAATTTTCCAAGCCAACAGTAGTAGGTATTCGACGTTCAGGATATTTCATTTTGTAGATTCGTTGTGCCAATAAAGGGTTTTTTTCAGCCTCGCCCAACACGTATATCATATCAATTAATTCATTTGTCGAATAATCCATAGTTGATACAAGAATTGATAACAAGTTAAATGCGAAAACGACAAATTTAATATGTGTTTATTTTGACAAGTAGAAAACCTTTGTATCTTAGTAACGCAATTATTATTTTCCATGGCTACCAAGATCCATGCAATGCAATGTTATCGAAAATAAAGTAGCTAGTGTGAAAAATCGAAATTCCTCGAAAACTATCAAAATAGATATAGGATATATTTAACAAAATGATAATTTTTAATCCCGAATAAAATGAAATAAAAATATATAGGTGTGCAATTAAAAAACTGATTTTTTTAATTTGAGAATTTTCAAATTTGAATGGTTATAACAAACACCCTGTTGAGAAAATTAAAAATACTACTCGGTCTAAACGTTAGTATAATATCACTCATTTTTCACACGAAATATCAATTTTTTTATTGTGAAATAACGGAATAATTGCCCATTCATCAACCCCACGAAATGTTCTATTTAAAAAAATCATACTTTTTCACGTCCTGCTTTTCTGGCGCACCCTGTATAACTTCCAATATTTTAAAAAAATGCACACTTCTTACCTCTACCCCATGGTCCATACAATATTTACACAAATAATTCTAGTTAAGCATAAACTTACTTTACTCTATCGTTGGGACACCCTGTACAAACTGAAATGGTATTTTCCTTGGGTCAATTTAAGTAAAAAAAGTCCCATAAACATAGGTCTGATTCGCAATAGTTACCCAGATACAAGCGTTTAAAGTTTATAAATGATCACATATTTTTTCAAAAGTAATTATTATTAGTCAACTGGAAAAACAAAACCGAAACAATCTGTCATTTATTCGTTTGTGTTCTAATAATGACAAAGTGGATTGTAGTAAATTAACTGTAATTTAAATTTAAAATGCCTTTTCAATTTTCTAACGAAGAGTATGCTGACATTTACATTTATGGATTTTGTGATGGAAATGTGAAAGCTGCCGTTAGGGAATATGAACGAAGATTTCCCAACAGGAGGATTCCAAATCACCAAACCTTTTCTTCTGTTTCAACACGTTGGATCTCATGGTTCATTTCCATCAGTTTCAATAAGATCTGATCGTCCTGTGGAGTTAAATGTGAATGAGCAAGAAAACATTCTACAGATGGTTGATCGGAGTCCAGGGTTGAGTGTTAGAAGAATTTCTTCTCGAACGGGAGTCCCCCGTATGTCAGTATGGCAAACATTACATGATGGGCTTTTGTATCCCTATCATACACAAAACGTTCAGCACCTTGAACCTGGAGATTTTGCTTTGTGGTTGAATTTCTGCCAGTGGCTACAAGAAAATCCACAACTAGTTCCATTCATTTTATTTAGTGACGAGGCGCAATTTAATAGAGATGGAGTGAATAATACACGCAATTCTCATTTGTGGTCAGATGAAAATCCACATGGTACAACAGAAGCTAACTTTCAGCGCAGATTTTCTGTTAATGTATGGTGTGGTATGATTGACGATCAACGAAAATTGAAAAGGCATTTTAAATTTAAATTACACTTAATTTACTACAATCCACTTTGTCATTATTAGAACACAAACGAATAAATGACAGATTGTTTCGGTTTTGTTTTTCCAGTTGACTAATAATAATTACTTTTGAAAATATATGTGATCATTTATAAACTTTAAACGCTTGTATCTGGGTAACTATTGCGAATCAGGCCTATGTTTATGGGACTTTTTTTACTTAAATTGACCCAAGGAACATACCATTTCAGTTTGTACAGTTTCTCACCGGACACCCTGTATATATATATATATATATATATATATATATATATATATTACGGAAACGCCGTGTCATTATATATGTATTGTTAATATGTTGTCTTATCTCTTAACAACATGGGTAATTAGGGTTACACTATTTATGCTAATGATTTGCTTATTTTCTGTAATTGTTGTAATTACACCCATTAACTTGATAAATCATCAAACATTTGGAGTAGGTGTAATCTTCCTTGGTTTTTCTTACTTGGGGACGAATTGTCCGGGTACGAAATGTCGCCGGTACGAATTGTCCGATACCAATTGTCCGGAGACAAATTGTCCGAGGACCAATTGTCCGTATCCCGTAAAAAGGCACGGTTGCGCGGAGACATCGTCAATCCTGTCTTAACCTGAAAAATTATGCACTTTTTTTGTTACTACCATAGCAAGCAGCACGTTCTTTAAAAATGAGTGTCATTAAAGTAATAAAGTCCTTTTCATTTTCACGCTTATTTGTGTGTTGAGGTAAGTACCTAATATAGTTTTGTTATGTTTATTTGTAACATTTGCAATTTTCACTGTGTAACAGTGAGAAAATATGATTTACATCAGTATTTACACAGAAATTGGTCAAGGGCTTCATTTGTATGTAAACATAATGGATGTCTTATAATGTTTTTAAATATAACAATTTTAAACAACATGTTAATCGGAATCATTACGTTGTTCATTCAGATGAAGGTCATAACATACTGTGTTCTGTGTGTACATTTAAAACTTTTCAAAAGTATGAAATATTTAAACACATGTATAAGCATTTACAAAATGGAAGTGAGGTTATGTGTCCGATGAACAATATTTGCGGCAAAATTGTTCCATTTAAAAATATTAATACATTTAGAAGTCATGTCACTAGAAATCATTATCAGAGAAATGATACTATTCATCCTAATGCCCGACATTTAAATTATGAGAGTAATGAACTCGTAGAAACTGAAAAATATATCCCAGATCCTGACAGCTCAAATGCTACTCATTTAGATTCAATTGATGAACTAAAAAATTTAAGTTTAAAAATAATAGGTACCATGTATTTAACATTGCAGTCGAAATACTTTCTATGTAATAAATCCTTACAAACTATTATTGAAGGTTTTACAGATCTGGACGAAGTAAATTCTCAATATATGTTAAAACAAATTCAAGAAAAAAATAATATGGTTATCGAGGAGTATGAATTTCTAAAAGACACTCTCTTCAAACAAATTCATTCAGATAAAAATGGTCTACTAAGATCAGTTTATTTTAGAAAAAAGTTTTATGAAAAAAATATTCATTTTGTACCCCCCACTAAAGCATTTTATGATGAAAATGACAAAAATGTATTTTTTTATTATGTAGATATTAAACTAACGATAAAGGCTTTGTGTAGCGTACCAAATTTTGCTGAACAGTGCTTTAAATTATCAAAACAAAGGGATACATTTAGAGATGTTATAGATGGTCAAAAATGTAAAGCTTCTGAATTTTTTTCATCCTGCAATTGTCTAAAAATAATTCTTTATCAAGATGCATTTGAAGCATGTAATCCTTTGGGTTCATCCCGTGATAAACATAAAATTGTAGGAGTATACATGACATTTGCAAATATACCTTCCTGGAATAGATCCCAAACCGAAAACATACAGTTAGTTGCTCTTTGCTATGAAAAACATATCAAAAAGTTTGGTTTTTCTTCTGTACTAAAACCGATTATTGAAGATATTACTCAATTAGCAACGACAGGTTTATATATAGACAAAGAATGTATTGTTAAAGGTAGCATTCTTGCTTTGTGTGGAGATAACTTAGGAAGTCATCAAATTGTAGAAAAATTTGATACTAATTCCTATTTTTGTAGACATTGTTATGTAGAAAATTTTAATGAAAACTCTTTGCCTTCAAGCTTACGAACCGAAATATCATACGACTATGATGTAAATTTGGCTGCAATGTCTAACTCTATTTATAAAGAAGTGAAATTTGATTCACCTTTAAACCAAATTAAATATTTTCATGTTATTTGTGGGCTTCTACCTTGTTTAGCACATGATTTATATGAAGGAATTATTCCATACGATCTGTCAATGTGTCTAGAATTTTTCATTAAAAGAGAAAAGAAATTTACCGTAGAATATTTAAATAATAAACTTAAAACTGTATTTTTTCAAAACCATAAAGAGACTGTGGCAAATTAAGTTAGGTGAAAAATTAACTGGTAATGCGTCTGAGATTATGTATATTGTACATGTCCTTCCCTTATGTTTAATTGATATAAATTTTGAAAATTGTAATGTATGGCAAATGGTTTTAGTTTTACGTAAACTTTTAAATCTTTTACTAGCATTTGATATTTCCATAGATCAAATAGCTATCTTAAAAGATTTAGTAGATACTTATATTCAGTTAAGAATAACACTTTTCCCTAATAACAACTTACGTCCTAAACATCATTTTATACGTCACTATCCATATTATATTAGGCAGTTTGGACCATTAAGACATCTTTAGACAATGCGCTTTGAAAGCAAGCATAAGTATTTTAAAGAAGTTATTCGACGATCACCAAATTTTAAACATTTTTTACTTCCTGTCCACTAAACATCAATATCTACAAGCATTAAATTACAGTAACAAGTCCCTTTTACACCACAAAATAATTGTTAAGGATTTGAAAAGTTTTGACATAAAATGTTTTTCCTCAGATGTGCAAATACTTGAGTTATATTTGGCCCAACTAAGATTTGTTACAAATAATATTACTTTTAGAGGTATAATCTACAAAAAATTCATTAGTGTGTTACATGAAAGATGATTTTGGTAAATTTAGTATATGTGATATTGCATATATCATTTTAGATCAAAAAATTGAGTCTATTTTCTATTTTATGAACCTTTAACTGGTCTCTTTGAAAAAGATAGCCAATGTATACATTCAAGACACATAATTCCATTCAAAAACCTAATTTGTATAGAACCTTTGTTACATTTCAAAGGTAATGGTTATTCTGATAAATTTTATTTTAAATCTGGTCCCCTAGAAAAATTTTAATTTTTACAATATGTTTTAACTGTAATAGTAACTAAATTATTAGATTTAATCCATATCATGATTTAAAAATGTTTTTTGTATTTAAGGATACCTATTTTATCATATATTCTCATTTTTACAAAGGAATTTGTATATACAATATTTTTCCACTATTAAAACGTTTAAGTATATTATAAAAATTCAACAAAGAAGGTACCATACCAAAAAAACACAATAGTGTGGTAACTTATATTAAAAAAACTCTGATTGAGAGTTGATATTTTTTAGCATGGTACTTTACAATGTACAAAATACTTACCTTACACACGAAAGTTGTAACTCATATTATGTGCGTTTTCTTTTTTTTACTACGAACAACTGCTTTTTCCATTTTAGAGAACGTGACTGCTTTTTCCATTTAGAGAATGAAGTCTGTCTATATTGTTTGGTCTCAAAAAAGAGACAAAAAGTGCTCTGTTCTAGTAGACGATGACGAAGCAGATATTTATGGCAGGCTTATTTTGAATGGTAAGTAAAAATTATAACAGATGAACTGTTTTATTAGACGTTTTTCGTAACCTTCACTTTCATAACCCACTTGAACATTCACTTCTGGCTTCTAAGTAACAATGCAATGATATAGTGCTGGCAGAAAGTAACAATAACTCTAATTATTTTCAGCTTCCAATAAACTGCAGCTTAATGGGTCAACTTTGGTGTTAGAAAGTAATGGCACACCAGTTGACGATGAAATTGTACCCTATGTCAAGTCTGAAATACTAATATTATTAGAAAATGATCAAGAGTGGATTCCTACTGACTCTAATGTCGTTTCACAAATTAGCAGCTCTTCTGGTTTAACTACTGCATCTCTTGCTACAACGGTAACAATCGATAGGAATGACCAAGAAAACAATGGTTTCATACAAGTCACAAATAAAGCTGAGAATGTCTTACTCAGTTGATTGCAACACTGAGTACCAGTGGTTAAATTTTGATTTACAAAAACCTTAAGTCGAATAAAACCTGAACATTTGTCTGAATTTGAAAGAGGCATTAAAAACAAATCATCAATTAATAGTCTCATTCAAACAATCATTGATGAAATGCGTTCAACTAAAACTAATATTTCAACAAAAGCTTTTAAATTAGTTGTAAAAAAATTATAGATATGTATCCAACGACTTTTATGGATATTGATGATGACAAAATAGTCCTTGGTGATGGTAGTCACTCCTTAGTCAGCAAGTTACAGGATCGAAATAATTACTTAAACCGTCCTCACAAAAGACAAAACCAAGGGATGATAAGTCCCACCATATCAAAAAAAAGATGTGTAAGTGCTCGAGCAGGATGTTCAAATTGGGCTCCTAACACAAGATATAAATGTAAACAATATAGCCGAAGAAACAAGACATGTTAATACCTCAGATCAAGATTTTTTCGACATTTGTGAAAAATCATACGCATTTAAACTCAGAAAATCTTAGGACAATAGCAGATATTCGAGAAGAGTAGCCCATCGTTTTATCAAAACTGGCAATATTTTGGCATTTCAATAAGCTAACAAATTCAGATATTCACTTACTCAATAACCTAATCAAAAAAAAAGACAACCTTTTGTTATTTCTTATAACCAAACTGAAAATTGAAGAAGAAATCTTGAAAGAAAATGAAGACCAAAATGAAACAATTACATTTGTAATCAAAACCATTAGTCAATACTTTAAAGATGACATTTCCTTTTTGTTAAGGAATAACTATGATGAGGATGAGAATCTACCAGGAACTCCTTGCATTGTAAAATTTGGTAAGCCTATATATAAATAATAATAAAGTGACGATTTAAAAAGTGCTCTCCTCCTTTCTCAGTGATTTTCGAACGATTTATTATTTAGGCAATAAACTGGTACACTTCTACTATTTTTGATTTTTTCTATTTTAACTACGTCATTCAAAACGGGTGACATGTGATACATCGTTTGAACAGTATTTTATTTCTCAATAAAATTTTTATTGTTAGTATTTTTAGAGGAGATATGAGGCCTTAACTGTTTAAAAATGTTTTTAGTCGGTATCTTTTAATTTAAGCTACTTATCACAAGTTTTTAATTTTGACTATTTTTAAAATTTTTATACGTTTCGTTTGATAATGGAGAAATTTATAAATTATTGAATATTGAAACGATTTAATATCATAATCTCTCCGAAATTTGAATGAGATATGTTGGTGGGGTTTTTAGCAGTTAACTAATACACGAATTTATACTTAATGAATTACCCGGTCTGAACTTAAACTGATAAATATATATGTACTGTTGTTTCAGAGTTTAGTAATGGAAACGCAATTTACAAAGTTTATGTTGACAAACAAGTAGTAGATGAAGAAGGATATGAGTCTCTGCTGGATGCGATTAAAGTCTGCATGGCCATTTATTTTATTATGAATTTAAAGTATTCTTCTGCAGTAGAGGCCACATTGGAATTTTTCCAAAGGCATTATTTAAAAATACATCCGGATTCAGGTTCGAAATGTAAAAAAATAACTGGAACAAAGAAGAAAGTTTTTAATTTGATTAAAAATATTTCACAAACTTAAGGTTTTTCCCATAACTTCTATAGGCTAAAAAAGTCGAATTTTTTTTTTTTGAGAAACATTATTTTCCTCCTTTTAGTACGTTGGAAAATGTAATTTAAATCGTAAAATGTAATTTTACACCGTAAAATGTTTTTCGTTCGTTCACAAAATGTTCTAGTTTTTATTATAATTTTCTAATTTTTATAATGATTTTTTAGTTTTTAATCAAAATATGTTATTTCTTTATTTTTTTTAATATACGACAAGCTTCACCTAGGAGATTATATGGAAGTTCTAACATAAGATTTATGAAATTTTGTATATAGACGCTTTTGGTAATAATTTTGAGGTTTACTAAAATATTTTTAATTTATTCACACTTCCAATTATACCGGGAACATATACAGTAATTTCAATATTTTAAATGGAACACTCTGTAAATTTTTGATTTTTTTAAAATCTACTCGATAAACTGATTTCATTGTGAATAGTAAAGGATCTACATCTACTTGAAAGTTATATTTTTTTAAATTCAAGGAACTGTAGCCCAACATTTTTACATTTTATATGTCCCTATCCTAGCTTTTTAAGTTCAAGTAACAGACATAAAATATAATTGATACAAGGTGATCATAAATTATATGGGATTTTTTTGAGAGCTTTTAAAATGATTTTCAAGTAGGTCTTTCACCATTCACATCACTAGATAAAAGTATTATACATAGTTGAAATGAGTTTATCGACTAGATTTTAAAAGTATAAAAATATATCTCTGTATATTTCATTCAAAATATAGAAATTGCTATAAATTGCAGTGCAGTGACTAAATTAAACATGATTTAGTTAAACGAAGAATTAACAACATTTTCATAAATCTTGTATTACTACTTCCCATAAACTTCTATAGGCTAAAAAAGTTGAATTTATTGTTTTGTTTTTAGAAACATTATTTCCCTCCTTTTAGTACATTGGAAAATGTAATTTAAATCGTAAAATGTAATTTACATTTCAAAATGTAAATTTACATTTTAAAATGTAGGTAATGTTACATTGTAAATGTAAATTTTTACAATGTAAAGTAAATTATTGCACATAATAAAATAATTAAACTTTCATAATATATTTGGTATATTTCCACAATTTATTAAACAATTTTACATGATGATCACACAATAAACAATGTAAAATTACATGATATATTAAGAGCAACTACATTACTTATTGCGTCAGTTTGCACTACATATCAAGTAAATTTACATAGTATATTAAGTACATTTACATAATATATTATTAAAAAGTACCTAATTTATTGTGTTAATTCGCATTTCCAATGATGTAAATGGTTACATATTAAATATTGTAATTGTGAAAATTACATAATTTAACGTTGGTTACATTCTGTACATTTACAGAACTGTTTTTGCAGTGTAGTTAAGGTTATTTTAATGCATATTGTCGTGTAAGATTTTGGTTGCGTGATTTATTTAAGTTGTTTTTTTAAGTTGTATTTTACTCTTCAAAATGTTTTTGCTTATAGTGTTCTGCGGGCTATGACCAATAGACCGAATACTAACTGTTTTCATTGATTAAAAATGTAAAGATCTTGCAGTAATTATATATTGGAAAAAAACGTCCCAATCACGTACTCTGGATCTTGGTAAAACATCTGCAAATAACTGCTTAGGAATGTATTGCTGTTCTGTTACTATAATTAAGATACTTAGGTTTTGGGTATGAAATCGTGTGTTTCTTATTTTTTTGGAAATAACAATCACAGTTATCTTCTGCCGTAAATGATAATAGTTTTTGAAAATTACTTAGTGTCATTTGACATCTTAGATAATTTTCAAAAACTATTATCAATTACAGAAGAAGATAACTGTAACTATGGAAACGTTTTTCATAAAAAAGTACACTATTTCATACCCGAGAGTATCTTAATTATGAGTGATAATCGTGAAAATTTGCATTTCCATACGTTTTGTAACTAATTGCTGTACTTTTTTCTAATTCACTTCATATTCAAACCGGAGGACAATCAACGTATTTTATGTAACAATTATGCCTGATACCCAATAATATTATTGCACTAGGGAACGTCTAGAAGAACGTATGCTATTCGAGGATATGTTGTTTCATGATCACAGCATAGGTCGTATTGTAGCTGTGAAAAATAAAGTAACAATATGTACCAACCAAAAAATGTATTGAAAAGATGAAAATGCGAATAAATAAAATATTACATTTTTTAAACAAAACTTACATACTAAACTAAACAAAAAAATACATAAGATATACAAAATTTAAATAGATACTATAATAAACCGATTTATATTTTATTTTTGTTGTATGTGTTTACCACAAATATCTTTATCTTTTCCCACGATTTATTTTGTAACATTGCTGAATTAGCGTCCTTAAATTTCATTGTCTCAACTTTTTTTGGAGGTATCTGTTTCTTAATATGCTTAGCAAAATGCTGCAATGTAATTTGCTTTTGTTCATCAGTCCAAGGTTCTAAAACCCGACTTTTTGCACGCTGAGCACCTGGATTGTTATCCTGGAATAAAACATATACTTACTGGGCAAAATGATTATAATCATTTAGATTTTTGCATTAGAGTATTGTTATGATTGAACTAAAGGTTAATATATATGTAGCTAGTCAATGAAAAGTATAGTATAATCAATTCCATTTGCATAAAATTGCAAATGGCTTGTGGTTAATGCCACTAACTGTTTATACTTGTGAGAAATATTACTTTTCGCACTTGTCGCACAATATACGTACTACATCTTGTTCTTTAAATAGTTGCATATTTAACAGTTTCCTTAATAAATACTCACCTTGTCTGTTTTACAGCTTCCTTCGCCCCATCCTTTTCCACAAGTTAGATCAAATTTTGAAATTTCATCAGAATTAGGATTCGCATTTGTTCCCTCCTCAGCTTCCGAATCAGAACTAATACTCTCCTCAACATCTAAATTAATATCAATGTCCTCTAAATGTTTACCTTTATATTTTGCAATTTGTCCTTTTTCTGAAAGCAGCAACAGTTTGGAAATTTTTGCTGTTTGGTAAACATCGTTAGGAAACCTATAAATATAATAATTAATTGAGAAATATGTTACAGTAACTTTAAGTGGAATTATTTGTTATTCTAATAACGTAACTTACTAACCGATAATATGATTTGTGTATTTAGGATGTGTGACCCATAAAGGTGGCGAGCTGCTCCAAATCTTGAGATGACAGGTTTATAAGTTGCGACATTGTCGCAAGGTGCTTGCGGAGCTTTGTTGAGGTCAACGCATTGCAGTTTTTTGCTCCTGCGAACCGAACATGTTTATAAACTACTTTTGTGCCTGTTATGCTGTTTGTTGATTTTAAATTTGCGAACAAATACCTGTTTTCTTTTTGAACGAAATTGGATCTATACATTATCTTGTACCATTTTGTTGGTCAATAATACTGGAACTCCCCGGCCCCTTTTCTCCCTAATAACAACTCTCTTCAAGAATTTCATTAATAATTGTTCACTAGTGCTTATGCAATTATCGAATTCACTTGATTGCACATTATTAATATTACTGGTATATGCATCCAACGTCATTCGTTGCAGTTCCCCCACTCGCCTTCTATTTAATAATAAAAGTTCGACATAAATAATTTCTTGCAATTTCTTGAACGCGTTTTCATCTGATGTATTGGATTTCAACATCTCGGCAAACTTTTTTGATTCCCTTAGGATATATGCCTTCAGCAACTTTAGATCTTCAGCCAAGGGTATAAGGGATGGTTTGTTCCATTTTTTCTGGTGGAGGTCATTGTTGGCTAGTGTAGACACTTCGTATCTCCATTCATTGATTATTAATTCTTTTAATGTTTTTAAGTTCTCGATAATATCCTTTCCAATATTTGGTCTTTTTAGATATGAAGCATGTGCCACATCTACATACACATTCTTTTAACAATGTACCCATATTTGCTGCCAACGTTGGTGCTGCGTAGCTTTCAGTTTCGGGATTATATCTAGCAATAGATTTAGTAGAACTTACCAGTACATCAAAATGCGACGGTTCTAAAACGTTGATTAGGCTTTTCACCTTTCTTGTCTTTCGGATTTCAATTAGCAACAATGCAAGTTGTCTCATTTTTCTGGTAGCCACAATTTTGAATTGCTTTTCGCGATGACTTTTGAGGTATCTTCTTGCAACATCACATATTAATGGATCCGTTTTTGCCGTTAATGATATATCGTCTCCTCTCATAGTGGGAAATATCTCCTTTCTTAGAATATCGTCACGCTAGTATGCTGCCAACATGCTTTGCCCATCTGCTTGAGCGGAAGTTCTTTCTAGTCTCTCACTATTATTATGAGGGCAAACCTTTAAGTGCCTGTATAAGCTTTTTTTTTATAAAACCCTTTGCAACACCTGCAGGGAAGATAATTCTGAATATTAAGAGGATCTTTGTTACCGTAAATAGGTTTTCTAATCGGTACAATATCTTCACTAGTGATACTTTTCAAAAAATTTCCCTTATTCCTTAATTTGGTGAAAAGCAATTTTCTCCGTCTATCGCCAGTCTTTAGTGCTAATATCTGTTGCACTTCATGTTCACAAGCATGATGCCTCAAGAAATGACTAGAAATTTTTATCACCTCGGTGTTACAGTAGCAGCAGTAGTCCTTTTTGTTCCAAACACGTTTACTTTTTGTTCTTGAGCTAGTTATCTATAAATAAATTTAAGAGAGACCTAAAATACTGTTGTATAGATACATACAATGGAGTCCATAGTATTAGATGTACATGGCACTTCATGTAACACCTCACTTTTTCTTTTTAAGATCTAAAAAAAATAAATAAGCTATGAAGTTACAGAATTAACATCACATACTCTAAGCTGCTTTACTAATTTATTTTCCTTTTCTACATCGGAAGTATGTGACTCTTCTTCTAATACAGAGAAGGCAGCCTAAAACTTAGTAAAATAGCAAGTTTAAATATACCTACAATTCGTACCTGAGGTGTTTCACATATGTTGTCTTCTACATCCGAATGACTTGACTCCTCATCTGATTCAGGTACATAGCAGGGATCTTTGCAACTATCATCTGAATCTATAATTAATGGCGCTAATTCCTTATTCATGTCCTCATTTAATTCACTTGTCAGCTTCTTGAACATCTAACATGTATGGTAAAATGGGCGAAGTATTGAATATTCTTGTTGAAATTCGAGTATCCATAGGGTTGTCTTGAAGATGTTGTGTCTTCTCAATATATACTTCTTCATCATCGTTTTCTTTACCTTTACTCTGGCGGTTCTTTTTCTCTTGATATTTCATGTAGGTTTCCTGTTAATGTAAATAACTTTATGTACTTTTTGTTATTTAGACTGAAATCAGAGGTGCGTAATGTGTGAAAACTATCAAAACATCAAGGACTACCTACTTAAGAAAACGGAAACACCGCTCAATATTTTCTGAAATAAAAGTAAAATTTTCTATAGTTATTAGCTAACAACAAAATTTCTTTGGTAATTATGAGGAGCAACGTTATTTTTTTAATTTTCTACTTATGTATAACGACTCTTATTTGAATATATTTCAGTCTTTGCTGCCTGGTAGCTGTGTAAAATTTAGTTTAGATTTTTCAAAGTGTGGTGATGGTGTTTGGAGTATGTGTATCTGTATCTATAAATCAATATCCAAACTTGTACAGCTATAGAAAAGTTTAAACTTTAGATGTTACCCTTGTTTATATACATATAAACAGGGATATTAACATTGTTTATACATTTAAATGTATAAACGATATTACCTAGTTCTGTGCACTTTAAATAGTACTCAGAATGAGCACAAAAATGTGATTCCTACCAGATATCGTTCAACTATATTTCCATTTCTCCCATTCTCTTCTTCTTCATCTGTGCCAGAAATATAATCCTTTCTGCCTTCCGATTCCAAGTCTGCGGATATATTTTTGTTTGTCTCATTCTCTTTTTCTGGTTCTGTGTCAGCAATACAATTACTGTGGCGTTTGGTTCCAAATCTGGAGTTATAATTCAAATATTTTATAAGATGTTTTGAGTTATAAAGATTTTAGAGGATAATTTTTTCAAAACACAATTTATAACTACCATCAACAATATTTCAATACAATTGTGCATAACAAATTAATTAATTTTGTGCTGTAGTGTCAATTTTTTTGCTGAAGCATTTTACCAGAAAATCTATTACCAATTTGGAGGTGCTAGCCTATTTACGAAAAATGTATAGAGAAATTATTAAAAGGAAATATACTAAGTTTTAAACAAATTAACTCACTTTGTAAACATATACAAATTAATTTATTTATGCGTCATTGAAAATATACTTTTAAGAATTACATTTTAAACAGCTGATATGACAATATTTACTCTTTGAAATTTTTATAAAGCATATAGTTCAAATGGTTCTCACTTTGTATGGTCTAAAACGCGTCCTCACATTGGTATCCAGTCGTGTATATATATATATATATATATATATATATATATATATATATATATATATATATATATATATATATTGTTCCAATATTCGCGATATAGGAGGGTTGTTTATATGTAGCTCAGAAACTTGGCTGCAAGAGGTTGTGACTTTCAACCAAGATCTCTTTGGGGATTTTGGGGTTGGAGTGCGAAGTTTGAATTTAGGTCATGGTCACCACAATATATAATACCATAAACAATAACAAAAATATATAATAATAAAAATAGTTCTTACATTTCCTGGTACATCTTGTACAGTGGGTGCTCGAATTCTTAACTGATAATAATTAACACTGAAGTACTTTAATTCATTAATTAACTAACTAACTCACTCATTAACTTATTAATAATTAATAATAATCCTAACACCCTTTTTCTACTCCTATTTATATTAATTGTCAATTGACGTAGTTGTTTCCTGCCTCACCCTACAATTACGAAATACCTTGGCGCGTGTGAATTTAGGCCGACATGAAAAAAGTCCATATTGTGGTTACTTGTTCTACATAAAATAATGTACGTGCTTTTTCTTAAGTAGGTTACTAAAAGGAAGCGCGCATTATATGAATAATCTAAGGAAATTATGCATTCACTATTTGATATAAAAATGATTACAAAATAATTTATAAAATAAGGTAAATTTTTACTTCAAAGATATTGAAATTTAGATTTATTTGCATTTCTTCTGGGTGACATAATATATATATATATATATATATATATATATATATATATATATATATATATATATATATATATATGCAGTTATTACTTTAAAGTTAGACACACTCCTTCATTAAAAACTTTACAGGGGTCCCTAATTTATGAACATAATTAACAAGGAATGATAAAATAAGAGTTAACATACATAAACTTTGGATAACCCATGGAGAAGAACTTACTATTAACCAGATGGAGCCTTACTAAATGGTAGTAATAACTAAAAATGTATAGAATGGAACTAAACCATAGTAACAAACATGTCCTGCTTGAATTTTTAGGGTTTGTTTTTTAATAATAGGTTGTTAAAATCATGTTACCGTAATGACAAAAGTAATGACATTTACTACACACATATCTATTATTCGGGTAACTAAACACCAATACCACTTCTTGCCTCTGATGGCTATTGAATGTTTCTCCAGCAACCAATCATGGTGATCTACTCCACCCATATACTTATTATAATTTTGCAAAACTTTTGGTGGAGGAATTGGCACACGTTCTTTTTTATCCTTATTCCATCGTAGAGCATGTGCAAGCGGTTCAATCGTGTCGAAGTTTGTTCCAATAGTTACACTTTTGTTGTCGTTCCATCTAACAACCAGTATTTGGCTTCTTTTATCAAACCTGTAGTCGTAGATTCCTCTCTCCATCTTATCCATTTCTTTTGTCCCTTTTAACGGACATTTTTCTGTTCGGTTTTCACGAATAGTGCCCGTAGCACGAAACCCCCTTTCTCTCAATATTTTCAACAAATTATAGCTACTGAAATAATTATCAAAATATACAGCATAACCACTAGAATCGCCAACCACCGACAACATGTTAGTGACAACTCTAGTACCTAAGGGTCCAACTTGTTCAGTGTTTTCTTTGTCACAATATAGGGAAAAATTGTAGCAGTATCCACTATTTCCACACATTGCCCACAATTTGTAGCCAAACCGTATAGGCTTACCTTTTATGAATTGTTTCAATCCGTGATGACCGTAATAGCGAACCATCATCTCATCAACTGATAAATGTTTTTCAAAAATACCCCACTTTCTAAAATTAATGTTGATTAAATCTATCAGAGGTCTAATTTTGAAGACTCGATCGTGCTTATTTTCGTTTTCCTTCGAATTGTCTTGAAAATGTAACATCGATTTGATTTCTGTGTATACATTTCGGCTCATAGCATCCTTTACAAGTCCTATTCCCAGGTCTTCAGAATCTGACCAGTAGTTACGTTCACTTGGTAAACGATGATATCCCGAAAATATCAAAAATCCAATAAAAATTTTAATTTCTTGAGTTGAAATTGTGAAAGCAGGTTTATTTTTCTGCGCCGTTCCATAGCGAATGGTTTCTTCAGAAATCATTTGATATACTTCGTCGGTGAAAAAATGTTCAAAGATTTCCAACACTGTGGCAGCTTCTAAACTATTCTTTACATGTGCAAATTTTTCGTCGGCTGTTTCTGTAGATGGCAAAGTCTGGTAAAATTTTTCAAACAAATTTATGTCAGCTTTGCCAAGCGTCCTCAATTGAGGACGCTAGGAAATTACAACAATTCTTTACAAAACGGTTGACACCTTTGAAATAGTTTGATATCAAACGAAAAGGCACATGTTTGTGCTTTACAAAAGTTAAATCAAAATTAACTTACCTTAACAATTATCCAAGATATTGAAAAAAACACAAGGCACGTCAGCCACTCGAAAAATACTAAAACTTCTAAATATTACACTACCGATTGCGACAAAATATTTGGGATAAATGACGCATAACAAGAAAGACTGAAGGGTTTTTCATTGTTTGGTCTAAAAATAGTTTACCGTTATGACTTCGAAGAAGGAAAAAAAAACGAAACGAGGACGCTGGGCGCTAATGGGTTAATAAGGTTTTTAGACAAACAGGACTTACAACAAAAAAATTTTATAAAGTAATCGCGATAGTGTTTTTTAACACACTTAATGTGAAACGCTCGGTTAGAGAAACTGCATTTTAAACCATAATTCAATTTTGTCATCTGAAAGGCACATATGAAACAAAGGCCGGCTATTATATGAACTTGGGACGTATGTTCAACTACTGGATGCAGTAAGTCTTTTCACGTTGAGGGCCGGATAATAGTGTCGTTAATTATCTTTATTTTTTGTTTAGGGATTACTTGACCTGTATAAAAATTAAGGAAAATAAATATTTTAATTAATAGATGAAAAAGTATGTATAGTGTTTCAAATAGAAATAGACGTTACATAATATTCTAAGTTTATTTAAAGAGAAAAAGGATACAAGCTTGTGTAGAGATATTGATCAATCTACTAGCCATTACGTTTGGTAATTGTTATGTCAATTCGATAACTGGATGTTCTGCGTTACTATTTAAATCTACATCATTTTTGACTTCTGCAGATTCCACCATATTTACACGAACATTATCATTACCTATATTTTAGTTAAGGAAAATTGTATACTACCTGGAGACAAAATCACAAAACAAAAATATACTACGAAAAGGATACGTTTTAGTGTGACCATAAATGGCACAACAGAAGAACTGATTTGGTGCTTGCATATTACCCCGTAATTGCAAGCAAAACAAGAAAACTGGCGTTTAACTAGTACCAGTCCTATCTAAGCTCTATACGATCTCTTATATCTTTTGGGGAATTCCCTTCATCATGGAAGTTAGCAAATGTTCAACCTATTTCCAAAAAAGGTGATAAGACCGATCCCTCAAATTACAGACCAATTGCCATCACTTCCATTTTGTCTAAAATCATGGAAAAAGCCATCAATCAGCAACTGCTCACGTTCCTTGAAACTAACAAACTCCTTAGTGACCACCAATATGGGTTTAGGCAAAGTCGTTCAACAGGCGATCTTCTTTCATATGTGACCCAAGTTTGGAACAATACAGTAGAGCAGTCCGGTGAAACAGTTGTAGTCGCTTTAGATATCTCAAGGGCATTTGACCAAGTTTGGCATAAGTGTTTACTTGCCAAACTCACCTCGTTTGGGTTAAATGATACGCTCATGAACTGGGTTTCTAGTTTCCTTGATAAAAGACGAATACGTGTCGTAGTTGATGGCTTTTTTCAAAAGAAGTTAGCATTAACGCGGGCGTACCACAGGGATCCGTTATAGCGCCTACACTTTTCTGCTGTACATAAACGACTTTTTTTCTTCTACAACTAACCCCATCCATTGCTTTGCTGACGATAGCACTCTTCACTGTAGTTCATCTCAGTCTACTCATAGTGATAATCCACCTTCTATGGCAAATCAAGAAATTAAAGCTGAAATGGCAAATTCAATCAACAAAGACATTCAACGTATTCTCGAATGGGGAAGCAATAATCTAGTTAAATTTAATGCTAACAAAACTCAGTGTTGCCTTATGTCCGCCAAAAAAGATCGATCATTTCCTGTTGTAAGTATGAATGGCTCAGTTCTTAAGTTTTCAGACTCTATTACTCTGTTGGGTATGACTGTATCTTCAAATCTCTCATGGGTTGACTATCTTCTGTCAGCTACCAAAATAGCTGCTCGTAAAATAGGCTTTTTGTACAAATCTAAGCAGTACTTTACTTCTCGGCAACTCCTTCTGCTGTATAAGGCCCAAATTCGGCCTCACCTTGAATATAATTCTCACCTTTGGGTTAGTGCTCCCCAATACGCTCTCGATATCGTTGATCGTATTCAAAAGAGAGCGATTAGGCTTATAAATGACCCGTCCTTAACTTCTCACATACAGTCCCTTGAGCATAGAAGGATGGTGTCAGTTCTTTCTTTGTATTATCGTTATTACAACGGCTATTGTGCTGGTGAATTACATTCTTTGATACCATCTCCGGCTATCTTTGCGAGAAACACTCGGTTCGCTCATTCACATCATCAGTATGCAGTACAAATCTCCACTTGTCGTACCAAACGGGCGCAATCCACATTTTTCTACACGGCTTCTAAACTCTGGAATGATCTCCCTAGTTCCTGTTTTCCTCTCACTTATGATATGAGAAAATTTAAGGTAGCTGTTCATAGGCATCTATTGGCAATTCATTATTCCTCTATCCATCCTCCTAAGTGTTCCTGAGTGCTTTAGCACGATAGGCGTTATTTAGCCTGTTCAGGTCCAGAATCATAAAAAAAAAAGAGAAATATTGGCATGATTTTCCTTTGTCCAAGCTATTTAATGGATGGTCATAATATGAGGTATACTGGGTATTTTGGTCGGCAGCATACGTTTCAAAGCCAGAAAGTCATGTTCTCTTACCTCCCACATTTTTAGCGACGAATAATCTTTTACTTGTAAAACAAAATCGGCAGCGCTGATAACATCCACACCTGCAAGAACTTTTCGATCGGCTGAGCGTTTTGAAAAACCTCCTACCCCATCCATAGGCCCTTTTTCAAGTCCACTCTCACTATAATTCCATGATATGTATTCGATAGATGGAAATATTGAAGGTACAATTTGATCGGTTTCTGTACTGAGAGATGGGGCCATCGGAGAAAAAGATAATAGTTTTAAGATTTGGTATTTCTAAAGCAATATCCTTCAATATCTGATTTAAATGCGCCCATATAGCATAAGCCTGATGATCCAGAATATCACTTACGGAACAGAAAGATTTCTTGGAATTGTGAGTATAGTAAACTCCAGTGTGAAGAGATATTTGCTTTTGGGATGCACCAAAATGTATCGCCTGTATTTCGTTTGAATACTTTGCAATATAATTTTCCGAAAAATCTATCTGCATAATAACCTCATCTTTTTCTATTTCTTCTTTTTTTACATGTAGTTCTTTTAAGTGATGCGACATGATATAAATGTGCTTCTTATAGTCAGTCAATTTTGAATGCAACAGATTAAACAGTTTATCCACAGTCGAAATTATACTCTTTTCGATTGTTCTTCTTATGCTTCGTTTTTGGTTTCTTATGATTCTTTCCTCTTGCGTTGTTGTCCACTGATAATATACTATTTCGCTATTCATGTCTATGTTGTCCAATTTAATTTTTCTAAAAAATAACTTCTTGTTGTCACATTTGTTTCGACACGCACTGAACATGCAGTGTTCATTAGCTACATTACAAGCTACGTTTGCAATTATTTCTTCAGCTGATCTATATTGAATGCACTTTTTAAAATAAAGCTTCTCAACAATAAATGTCATATTCGCATGCTTCACACAAGCGCAGGTTTCTCTATCTTTTTGTTTTGGTTGTACAATCCAGAACGGTTTGAGTCTACAAAACGTAGAATAGGATAACATAGTACCGTTTTCTTTCGAAAACTTTTTGTGCAAGCTTTTTAAATTATCCAGTAACAACCTCTTTTGTTTTTTTTCTTTATATTTCCTAATAAAATCATTTTTGCCTGGACACATTTTTGAATTTTCATCTCTTTGCAAAAATTCTTTTATTTTATTTTTATTGTGATCTCTTGTGTTTTCAAATTATTCCTCTTCTTCCTTATAAATTGTCTTTCATTCGATAAGTTTTTATATTTTCTTTCCTTTCTGGTACAAAGTCTCGTATTTCTGAAAGTAACTTATACTTTCTAAAAAGCTTTCCATCGACTGCTTTCGATGTATTGTATTTTTCCTTGTGTGTATTACATTTTTCAGAATTTATTTGCATTTGCGTAAAAAGTGTTTCACCGAAACGCAGTTTTCTCTTCACCTGTGGTGGTACAGGTACACCTTTGATTATTTGCTCCACTTTAGAATATGGTGATAAGCATTTAGAACGATTTGGGGCCGAAAGTCTTTGACATCTTTTTTTATATTTTTCGACCAATGTTTTTAACTTCTTGTTGTCAGCTTCGCTTCTAACTAGTGAACGATACACCTTAGACCTGTTTAATTTCACTTTCTTTCTTCCTGAATATATTTTATTATTATTATTCATTTCAAGTTCTCTTGGCACAATCTGTTCCTCTCCAAGTAGTGGGGAACTGGGAGGCGTGTTTAGATCAAGGAATTCTTGCGTCTTCTTGGCGTGACCCTTACTATTTCTGTAACGTTTGCTAGCTTCTTTCCAGTTTCTTCTTTTTTTTCTTTGTTCTCGCTTGCTAACCTCGTTTATGCTTTTAATGAAACCTCTCTCCTTTTTGTCTTTGTATCCCTCACGATCCTTTCTTCTCTTTTCATTTCTTTGTTCTTCTGAGTGTTTCACTCTGTGGTTTCGTACCCTGTCTCTTATTTTTTCTCGCTCAATAATTTGATCTACATCCTTTGGTTTTCTTAATTTCGATGACTCTTTGGTTTTAACTTCTGTAAACGTCTAATTTGATTTTCATTTTTATATCCTGTTTTATCTACATTATTTTTAGTTTTACATATTGTTTTGATTAGCTTCTTGCTGCACTTCTCGCTTTGATTGTTTACCGCTTCCTTAGTTTGGTCCATAATTTTATTTTAAGTTTTTCAGGTGTTTGCGTTTCTGGTGTATTTTTAATTAAATACCCATTTTCTTGAAACATTTTATTGTTTTCAGTTTTTTTTTGCAATTTCACTATTTTCGTTAGTATACTTAGAATTTACACTTTTGACTTCACAGTCTGTTGTTTCATATAATATTGTACTGTTACCCTGCAGTTCTTTAATTATTTTTTCTATATCCTTTTTTTGTCTTACAAGTTCCAATAGTTGCTCTGCATTTTGTCTTTTTAGCCTAACTGCAGCCTCTTTTTTCCTTTTGATGTAAATTGTACATTTTTTCTTTTCATTTTGTGCGACAGCAGCCTCTTCTCGTTCTCTTTTTAATCGTTCCTTCAATTCTTTTATCTGGGATCTATTTTATCTAGTTAGAAAAGAAAAAAGAACTAATTTTCGCCATTTTCGGTAACATCGTCATTTCGGTAACAATTACGATTTACAAACCTGTTACCGAAATGATGGTTACAGAAATGACAATTCTAAATCAAAATGATTGTAAAATATTTAAATTTGCCGCTATTACTTAGAACATGTGAGGTTAGGTTCATGTCCACCTATTTATTCACCGTTTTTTATTGTTTTTCTAATAAAGTTGAATGTCACAATACAATCTCAGTTATCGCAATGATTAGCACTAAAGGTATATATATTAGATATTGGACTCCTCGTAATTAAAAATATCATGCAAAATGTAAAAAACTTACCCGTAAGTTTGTTGACCACACTGTTGCAGTTAAAAATTCTTCTCACTAATTCGTTTTTAGTAGTTCCCGAGAGGACGCCACAACAAGAAATGCATACCGTTACCGAAATGATTTAAATGTGTCGGGACAAACTTAAAATATTTCTAGGCAATTGTTTTATGCAGTTCAGTTATTATCTTACGTATTTCTTGATTCACAATACTTGTGTTTAGATATTTTAACTGCAATTTTAATGTTTTTTTGTATATTTAATATTATTTTCTGAAATCAATAAGTAAAAAGTTTCAGGAACCGTTACCGAAATGATGATTTCGACTTTAAATTCTTGATTAAAAATAGAAAATAGAGCGTGTAAAGATAAATTCTATTTAAAAATGCAAGTTCATAGTAAAAAACTGTTCTTTCAAAAGCTCGGGAACAGCGATCAGACACTTATGCGAGAATTACTCATAAACGTATTTTTAATTATCGTCTTTCACGGGCTAGACGAGTGGTAGTAAATGCATTTGGAATCATGTGTAATAAATTTCGTGTTTTGTTGAACACGATAAACTTAAGGCCAGAAAAAGTGGAACTAATTACACTAACTTGTTGTGTATTACACAATTACATAATTAGTAGAAATCGTAATTACTCTGAAATTGAAGGAGTGCAAGATGTATTGCCTAATCTTCGTGAAAAACAAGGAGCAAACAGAGCAACGCAAGAGTCGTTAAATAACAGGGAGTTATATATGAATTATTTTCTTAATGCTGGCAGAATTCCCTGGCAGGAACAATGTTTACAGTGAATTAATTTGATCACTATTAATGTATATTTATAATGTAAAAAAATTATTAAAATGATTTTTTAAGGTTGCTATTTATTTTACATATCTACACATAAGAGCATTATTCATCACATGCTATTATTGCTTCATATAATAGCTGGTCGATTTGGTGTTGTACGTTCAGTTTTATACAGTTTTTATTAATTTTTTTAAGTCTTGCAGCCACATACTGACCATATATATCCTCTTCACTGCATGTTAATCTCTTTGACATTAAATTTTCAGCTGCTCGTGAAATGCTGATTAGTGCTGCTATAATTTGTTGCTGCACATCATCAGGAGTTGCAATGGTTGCCTTTATTTTTGTCGCTTTAGATCGCAAGGGTAGTGTCTCACTCGATGTACTTGAACCTGGAGATGGTTCTGGTTGGGACACTACAATATTGCCCTGTAATATGTAATCCCCATCAATAGGGACGATATCATCTGTGTTGTGCTCAGTTGTGAGACTTTCGTGTTCTATAAACGATGATGTCGATTTTCGAATTGATATATGGTCAGATAAAAACTCAATCAATGAAAAATAACATAATTTGGGTTTATATATCTGCAAAATATACATATAAAAAGTGGTGCCTAATGAAAATACACATTCTCATGCACAACTAACTTCGTCTCCCCCAGCTCCACTACGATTGCTTTCCAAAATTTATAATTTCATTTAACGCTGCACTCCTCTTGTGCTCATTATGATAATCCACATGTTTTACAGCAAACAGCTGTGGATACTTGCTATAACCATTGATTAATATGTTGAGAAGATACGCAACGGTAACGCTTCAAAGTGTACCTAGTCTCCTACCACTTTCCCAGTGTTGCCAACCTTGGTGATTTTTCACCAGATCTGGTGAATTCTTGTCTTATTTGGTGAAAACTTTTTACAAACGTCTAAAATCTGGTGATATTTAGACATTTCATAGCTGGATTTAAATATTTCGAGGCATCATTCAGCACATATTTTCTGAAATTTGTTAGCTATCAATTGGAGAAGTGAGCTATTTTCTGAATCACACAGCGTCTTACGAAAGCATGCAGAACTATTTCCTCGGCACCTATAACATCAAAACCTGGCGGAGACTCAAAGAAAGAATCTCTAATTGGATGTAGAACTTCCATGTGTATTGCATTATAGTGCTTTCAGTTCAAATTCATTGTGAACACCTTCATCCACATCAGTTACGCCACTGGTGACGTTGTATTATCTAATTTTACTGCCCGTCCATTATTGTATTTGCAATTGAATTAGGATGTTTCATATACAATAATATTTCACAACACGACAGGCACAACGTTGTTGCATATTATATGCGAGTAGATTTTCTGTTTTTGTTGAGAAAATGAAATCGGAAAAATAGCTATAAAATTTATAGCTATTTTTTGCCGATTTCATGTTAGTATAAATTCAGTTATTCAGCTATATTCGGGATACACTTGCTGGCAACACTGCTCTGTTTCAGTTTTATTATAAATAAACAGGAAAGGATTCTCACAGAGTTTATGCTTTGCGTATTGCTACTTGAACTTTGAACTAAACTACAGCTCGACTAGAGTGGGTTTCCCGCACGGCGCACGGCAAATATTCTGTGAATCCCCTACCTACTATTAAAATTGTTCAGTGGAGTTTTTGTAAGAAATGAGGGAATACACAAATGTGTTCGTTATAAAAAGCACTTACAAGCAGTTTTAAAAGTTGTAATGCTTTGTTTTAAAAATGTATTCCCTCTCATTTCTTACATATTTGGACGAATTTGCGAAATATTTCTTCTTAAAAAAGGTAAGTTATTATATATTACTTGACACGATTCATATAATCATATCTTTCAATAATTATTGAACTGCGACAAAGTTATGGTTAATTATCTACATTTAAATGTTAATTTATTGCGCTCTAAATCGCTCCTTCTATTCATATAACATCTTTGTCTTTTCAGATGAGTAGCTCAGACTCTAATAGTGATTTGGATAGACAAGGGCAAGGCCCATCAAAGCGTCCCAAGAAGATCTATGCTCATAAATATAGAAAAGATTGGGACACTCATGAAGAATTCAAAGCATGGATTCAACCCAGCAGCCGAGGAGACACTTATTTTTCCAGTAAGGTGTGTGCTAAAGACTACATTGGTGGAATTGCTGCGGTTAGAAAACATCAAAATTCCACTACTCACAAAAAAAAATTAAGTGCTATCAAAGGTCAGAAATCAATTAAAACATTTTCAACGCAGTCAGTATCTAGCGAAAAACAAATAAAACAAGCCGAGGTACGTTTAGCATCTTTCATAGTTGAACACAACATATCTATAAATTCAGTAGACCATTTAGTTTCGCTTGTAAAAAATTTAAATTTATCACAAGACTACCTAAACAAGGTTACTTGTGGCCGAACTAAATGCACATCGTTAATCAACGGTGCGATGGGTCTGACAAGTTTTGAGATACTTGTCGAAAAATTACAGTGTAATAAGTTCTCATTACTTGTGGATGAATCCACCGATCGTAGTGGTGTGAAAAGTTTGGCAATGGTAGTGCGGACTTTTGAAAATTTTTGTATAACAGATGAATTTTTGGCACTTTTACCCGTGAGCGAAGCAAACGCAGAAAATTTGTATAAAATAATCGTTGATTTTTTTAATGTTCATAAAATCCCGTATAGAAATAATTTGATTGGTTTCGCAGCTGACGGGGCAGCTGTAATGATGGGGCACACAATTCCCTAAAATCTCGGCTCACCAATGATGTGCCTCATTTATTTACCATGGGGCATATGCCATTCGTTAGCACTGTGCGCTTCATATGCATGCGAGAAATTGCCGCCTGAACCAGAAAAATTGCTGCGAGATGTCTATTCATATTTACAATACAGTTTTAAGAGACAGACAAATTTGCTGAATTCCAAAAGTTTTTACAATTAAAGCCCCATAAATTTTACAATTATCGCAGACACGTTGGTTGTCCCTTAACGCTGTTGTTCTTAGGTTTCTAGAGCAATATGAAGCATTGAAATTGTATTTCACATCTGAAACGTTCGATAACATCACAAACTCCGAATCCATCACAGCTGTAATAACTAACCCTATAACAAAAGTTTACTTGGAATTTTTGGAGTACATTTTACCAGTTTTACAGACCTTAACAGAGAATTTCAGTCAGAATTGCCAAAATTCACCTATTATACGAAAATATGACTGCCTCGTATAAAATGCTTTTAGGCTGTTATTTAAAACCAGAATATTTGGAAGCCACAGATTTAGCTGCTGTCGATTGTAAAAATCCGAGAAACTTCTTACAGCTGGAAAACATTTATTGTGGACCAAAGGTAGCCATTGCCATGCAACGAACTGATATTTCAGAAAATGACAAACGCACAATTAGACTTAGATGTCTAGATTTCTATATTGAAGGTGCCGATCAGATATCTAGACGCTTTCCATTAAATTCCAATGATGTGAAAGCTATAAGGCATCTTTCTTTTTTACTGCCATCAAATATAAAAAAAATTAATTCGTTAGGACCTCTCAGTATTCATTTCCAAAATTACATCACGGACGTAAATAAACTTGATAGGGAATGGCGTATGTTACAAAATAGAGAGTTAAACATGGAGAACGCCGATAATATTATACAATTTTGGAGAGAAATATGCAGTATAGAAACAGGGTGGAAATGGCTGAAATAAAAAATTAGTTTGTAATATATTTACGCTACCGCACAGCAGTGCCGCTGTTGAACGCTTATTCAGTGTGATAAATTTGAACAAAACCAAAGTGAGGAATAGGCTTTCGGCAGAGACACTAGCTGGAATTTTGCATTCAAAAAGAATCATAAATCAGGAACAAGGAACATGTTACAATTATAACATTTCAGATGAGGTTTTGAAAAAACATAATTTGAAAATGTATGGCAGAGAATAATAAGTTATCTTTTATTATGTTGTACCTATGTAAACACTTTATAAAATAATTATGATATTTTAGAAACAATTACTAATAAGTATTACAAAATTGAAGTAATAATCTACCTAAAGTAAAACTATTCTCAGTTAATAAGTTTCTCCTAAATAATCAAAAATAATCAAGTTACATGATTTCTAAAATATCATAATTATTTTTAAAAGGGAATATAACATGAAAATATAACTCACTAGTGACTAGTGAGTTATATTTTCATGTTGTACTAGTGACTAGTCTCCTAAAGGTGGTTTTAATAGTTATTATTAGTATATTTAATATATATTGTTATTAGAATAATTTTTATAATTGAATTTTGTTTTATTTGTATATTTTTTTGCTTTAATACTGTTTTTACTTTTATTATAATTTAAATCTTTATAATTCAGTTATTATTAGTATAGTGTACATAGTTATGTAGCCTACATTCCACTACATAATGTAGGTACAGTGTTTGTAGAGTAACGTATATAGGTAGAGACCATCACTTGATGAAAATAAATTCTTTAATAATTCCATTTGTCTTCATTAGATTAATTCAGATCAAACCATAAAAAATCGTAATTAGTTTGTCATAGCCCCTTGGTTCACATTTAATGTTGCACGTTTGTGCAACTCGGAGTAGAATAATATATTACTGGTGATCTAAAATGAAATCTGGAGATTTCAGTGAAAATCTGGTGAAATCTGGTAATTTTCAGGTAATTCTCAATCTGGTGAAATCTGGTGATTTTTTTGACTAGATTCTGGTGAAATCTTAGAATTTAGGTTGGCAACACTGCACTTTCCTGCTTAGTATATTACCGCAACGCACCCCGCAGCCAACAAACTGTATGCTAAGAAAGTGGCTCCCTCTGTAAACCATTCTAAAACTAACTTATAACTCGTTTTACAAATTTAATTTACAATGCTCGATCTGTTTGACGAGTCAGCAGGTTACATGCATAACAGCAGTTAAGAAAACAAGTCGATAGAATGATTTTTATTTCTTTTAAAAGTGTGAAATTTAATTTTTTTATAATCATTTACACATTTTTAAAGCATAAATTACATATATACATTATTATTCCTTACCAACATTGATCGTATTCAATTATGCGTTAAAAATACATATTTATAATTAAGAAACCCTATTGACGATAGCGGCTCAAACTTATATCACTTATATTAAATTTTATTTCAAACAAAATCTCCAAATACATAATTATATTAAATTTTTGGCAAGATCTTTAGAGCATTTTTGTTCTTCTTTCTCAAGAGCAAATTAAAAGAGAGTAATGAACTAGAGTATTAATTTTTAAAACTATCTTAATTATTTAAAGTGACTTTTTCTTAATTATTTGTCAAAGTTGAATACAATTCGATTTTTATTCGCAGATATGTCCATCGTTTATGTTTTGTTGAAAAAGTTATAAAACACTTTTGAAAAATGTGTAATTATTTTGGACAAGAACTTTAGAGCATCTGTTCTTCTTCCTCAAGAACAAATTAAGAGACAGTAATGAAATAGATTATTAATTTTTAAAACTTCGATAAAAAAAACTCAATGCGCGGATATAACTTATCTTTGTTCTGTTGAAGTTGCAAAATACATTTCAAACGTCGTTTTTGAATACATACAAGAAAATAGGATTTGAAAAAAAATTAGAAATTGTTATTAGGTGTGGTTGAAGACAATACACGTAGTTTTCTATGCTGTTTATGGGAATTACAATGATTAATATTTAATTTCTGGGAAATGAGTTTCTCAGAATCATTTTTTAATGTTGCATAAATTTTAATTTTTATGAGTAGATGTATGCTGTCGTTTATATGTTCTATGCAAAAACTGTCAAAATCCTTCTCGAATTTTGTTTTTAAAAATATATAAGTATTTTTGGCAATACCTTTGCTGGACTTGTTTTTCTCAAAAAAGAAATTAAACGATACCAATAATTTAGATACAAATTCTACAAAAGAGTCGGATGGTCTTTTTAAATGGGATAGTTGCTCCGTTCCATAATCTTTGCACAATAACAATAGTTCGTTTTCAGAAAGCAAACTTTCTTCGCACTTCACTAGTCTTTCACTACACAACGTGCAATGATATTTGTTAAGCAGCTTGAATACTAAATAACCAGCTAGATACACAATACTACAAGATTCCAAATTCGTAGGACTAACTGATTGTGTGTGTATGATAGATTCATTATCATTGCCACCGTCACTAGCACTCACTTCCATAATATGTCAATGTGTGTTTGAAGTACTATTTGGTAATTCGACATCCGATTCCAACGGTTGGTTATCCAATTCAAAAGTTTCGGCTTCATCTATTTCGCAATTTGCAGAATCAGCTCCCGTTTGTAATCTTATGAACATATTTTGTTGCATAGATATTCTAAATTGACGAACAGAAGGCGTTGGATTGTATCCGCCTCTGCTGCGAACTACTGAGAAAAAATTTTCTAACGAATCCCGATTAATATGCCCTGTTATTAAATACTTCACTCCTTCTTTTTGTAAATCATTCCACAATAGTAATATTGATCGAATAGTCCACTTAAAACCATCTATGCAATAAATGTTATTACGCATTTTTTCATCACTATACACGCGAATATTACTAAAGTACTTTAACCCGTTTTCCAAATTATTTAGTGAAGTGTTTCTATATATGGACTTAACTTAAGTCTCTTCTATTTTTTAAAGTATTTTACAATTTATATACACACAAATACTACCAGCTGCCATGGTCGATTTTTATTTACAATACTTAACTACACTAATCACTTAACCATATAGTTTATATATTAAAAACATGAAACATCACAATACACCACAATAAAATCGACGTAAACACCAACAAAGTCGAAGCTGTACTAAGCGGGGTCTCGATAAATGTACGCTTATGCGCCACCACGCGGTCGATTGATACATAAAGTACATTTCTTTCCATAAGGTTGCGTATCTTCTCAACTTATTAATCAATGCTATAACCTTGAATTAAAAGTTCGATCTGTTCTGTACTCCAGACATCTACAATTTTAACCTTAATGGAAAATTATTATGAATTTTATTAAATACTTAAATAAAAAATTTACGAGTCGGATTTTAACATTTAATACTTTATTGTAACTCATTTTACAAAATCACTTAACATAAGTAATATGAGTGTATGCAAAAAAAATTACCTCTGATTTAAAAACAATTAAAAATTTTAAATAAATGTTTATGTACTTAATGTCAGTTTTCTCACAAGTAAAAATGAACAAACCTTTTATTCTGTGGAGAAATACATAGGTTAGGATGTCGTGTCTCCGATACGCGTGCGCGTATCTAAACTTTTTGTATGAAAATAGGACAGGTTCTAATTTCGTCCAATATTCTTGTACAATAAATTTGGAAGGTCATTTACATTATACAATAAAATAGTATCCAATTTTCTTGCCAATTTTATAGGATAATGTAAAACGGGCTTAACCCTCTAACCCGCAAAGTTAAAATAGTGTAATAAATTAAACAAAAATTTTTTCCGATTAATTTTTGTGTCAGAAACACGAATCTGAAACCCATTAGTTGATTTTTTTGATATTATAGTTGCTAAATGAAAAAAACGAATGGCTGCCTGAAGGCAGCCTTAACGGATTAAGAGCAATTAACTAAAACAAAGTGTGGTATAGAAGAACTTTTATTTCTTAAATATAAAAATAAAATACACGAACACGAGCAATATTATTAACATATTTATTTATTTTCTGTGATGGTAGTCATAGAAACAATTTTTAGGAGATGAGCAACATAGGTGAAGATCGCATTTTGGACAGATGCACTGTGTTTGAGATGTTTTGCATAATTTGCATTTCTTTTTACCTCATTGTCTGTCCAACCAAACAGGAAAATGGTCATACATATCGTAACGAACATCTGCCACTGGATGTTTAGCTTTCATATCTATACCACAGCTAGTATTAGGCTCTGATATTACTGAAGGACGACCAACAGGACGTTTTTCTTTGAAACTGCAAAGAGCAGCAGCAATTTCTTCACGAAATGGGGCCAGCTGTAGTAACTTACTTTCTTGTTCTTTATTTTCAGAGTTTTTCTCTGCATTGACTCGGCGACTCAAAATATAAGCATTTGTTACAGCCATGTCTATCAAATGATAAAAAATCCGAATCATCGTATTACGAGTTTATAAACGAATGTGATAGCGACCAATAAGTCCGTCTAAAAGATCTACACCACCCATGTGGCTATTATATTCCCGTATAATTTGCGGAGAGTCAACTTCAATCCACTTCTTTCCTTTTTTGTCGTATCTAGGTACCTTAGCTGACTGAGTTGAAGGAATTGATCTCGTAAATGGTGCAGCTCCAACATAGGTGGATGCGAGTTTGACATGTTTAGTGTTTTTCCACAACACCGTTGTAATATCGATGCCATACAACGAGCACATATACTCAACCGAAAAACCTCTACCTTCTTTAGCGACCTCTTTATCACAAGGTAGTTTGCAGTTTGGTACTCTTGTTACATTCAATGTTCCTAGAGAATAGATACCTCGAGCACGAAGATAAACCAATAAGGGCAGTGATGTATAAAAATTATCAAAATACAATGTATGGTGCACAAAATTGGGTATAGTTTGCGACAAACGAATAACAACATTACTAGACGCACCAAGATCAGGAGTACCCGGTAAAACAACATTGTCTCCTGCACCATTATAGATTTCAAAACGATATGAAAATCCGTGGGAATCACATAACACAAATAATTTTATTCCCCACTTATGTGGTTTATTTTTCAAATATTGACGTAAACGATGAGCTATTTTAGTGCTGCACATTTATTCATCCACACATAGTCTAGCAGTCTTTGGAACTGAATCAAATCGTTCGTTGACCATGTCAGCCAATTTTCTTACTCTAAATAATGGTTCGTATCCTGGCTGTCCTTTTTTGATACGGATATCTTCATCAGCAAACGACAAATGATGCTTGATCGCTTCAAATTTTTTTACGGGCATTGTTTTTTGAATTGGCAGAAATGCATTTTTCCCCCAATAACTTTCCATATTCGGATAACGATAAATAGACATATAGATAAGGATACCAATGTACTGGTGAATGTGGACAAGATTTGTTTTGAATTTTGTATTCACATCTTTCGCACGTGCTCCTCGGTTAGTTTTCTCAACAACCATATTCAAAATATTATCCATAAAGAGGCACTTAAAAAATTCCATTGGTGTACGAAGATCTTTAATTGAACTCGGCAAATCACTATTGCCTCGGAAAGCGACTTGGTTCACATGTAATTGCATTCCTTTTTTTCGCCACAAAACATTAGGTAATTTTTTTTCGATTTCATCCAAATTGTTCCCAGTGAAACCACCTGGTGATGGTTCATTCTGAAGACCACCATCTTCCATGACAGGCATTGGTGAACGTGGTCGTTTCTTTGGTTTAGATTTGCTCAAAACTATTGGTCCAATGGCTGTTGAAGTTGTTGCTGTTGATGTTGTTATTGGAGTTGAAGCTCGTAGTGGTGCTGCAGATTTTGACGGTAATTCCATATCACTTACATTCAATGGTAAATTCACTGCATCAATGAAAACATCAGACGTATCAACTGATTTCTTCCAAACATTCCGTAATAAGGTTGTCATGTGCTGGTGTAATTTCATCTGGTGCATAGTTAGGATCATCCACATCATCGTCATTGTCGAAATCACCATCACTATTGTTATCTGAGTAATCTGATTCCACAGACGCAAGTAGGTCTTCCACTTGTTCATTGGAGAGATCTCCTAAGTTGAACTGTTTCTTTCTCTCACGCTCAGACCACTCATATAATTTTTTTCTTGTGCGACGACCTTCACCTTCCATTCTAGAAGAAAAAAATACCCTATAGACTCCAGAGAAATCTTCAAGAAAAACTGTATCTATCATATTCAACAAAAGGTATATAATTTTGGCACAATTAAATTTTGATCTAAACCCGCAAGGCAGCCTACAGGCTGCTATTACAAAACGGTATTTACACCACGTAACATAATTATTTCACGCCAGACGGAAGTAAATTATTAAAAAATATGTATATATCCACTTACCTTATAATTCTCTCCAAAATCAAACAACACGAAATATTTTTTTTATTATTTTGAAAGTTTTTAGTAGAGCGCAATAATTTATACATCTACTCTCGGTGCTTGTAAACATACAACTGAAGGTATCCGTCGATAAAAATACAGCCAGTGCGCTCCAACCGCTAGACTGTATGGGTCTACTCTTGCTTGAAGGCAGACAAATCGTTTTAAACGAAATAAATTTTACAATTGTAGATTTATGTGACTTAGACCAATAGTAGCCTCAGGGCTACCTTACTGGATAGAGGGTTAAAGAATGCAAGTCTGTATCGGACCATTTGAATATACCCATGACTTTATTGCCATAAATAAATTTTTTGATTTTAATCTAGTTTTAAGAAGAATTTGATTTTTTCTGGGTATTTATTTTTAAACTCAATTTTAAGTTGTTTATTGTCTAAAATAAAATTTTGTTTCATACCTAGGTATTTATATGATTTATCTGGTAATAATTTTGGTATATCATTTATTAATTTAGGATTTATGGTAGGCATTCCCTTTATAACACTTACTTGAGCACGTTGTTCAATCCCATGCAAATATTTGTACTAAATAATTTTGTAGTATTAATTAAATTTTGAAGTTTAAAATCTGATCTTGAATATAATTTCAAATCGTCCATATAAAGTAAATGTGTTAATATAATCTTATTTTTAAAATTAATTGTAAGACCTGCAGTTGTATCATTAAGTAATTTAGTAATCATGAAGTTAGCGAAGCACCCTAAGCCAAAATCAAAACTACTGTGTGAGTAATTTGCCGCTAATTAGTTGTGGAAAAATTAATTTTCCCGTGTTTTTTTTTGTTTTTTTGGGTGCTTCGCTAACTTCATATGAACTTAGCGAAGCACCCTCTAAGAAAACGGCTTTCAACATCAAAAATCGAACTTTGACTTGTGCCATAATTAGCCGCTAATTTGTCGCTAATTAGTTGCGTATCTTCTCAACTTATTAATCGATGCTATAACCTTGAATTAAAAGTTCGATCTGTTCTGTACTCCAAGGCATCTACAATTTTAACCATAATGGAAAATTATTATGAATTTTATTAAATACATAAATAAAAAATTTACGAGTCGAATTTTAACATTTAAAGCCGGGTACTCACAGGCGAACTGTAACTGTAACTGCAACCGTTACTGCAACCAAAGTTCGACAATGTGGACGCGTTACAAATCTAGCTCGCGAGGCCACTTCGAACCGCTCGCAGCGAGCCGCCAGTTGTCGGTTTTTACCGCGAACACAAAGAGACTCTCAGTTGGTTCGTGGACGTTGAAAAGGTCTGTTCGTGAATGTGTACGTCTACGTCTACGGTGCATCGAACATCAGAAGAAATGGCCGAGTGGAGTGAGGAAAAAGTTCTCACTTTAATCGATCATTATAAAAATATGCCCATAATATGGGATCCAAAAATAAGGAGTATTATAAAAACATCTAAAACAAGATGCTTGGGCACAAATAGGTGCAGCAATGGCCACAACTGGAGACATCTGCAAGCAAAAATGATCACTATCCTAGCGTCCTGGAGAAGGGAGAGCGAAAGAAAAAAAGCCTTGGAACTGGAAAAGGTAATTCAATTATTATTTTACTATTAAGCGAAATGAATATAATAAATTAAAAATTGTAAAACGCAGTTTTACGTGACACGATATCATATTGACATTCTGCATTCAACTTGAGTAAAAAATTGATAAATTCGTGAAAAGTCAGATTTTCAAGTGACACGATCTCATTCTGCGTACAGGTTGAGTGAACAATTGATACATAGACAAATTATAAACTAAATAAAAGCACGTGTGTGTAAACAAGTAATTAATAATACAGAGCATCAGTTTTGTTTTTATTTTCGTGAATACAAAATAAAATACATGTTCAGATGTATATAATCTATTTTAATAAGAAGAAAAACAAATGAACTAAAGTAAATTGTAAGTAAACTACATTTTTTGCAGGGAGAAAGGAAATATACGAAAGCAAGTGGTTTGCTTACAGTGCTCTTGACTTTTTAAAGGATCGAGATGTACCACACAAAGGAATGACTACAAAGGTAATGATTGTTTTTAATTTCTCTATGCATATCTGTCTTGCCATGACAATTTTCCTTCATTTATAAAATAGTTTGATAATTCCTCACGATTTTGTTTGAAGCGCTGTGCAGATCTGCGCGGAATCACGGGGATAGTCAGAAATGAAGTCAAATTTTCATCATCTCTCCAGTTTCCGAGAGTTAGCTCCCCAGTTACACTATTTTCAGTATCTGTAGATCCAGGTGGTGTATAAACATTTCTTGAAGTGCTACGTCTCAAAAAATTATGCAAATGTACTGCAGCCATTGAAATCACTTGTGCCTTCTCTGGCTGCAGTAGCATGGGTTTTCTGAATACTCTAAATACCGAAGAAAGTATCCCAAATGCATTTTCCACTACCCTACGCGCTCTTGATAGGCGATAGTTGAAAATTCTTTCTTTAGACCCTTTCGGGTGCACTCCTGCATATGGTTTAATAATATTTTCTGTCATAGAAAATGCTGAGTCGGCAAGAAGGAAATACGGAATTGCCTCTTCTCGATTTTGTAATTTCTTAGGCGGAGGTATTCCTAAGGTTTTCTGTTCAATCATTTCATTTAAACTGCAACTATTCATTACGCCTTCATCTGAAATTCTTCCTTGAGCACCAATGTACACATATAAAAAGTTATAGTCAGCATCTACTACGGCAAGCAACACAATGCTAAAGTGCGACTTATAATTATAATAATCTGTTCCACTGTTGAATGGACACTGCACTAAAATATGTTTTCCGTCTAATGCTCCAATTGCATGAGGAAAATTCCATAATTTCATGAATTCATTCTCTATTTTCATCCAATCTTCTGGCTTGGTCGGTAGCTGAAAAGACAAGTCAACTTAATATATATTTTTAGGATATAAACAATGAAGTTGACGAAGCAGATCAGAATACGGTAGCTCAAAACACAGAAGGAAACATATCCAATACAATACCAGAACCAGCACATAAAAATGAAAACCGGATCAAAAATTACAGATGCTTAAGGAAGCTATTGGTATATTGAAGTCTGCTGCTGAAAAACCACCACCACCACCTCTACACTTAAATACAGAAAATCCGGAATTGAGGTCATTTTGCGATTTCATTTTTCAGAAGATGAAGAATTACAATAAACATACTATAAACTCAGTCCAGCAAGAAATATTGCAGATTATTTTCCGTGCTGACCAGGCAGGATACTGTGGCCATCCACAGCAATATGGCAATGTAACTCAAAATTATCAACAAACATCGTACACATCACCATCAACTGTAAACGACCCAAATGAACGCTATAATTATCAACAGAGATCATTCATACCAGTAACTGCATCACATTCAATTGAAAGCTACAACCACCAACAAACATCATTAATACCCCAAGTAACTACAGTTGAAAACTACAATCATCAAGAGATAGCTTCTACATCCTCAATGGGTACACCACCACCAGTCGCATCTCCTATTGACAGCCCAAGTTCACACTCATATGTATCTCCCTCTCCATCAAGTGTTTTTTCTGACAATATGGAAGATCTTGTATAAAAACTATTATATTATCTTATTACGTCTTACATTACAATAATATGGAATAAATATTTTTGTTATTTACTTACCTTTACATTTTCTTTTAGTGCATCGATGATTCTTTCGCATACCTCTGCAACGATTTTACTAATGACTTGTTTAGATATACGAAACAAATACTGCAGACTTGTAAAAGAATCGCCGGTAGCCAAATATCTTAATGTTACTGCTAATCTATCTTGCACTGAAATTGCTTCTCTGCAATTGGTATTTCTTCTTTGAATTCTAGGTCCAAGTAGAGTAATGAGATATTCAAAATCTGTTGGAGTCATTCGCGTGAAATTTTTGTAATAGCCACTAATAGTTTGAAACTTTAAAGCAGCAAGTAACGAAGATCCACTTCTTTCTTTGTACATACTATGACGCCACCACCGTCGGGGGCGTTTATAATTTTCAATGATTGTGTCAATTAAAATATATGCGCCACTGGAAATCATTTCTCTTGGAACCGCCATGTCGTCGCGAGCTTTGAACGAACACTGTGGTTTAGAGATTTGTAAAAATGACGACTCGGCCAAAATACGTTAACGTACACACCAAAAGTTGATACAGTAACCGTTGCAGTTACAGTTACAGTTCGCCTATGAGTACCCGCCTTAATACTTTATTGTAACTCATTTTACAAAATCACTTAACATAAGTAATATGAGTGTATGCAACAAAAATTACCTCTGATTTAAAAACAATTAAAAATTTTAAATAAATGTTTATGTACTTAATGTCAATTTTCTCACAAGTAAAAATGAACAAACCTTTTATTCTCTGGAGAAATACATAGGTTAGGATGTCGTGTCTCCGATACACGTGCGCGTATCTAAACTTTTTGTATGAAAATAGGACAGGTTCTAATTTCGTCCAATATTCTTGTACAATAAATTTGGAAGGTCATTTATATTATACAATAAAATAGTATCCAATTTTCTTGTCCAATTTTATAGGATAATGTAAAACGGGCTTAAAGAATGCAAGTCTGTATCGGACCATCTTAATATACCCATGACTTTATTGCCATAAATAAATTTTTTGATTTTAATTTAGTTTTAAGAAGAATTTTGATTTTTTCTGGGTATTTATTTTTAAACTCAATTTTAAGTTGTTTATTGTCTAAAATAAAATTTTGTTTCATACCTAGATATTTATATGATTTATTTGGTAATAATTTTGGTATATCATTTATTAATTTAGGATTTATGGTAGGCATTCCCTTTATAACACTTACTTGAGCACGTTGTTCAAGACGAAATCCCATGCAAATATCTGTACTAAATAATTTTGTAGTATTAATTAAATTTTGAAGTTGAAAATCTGATCTTGAATATAATTTCAAATCGTCCATATAAAGTAAATGTGTTAATATAATCTTATTTTTAAAATTAATTGTAAGACCTGCAGTTCATTAAGTAATTTAGTAATCATGAAGTTAGCAAAGCACCCTAAGCCAAAATCAAAACTACTGTGTAAGTAATTTGCCTCTAATTTGCCGCTAATTAGTTGTGGAAAAATTAATTTTGCCGTGTTTTTTTTTGTTTTTGTGGTAGTTGTGGTAAAATTAATGTTGCCCTGTTTTTTTTTGTTTTTTGGGGTGCTTTTGCTAACTTCATATGAACTTAGCGTAGCACCCACGAAGAAAACGGCTTTCAACATCATAAATCGAAATTTGACTTGTGCCATAATTAGCCGCTAATGTGCGCTAATTAGTTGTGGAAAAATTAAGTTGCCCTGTTTTTTTTTTGTTTTTTGGGGTGCTTTTGCTAACTTCATATGAACTTAGCGAAGCGCCCTCGAAGAAAATGGCTTTCAACATCATAAATCGAAATTTGACTTTTGCCATAATTTGCCGCTAATTAGTTGTGAAAAAATAATTTTGCCGTGCTCATTTTTTGTTTTTTTTATTTTTTGGGTGTTACGCTAACATCGTATAAAGATAACCTTTGAGGTAAACAGCCCAAGACATGAATCAAAATACAACATGTGGGACAATTTTCCGCTTAATAGTCGCTAATTATCTAAGTAAATTGTGATACTCTTTTTTTAATATTTTTCTGTTTTTGCAAATATTTTTGCAATTTTGCACGCATTAACATCGTTTTCGCCATGAAATTGGCTTAGATTCATATTCGTACCATTAAGTTAAGTTTTAGTATTTTTCCGTAATAATGTATATCAATTTTATCGCGGTATAGATAATTTGATTATTGAAATTCATAACTATTGCTTCTCAGTTTGATAATGCTCGACTCGACTTATATTTGAAATGTAGGTTACTCGAATTTTTTTTTTCTTTTTTGTTGGCTTTTGCTAAATTTAAATGAAGTTTTCGAAAGGTGGGTACACCCCCAATATAGAATTAATTTATAAGTAGTATCATCTCCCATCTGTCATCTCCCAATGTTTTTCCCGATTACTTGACAGATAGTTCATATCGAGGTTAGCTATTTCAAACGTTTGTATTAATGATTTAGTAGTATGTTCTTGTATTCCCGAGGATTGAGTCAACGAATATATTTCACAGTAGTTAATTTACGATTTTGTCTTTTATTTGGAGTAAGTTTTACAGATCGTTTTTGGTCGATTGTTGAACATAAGTCTGCCACCGAAAACTTCCGAATACTGCCTGTTGAAGCGAGTTCCGTTTAGCTTTTTAAACTCTATTCAATAATTACACTTATCAATAAAAAGAGGTGTCATTATTCCTACGTCCGGCGCGTATCAGAAAATGGTTACTGTTTCGACATTCTAAAATGATCGGGGAAATCCACTCAGAACTATTTCTATAACACGTAATTTATATGAACTTATCATTATCGAAAACGGAAAGAAGATACGAAATTCGAGTTGAATGTCATTTTGCAATATGGGATTTGTTACTACTTAGAATTTATCAGAACATTTTTGAAACATTTGGGATTCCCGGCCTGGGTGATTATAAGTTTACATTTAACAAATATTAAAGACGAAAATAAAATTTACCCTTAGGTACGATATATCGTACTTCTAGAAGAACACTGACTTAAGTGCAAAAATATGAATTCCTCAGAAATCGCGTTTTAAGTTTCTTTATACGGTTGGATTGGAAAAACTAAATGATATCAATCTTGCAATAAATGAAATTCTTAGTTTATAGCAAATGTGTACTAATATTTAATCATAGAATGTGTATCAGGAATTACTGAAAAATTAAGTAGGTACACCTTTTCAAAGTCAATGACCTTCCATTTATGCCCTTGTTCCTCTCAAATGTTTCACAAACATAAATATTAGTTTGTCATAAAATAATAGTAATAACTAAACAAATCATTTTAAAGAAACTTTTATTACTTAAGTATTACAAACTGTGAACAAAAAATACTTCACAGTAAGATGCCTCTAAATATAGGTTCGTAAAATTTTGGAATAACGTTGCTATCAAATAGACTTTGAATACCTATCTTTTTGTTTGTGTCGATTGGCAATTTTGTTTGGTATGCTGGCTTTGTAGAAATACTTCTTATTTCCTTTCCTCCGGAAAAACGCCTAATAGCAGTTCTAATTTTAACTTGTAGCCAATCTTCTTGATTGTAGCTGGTTTTGTAAAAATATGAATCGGCACCTTTTACAAAACGTAATTGTTTTATATTCGCCAATTTTATTGAATCGCCATTTATATTTTTTGAGAAATTGAAAGCAATTTCTTGACTAAGTACCTTTAAATCCACAAAATCTTGATAGCTTAATTCTTTAACAATGAAAGGATTTCCTTTCTTCTTTGCATTTCTTATCAAGGAAACATATTGATCTGGCACGTATATAGGTCCCGACTTTTTCGCTCTCTTCAAAGATTTTTCGATTACGCTATGAACTGCATCACCCTCATTTTGAGTGTGTCCCCGAATGAGAAATTTATGCGTAATTGATTTGAAATGGAACTTCTCTACTGCATATAAATACATTCCCAATATAAATCTAAAAATAATAATTACAGAAATTATAGTACTATATATTTTTCCTTTACTTCAAACATATTGCATTATTACACATGTGGATTTTACCTGTTCTTTTGTTGACCACCACAATTGTCGGTGTAAAATACAACGTCGGTATCAACGCGAGTATCGGACAGCTCTTCAAGGAACATTAAGACGCATGACCCTATTTCGTTAGCACCTCTACGTCCTAATCCCTCGTGCCAAAAGTAACATACAGTATGGTCATTCTGTATTTCCGATATCTATGTATAAATAAAATTGTAACTAAGGTAAATTGGTTATTAAGACGGGCACTTCTGAAACTTCAACGACTAGATGGCACCACAAGTAAAATTTTCAAAAATGATAATCGCCTTTGTAAATGTTGTATTTACTACTGCAATGTATTATTATAAGAGAGTATTTTCTTGTACTCCAGATGAAGTAGTTTGAGACCATAATATTCAATAATTAATGAGAAATTGTGATTTGTTTACCCACCTATATTGCATGAAATATTGGTCTTATACAATAACGATTGCTTTAAAAATAGCGTCATTCGGAGCGGAGCCGTATATTCAACAAGTACAGTAAAATTTGCGCCTTTCCCTTTTGTAGTTTTTAAATGTATCATTTTTGAAAATTCACATACACTGTACACGCTTGTATTACTGCCAGCTGTTTATAGTTTTATAATAGGTATAGTAATGAAAAATGTAGCACCTATATAAAAGAGGGCACTACTATATTTTTAATTCGTTGAACATGCAACCAGCTCGATCTTGAATATGTTAAAAAAAATGCATGTCTAATTTGCGTTTAGTTTTCACGAAATGGTCAACTATAGTGAACTGCAATTTATATTTTTTATTATCTTATCATAATATTATCTCTGTAATTGTATATGGTCTCGTCAGCAGCGACCCCATGATATTGACTTATAAGGAATACGAATAAATTTGTATTCCATTATTCTGGAATACAGAAATTGCATATTTACGTGTTTTTAATTTTAGAGCTTACATTATTTCACATCACATCCATCGTAGATTACCACCGAAATTTAGATTCTGAACCTGTCATATTTATTACCAGAATGTTGAACATCTGATTCACAATCAGTGTTGGGAAAGTTCCATTTCTTTGGAAGATATAGATCCAAGATCCATATATGAAAAGGGATCTAGACAAAGATCCAAGCTCCTTGAAATGGGATCTAGATCGTTTATAAAGATCCGACGTTCTTAAAATTACGTGAAGATATATTTTTTTTTTATTCGTGTCAGTAGGAGAAACAATATTTTATGAACCAATCCATTACAACGGAACAGTTTATTTCGACTCGGCCACTTCGACGATCCGACTTCGACACCGCCGCTTCGACGCGAGATCATCTCGACGCGAGATCATCTCGACGCGAGATCATCTCGACGCGAACTTAATACTGCCTTTACAGTACGTTCAAACTAAAAATAACGTATGAAAATGCAAACTTTCACCAATATTACACATTATAAAATTACTTACCTTTTGGGTTTAAGTGGTGTATTTTTAATTTATATTTTATGTCAATTTAAACGTTTCGATAACAATTACAAAATTATCTTTGTCAGTAAATGTTAAAATCTGAGACAAGGAACTTTCCTTGTCTAAGGTTAAAATCTTTAAGAAATTACTTGGGATGTTATAACAAATTTATGAAATACAAAAAATTTGAAAACATAAACCTAATCCTGGTATAAATAACAGTTTGATAAATGTATTTGTTACATCTCAAATAATTTCTTATACTTGGTATATTCGTAATCCTCATTCACAGTATCTGTCAATCAACGAGTCTATAAACAAACAAAAAAATTGTTACTGATACTGTTGTCTCATTAGTTTTTGTTATGAACGCATACGTTATTATTAACTTTATTAGGTACATAAATAAAAAATTTATCTCTAGGTAAACTTTTCATGTATGTAAAATTAATAATACTGCTTTTTATGTGAATAATTGAATATAAAGTTTAAAATAAAAAGATCTAATAAAAAATTTTCTGTATAATCATGTACCTATGTATCAATTTACAACAGACATCTAACAGGAAGATGACTCACATAAATGTACAGACCACTGGCCGTGATAAGTAAAATTTGAAGTTGTTGCTAATCACAATATGTTCAGAATTTCGCGACTTAGTGAGACGATTGTAATGTGTTTGTCTGAAATAAAAGTAAGTACAAACGTTATTCAAATCTCATTTTAAGAAAGTACTGACTTATTCAGTGAATATATACATCTACCACATCAATTGGTATTAATTTGCTATTCATTCGTATTAATCATCGTTCAATTTTTTTATTTGTTGCCTTTTTCGCCTTATTTGCTTCATATTTTTTAATTGCGTCTAAGATGAACGGAGGGTCTACACATTTTTTATTTTTTGACAAATTATCATTTACGATTTCTGGCGCTATGCACTCTTTGTAAAATTGCGTTAATTTTGGCAACATTACATCCCTCCAAAGGTCTTCATCTCTTATAATTTCTTCCACAAAGATGTCAATGTTATCATTGACATATACAAGAAAATAACACTTTTGTTTTTGGCATATATTAAGTTGTCCTTGAATCTGAAACATGTTGTGATTAGTGAAATCAGGAAACCAAGTTTTGGTTTCACCTGGTAGTAATATGGATGTTTTCTTTTAAGTGAAATTTCTCCCTGTTCTGTTTTTTGCAAACATGTTTTTTTGTTAATATCTAGTGCCTCACTTAAACTATTAACTCCTAACTTAGAGCATGCATAAAAAGACTTTACTTCTACAAGAGCATCATCATTGACAAGTCCTAAAACGAAACACATATTCCAAATAAACGCAAGTGTCACCTTTATATCAATTTCAATAAGTAGAAATTATTTGTGCATTTTAACTACTTGACTACATCAAAATTGTAATTTATTATGGAACATACAGTACCATCAGGTGATGCCGCTAGGAAACCATTTTCCAAATCGATCCAAAGTCCACTTTTTGTACTTTTAGGTCAGTCCTTAACTCAAATAAAGATATGGCCACTGCTTCCTTAGAAAGTCCATATTCCAAAGATAAGGAAAACACATTACTTTTTGATAAGCAAGTCTTAACAATGCCGTGACATGGAGTATGGGGCCTTCGGTTTATTACTCGTCCAAAAGTGATGCAGTTAACCTTTTTCGCGCTCACTTTCATATATTCTGTTACCAAATTGACCAATGGATTCTAACGCAATAGCACGTCGTTCTTCTGCGGTTACCTACAGGCACATTTCTATAGTCAGGGTATAAGTGGATATTTGGCATACCTGTAGGTCATTTAATATTTTTTTTACCTCCACTATTACTATTTGGTCATCCATGACTGGTTCTTCTGCATGCTTACCATAGTGCCTGTCTGGCTGAAGTGAATTATTGATATTCTTGCGTATCTTTGGACTTTCATAAAGTCGTCGCTTAACTTTACTTGTCCATTTTACAGTTTGATCATGAACAAACTTCTTAAAATATTTTCCCGGACTTTTCTGAATATTGTTCTCCATGCGGAGATGGACCAGTTATGGGCATTATTATAGCGTAGCCCCGCAAGGTAAACTCTGGTATTATAAGAGTTCCTTTGAATAAGATTTACTCTTTTGCCCATGTTAAACCGGGCTATTATATTCATAAGCCTTTCTGCAGCATTGTTGTTTTTATTTTCTATTAAAAGGTGAGCTTTTTTAGCTAACAAGTTAACACTTCCTAAAACATCTTTAACTAAACTGTAAATATTACTTAAAAATGAAAAGTACCTTTGATGTGGTTATAAATGGAGGTGGTCTTGAGCTGAGGGATTTTATTGTGGTTATCATTTCCGACATCATTACAAATTTCATCTCTGCACTTGGAGTGGTCCCCATACACATGATGAAATCCATATTGAAGATCATATTGCAATAGATCGATGTTTTGGCCGTTTTTTGCGTGTTCGTATATGGAACACTTAGCTCTTTTCGTCAGTTTCTTGATTTGGGCCAAGGTCAACAGTTTTCTTCCAGCCAAGTTGATACTTGTATCATTTTTTATGGCTCGAAGATGTTTGCCATAGTTTTTTAGAGCATGGTTGGTACATTCAATTTTTTTTACTTCTGCACCATATGGGACCTCCTGCTTTATTTTGGCAAACACGCTTGAGTCCCCGTCAGCAATAAATTTGCAGTAGCGCAATCCATGCATGGTTTCACTTTTACAAAATCCTTCGACTGCCATATTTGCCTCCATGGCTGTTGTGGGACCGTCCCAATTCTTATAGCAGAGGTGGTTTCCAGAGTCGATGCCTTTAGTTTTTGCCCTCGCACAAATACTACAGAACTTATTCCGTACTGCAATATACAACAGCTCTCGTGTGTATTGGCCAATTATACCCACCTAAAATTTAAATACTTTTATTCCATCATCTTTTGGGAGACTAGCTATTGCGTCTTCAGTTTAATATGGACGCCTGTACACAATCAAAAATTCAGCATTTAATGGGTGTTAACGATAAGGTAACATAGTTTTATCGTATAGGAACGCCAATGTGTTTAGTGATGGCTTGTTGCCACTTGAACCTCCATAACAGGTTTATTATTATGAACTTACCATTCCTGAAAGTGCATTAAAATTGGTACCATACGAGCGTTTGCTCCATGACCCATCTACATATACTGTAATCCAAGGGGTACCATCACTACACATATTTCGCGTCTTCCAGCATCTTCAATTTCGTTCCATAGGAAACGCTTCCATCCCTAAAGACACAAGTTGTTTTTGAGTTACCGTATTTCAAGACGTACATAAGTAGCAATGAAAGGTTATGTAGATTATACGTACTAACCTCTGATAAACTATTTTCGATATCAGAAAAAAAATTTTGGGAAATTGGAGGTATATCCATGCTGCTTAGAAGTTCACACCTGTGCAAATACGTACTCCCTGATGCCAAAGTCCCCCACACTACTCCAGAATTAATTGTTGGCTTCTCACGATCTTCAGTTTCGAATGAAAATATTTTTCGCAAGTAAAGCATTTCAAATAAATCAAACTCACTAGACCAGTACCCTTCCGAATTTCTTTGTGTAAATGTACACTCCCCAAGGTGCAAGATTTTAAATGGGATGCTTGAATTGATAAAACCTTTTCTATTACATACCCAAGTTCTACAATTCTATTCCCTGTTATAGCTTCATTAGATATTGAGGATGTGGATGGCTCAGTATCGATTTCATGTTCCATAATCCTTACAATTTCAATTGTGTTAGACAATCATCATATCATTTTGTTAATAAAACTATGACGTAAAAGCGTTATATAAACGTAAAACTACCTTGCATATTCATCTGAATCTATTGTCCCATTTTCTTGGGTCTTTTCTGTGCTGACATTCCTGACAGGTGATTCGTATTTTTTTATGCACCAATTCGAATTCCTTTATATAGTTCAAACGTTATCGTTTACTTGTATCACAATACTGAAATCTTACCTTCTCATCACATTTTCTAATTCCTCAAAAGACGAAGAACTGTGATAAGTTATCTCGCTTGGTGTGTTGATTTCACGACTATTAGAAGGAATGTTATAGCTATACCTATTTTGGTTATTATACCTGATTGATCCTACATTATCACTTTCATTTTCTTTATTCATGCCACTGAATAACTCCAAAGGTTCATCCGGTTTTCTATAAAAGAATGTTTTAAAACTGCACATGTTATGTAGTAACCACACATTAGTGCTAAAAATATCCCGGTAAAACAGAACCTGGTCATGGTCACGTTACGTGACGGCAACGGTATTCCGAAAAACTATTAGATGGAGTGTTAAAATTTTAATTTTGTGTAATTTCGTGAGAATGAAATGGGCAGTCATTATATGACCTATGACCTTGTTCCTTGAAAACAAACTTACAACAAAAACCCCTGAAAGTAACACTGAAGTGGTATTGAGACAGTTGCGATAACCTTTTTTTAGCTTTCAAAATAATTAGAAAACGTATCAAAATTACCCAATTTTTAGCTAATTTGATTGACCTAGTTTTCAAAAGATAACCGACATCTTTCTAATGACGACTAAAACTGTACCGCTGCAATGGGTACCTGAATGGTAGGGTAGATAAACATGCTGAATTAGGACAGTATAAAAGATAAGGTTGGGAAAGAATAATGCGAAAAAAAAATACAAACCTTCGCTTGCACCACGATAGTTTTGCTGCTTTTGCCCTTTTAGTTCGTTTGGGTGTATGCGAATGGTTTCCTTTCGGCATTTTGTGAAGTCCAAAAAAGTGTAAGTACCTAGGTGTTTTACAATAGGCTATAATAAAATGAAGTATACCAATACATAGATGAAAAGACACATAACTTTAAGAGTTCCCACTTCTCGTAATTCGCCATTTACAAAAACGGACTTACAAGCAAATCTTTCCTGCATAGTTTTAAATAAGCATTTTTTCAAATACCATTATGTTGAATATGAGTTTGACAAGGTCTATATAATCGCGATTAAAGTTATTACTATTACAGGTTCAATTCTGTGCCTGTCTGCACTTTGAGTACAATATTATTTATATAGAAAGACCTAAATTATTATGAATTGGATGGGATTTACGTTAATGTTGTAAATATGAGCAATAGATGAATGATTTTTGCATATAATATGAATATTAATTTGATTATTGTCAAAATACGTCCGGAAACCCAATAAATCTGTTACGATTGATTAGTCAATTAACCTCAGTGATGCTAGTCCTGTATTACTACAGTTAATGATATAACCATTAATTTTGTAACCAATGGTATAACATAAAGTAGCAACCCTCATTTGCTTAAATACTTATACCTACCTGGAAATTTTTATACAATAGGTACTACCTTTTTCTGAATATAAAGTCAACAAGCACAAATTTACAAACAATCAAGTAACAATATAATATAAAGTCAATAAGCACAAATTTTCAAACAATCAAATAACAATAATGTTTTGCACTATAATCAGGAAACAGATTTATACAATTGACCAGTTATATAAATGCTTCAATGACTTTGCAATATAATCATTATTTCTTTGTGCAAATGGAGCGTATTAGTGCCGCCCCATTGTGACCAATAGAAGAGTGTATGTACAATAACACTGCGCTAAAAGGTTGTTATATTCACTAAATATGCCATCTTATGTTTTTTTTTTAAATTAAATAATTAAAATAAATTATTTACATCGACGCTAGCGCTGTGAGAGCGTTCGACGGCATAAGTGCCCCTCTTAAGTTGTGCTTTAATACTTACAGTTAAGTTGTAACAATTCAACCTAGATTTATAGAAAAACGCTGACGTTTGTCCCATTGGTACTGGAAGTACTGCTTGTAAATCGTACGTTGCCAGAACTGTGCTGGACCCCAGTTTGGCAGCATTTTTTTTATCTTTAGCTTTTTCTTCACGACTTAATTTTTTTTCTTCTTGGTGTAACTGATAAGCGCTGTCTAATTTTTCTATTTCTGCTCCCATTGCATTTTTACAGGATTTATAAAGATCGCATTGATCTTTTCTGGGTAGAAAAACTCCTATATTAAAATCCTCATTGAAGATGCGTGCACATGTTTCATATTTTGCTGCAGGTTTGTTAGCATCTTCTTGTACTTTCTGTTAGTGTCTGTGCACTTCCACAATTGATAACCCACCATTTATAAATTCTTATGATGTATTTGCTCTCAAATAATGACCCTAGTAATAGAGTTTATGTGTTCTCTCACGGATTCTATTATTTCACTATCTATTTTTTGAGATTATGATGCCTGCCACATCTGTCTTCAAGGATACTTCCAAAACCGGTGCCTTTAGATTGAATGACTGTACAAATTGTTGTTTCTGTAATTCCAAAAGTTGAAATTATAAATAGTTTGCATACTCCAATTCGATTCCCATTATTTATTAAGAAAAACGCACAGTTTTGTCTTCTCGGCTCTTTAGATGTACATATACGACGATACTTGAGTTGAAGTGGTTCTAAACATGAAATCAAGTAATCACGCTGAAGTTACAATGAGTTCAATTCCCAGTATATTTGGTTGATCAGCTCTAACATTCTCATCTAATTTTGTCAAACAAGAAAGGTTGCATCGTTCAAAGCAAGGTGGTCCCATTACCTTCTGTTTTACGATTTTACCTACTCTTGAAATATAACTCTTTCCAGAGTTCTTTAAAATTTTTGCTTTTGCTTTCTTCCAGTTTTGAGGATTTCGTGTTCTTTTTTTCCCTTTTTTTGGTGGTGAGTTGGCAAAATCTGTATTGGAATTTAAAACTGACAGAGGCTGATTTCTGCGTGCGTCATCTGACGGCATAGACGAATCACTTTCCGTTGAACTTTCTGAATTTTCACCTTCGGTCGGATCATACTCGCTGCTCTCCTCTGCATAAATATTCTCATTATCTGAATCCTCATTTTTGTGATAATATTTGGGATTTTGTACTTTTCGCAATGTTAGTGCCAATGCACTAGTTTTTATCACAGCAAATGAAGGTTCTACACTAGAGTCCACGTTCTCAACACTATCGACTGATGAAGTACTTGGCACAACATCATTCAAAGTGCAAGGAATATCTAGAATTTATTTATTGAATAGGGAAATTAAAAGCAACACAAATATTTGCGACTTACTTATAGCATTAGATGTGTTGGGTTTCATCAAATTAATAGATAAGGCATCATTTCTTACTTGCGAAGACCTAGTCACTGCTTCACAATTCAGTACCTCTACCTGGTCTGCGGGTTTCATTGCACTTTGAGATTTTGTTGTGACCAATTTTACTAGCATTTCACCGCGGGAAGTCATTTTTACAGGAATGTACTGTTGATATTTCAACTAAAAATAAAGATACTTGATTGTATAAATAAGCTGTGTTGTACTGTGAAATATGTCATACGTACGAACAAGACGCCGGATGATTCAGACACAATGACAGAAAGAATGTTTATGTCATAATAAGAAATAGAACTTATAGGTTAACGTTGTCATAATGAACACTTACGTCGTTTTTCCACCAGAAATTGGGCAATATGCCTTGGAAGATTAATTCAACAATAGCACAAACTACATTTGCGTCGTTGTTCTAATAGAACTTCCACGAAAATAGTAAGTAACAGTAATTGTGTCGTTGTAGTTATAAAACACGTGCTTTACAATAAAGATACTAAACACAACTGACGGTTACGTCGTAGTTCCTTCAGACTATAGATAAAATAGAACGAAAATGGTACAACGACACATATACCCTCTAGCAACTTCCGTGGGTACTTCAATTAGGTCGTTGTTCCATAACAAAGAATGATAATTTTAGTCGCTTTAGACGTATTTAACAAAAAAAATCAAAATTTGCATTTACGTCAATGTACTTCTAGAGGTACGATAAATGTATAACAATGTACAAGAGAATTAAACATTTGCTTAATGCGCTAGAAGTTAAACACGGCCCGCGAAAACGGTTAGAATATGTGGGTAAGAAAAATTTTCACATTTATGAACAGCGATCGTCGATATAGCAAAAAAAGTTAGCTCCATACAAAAATTGAAATTTCCCGGTTTTTCCAAAGCTTTCGCGGTCCGCTGGAGACTGTGATTAACACTCTGACAACAGTTCGTAAATTGAATCTGTGATAGTATATGAGACGTGCCAGGGGAAAAGGGACCTATCGCTCCAAAAAATCGAAAAACGGTTTTTTGTATCTGTTGATAGTTTTTGAGTTGCTCTATCCAACAGAAAAATTTCAAAAATTCTACGAAAATTATTTCCCATCAAAAAATAGATTTTTATCTGCCCGGAAGTCATCTTTCACCACAGTATTGACTTGACTTCTATTGCTCGCCCTGTAAAATTCTCGTTTGGAGCGATAGGTTCCTTTTCTCCTGGCACGACACATACATATTATAACTTTGAATAAAATAATAATTCAGCAGTCAATTGATGAGAGTCACGAACAGAATAGGATTGTTTTTTTCGGTCGTCGTATGCCACCCAATTCGAATTTCTTCTTGTGATGGCAATGTAATGCCCTAATTCTGTCCGTGATCTCCTGACGACATTCCCACGATATTCAACCACTCCCAAAATTTTGTATAATTCTTTCGTTTTCGGGCAAACGTACGATTTTGAGAAAGTCCCTAACGCTGTCGGTCTGTCCATGTCGACACCAATAATTGTAATACCTCCTGAAACAGTAATACGTGTGTAAACTTAGCACAACCAATCGAACGGAAATCGAAACTGATTGGGCACCAATTTTATTCAGCTGAACTTTCGGGAGTAAATATTCTTACACTATCCAGGATCGCATAATGTCGGCATTATAATTGATGAAAAAAAAAACGTAGATAAAAAATGGAAAATAAAATAACAATCATTGTAATAACAAAAATATATAAATAAAAACTTTCCAAACGGTAAAAATTTTCACCGTTTCAATATAAAACAGTACCAAAATATTTACCAATTCTGTGTATCTCGTTGTTTTCTATACCACCGCTGTTAAGAAGCATAAAGGCCATCCCCGCTTTTCTATTGTAACAGAACCCTTTTCTTTGTAAGTAAGCAGTAGTAGGTTGTAAGAGTTTGTGGCATTATGTTAAAAGTATCTTAAGTAAACGTTGTTCAATACACACGCATTTTTTTTCTCGTATATTCACCCGAGAGTGACACAAAGTCATGACGTGTTATAATTGTGTATCAGCGTCATAAACACATGGTCCTTCGAGCCGGATATAATTAACTAATAATTTATTCGATGCATCACGTGAAACTCAAATTCTGAAGCGCGTATCAGAATTCTCGAAACAAACCTTCGCTGCAAGCAAGACGTTCCTAGCTACCAGCTGCCACCGAAGACAATCATAAAGGTCAGATAATCCTATTCATTATCCTTAATTTAATCTTAATTTAATCTTAAAACCGGTAACATGTCTACAAATGAGAGTGAATCACAATTGCATGATAATTTAAGAATTTTAAGAAACAAGCGTACATTTCTGAAACGTAATTGTACCATTTTGCAACAATATTTAGATAAAATAGACGCATCCGAAAATTTAAGTCAAATCCGTAGACAATATGAATTGTGTGAAAAGGCTATTAATACGTTCGATGAAGTATTTGAAAATGTTTATGAAGCGGATCATGACAAAGAATTTGAGGAATTTTTCCGAGAACGTTCAGAAATAGACGCTTTGTTTTCAAAACTAAAATTGAATGTTACTGCATATTGTAAAGATAAGCCGCAAAGCGAACCGCCACCCATAAACCCGAATGGGCTGAAATTGCCATCTGTAAATTTACCTGTTTTTACTGGAAAGTATGAAGAGTGGCTGTCCTTTAAAGACACGTTTAACACTTTAATAGATGCAAACAATAGTTTGTCAAATATTCAAAAATTACAGTACCTTGTATCTTGTATTAAAGGTGAAGCTTTAGATGTCATAAAATATTTAGATATCACAGAGCAAAATTATAAAAATGCACGTGATTTATTGCGACAACGGTTTGAAAATAAAAGAGTTATTGTCAATAATTACATTCGCGGTCTTTTTGAAATTAAAACTTTGATAAAAGAGACTTATCATGGGTTTCGTAATATTGTTGATGTAGTATCTCAACACACACGATCCTTAAGCGCAATGGATGGTCCAGTTGATAAGTGGGATGATATTCTTGTATTTATAATTTTATCGAAACCTCCATTTCCAACGCGTAAAGAATGGGAGCCTAAACTAAGAACTACCGAATTGCCTACTTGTAAAGAATTATTAGATTTTCTCATACATAAATGTCACACATTAAATGCAATTCAATCGAATGAAACATTGCAAAATATTTCTAAGAGCAAGACTGTGTCTTGCAATTTAGTTTCGAACAATAATGTTATTTGTAATTATTGTAATCAAACTGATCATTACATTAGTCGATGCACCTCGTTTTTAAAATTGAATGTTCAGTCGCGTATTGATAATGCTCGATTGAAAAGGTTGTGTTTGAATTGTCTTAGGCGCGGTCATTCCTCTTACGTTTGTAAATCATCTCGCTGCCAAAAATGCAAAAAGGCTCACAACACGGTTTTACATCTGGAATATGAAACTTCAAATATTGTAACAGAGGAACCGCAACCAAGTAGCAGTCATTTAGAGGAAGCAGTAGCGTCTTCTTTATTTACGGCCCCGAGTCATCAAATGTTACTTTAGCCACTTGTTTAATTGAAGTAAGAGATGCTTACGGTACCTATCATGTAGTACGTGCATTATTAGATTCAGGATCTCAAATTAACATTATATCAAAAGGCTTACTCGATTTACTTCAACTACCCGGTCATCAGGTTAACTTACCGATAGCAGGAATTAATAATAATTTAACACACGCAAACGTAAGCACGATTATCGAAATTAAATCGAAATATTGTAATTTTTCTGTAAACCTAAATGTTTTTGTTTTGAACCACATTACTGGTAATATACCTGCAAAATCTATAAACCCGGGTATAATTAACATCCCAAAAAATTTACAATTAGCAGATCCTGAGTTTGATAAGGCAAGAAAAATAGATTTGTTAATTGGCGCTCAAATGTTTTTCAAACTACTATGCATTGGACAAGTACGCACAAATCACATCGGGTTGATTCTGCAAAAATCAGTATTCGGTTGGTTATTATCAGGAGAAATACCCAGTACCAATTATTTCACCAATGCTGTAGCATCCTGCAATTTAATCAGGTTCAAGGAATTAAATAAAAATGTTGTTAAATTTTGGGAAATCGAACAAATTCCAAATCATAAAATACGGTCGCGTGAAGAAATTGAATGTGAGAAACATTTTGTAAATAATACACAACGGGACAATACAGGGCGATTTATAGTTGCGTTACGGTGGAAGGCGGATCCAAGTTTACTCGGAGATTCATTACAAATTGCTAAAGGACGTTTTTTAAATTTGGAGCGTAAGCTGACGCGAAATTCGGATGCTAAAAGGGATTATAATTTATTTATGAAGGAATATTTAGACCTCGGTCACATGCAAGAAATAGGTTTACTCGATAATTGCAGTGACGACGGATATTTTTTACCCCATCACGCGGTATATAAGGAAGAAAGCGTTACTTCCAAGGTCCGGGTTGTTTTTGATGCTTCGTGTAAAACAACCGCGGGCAATTCGCTGAACGATTTATTAATGTTAGGACCCGTATTACAAAACGATTTGTTTAGCATTTTATTAAAATTTCGATTGCATAAGTTTGTTTTAACCGCAGACATTAGCAAAATGTATAGACAGATATTAATCTCGCCAAGAGATAGGAATTATCAAAAAATATTGTATAGATTTGACACGACTAAGCCCATAAAAGTATTTGAATTAAAAACTTTAACGTACGGGACTCGACCAGCATCATTTATCGCAACTCGTTGTCTAAAGGAAGTTGCTTCCGGAGTTCAAGACAATGATTCCTTACTTTACAACATAATTTGTCACGATTTCTATATGGACGATTTGATCACAGGTTGTGACAATGAAAAGGAACTTATATCAATTCGTGATAAATTAATAAATTTACTAAATAGCGCCGGGTTTTTGTTGCGTAAATGGGCATCTAATAGCGAAAGAATATTAAATGGCTTATGTTCGAATAAAGAAAATATAGTATTTGTAGGTGAAGAATCAAAAAAATTAAAAACTTTAGGTATTTGTTGGTCACCGATAATTGATAAAATTCAATATAGTTGGAAAATTGATTACAAGGGTGATAGAATAAGCAAACGATATGTTTTAAGTCAAATTTCTTCGATATTTGATCCACTAGGTCTGTTGGGACCAGTAGTAATTGTCGCGAAATTAATAATACAAGACTTGTGGAAAATAAATAGTGGTTGGGATGAGTTTGTACCGTTAGACCTACAAACCAAATGGACCCAGTTTTGTAACGGATTAAATGAGCTATCCACCTTATCTGTACCTAGAAAACTGTCTTTTCATAAAAATTCACGTTTAGAGTTACACGGTTTCGCGGACGCAAGCGAGAGAGCTTACGGAGCATGTGTGTTTCTTAAGGAAATAGGAGCAGATGGTAGAATAAATTGTGGGATTTATTGTGCAAAATCGCGAGTTGCGCCTTTAAAAACGTTGAGCCTACCTCGCCTAGAATTGTGTGCAGCGTTACTGTTAAATGATTTAATGCACAAGGTTTCAATAACTATAAAGGATTTTAACATTTCATCTGTTAGTTACTATTCCGATTCAACAATTACTTTGTCTTGGATTCATTCGTGTCCTAGTAAATGGAAAAGTTTTGTTTCCCACCGGGTGGCTGAAATCCAGTCCAAATCGAACCCATCGTCGTGGTATCACGTTAGTAGCTATGAAAATCCCGCAGATATAATCTCTAGAGGATCTACTCCAGTTGAACTTATTTCAAATGAATTGTGGTGGAAGGGTCCATCGTTTCTTCTTAACACAGATTTCAAACCAAAACCTTTTAGACCCATCGATGGTCAAACAAGTCCCGAGGTAAAGGTTCTACTTGCACATAATACGGGAACGACTGAAATAATAAGGGAATTCGGAAGTTACATTTTTTCAAAATTTTCTTCGTTTACGAAACTAATTAGAATCACTGCTCTTTGCTTGAGATTTTATCATAATTGTAAAAATAAATCAGAAAGGGCTTTGGGTGAATTATCAATTAAGGAATTGAACGATGCAGAAAGGTCGTTAATAAGGCTCGAACAAGGAATTCATTTCATGCATGACATTGAAAATTTAGTAAAACTGAAACAATTAAACTCAAAGTCAAAAATTTTATGCTTAAGCCCGTTTCTAGACCAGGAAAACATATTACGCGTGGGCGGACGTTTGAAACGCTCTGATTTAATTTTTAATAGCAAACATCCCGTATTACTACCAAACGGTCCGTTTTGTAACTTGTTAATCGAACATGTTCATAAATTATCATTACATAGTGGTACACAAGGTACATTGGCGGCTGTTCGTTTGAAATATTGGCCAATTTCTGGAAAAATCGAGTAAAGAAAATAATTAAGAAATGTATAACATGTTGCAAACACAACGCGCAACTTTGCAATCCAAAGATGACTGATCTACCTTCCAGTAGATCGAGTGTTTCTCGGCCCTTTTCAAAGGTTGGTATCGATTTTTTTGGTCCATTTAACATAAAGGAAGGCTCCCGTAGATCACGCAAAATAGTAAAGGTTTACGGCTGTGTATTTATTTGTATGGCAGTGATGGCTGTTCATTGCGAATTAGTTGAGCAATTAACGACCGAAGCATTTATAGCCTCCCTTAAAAGGTTTATTGCCAGACGCGGTTTGCCTGAGGAAATATTTTGTGATAACGCTACAAATTTTGTAGGCGCAAAAAATGAAATCCATGATATTTCTCAATTTCTAAAAAATGATAATGTTCAAAGGGGTGTGTGTAAAGAACTGGCCACTCGAAATATTAAATGGAATTTTATTACTCCACGAGCCCCCCACCAAGGAGGTTTATGGGAGGCGGCCGTTAAATCGTTTAAACGCCACATTTATAAATTAGTTAGTAATGCGCAGTTAACCCATTCAGAACTTTACACTCTCATAACTGAAGTCGAATGTACGCTGAACTCCCGACCTTTAACCCCACTTTCCTCAGATCCAAACGATCTGACCAATTTAACACCGGGTCATTTCTTAGTTGGAGATTACATGAAGGCTCTACCCGAAGTAAGTTTAATTCGTGAGCCTCTTAATACCTTATCACGGTGGCAGTACACACAGTATTTACATTCGCAATTTTGGTCAAGATGGAGCAAGGACTATTTGCAAGAACTTCAAAGAAGGCCAAAATGGCAATTTTCGAAGGGTCCCGTTGTTTCAATCGGCGATGTAGTTATAATCTCTGAAGATAATGTTCCGTCGAGACTGTGGAAGATGGCATTGGTGATCGCCGTACATCCTGGGGCTGATGGTATAGTAAGATCAGTCACTCTAAAAACTGCAAGTGGTGTATTGCAAAGACCTGTAGTACGTGTAAGTGTTTTGCCAGTGCAACAATAGTGTAATTTTATAATTGTAAATTATGTGAATGACGAACTTTGGTAATATCAATATGTATATGTATTATGTTAGGATTTTGAAATTATGTAGTTGGTAATTTCAAGGGCGGCGGCTGTGTTAAGAAGCATAAAGGCCATCCCCGCTTTTCTATTGTAACAGAACCCTTTTCTTTGTAAGTAAGCAGTAGTAGGTTGTAAGAGTTTGTGGCATTATGTTAAAGGTATCTTAAGTAAACGTTGTTCAATACACACGCATTTTTTTTCTCGTATATTCACCCGAGAGTGACACAAAGTCATGACGTGTTATAATTGTGTATCAGCGTCATAAACAACCGCAATCTCCATTTTGGCATCTTGAACCTGAAAGAACCAGGTGGTCCTTTAAGACGTCACTCAGAGACTTTGGAATCTCTTTTTCCGTTATGGTAATGGATGGGAGATATTTGATTCTTAAAGGACAACCAGATTGGCATATCGATTTTTCTTCAAAGCTCTCACAATTTTTGAAGAGATGATTCACAAGGGAAACTACGTTGCAGGCACCGTTAACAGACTGAATGGTGTTAGGTGCAGGAGGAAGCGTTTTTTGCCAATATTCCAAGTAGATCTGTAGTCTCTTTTGATAAGTCGTTTGTTGAATGTTTCCTTGTGCTACGTCGAGAACCATCCTGAATAATTTATTTGTTGCTTTGTTGTTTTTTATGAACTGTAGAATTCTTTCATTATCAGTTGCAGCTGCTAATATAATGTGGAATATACTGTCTACAGGACATGTATTTGTCAGTGAAAATTTTGTCGATCCAAAAGTGACAAGGCCCAACGACTGATCATTTCGATTCTTGAGTATTGGCAATTTTCATAGTTTCTCGGATATGATTACATCGTTCAGATCTTGATTATTCTTGGTGAGATAGTAAGATGTTTTCTTCTTTGTTACCTGTCCTAGTCCTCTCCAGTTTTCAATCTCGTTTAGACCAGATCTTGTTGATTGTGTGGAACTGCGAGAGCAAGGAATGCATAATCTTTTTTCCCCATATCCTTCTTCTTCTCCTTGAAAGGCAATGGAACATCCGTCCAGCAAATGAACTTTGGTATGACAGATCGCGCAAACGTGGGCACCTGATGCAAAATTTCCATTCCGACACGCAATATATGTTGATATTTCAATATTCATATCTGAAAATAAATCTTTCAAAGGCGATCTTTCTTTTTCCGTCGATGACGCGAGTGCACTGTTTTGCAAGGCAGAGTTATTTTCTCTATCATCTTCGAAATATCGTGAAAACTCATTGTCATTTTGAAACCCAGATTTATCCAATGCTGTGTCAATCAAATCATGTGGTATTTCGTTCAAAGATTTTGATGAATTTCCAGATGTACAAGAATCGTCATATGATACAGGCAAAGAGTTATCGATAACATCAGAAAGCGTCAAATGATCTTTGTTATGAAGAACCTGTTCCCTATTAACTTTAGCACTCTGCTCTTTTTGTTTTAAAGCGCAGTCGATTATTTTCATTTTCCCATCATAGTACTCCACTATTTTTTCTAGTGCAACGTCCACTCGTTTTTCATTGATTAAAATCTGGTTCTTCAATGTTTTAAACTCCAGTTCAACGGCAGCACTACTGGATGGTACACGCCCGTAACCGAATTTATCCCGGCAAATGCTTGACCATAATGGAATTGTCGGCAACTGTTTGAGAAGGCGATTAAAAAATGCTGGGGAATACCGTGGGTTCAGGTCATCTCCTGTCTCTTTTTCCAATGTCGATGCTACTTTTTTTTTCATTGAAGAAATCCATTCATTTAGTACATCTTTTTCTTCATTTTTATAATCGTTCTCGATTCCAGATTCTTTTTCAGAATTTTTATCATCCTCATTTGACAAGCTTTGCTCTAGAATCTCTTCCATTTCCGGTGTCATTTCAGTGATCATTTTCTTCATTGAATCAACGGCTGCTTTCAAAGATGGTGCCCCATTTCCAGCGGTTTCACTATTTGATATTAATAGTAGAGCTTCAATAATCTTAGCGGCTTCCATTTGGCTTCGAGAAAGGATTAACTGCCCAATGCAAAACATATAAAATTTTTTAACTGTCTGTTTCTCTGAAGATAAAAATGTGGCCCAATTATTGATGTAATGGGCGACGTCAATCCCAATTTTGCTTCTTGGTATGTTGTCTGACATACAGGCTTTTGCGTAGCAAATAATACTTTGAAGGCCAGTAAAAGTAATGCAACAAGCATTAAGTAAGGCTTTAGACGAATCACAGACCTGTAACAAAAAGTGGAGTATTTTATAACTGAAATAATGTAGAGAGTTTCACGGGTAGGTTGTTAGAGTTTAGATTAAACATGCTTTTAATCTGTGTCTTATAGGCATAACAGCATAAATCCCTAGTTTAGCGAAGTTGAGTTATTGTTAGGTTTTGTATGCTTAAGTATATCTCTCAAGGAACGTAAAATTTTGGTCCAGAAAAACAACTTGCCTACGACTTGACTCCATCCTCTGGAAATTTTCCAAAAACCTAATGACTAAACTCCATTTTCATAGAATGGCACCTTATTTTATCAAAATTTTCAGTGATTTCATAGGACATTCTGATAACTTTTCCTTTAGTACGTGCTTTCATCGTTCGTGTTAAAGCATCTTTGTATATTTTCAAGATTAATCAACTATAATATAAAACAAGGTGACATTCCATGAAAATGGAGTTCCGTCATTAAGCTTTTTAAAAATTTGCTGGAGATGGACTTGAGTTATTAGACACGTGATTTTTCTGGACCAAGCTTACGTTATTTGACATTTTTCATTTGACCAAGTTTTTTACTTAAGCTTACAAAATTGTGTTTGATTGTTTACTCAAATTTTTTTTTATTCAAAAAATTGTGTTTGAGGCCTAATAACATAACTTTTTAAATCTGCTTAAGAGCATACTCCACGTTTTTAAACATGTTATTTGATTTCAAAGTATAAATGCAAAATAGTTTTGTCTCGTGTATTATTAAAATTTTTTCTAATTGTAAATTGTAATCGTGTAATCAAACTTCAAACATTAAGAGTTGATTTTCCCGGAAATCTAAATTATAGACTTATGTTGTCAGGCATATAAACCACATACTCTATTTATTCTTTACAAGTGCTGCTTACTTTACTTCGATACTATTAATTGCTTTAACTACAATTAAATATTATAAAAACATTACATACCACTTCTTTGGGATATTCAGCACCAGATTGAATTCATCTCATCAACCATGCCGAAATACTAACGGTGTCCTGGTGCTCAGACAGCATTCCACACGCAGTAGTGTTCGTGTTAGGGGAAGAAAGAACTCCGAGGTATAAAAAAATGTGTTGGGACTTGCTACCGTGAACATGAACGATTTTTTTTCCGATCCCTCCTGAGGCGTCGATGCATAAGCAACTATTTTTCTTCATAATTTTATTGTATACCCTAATTTGATGGGATGACCAGAATAGTACAACGAACGGATCAAATCCAATGTCTCTTATAACATTTTGTCCTCCAGATTTCTTGAATTTCGCTATAGCATGAATAGGATCGAGATCGCGATATTTTTTAACTGAGATTGATATTTAGCAGTTCTCAGCACCTCGGCGCTGTATAAATGGGGAGGCTCGACAGAATCTTCTTCTTTCATCAGTTTAGCTGCTTTTCTTGCTCTATACATTTCAGTTGATTCTGTTCCAAAGTTTCCACAACTTTTTTTCGGGACTCGCCGCGACATTGACGCTTCCCGCACTCAGTAGTGCCGGCAGATGCGACACATTCAATTTTTACGAACTCTTGTGCAGTGACCTTGAAAAAGCATATGAAAAGATAAATATATGCGACATATTTAATAATCAATATATTTTTCGTAGGCAGGCAAAACTGCATTATTTTATTAGAATGAATATTTCTTAAAATACTTTTGCTAAATAAAAATCAATAATCTCACCTGAAAATCCACCTGAAATTTTGTCCCGACTTATGTAACTGCTTTTAAAGAGGTATCCGTGAGATAAGCGATACTCGTCATAAATTTTTTGGGAGAGGATGTCCGTCCATTTTTGCGGCTTCAAAATATTGACGACTCGAAATTTGTAGTTCGACCTTTTTTATCTTTTGTTTGCCTCTGAGTTTTCAAGATGAGCTTTTCGAATTCATTTTTGGTCAATGTTAAAATAAATCGAAGGTCAACTTTTTTATAAAGAGATTGATCCGTTTCATCAATCGTAGATATCGTCGTGTGGTTGATATTTTCCGAAGAAATATTTTGAGCATTGCTGAACAAGGAGGCTTTCAAGGAAAATTTGTCGTTCACTACATAGGAGTATAGTGTAGATGGTTTGATCTTTTCAAGCAGCTTTTCCGACATAGTCTTCCACACCAAATGCGTCTCTGGGACGAGAGTCTGGGTTCTTTCGTCTCGGATGATTTCATTCTTGTGAATTTGCACGATATCAATAATTTTTTGAATCTCGATCGTTGGTGGACGTCCTCGAGACATTTTTTCCAGGAAATATATCAGATTGAAAATCTTTTTCAAATCTGCACCGCAAAGTTGCAACTAGCGTTTTATAGAGGTTGATCTTCAATAATTTATTTTATTACGCCCATCAAGTTAGCAAAACGACATCGAAAAAATGATTTGCCACCACACCAGAAATTTTCAGTTTTTTACCGCTAATAAGTTGTGGAATTTAGAATTTTGCAGTTTTTTTCGTTTTTCTGAAATGACGTGTTTAGCTAACTTGACATCACGCTAGCGATACAACTTTACTTATATTGATGTAAGAGAAAAATTTTATGGCTGGAATTTCAGTTTTTTTCCGTTAATTGAAGGGCTTGGGGAAAAGGGTAACAAGCCACATTTACATTATTTTGAGAAACTCATGGTTAAAATGTTCATTCAAATCCATAAATCATAAATACGTACTAAAAGAGTGAACATGTTTTTATTCTTATTGTATTGAAAGCAAATGTTTATAATTTCTATTTTTTTTATAGGAAACAAAGAAAAATTAGTTTGAGATTAAAACGCAAAAATTTGTGGCTTATGACCTTTTTGCTTAATAAAAATTTAACTTAATTTTCAAATTATAATGGTATTAATGATAATAGAATTACTAATAAATCTATGGTAATGGAGGAGAATTAAAATCTAGAGAGACTTAGGATATCATATTGAATTCTTACAATAGAGAAATTGAGAAAAAAATCAAGGAATAATAATACAAAATTAGGATCATTGTTCTATATTTAAATGAAAATAATAATAAAACAAAAAAAGTCACACATTAAACTCGTCTATAGTGTCAATAATTCCGGGTCCATCGATATTTTCGACTTGTACTTCCTCATTGCATTGCTCCTCCGCTACTACATTTTCCAAACAAAGGTCCATGTAAAATTTATGGTGAATTGGTGGAATATAAGTTTTTTAATATCCAATTTGATCGGTTCCTTATATTTTGTTTCTAATAATAATTCACTAACTGTGGTAGTTGATGTGAGTTTCACGCCTCTTTTTCCTATATTAACCCCTTTGAAATCTTCGTTCAAGAGGTGTTTAATAAACATTTTATTAGGATATTCCGCATCAAATTTAAAGCACCTTATCTTTGAAAATGTGATGGGATCGTTCGTTTCAGTAATATTTTTTTTTGACATATTCTTGGTAATTTTTTCAAAGGAAAAGAAATCCTTTTGTGATAAAACACTGATATGGAATGGATTTTTTACCAGTGATTCTTTTACTGCTACTACCCATTCGTCAGGTGTATATATTTGCTGTAAAAACTTTTTGTACTTTTCTATGTGGGCACAGTCGCGATCTGAAGGTAGATGAGTGTGCCCCGCCAGTAGGAAGCGATGCTCTATGGTTTTAAATTTCTTTTCTCTGACAAACTGTAACCAAAGGGACATTATCGTCCAATTTTTGTTCTGGCCTCCACAATTATCTGTAAATACAACCAGTTTGTCAGATTTAGGGGGACTGTCTCTGAAATATTTATGTAGGATGCTGGCAATTTCATCGCTGCCTCGTTTGGCAATGTTCTCTGTCCACATGTACATGAAACCAGTAGATATACTACCCCATTCCTGTCCCACTTTTGTCACTAGATTTGTCACCAGATTTGTCACCAGAAAAGTCACTAGATTTCTAGGTTGGTAACATTGCCTATTTCAAGGGGTGCTAAGTCAAGGCCACGTTGTTGGTAACGGGGCTACGTGTTAGGTTGGTAACCCTGCTAAGTCAAGGTCAAAGGTAAAAAGTTGCAAGGTAATCAAAAATAGTATTCAAGGTCGAAGACTTACGGTGGTGTCATATTTCTTAGAAATATAAAAAGGTGAAAAGCTAAAAATAGAAATTGCCAGGTAATCATAAATAATTTTCAAGGTCAAACTTTTTAGCGGGAAATATAAATTTTTGGAGCTGATCATCATATTTATAGTCAAGGTCAACAGTAGGTATTTAACAAGTTTAAGCATGTCAAGCATGGTCAAGGTGAAAAGCTAAAAATAGAAATTGCAAGGTAATCATAAATCTAAGAATATAATTTTCAAGGTCAAACTTTTAGCGGAAATATAAATTTTGGAGCTGATCATCATATTTCTAGTCAAGGTCAAAAGTAGGTATTTAACAAGTTTAAGCAAAGGTCAAAGCTAAAAATAGAAGTTGCAAGGTAATCATAAATCTAAAAAGTTTTCAAGGTCAAAGGTTATTGACCTACGCTGGTGTCATATTTCTTAGAAATATAAAAAGGTCAAGGTGAAAAGCTAAAAATAGAAGGTTGAACTTTTTAGCGGGAAATATATTTCTTATATAAATTACGCGTATAGGTATACGGATCCTAACTCACCGTGCACGTACGCGTTCCCCGTTTCAAGGTCACAGGTTAGTAACATTGCCTATTTCAAGGGGTAGCAACCCTGCCAAGTCCTCCGCTTCAAGGTCACTAGAAAAGTTACTAGGTTTTTGATTATCCTGAAGGTCATTGCCCTCAGTCTCAAGCAAGTCTATGCATGTTTCAAGGGCACGCCCTATTCTGAGAAATCAAGAACAAAGGGGTTGTTTAAAGTCTATGCTTTCAAGGCCACATGAGAGAACAAAGACGATCTATTGTTTTGGCTGAGTCATAGCTTCTGAAGTTCTAGGAAATCAAGAACAAAGACGATGCATTGTCGACGGTTCAAAGTCTATGCTTTCAAGGCCACATGAGAGAACAAAGACTATCTATTGTTCCGTTATTCTAAAAATAGATTGTTATCTCAATTCTAGGAAATCAATAACAAAGGCGACCCATTGTCAACGCTTCAAAGTCTATGTTATTTTCAAGGTAAAAGAACAAAAGCGATTCATTCTTCTGGTCGAGTTATAAAAATAAATTGTTATCTCAATTCTGAGAAATCATGAACAAAGACGATGTATTGTTCAAAGTCTATGCTTATAATTTTCAAAGGTAAATGAACAAAGACGATTCATTGTTCTGGTTGATTTATAAAATAGATTGTTATCTAAATACATCTCTTTCAAGAACAAAGGCAATCCATTGTCAACGATTTAAAGTTTATGCTTATAAGGTCACACCTCTGATAACAAAGACGATCCATTATTCAGTTATTTTAAAATAGATTGCTATCTCAATTCTAGGAAATCAAGAGCCCTGAGGTGCATGTTTCAAGCAATGTCACGCCCTCAAGTGAGCTAAACAGGTGGCCGTTCCCTAAACAGGTAGCCGTTTCCTAAAACAGGTAGCCGTTTCCTAAAAACAGGTAGCCGTTTTCTTAAACAGGGCTCCGTTTCAAAACAGATAGCTGTTTCGCAACATTTCTTAGAAATGGTCAGGGCGAAAAGCTATAAATAGAAATTGCAAGGTAATCATAAATCTAAGAATAGAATTTTCAAGATCTACTCCACTTGAAGGTCACGACGATGATCTCATAAGCTACGCATAAAAAGTAGGTCATGAGTTCATTGAAGGTGAATACTCCACTTCAAGCTAAAAATAGAAATTGCAATGTCACCATCCTCATCATATTACAAGGTCAAGGTCCGAAGCTAAAAATAGAAACTGTAATGTCATCATCATCATCATCATCATCATCATCATATTACAATTCTTAGAAGTCTAAAAAATAGTGTGTTCAAAGGTTATTGATCTGTATATCATAGCTAAAAATGGCCGGTTCAAGTCCTCACTAAAAGTTGATCGCGTTACAGCTAAAAAGTATAGTGACAGCATGATCGTTGAAAGTAGCTTATGCGCGTAACCAGATATGTATGGTAATCAAAGAGATGGTTCATATCTGCACTAATGTAACATAGTGGGGTCGTTTAGAGTAACAATATAAGGAAATAGTGTAATGGGTAGTGAGTGTTGTGTCAAACATGTGGATGGCATACGCTCAAGAGCAATGGACCAAAGCAACTGACCTGAGAACAGCGGTGGAACGCTTGAAGCAAGAATTTTCAGCATTAGTATTCGATGCCGAACATGAGGCGGTTTACGGGCGAGGTGATTATAGTGAAGCGGAGTGTAACGTCCTAGTGAAAAAGTATGAAAAAGGAGTAAAGATATGTGAAAAGTTTTTAAATTTAAAGGAAATATGTAGAACATGTTTTGTAGAAGAACTGAAAGCTGCGCAATTGCATCAGTTTTGCAATGATGTAAAAAAAAATGGACGGTATCTCTTGATGGTAGTAGTTCATCCTCATCAGATGCAGATTAGCCTATCGATACAATTATCAAAGTGCACTCTCCCCTCTAACATCATGATGCAGTAATATATAGGACAGTTCCGGTGTCAACTATAATTCATAAGCGTTCTCGAATCAATAAAGATGGATCTATCTGCATTGAACAGTAGCACTTTCTGTAAATCCTTCACGAACGTAAAAGACGCAAAATATAAAGTGATTGATATGAATACTATCAGTATGGGAAACATATTATCATTGAAACCCAGAACTTTAAGTGCATACTTACCTTAGGATTTTATGAATAGTTCAAAAAGAAGATCGCATTGAAAAGTTTAAGCAATATCTGGTTGAGAATGACGCATTACCAGCATCGGAACTGTAGGAAAGATGACTAATTTAACATTTATGTAAAAAAAAATAATAACATATATATCTATGTATAATTGTTTGGAAATAAATTATATATTTTTTGTTGCAAAAAAAAGAATGTCTTCTATTTTTTGATTAAATGAAGGGTATATCATAATGAAGAGAGCTGCTATTGATGAGACTAAAAAAAAATGTAGCGTATAATAATATGGTGTCTGCAGCTATATTGGCTAAGCTGTTCAAGGTTAAAATTTATTGGTATCATATTACAATTCATACCAACTAAAGCAATATCTGGTTGAGAATGACGCATTACCAGCCCCGGAACTGTAGGAAAGATTGCATTAGCGCATATACAACACGCTAACGAAGACAACCAGACAAATATAGAAAAGTAATGATTGTTATAATTGATGTGCAAGGATTCAAAACAGCAAGAAATATATTTACACCTAAGGAACTAGCGATATATAATGGAGAGCAAATTGCTCATTACGTATTCAAACCCCATTTCCATGGCACACCTCGGATAGTGAATTTCAAAAGCAAGCTAATTGGTTAATTCACAACCACCACTTCATCAAGTGGGAATATGGATATACTTCTCCATGTCTATTCCTAGTATACTTAGTGATTGCATATCAACAACAGATGAGGTGTACGTTAAAGGACGGGAGAAAGCCACATTTTCGGTGTTTACAAAATTTTTAAAAGAATATTTGATAAAGGTTATATACCAAATTGGTCTAGTGAACTTTTCAAGATTGTTAAAGTGCGTGTAAGGAATCCGGTCACGTACTTACTACAAGACAGGGACACCTATTTATAGACAGGAACTGCAAAAGGTTAAATATCCCGATGTGTATTTGGTGGAAAAGGTCATTTGACGTAAAAGAATAAAGTGTACGTAAAGTGGTTGGGATTAAAATAATATTCATGGATCGATGATGATGATGATGATAATGTAGTTTATAAGCATATTATTGTAAGGCAATAATCTCATTTATAATTCAATGATGCCGGTAAGAACAACAAGCACTTTGGAACACTTAAATTACTGTAGAAAGCATTACTATTGGTTTAATAACGGATATAAATGTCCTGCTTGTATAGGTACCGACTAGTATGAATATAACTTATTGTAATATAGTGTGTACTTAAGGAACTAACGTAGAATGTAATTTCTGTAAGAATAATAATAAAAGACCAATTGTAATTTGTATTATTTATTAATAATAAAACATACTGATACATAAATATTAGGCCTAAAGTGTTTATGTAGTCCTCAAATGGTCAACCTAAACTGCTTTCAGTCTACAGGAAACAGGACAGAATTTGTCAAAAATAAATGGATCTATCTGCATTGAATGGTAGCACTTTCTGTAAATCCATCACGAACGTAAAAGACTTGGAGGTGTGTGCAAAACATAAAGTGATTATATGAATACCATCGACATAAAGTATGGTAAACATATTATCATTGAAACCCAGAACTTTAAGTCCATACTTCCCTTACAATTTTATGAATACTTCAAAAGAAGATCGCATTGAAAAGTTTAAACAATATCTGTCTGAGAATGACATGTAGATTACCAGCTCAGGAAAGGCAACTAATTTAACATTTCTGTAAAAAAAAAATTATAATAACATATGTCTATGTATAATTGTTTGGAAATAAACTATGTATTTTTTATTACAAAAAATAAAATGTCTTCTATTTTTTGATTAAATGAAGAGTAGGTACATCGTAATGAAGAGAGTTGCTTGGGTAAAGGACTACCGAGTTATGATTTATTAATGGAAGCAATTGACAACGTTTACGTTACATATAATTGTACCATTGGCAAGATACAATTTTTCATGCAAAACTTTTGTATTTTCAAGAGACACCATCGTTCCTCGAGACTAGCGTGATTAGAGAAATTACACCTCAAGTGGAAGAAGAAGAACATGTAGCGACTACGACCGACCCTTATTTTGAAAGAGGATGCATGTTTATAATAAAAAAGGCTTCTCCGGGATTGCATGATTCAGTAAACTTTTATTGCTAGAAATGGTGAAAGTAATAAGAATGATAAGAAGAGAAAAGAATTATTAAGTATTGACGAGAGGAAGAAAAGACTCGAGGTGTTAATTAAGGAAATAAAAAATTGAGGATAGATTTAGAGCTGTATGAGGTAAAAAAGAAAATGATGCAACTTTGAGTGAATGTGCCATGAAATAAAGGTGCTTTAGTAAATAAATAATTACAGTAGTGTATGTTATATTGCATAAGGAAAAGGCACTTCATTTGATAAAAGAAAGTGTGTGTAGGCATAGAAGAAAGAAAAAGTGAAATTTAAAATGTTTCCATATGGTTTTAATTGAATTTGATATATATATATATATATATATATATATATATATATATATATATATATATATATATATATATTAAACGAGTTTCTTATCATGATTTATTAAATTATACAAATTATGTAGGAAGAAATGACACATAAAGCTTATATATTTATGTTTATTTATAAATCACTAGTCCTTTACCCAAAAATTCCAATTTTTGACATGTAGAGTAAACAAGTAAGAGCGCAATAGATAGCAATCCAAAATTCTCAAAACTAAAAGAATGTGAAAAAAAATTTTCAAGTATTAATGATAAATTTTTAGTTTAGTATGTACAGAAAAGTTGAAACTTGTACAAATGAATAAATCATAACACTTTAGTCCTTTACCCAAAAATTTTAATTTTTGGTATGTAGATAAACATGTAACAACGCAAAAATAGGAGTTTCAAATTCCAAAAATGTGGAAAAACTTCCAACTAGCGCTTTAAAATAAGTTTCCATATGGTTTTAATTGAATTTATATAGATATATATATATATTAAACGAGTTTCTTATCATGATTTATTAAATTATCCAAATTATGTAGGAAGAAATGACCCATAAAACTTATATTACAAAGAAAGAAAGAAAAAGGTCAATAACATTATCCTGTTATATGAAATGTATGTCAGCATTTCTGTATGTGTCTATTTTAAAATAAATAAATACACTCTTTTTATATCAGATTAATTTTTAACTCAAAAATTTTGAATTTTTGTATATAGGTTGAATAGATAACAGCGCAAAGGTTAGCATTAAAATAAATTCAGAATATAAAAAATTTCAAAACAGTCTTGTGAATATAGTACATAAAGGTTGAAACTTGCGTACATTTATATTTATATTTATTTATAAATCAGTAGTCCTTTACCCAAAAATTCCAATTTTCAGCATGTAGACTAAACAAGCATGAGCGCAAAAGATAGCACTCCAAAAATTCTCAAAACTAAAAGAATGTGAAAAAAAAAATTTTCAATTATTAATGATAAAGTTTGTAGTTTTGATATGTAAGTGAACGTTGTTAATGCGCTTAATAAATTTAAATTATCGCCTAATTCCAGCAAAAAAATTTTTCACGAGTTTGTTTAAAGTGACAATATATTTGATGTAAATTTTCGAAATATGAAAATTATAAATTCAAATTCCATTTGAAACAACAAAAAGCACTTAAAACATTTTGTATGTAACTCAAAGAAACATATGCTAATTTATCATTAATGTTCTAAATGCTTATAAATTGCCCAATTCAATTTTAAAACAACACTTAAAAATGACTTGTAATTTTCGTATCAGGTTCAATAATCATTGAGGTAATGAACGCAGTTATTTTCTAAACATTTTAAATTCTATTTCTATGTCATCAGTTTACATTACAATTTGAAACGATTTGTAAATTTTGAATACATCATTTGTAGATTTTAAAATTCGAATTTATTTAACTGGTATCCTTTGCGCTGTTATTTATTTTCTACACGCAAAAATTGAGGATTTTTAACTTAACCATTAAGCTATTATGATAAAAAGAGTATATTTATTAACATATAATTATGATAAAATTGCTTAAGCATACTCGTATAACGCTTAGTAATAATGTTATTCACCTGTGATTATAATATAAATTGATAATTGTCAACCATATACGTTCATTCCTGCTTGTTCATTTAACGCATAAAAAAGTTAAAAAAAAAATTAAAGTAATGACTGGTAAGTACATTTCATGCAAATTTTTTATTGAAAGTTAACGTTTTCATTATAGCTGTAGTAGAAAACTTAAATTTTGTCAGAGTGGAGGAGGGTATGTAGGATTTATATGTAACTTATGTTTTAACTTTTGATTTTTCAGATAAAATGGTTATAAATAAATTAAGGGAAATATTTCCTAATGTGAGTAATGTTTGTTGTTGTTTCAGTTTTAAGTATTTCTGTTTTAGCATGATATAGTCCTACTACATGGGGATGGAACAGCTCCCAGCAGGACCCATTTTGTGGGTTACATAAAATGTGGTGCATTAAAATATATATTGTTCGGGGATGAAGACATACCTGAAACAATGTGGTTGATGAGGGTATGTATTTCTATACATTATTTTATTTTTTTATATAAATGATTTTTTTTCAGATCACACCTTAAAAATTTTGTTTTTTTTTAGTTACAATTTTAATTTTAATATTTCATATTTTTTTTTATATTGTATACAAATTAGTTACATTAAGGTTTTATTATATCATATTTCATATTGGTGCCTAATTTATTGAGTAAAAATGTATGTTTAATATTCCAATAGTAAAAGACGACCTTCAAGTTTTCCCCAAATTTTTTTAGTTCTATCATTGGCGCTCTAATTTATTGGATCTGTATACGAAATTTCAGAATTTTTGGGTAAAGGACATTGGAGTTGTGATTTATTAAGCAGTTAACAACTTTAACTTACATATAAATTTACATTGATAAAATTCATCTTTTTTTATCACATTTTGGTAAATTTTGGAACTGCCATCATTGGCGCTCTAATTTATTGAACCTGTATACGAAATTTCAGAATTTTTGGGTAAAGGACATTGGATTTGTGATTTATTAAGCAGTTAACAACTTTAACTTACATATAAATTTACATTGGTAAAATTCATCTTTTTTTTTATCACATTTTTTTGTTTTGGTAAATTTTGGAACTGCTATCATTGGCGCTCTAATTTATTGAACCTGTATACGAAATTTCAGAATTTTTGGGTAAAGGACATTGGAGTTTTGATTTATTAAGCGATTAAAACCATATATTTACATATCATTGGTAACATACATTTTTTATCACATTTTTTGTTTTTACAAATTTTTGAAACTACTATCTTTGGCGCTCTTACTTATTGGATATATATATACGAAAATTCAGAATTTTTTGGGCAAAGGACATTGGAGTTATGATTTATTAAGCCTTAACAACGTTCACTTACATATCAAAACTACAAACTTTATCATTAATAATTGAAAATTTTTTTTCACATTCTTTTAGTTTTGAGAATTTTTGGAGTGCTATCTTTTGCGCTCATGCTTGTTTAGTCTACATGCCGAAAATTGGAATTTTTGGGTAAAGGACTACTGATTTATAAATAAATATAAATATAAATGTACAAGTTTCAACCTTTATGTACTATATTCACAAGACTGTTTTGAAATTTTTATATTCTGAATTTATTTTAATGCTAACCTTTGCGCTGTTATTTATTCAACCTATATACAAAAATTCAAAATTTTTGAGTTAAAAATTAATCTGATATTATAAAAAGAGTGTATTTATTTATTTTAAAATAGACATACAGAAATGCTGACATACATTTCATATAACAGGATAATGTTATTGACTTTTTTCTTTCTTTCTTTGTAATATAAGTTTTATGGGTCATTTCTTCCTACATAATTTGGATAATTTAATAAATCATGATAAGAAACTCGTTTAATATATATATATATATATATATATATATATATATATATATATATATCTATATAAATTCAATTAAAACCATATGGAAACTTATTTTAAAGCGCTAGTTGGAAGTTTTTCCACATTTTGGAATTTGAAACTCCTATTTTTGCGTTGTTACATGTTTACATACCAAAAATTAAAATTTTGGGTAAAGGACTAAAGTGTTATGATTTATTCATTTGTACAAGTTTCAACTTTTCTGTACATACTAAACTAAAAATTTATCATTAATACTTGAAAATTTTTTTTTCACATTCTTTTAGTTTTGAGAATTTTTGGATTGCTATCTATTGCGCTCTTACTTGTTTACTCTACATGTCAAAATTGGAATTTTTGGGTAAAGGACTAGTGATTTATAAATAAATATAAATATATAAGCTTTATGTGTCATTTCTTCCTACATAATTTGTATAATTTAATAAATCATGATAAGAAACTCGTTTAATATATATATATATATATATATATATATATATATATATAATATATATATATATATATATCAATTAATTAAACCATATGGAAACATTTTAAATTTCACTTTTTTCTTTCTTCTATGCCTACACACACTTTCTTTTATCAAATGAAGTGCCTTTTCCTTATGCAATATAACATACACTACTGTAATTATTTATTTACTAAAGCACCTTTATTTCATGGCACATTCACTCAAAGTTGCATCATTTTCTTTTTACCTCATACAGCTCTAAATCTATCCTCAATTTTTTATTTCCTTAATTAACACCTCGAGTCTTTTCTTCCTCTCGTCAATACTTAATAATTCTTTTTCTTCTTATCATTCTTATTACTTTCACCATTTCTAGCAATAAAAGTTTACTGAATCATGCAATCCCGGAGAAGCCTTTTTATTATAAACATGCATCCTCTTTCAAAATAAGTCGGTCGTAGTCGCTACATGTTCTTCTTCTTCCACTTGAGGTGTAATTTCTCTAATCACGCTAGTCTCGAGGAACGATGGTGTCTCTTGAAAATACAAAAGTTTTGCATGAAAAATTGTATCTTGCCAATGGTACAATTATATGTAACGTAAACGTTGTCAATTGCTTCCATTAATAAATCATAACTCGCAGTCCTTTACCCAAGCAACTCTCTTCATTACGATGTACCTACTCTTCATTTAATCAAAACATAGAAGACATTTTATTTTTGTAATAAAAATACATAGTTTATTTCAAACAATTATACATAGACATATGTTATTATAATTTTTTTTTTTACAGAAATGTTAAATTAGTTGCCTTTCCTGAGCTGGTAATCTACATGTCATTCTCAGACAGATATTGTTTAAACTTTTCAATGCGATCTTCTTTTGAAGTATTCATAAAATTGTAAGGGAAGTATGGACTTAAAGTTCTGGGTTTCAATGATAATATGTTTACCATACTTTATGTCGATGGTATTCATATAATCACTTTATGTTTTGCACACACCTCCAAGTCTTTTACGTTCGTGATGGATTTACAGAAAGTGCTACCATTCAATGCAGATAGATCCATTTATTTTGACAAATTCTGTCCTGTTTCCTGTAGACTGAAAGCAGTTTAGGTTGACCATTTGAGGACTACATAAACACTTTAGGCCTAATATTTATGTATCAGTATGTTTTATTATTAATAAATAATACAAATTACAATTGGTCTTTTATTATTATTCTTACAGAAATTACATTCTACGTTAGTTCCTTAAGTACACACTATATTACAATAAGTTATATTCATACTAGTCGGTACCTATACAAGCAGGACATTTATATCCGTTATTAAACCAATAGTAATGCTTTCTACAGTAATTTAAGTGTTCCAAAGTGCTTGTTGTTCTTACCGGCATCATTGAATTATAAATGAGATTATTGCCTTACAATAATATGCTTATAAACTACATTATCATCATCATCATCATCGATCCATGAATATTATTTTAATCCCAACCACTTTACGTACACTTTATTCTTTTTACGTCAAATGACCTTTTCCACCAAATACACATCGGGATATTTAACCTTTTGCAGTTCCTGTCTATAAATAGGTGTCCCTGTCTTGTAGTAAGTACGTGACCGGATTCCTTACACGCACTTTAACAATCTTGAAAAGTTCACTAGACCAATTTGGTATATAACCTTTATCAAATATTCTTTTAAAAATTTTGTAAACACCGAAAATGTGGCTTTCTCCGTCCTTTAACGTACACCTCATCTGTTGTTGATATGCAATCACTAAGTATACTAGGAATAGACATGGAGAAGTATATCCATATTCCCACTTGATGAAGTGGTGGTTGTGAATTAACCAATTAGCTTGCTTTTGAAATTCACTATCCGAGGTGTGCCATGGAAATGGGGTTTGAATACGTAATGAGCAATTTGCTCTCCATTATATATCGCTAGTTCCTTAGGTGTAAATATATTTCTTGCTGTTTTGAATCCTTGCACATCAATTATAACAATCATTACTTTTCTATATTTGTCTGGTTGTCTTCGTTAGCGTGTTGTATATGCGCTAATGCAATCTTTCCTACAGTTCCGGCGCTGGTAATGCGTCATTCTCAACCAGATATTGCTTTAGTTGGTATGAATTGTAATATGATACCAATAAATTTTAACCTTGAACAGCTTAGCCAATATAGCTGCAGACACCATATTATTATACGCTACATTTTTTTAGTCTCATCAATAGCAGCTCTCTTCATTATGATATACCCTTCATTTAATCAAAAAATAGAAGACATTCTTTTTTTTTTTGCAACAAAAAATATATAATTTATTTCCAAACAATTATACATAGATATATATGTTATTATTTTTTTTTTACATAAATGTTAAATTAGTCATCTTTCCTACAGTTCCGGTGCTGGTAATGCGTCATTCTCAACCAGATATTGCTTAAACTTTTCAATGCGATCTTCTTTTTGAACTATTCATAAAATCCTAAGGTAAGTATGCACTTAAAGTTCTGGGTTTCAATGATAATATGTTTCCCATACTGATAGTATTCATATCAATCACTTTATATTTTGCGTCTTTTACGTTCGTGAAGGATTTATAGAAAGTGCTACTGTTCAATGCAGATAGATCCATCTTTATTGATTCGAGAACGCTTATGAATTAAGGTAAGTATGCACTTAAAGTTCTAGGTTTCAATGATAATATGTTTCCCATACTTTGTGTTGATAGTATTCATATCAATCACTTTATATTTTGCGTCTTTTACGTTCGTGAAGGATTTACAGAAAGTGCTACTGTTCAATGCAGATAGATCCATCTTTATTGATTCGAGAACGCTTATGAATTATAGTTGACACCGGAACTGTCCTATATATTACTGCATCATGATGTTAGAGGGGAGAGTGCACTTTGATAATTGTATCGATAGGCTAATCTGCATCTGATGAGGATGAACTACTACCATCAAGAGATGCCGTCCATTTTTTTTTTTTTACATCATTGCAAAACTGATGCAATTGCGCAGCTTTCAGTTCTTCTACAAAACATGTTCTACATATTTCCTTTAAATTTAAAAACTTTTCACATATCTTTACTCCTTTTTCATACTTTTTCACTAGGACGTTACACTCCGCTTCACTATAATCACCTCGCCCGTAAACCGCCTCATGTTCGGCATCGAATACTAATGCTGAAAATTCTTGCTTCAAGCGTTCCACCGCTGTTCTCAGGTCAGTTGCTTTGGTCCATTGCTCTTGAGCGTATGCCATCCACATGTTTGACACAACACTCACTACCCATTACACTATTTCCTTATATTGTTACTCTAAACGACCCCCACTATGTTACATTAGTGCAGATATGAACCATCTCTTTGATTACCATACATATCTGGTTACGCGCATAAGCTACTTTCAACGATCATGCTGTCACTATACTTTTAGCTGTAACGCGATCAACTTTTAGTGAGGACTTGAACCGGCCATTTTAGCTATGATATACAGATCAATAACCTTTGAACACACTATTTTTTAGACTTCTAAGAATTGTAATATGATGATGATGATGATGATGATGATGACATTACAGTTTCTATTTTTAGCTTCGGACCTTGACCTTGTAATATGATGAGGATGGTGACATTGCAATTTCTATTTTTAGCTTGAAGTGGAGTATTCACCTTCAATGAACTCATGACCTACTTTTTATGCGTAGCTTATGAGATCATCGTCGTGACCTTCAAGTGGAGTAGATCTTGAAAATTCTATTCTTAGATTTATGATTACCTTGCAATTTCTATTTATAGCTTTTCGCCCTGACCATTTCTAAGAAATGTTGCGAAACAGCTATCTGTTTTGGGAAACGGAGCCCCTGTTTAAGAAAACGGCTACCTGTTTTTAGGAAACGGCTACCTGTTTTTAGGAAACGGCTACCTGTTTAGGGGAACGGCCACCTGTTTAGCTCACTTGAGGGCGTGACATTGCTTGAAACATGCACCTCAGGGCTCTTGATTTCCTAGAATTGAGATAGCAATCTATTTTTAAAATAACTGAATAATGGATCGTCTTTGTTATCAGAGGTGTGACCTTATAAGCATAAACTTTAAATCGTTGACAATGGATTGCCTTTGTTCTTGAAAGAGATGTATTTAGATAACAATCTATTTTTATAAATCAACCAGAACAATGATTCGTCTTTGTTCATTTACCTTTGAAAATTATAAGCATAGACTTTGAACAATACATCGTCTTTGTTCATGATTTCTCAGAATTGAGATAACAATTTATTTTATAACTCGACCAGAAGAATGAATCGCTTTTGTTCTTTTACCTTGAAAATAGCATAGACTTTGAAGCGTTGACAATGGGTCGCCTTTGTTATTGATTTCCTAGAATTGAGATAACAATCTATTTTAGAATAACGGAACAATAGATAGTCTTTGTTCTTTCATGTGGCCTTGAAAGCATAGACTTTGAACCGTCGACAATGCATCGTCTTTGTTCTTGATTTCCTAGAACTTCAGAAGCTATGACTCAGCCAAAACAATAGATCGTCTTTGTTCTCTCATGTGGCCTTGAAAGCATAGACTTTAAACAACCCCTTTGTTCTTGATTTCTCAGAATAGGGCGTGCCCTTGAAACATGCATAGACTTGCTTGAGACTGAGGGCAATGACCTTCAGGATAATCAAAACCTAGTAACTTTTCTAGTGACCTTGAAGCGGAGGACTTAGCAGGGTTGCTACCCTTGAAATAGGCAATGTTACTAACCTGTGACCTTGAAACGGGGAACGCGTACGTGCACGGTGAGTTAGGATCCGTATACCTATACGCGTAATTTATATAAGAAATATATTTCCGCTAAAAGTTCAACCTTCTATTTTTAGCTTTTCACCTTGACCTTTTATATTTCTAAGAAATATGACACCAGCGTAGGTCAATAACCTTTGACCTTGAAAACTATTTTAGATTTATGATTACCTTGCAACTTCTATTTTTAGCTTTGACCTTTGCTTAAACTTGTTAAATACCTACTTTTGACCTTGACTAGAAATATGATGATCAGCTCCAAAATTTATATTTCCCGCTAAAAGTTTGACCTTGAAAATTATATTCTTAGATTTATGATTACCTTGCAATTTCTATTTTAGCTTTTCACCTTGACCATGCTTGACATGCTTAAACTTGTTAAATACCTACTGTTGACCTTGACTATAAATATGATGATCAGCTCCAAAATTTATATTTCCCGCTAAAAGTTTACCTTGAAAATTATTTATGATTACCTGGCAATTTCTATTTTAGCTTTTCACCTTTTATATTTCTAAGAAATATGACACCACCGTAAGTCTTCGACCTTGAATACTATTTTGATTACCTTGCAACTTTTTACCTTTGACCTTGACTTAGCAGGGTTACCAACCTAACACGTAGCCCCGTTACCAACAACGTGGCCTTGACTTAGCACCCCTTGAAATAGGCAATGTTACCAACCTAGAAATCTAGTGACTTTTCTGGTGACAAATCTGGTGACAAATCTAGTGACAAAAGTGGGACAGGAATGGGGTAGTATATCTACTGAAACCCTCACCTGTTCCGCAGTTATGAACCCCAAGGTTGTTCATCCAGGCCTTTCTGAGGTAAAGAGCTTTTCCTACTGTAAGTTGAGGAACTGGCAGGGCTTGTTGTAGGTCAAAAGATATAACTTCTACTTCAAGTTTTTTTGCCTTTTCAGTTTCCAACTTCAAGTTACATTGAATAGCTTCTGCTCGTCTTTGGTGAAGTTCAAGTTGTAGAGCAATTTCTCTTCTTTGAGGTTCATTATCTTTATACTTCTCCATTAAAACATGATATTCGTCGCAAGCGGGACAGGTGTCACTACGCGGAAGTTTAAATCCTATATTATAATCCCTACAGAATATTCTTCTGTAGCGGTCCTCTTTAGCGGGGTTAATGTTCCTTTCTTTGCACCATGGAATGTAGTATTTTTTATAAAGAGTAGATATAGACAAATGATGATCAATATAAACTTTGTTTGGGTTACTCTGTCTACTATAGTGACTTGTATATTTCGGGATGCATTTTATACGATCATGAACCGATTTTACAGTCTCCTCTGAAACACGATTCTTTCGATTCAGATGCTTACCCCGACCATCACTTTTAGGCGTCGATCTTCCTTCTTTTATTTGTTAGCAAATATTGTTTATACGCTTGACTGAGTTTTGTAACCCGTGGACGGACAAAAATTGCTGTTTATATACGGATTTGTCTATTCCGTCGATTTTTATAAAATATTTAAAAGTAACGGATCTAGAAGAATGCTGACGCTTAACTTTTTTGAGATAGGTACGTTTTTTAGGAGCACCTTGGATTGTGCCAAACAAATAAGCATTTTGCTTGTCGTAATTTTCTAAATTCCAAAACGAATTGAAAATTTCATTTTCTTTCCCAATCAGCAACTCCCAGCATTTGTTTTTGCAATTACAGTGGGGACCTAACATTCTTGGTGGCTTCTGAATGCCTTTTGGTGTTTCATAACCATGCCCCAAATTGCGCCTTTTTTAGCTTTTTCTTTCTTCCTGATGTCTAGATTCTTAACTCTCCATCTAGATGGTGGCTTCTTTTCAGGGGTTTTGACGTATCCCCGGTCTGTATTTTCTTTATTGTCTGTAGGATCCTGTAATACAAACATGCGTTGACACAAAAAGGGAATAAGCCACATTATAGAGAAATTGGCTCCTAAACTGTGGTTAGTGACATTATAATGAACTATTTTATGAAAATAAAACTATCAACCATATAATTTGATTATTGTGTTATTTTAATAACGAAAACATGCATGAGAAAAGTGTTTAGTTATTAAAACCAGTATAATAATTTAAACAAAATATATGCCACATGAATTTTGGTAAGAAGGGGATAAGCCACATAAATGTTTACTTACATAATAATTTTCTGTACTACTATCTGATGATTCACTTTCTTCTGAAGTTTCATAGTCCTTATTTTTTACACTCTCATCTAAGCCAAAAGGATCATCCTCGTCGAATGATTCTTCCTCTTGAAACACTAGTTCCTTTTCAACGACATTTCACTAGTAGCAACCATGTTGAATATTATGTGGCTTATAACCTTTTTGCCAACAAAATATTTTCTATTTCTCTGTAGATAGAAACGAAAGTCGTTCATACTGGCGACATCTATTACTCAGTAGATTCAACATTTGTTTAGGGGTTTGTTACCTTTATTATAGAGCGCGTTACGTCATTATGTGAGTTTTTATAAAAGTGTGGCTTATTACCTTTTTCCCCCAAGCCCTTCAATTGTGAAAATCTAAATCTTGTGGCTTCTTTTTTTTAAATAAATATTCGATTTTTTTTCAAACCGTCAACTCCCAGCCATCATATTAACATCAATATTAGTAAAATTGTATTGCTAACTTGACGTCAAGTTAGCTAAACACGCAGTTTTCGGAAAACTAAAAAAGCAGGAAAATTTTAATTACCTCAATGAATTAGTGGCAATAAATCTGCAAATTTCCAGCTATTAAATTTTTGTCTGACATTATTATTAGTAGTTGTACCGCTGAATTGACGTCGAGTTAGCGAGCACGTGGTTTGAAATTTAACCAATTCATTGTTCATTCACAAAAAGTTGCAAAATTTTAATTCACAAATTGATTAACTACATAACTTATCAAAACTTTGCGGTGCCAAACTTATTTATTCAATCAAAGATAAATAATTAACAAAAACAGTACTTACTGTTTTCACATATTATTTCTGTTTTCTCATATTTCACGTTTATGAATGGAACTGTGAACTCGTAATTTCATAAACTTTACTCCTGATTAAACGTACTATATAATGCCAATACTCAGTCGTACACCTGAATTCGCTTGGCTAGTTTGGAAGGGGCATAGGGACGGACTTTACGGAGAGGAGAAGGCACTGGTTAGCGACTATACTGCCTCTACATCCGATCCGTGAACTAAATATTTGTCGGGCTAGCCCGCGAAAGTCCGAATATTGGAAAATTCGATGAAATAAGACGAAACAGAAACACTGCTTCAGAGTGCGCCTGCGCTGAATTCGCACGACAATTGAAATTGTGAATTTCATACAAAGCTCCGTGAAATTCACAAAACATATTCAATTCGAATATATTCTGCAAAGTACTCTAATTTTCTAACGAGAATAAATTTTGAAATATAATCTTATCTAATTAATTAATATGTAATATTTCCTAATGTATGAAGTTAGCGAAGCACACACAAAAAACAAGACATGGCAAAATCAATTTTTGCAACACTAATTAGCAACTAATCATTGGTAAAATATGCTTTCGTCGAATCCACAATTTTTCCAGAACTAATTAGCAGTAAATTAGCGTATCTTCTTTCCGTTTTCGATAATCGTTCGTTTTTTGGGATTACCGGACTGTCAAATAGACTTTTCGATAATGATAAGTTCATATAAATTACGTGTTATAGAAATAGTTCTGAGTGGATTCCCCTATCAGTTTAGAATGTCGAAACAGTAACCATTTTCTGATACGCGCCGGACGTAGGAATAATGACACCTCTTTTTATTGATAAGTGTAATTATTGAATAGAGTTTAAAAAGCTAAACGGAACTCGCTTCAACAGACAATATTCGGCAGTTTTCGGTGGCAGACTTATGTTCAACAATCGACCAAAAACGATCTGTAAAACTAACTCCAAATAAAAGACAAAATCGTAAATTAACTACTGTGAAATATATTCGTTGACCCAATCCTCGGAATACAAGAACATACTACTGAATCATTAATACAAACGTTGCAAATAGCTAACCTCGATATGAACTATTTGTCAAGTAATCGGGAAAAACATTGGGAGATGACAGATTGGAGATGATACTACTTATAAATTAATTCTATATTGGGGCACCTTTCGAAAACTTCATTTAAATTTAGCAAAAGCCAAGAAAAAAGAAAAAAAAATTCGAGTAACCTACATTTCAAATATAAGTTAGTTATGAATTTCAATAATCAAATTATCTACACCGCGATAAAATTGATATACATTATTACGGAAAAATACTAAAACTTAACTTAATGATACGAATATGAATCTAAGCCAATTTCATGGCGAAAACGATGTTAATGCGTGCAAAATTGCAAAAATATTTGCAAAAACACAAAAATATTAAAAAAAGAGTATCACAATTTACCTAGATAATTAGCGACTAATAAGCGGAAAATTGTCCCACATGTTATATTTTGATTCATGTCTTGGGCTGTTTACCTCAAAGGTGCTTCGTTATCTTTATACGATGTTAGCGTAACACCCAAAAAAAAAAAAAAAAATGAACACGGCAAAATTATTTTTCCACAACTAATTAGCGGCAAATTATGGCAAAAGTCAAATTTCGATTTATGATGTTGAAAGCCGTTTTCTTCGAGGGCGCTTCGCTAAGTTCATATGAAGTTAGCAAAAGCACCCAAAAAAAAACAAAAAAAAACAGGGCAACATTAATTTTTCCACAACTAATTAGCTTTGTTCAGTGTGAGTTTAAGCGTTAAACTAGGTTTATACATAGTTTAACTTAAACCATCATATTTGAGGGTTTAAGAGCAGTTTAAGAGGTTATGTAGATACAGGGTGTTTCTAAATTCGTGCGACAAAATTCAGGAGGTGATTGCTCGCATGAAAGTAAGATGGGTCTTTCCTATAACAAAATTTACTCAGCCCACCCCTTTCCGAGATATCACCCTTAAAAGGTGGTGACTAAAATTGAGTTTTTATTTTGTTTCTAAAATTTCAGTAAAGCTAGAAACTTGAAATTCTGTAATTTTCGTGCAGTCGCAAAGGACTAAGCACAGGTATTTTTTCAATATTCCTGTTACATTACACGGGGGCGAAATTAGCAACCCTTACATTATTTCATATCAAAACTTTTTTTCGAGATGAAGTTTTATGGTGCTCCAGTACACTTCAGTCGGACTGCTAGGCAACATTTAGATGCAACATATCCCAACCGTTGGATTGCTCGAGGGGGGCCCCAACATTGGCCTCCTCGATCTTCAGAGTTAAATCCTTGTGATTTCTGTTTATGGGGTTACCTTAAATCATTAGTCTACACGACACCCATAGATGATATCAACGATTTGAAGAATCGTATTCAAATAGCGTGTGACACCATAAGAAATACACCTCAAATCTTTGAACGTGTAAGGCAATCCATGACACGTAGGCTACATTCATGTATTTTGGGCTAGAGGTGGTCATTTCCAGCATTTATTATGAATCGTATTATATTTTACATCTTTACTGTTTTCCACTCAATTTAATAAAAAAATTATAAATTATGTTGTCTATTTTTGTCTCTGCAGCTATTGGTTTTAGGAAAAAAATTTAAGAATAAATTATTTTTTAAATAACAAGGATTTTAAGTTATAATTTTATTTAATTAAACTTCATCTCGAAAAAAAGTTTTGATAATCAAATAAAGTAAGGGTTGCTAATTTCACCCCCGTATAATGTAACAAGAATATTGAAAAAATACCCGTGGTTAGTCCTTTGCGACTGCACGAAAATTACAGAATTTCTAGTTTTACTGAAATTTTAGAAACAAAATAAAAACTCAATTTTAGTCACCACCTTTTAAGGGTGATATCTCGGAAAGGGGTGGGCTGAGTAAATTTTGTTATGCGAAAGACCCATCTTACTTTCATGCGAGCAATCACCTCCTGAATTTTTTCGCATGAATTTAGAAACACCCTGTATGTACAAAAACTCGCTTACCATTCACTATTTAATATAATTGTCAGTTTATAATAGAATTACCGTTTTAAGATGGAATTCTTGGGAGAATTAACCGACGATGAGGATTTTCTTGAATATGTGGGCCTTATTGTGCATCCTCGTATACCGCGAGTATTTTAATAAATGGTCTGAAATCGAGTTTAAAAAAAGGTTTCGTCTTTCTAAAAACACGGTAACATTTGTTACTGATATTATTGCAGAAAACATAGCATCACTTACAAATTGGTAAGTAATTTTTGAATTACTTGCATATTATGTAGTTATAGCAATTACCAACTTGTGAAAATTATTGTTAAAGGAATTATGCTGTAACTCCTTCCGAAATGGTTCTTGTAACTCTTCGCTTTCTTGCCACGGGCAGCACACTACAAGCTAACGGTGACTTTAGTGGCATTCACAGTTCAACCAGAAGCAGGATCGTTGACAAAGTGTGTCGTGCTATAGTAGGACTTCATCGTCAGTTTATAAAGATGCCCGATACTGAAGATGATATTAAACGGGTACGGCAAGATTTCTATGGCATATGTAAATTTCCCCGTTGCATAGGAGCGATAGATTGTACTCATATAAAGATACAATCTCCTGGAGGAAATGATGCAGAAATTTACAGAAATCGTAAAAGCTTTTTTTCGATGAACGCCCAAACTATCTGCGATGCAAAATTAAGAATACAGAATCTAGTTTGTAGATGGCCGGGATCCAGTCATGACTCTACTATTTTCAATAATTCTACAATTAGAGCTAAATTTGAAAACGGTTTAATGGGCGACAATTTAATAGTAGGTGATGCTGGTTATGGTATTAAGTAATATTTAATTACATCATTGAGTAATCCAGAAACTGAGGCTGAACAGTTATTTAACGAGGCACAGATCAGGACTCGTAACCCAATCGAACGCATTAGGGATAAAATTGAACAAAAGTAAAGTTGAAGCAATTGTTGTTACAACGGCAATTCTTCATAATATTGCTTATTTGATGGGAGATGAGGCACCGATAGTGAGTGCTGAAGAAGAAGCTGCTGTCCAGTTGATTAATAATGTAGAACAATTTCAAGAATTAGAGCAAGTGGGAAATAATAATACAAGACTTGCTCTAATTGAATATTTCCGAACGTTGAGATAAATTTGAAAACAATATAACAGTTAAAATTGATTTATTTTTAAGTAAATGTACACATGGTTAATTTATGCACATTTATGCTCGGTTTCACAAACATTTAAACTGCGATTAAATTATTTAAGTCTATAGTATTTAATCCCAAATTTATAAATTCAAATAAAAAAAACATTTTTCTGAAGGCAATTATTTTAATTAATGCCTACCGGTTTCGTACTCTTCAACTGCGTGCATCGGCAGGACAGGTATATGTCAAAATGAGGGAAATTATGAAAACAAAATTAAGCCGAAATCTCAGTTTAAATGTTTGTGAAACCGGGCATTACTTCTGTTTACTTTGAAGCTCGGCAGCCAAAATTTGCATTTTGAGCAAATGCTCCTTCTCCATATATTCCAACTTCTTTAACGATTCTTGCTCCATTATTTCGATTTTTTCTTCGATTCTTCCTCCAATAATAATAATTGTTTTTCAGCAAGCTTCATTTTAACAGCAACCCAGGCCGAAATTTTATCTTTTGCCGGGGTGCGTTGATTTATAAAGTTTTCTTTTTCTGTAAAAAAATAAATGCAATCAATAAAAGTTACAATAAAAACGTATAAAATAAATAGATACAAAAAATAAAAACGTGTGTGAAAACAGTGTTATGAAGAAATTAACAATTTAAACCTTTTACCTTGTGAATTACTACTATGTTGAGAAACTTTAGTTCTCAACGGGACAGCCTTTGGAGTACGTAGCATTTGTGGCGTATAATCACTCCAGTCTTTGGATTGAGCGACTGGAATAATTTCATTGGAAGAACCTATAAATATACACATTAACATTATTATGAATTAAAAAAAAAATTGCAAACCTGGAATAGCTACGATGTCGTTGTCTGGCTTGTTCGTTTCATCTAGCGGATCAAATATTATAATGCCATCAGTGTGTGATTTTGACAAAAATTGACCAGCATTTACTAACCCTAAAAAGAAAGCAAAATAGTAAATAAAGCCATATTTGTAATATTAATATCTTTTACCTTGACTATCATCGTCAAATTCTGATAAGAACCCTAATAATCGGTTATCCAGAAGCTCTTTAATTTGCTCGTCGATGATGGTAACCTTGCTATCTTTAGGTGGGCCCCCGCCTGTTCCCGTGATAAAACATTTTTCTTCTGCATATTTTCGTTTGCTGGTTTTCTTTAAATTTTCATATTTACTTTTCGATATACGCATATCTCGATAACTTTCCCCACTGGTGCTATTATATTCTTTAGCTAAATCGTTCCACGCAGCAGCTTTCGATTTATTGGTCATCGTGTCTGTTTTCTTTGACTCGATGGGTGTTTTAAATTTTCGAACCAAGTTTATTAACAGTAGTTCTTCTTTTGTACTAAAATTAGTAGGGGACCAGGAGGTAATGGCGGTCAGGGGGTAATACCGGTCACCATTGTAACTAAGGAACAAAGCATCTTAGAGGTGTAAGAAAAGTTGCATACATATCAGAATACCACCGCGTGTCGCCTACAGTGATTTCGGTTCAGTCGTCGCTTGACATCAGTGTATGGTGGACGTCATTTTGTTTTTCTTATATCTGATCTAATATTTCACGTGCCCAACGTAAGAGGTAAGTACTTTTTTAAAGATGTTTTGAACTGTTTATCGTTATTAACATCCAACTTAGCTACAAGGTAAAGGGTTGTCGCTAAAAGAAAGCTAAATATACATTTATTAAATGACTGATATATATTTTTGTTGAATAACGTAATTGGGGGTAATGCCGGTCAGGTGACCGGTATTACCCCGAATGTGCTTTTTTACTATTTGACATTGAATACCTTAGTTAATTCCAACAATTTTACTTTTCAGATGCCTAAGTCATATACCAGAGTAACTACATAGACCGCTTGGGCTTCAGAGACACTTAATCGAGCCGTAAAGCTTGTTTATTAATTTATTTATTTTTACATTATCTGCAATGTTACCTAATTCGTTAACACCAAATAGTAATTTTGAAGGGCTATTTCTCGTGCTTCTGTTTATTGTATTATTTATTGCAAACTCGACATCGATTAAAGTTTCTGGCCATTTTCTAGAATCAGACGTAAGGTTGGAAATCATTGGTGTAATATCACGATGAAAACGTTCAACCTGTCCGTTTGCACGAGGCATACCGGAAGAAATTTTTGTCTGTCCAATTTGTAAATCTGATAAAAATGACTCAAAGATTTTTGAGGTAAATGCTGTACCCCTATCCGACACTGTACGTTTACATTTGCTATATGTTGTGAAATAACACTTTAAATGTTTGTGATGACTTCTGTCGCATTTGTAGTTTTACAAGCAAAAAGTTTAATAAACTTAGTAAATCCATCTGCAATACTTAATATATATTTTTGTGCAGTGGAACTCTCAATATGAATTATGTTACAAGGCAAATCACCTTTAGGAATTGGGTGTAACTGACCCTCTTTTTTACCGTTATTTGGTGAAAAAACTACACATTTCAGACAGTCTGATACATAATTATGTACTATGCACTTCATGTTTGGAAACCAATAGTTTCTACGTATGACTTGAATACTTTTTGTTGCTCCGGCATCACCTAAATCATCGTGACAGCTACGAATAGCATTAATTTCCATCGACTTAGGTACGTAAAATAATAAATGTAAGGAATTATCTACGATACTACGATTTTTTCGATACACACGTCCATTATTTAATTCGAAATACTTCGATTCACTAATTTGTAATTCGCTTTTAATTTTGGCGATATCCGCATCTGTTTCTTGTTTAATAGACAAGTTTCTTTCAAAAGTGTTATCGGTAAGGATTAAAACATTAACTACTCTAGACAAATCATTTGCGTGACGCATTTTTTCGCTAGGTTTATGTTCTACTGTGTAACTAAAATTTTCTAAATAGAGGGACCATCTCAAAATTCTCGGGTTTATCTCTTTCTTTTTTAAAGCCATATTTAGACTATTACAATCAGTATAAATCTTAAAATTTAAACCTTGTAAATAAATTCTGAACCGTTTTAAAGCATAATAAATTCCTAACATCTCTAACTCAAAGCTATGATATTTGCTTTCGCTTGGTGTAGCACGTTGTGAGAAGTAAAATACTGGATGAAGTTGCAAATCCTTCTGTCTCTGTAGGAGAACTGCACCAAAAGCTAAAGAACTACTGTCACAGTGAAGCTGTGTTTCCGCGTTTGGATTGTAAATCCAATTACTGGTTCTGAAGTTAATAGAAATTTAATGTTATTAATACTATTTATTTTATTTTGCCACCATAATGTTCTTTATACGCCCCAAATGCGGGCGTAATGTGGTCTTTATAGCACGGAAATGTCATTGATCCTAAGCAGCATGATTGACAGCAAACACATGACATGATATATAATAGCAATATCACAGTATCTTAGTAACAACAAATTAGCCTACTGTCGACTTTATTTCACTGCATTAGCATTTAAAAACTTGCAGAAAATACTGAATCTTTTTAAAATTTTGTTCCAGTTTCATGGTGCAAAATAAAATAAAACATTGTATGTACCACGGGCATAATTGTAGATTATGGCTCTCAGGAATATAAAAGCCCTCCGCTTCGCGTCGGGCTTTTAACATTCCTTCGAGCCATAATCTTCTGATTATGCCCTTAATACATAAATATCTATTAAACATCATTAAAATTATAGGGAACATCGTGTTTTATTAAATCGTATAACGGTTTGCATATCAATGAAAATTCTTTGACAAACTTGCGAAAATATGAAGCTAATCGTATAAAACAATGTAGCTCTTTTATATTCCTTGGAATTGGATAATTTCTTACGGATGAAATATAACTTTTATTTGGTTTAACTTTATTTTCACTTATCTCATAACCTAAGTAATTTACTGTAGTTTGCAAAAATTTGCATTTGTCTAACCGTAAGTTTAATTTATTATCTACTAAAATCTTAAATACTTCTTTGAGAACACTTATATTCTCATTTATGGTTTGGGTTGCTATTAAAATGTCATCAATAAAAATTAAAAGTTTGTCTTTACAAATTCTTTTTAAAATAGAGTTAAAAGTATTATAAAAAAACACAAATCCAAATTTTGCAACACAACAAAAAAAATGGTCCCAACATAACAATAAGTAAATTCTTAGACCATAAAGTAATGTAAAAGTAACATAAAAAGAACACAAAGTTAAATATTGTAAACTATACGTATAATCTAGATTACTATGTATGAATATCGTTAAAGCATGGGCATGGTAAACATAAAGTAGGCTTGGTTGGGCAATTTCGGCAAAAAGCTGTTACTTTTTTAGTTTTATTTCTTGCTTCTTTTAGACCCCTTTCTTGTTGTATTTTTGTATAGCAATTTGTGCACCGTTTTCTGCAACTTCTGGCCGATCCGTCATATTTTAGTAGTTTGTGTCCTATAAATCCTTTATTCTTTTTTGGTTTTTTCTTTGGAGTTGGCCCATCTTGTTCTTCCTCCGACTGCAGAATTATGTTTTCATTATTTGTTTCGGACTCTAGTAAGCCTCGTATTATCTTCTCCCGAATATGAAGAATGTCCTTTTTAGTATTTCTGCCAAAATTGTTGTATACAGCCCAAGTATTTACTACACACGTACCAAGAAGCACTTCAAATATAACTTTTTTATACCATTGGAGAATTTTCCGAAGGCATGTGTAGTAAGCTGACATTTGGTCTGAAACGTCTACTCCCTTTTTCGCCATGTTATAGGCTATAACAGCTGGTGGTTTTAAAACATTATCTCCATTTCGAGTTTTCCGCCCTGTTTCATTTAGTTCGGGCGTATGGCTGGGGACGGTACTAATCATTAGCACAGGACGTTTGTCAACCCACTTCAGTACTCTTACTCCGTGCTGGTTTTGTTGACCATATACTTCACCTCTTTTTAGTTTTTTTTGGCAGACACTTTTCGGGTTTCCTTTTCTGTTTGACCTCAAAGTACCGCAGAGATAAGTTTTAGATAATATCAGATCTCGGGACAACTGCACACTACTATAGTAATTGTCAATATATAAAGTCCTGCCTTTGGCTAGCAACTCACTTAAAAGTTCCATACAAATGTTATAAGTATGGTCTCGGCTATTGGGAAGATCTGTATGATTTTTTCCTGCATATATTCGGAGGTCAAAGGTATATCCCTCCGGCGTGCAAACCTTGTAGATCTTCACTACATATTTATGAGTTTTAGCTGAGAGATATTGTCGAAACAATAATCTCCCCCTCCAAGGCACCATACTTTCATCGATCACAATACTTTCACCAGGAAAAATAGTATTTTTGAACTGCTGACATATCATCTCTGTTACTTTACTTAATTTGAAGAGTCTATCTTCACGAGCAATAGGATTTTCATTGTTAGCCAAATGGAAAAATTTTAGAATGCAGTCAAACCTGTCACGTTTCATTATATCTGGGATTAACTTGTGTCCAAAAAGATCATTTTTTGTCTACTAGAGTCGCATTTTCGGGAGATGGTTGATGCCCATTATGAATAGAATTGCCAAAAAATTTTTTATTTCATTTCTGTCAGTGTGTTGCCATTGTCGAAATATAGATCGGGGTCGAAGTTGATGTGATCTAATATACTGAGCTGCATAGCGATTAGTTTCAATAACTATAATGTCTAAAACCTCGTCCGTTACAAATTGTCTGTATATAGCATATGTATTTGTTAAGTCTATAGTGTGCACTTTTAAGCCTTCCTGTCCAGAAAAATGAAAATCTACAGGTATATCAGTACATGGTTGCCATCTTTCGACTTCTTGTGAATCGTGTGCTTGCAGATCCTGCTGTGTGACTTCAATTTCTTCATAGTCATCCCTCTCTTGGTTTTCCTCTCCAGAATCGGAGTCTTCGTCTTTCTCGCTTTCAAAATCTACATCAGAAGGAACGTAAGACTCACTAGAATCTTCGTATGGCTCGTTTTCTTCTGAAGAGGAAGAACTTGCGGATAATCTGTACCAACTAGATTGACGTCTACTGGATAAGGCCACAGCTGTATCTTGTTCATTGACTGTAGATAGTTGATCGAAGTTTGAAGGATTTGCGGAATATTGTTGATCCTGATATCTGTTAGATAAGGCCACGGCTGGATCTTCGTCATTTGATGTGGATGGTTGATCGCTGAAATTTGGATGAGTTTCGGAACAGGGTTGGTCTTGAGATACCAAAGAAAGAATTTTTTTTCCTCTTGATGTCATTTCATAAACTTTTAGCTACTATCTGAAACAAAGCATTCAATAAGCAAATAATTTAAAAAATTTTATCCGGTGGCCACCGGTGTGACACGACGGCTCCAACAACTAAATTTTACCTGTGGCCGACGTGTCCCACCCGTGGCCCACCACAAAAAATTGGGTAAAAAGCAAAAAAAAACATCAATATCAAGTGTAAACTTATTTTATTTTACAATATTAACACAACTTACAAACAAAATGCTGAAAAAAATTTTTAGGCCTATTGGAGTTAGGTTATGATTTGTTATCGTCGCGAACGTGTTAAATACCAAGTTAATGTATCGCATAAAAGTAGAAAGACTATTTTTTAATCCATATGGAACTCGTGAGTACTCAAACTGACCATAAGGCGTTACGAATAAAGTAAACTTTGTACATTCCTTATCAATTTCGATATGTTCAAAGGCAGATTTGAGATCTAAAGAACTAAAAAAACGTCTTACCACGAAGCCGATCAATCTGATCCTCAATGATCGGTAAAGGATAATTATCTCTGAATGTCATATTATTTAAAGTGCGATAATCCACACACATTCGAGTTTCATTATTCTTTTTCCGCACAAGTACAATTGGAGATGCATATTCAGATTGCGATGGCACAATAACATCCCTGTTCAATAAATCCTCTAAAATTTCTTTAACTTTGTTACTTTCACTATAAGATAATCTCCTTGGTCTAAAAAAGAAAGGTTTATGTAGTTTACTATCTAATCTGATTGACATATTACATTTTATTTTAGGCACTACTGGTCGATCAGGCTTAACATAAAATTCAGAAAAAACATCCTTCAGTTGCTTCTTAAACTTATCACCTACATCAGAATTAATATTTAAAGCACCAAGCTCATCATTATTAACAAAGTTGATACTAAAAATATCGGGCACATCCGAACTTTCAAACATTACATTTGAAATTCGTGCTTGATCTGCTTCAAATTTTACTTCAATAGCTGGTAAAGACATCAAATCACGACCTAATAAGCAGTCATGTGGTCATTCACAACATAGAAAGTTTACGAGCCATTATAAGCATCTGTAATTATTTTCAGTTGTACCACACCTTGTACATTCAAAGGAATTCTGTTAACACCAAAAAATTTTCTATCTGTGTGAATAATTTTATTAATACCATCATCTAACTTAATAACAGTACAATATTTAACCATTGATATTGGTGAGCCACTATCTAAAATACCTGATAAAACTACTTGACGTTCATCATTACCTAACATAATCGGAACCATGAATGCAGATTTCAATTCTGGTTCAAGAACAAGTGCGGTAGTGCTTGAATCTGGGGCAACATTGGTAGATGAGGTTGTGCGATGTCTAGGTTGAGAGTTGGGGCAATCACTTCTAGTATGGCCTACAGCACCACATGTAAGACAAGTTCTCGGTTGCCCTGTAGCGATTCGACTAATAAAAGTCGTAGTCACTGGAACAGATCCGGAATTATGTGTTTGTGGTTGAGAACAATACGAAGCATAATGTCCCATTTGATTTCATATGAAACACTTGACATGAGCAAATCGGCCATTACCAACACTGCGACGAACACCACTGCTTGTACTTGGAAAATTGTCTCTGTGAAATCCGGAATGTCTTTAAAAACTGACAACATATGTTACAAAAATGAAAATTCTTTCATTTTTGCTTGATTACGTAGATGTATGTTACCGATGCCTTCGATTAAATAATATATTACAACTCCTTCGGGCAAATTTAATTTATTACCTAATAACACCTTGTCTTAATAATACTTCATAAATTTTTCAGAACGCTCCCACTTCCTGGATTCAAATCTTTTCATAGTCTGTATACGATCTTCTCGAAACGAAAACTGTTGTACCATTAGATTCCTAAGACAGGAATAAGCTAACGTAACATAATCTGGATTCGAATAAAACCAATCCATTGCGTAAGCCTTTAATTTCTGGGTTAACGCTAGGAGACAAAATTTATCTTCAAGTTGATACAAATCACGAACGGCATCAAAGCGAGAGAAAATATCTGCTGCATCGCTCTGACCATTGTAATCCGGTAACAAACTAGGAATTTCACTTATGTAACTCGTTCAGATTTAACCGTGCTAAACCGTGCAATCTACTAAATCTTGAATGGTAGCATCTCCTGCTGGCCCTGGCGATTCAATTTCTTGTTCTGTACTAATAATAACATTCCAGGCAACACACTAATTAATTTAAAAGTTCAAAAAAACAATTACATAAACCATAAACCCTCGATTAAACTTTTAACCTCAAAATACGCATAAATTTCATTTCATAATAACTGCATCAACTTTTCCATAACCCCACACCTGAATTTGTAAGAAAGATTGGCCAAATATATTTAAATAAAACTCAAAACTCTTAAACACCATGCTTTTACTTGCAACAGTACAGAACCGTCCCGTTCCCCCCTTCAGTCTTACCAACTCTATTTGTGGCGGGATATTTGAATATACTACAATAATCTACTATAAGTAATTTTGAATATTGTCTAAACCTGGCGAATTCTAATTTGCGGAATATTTTAAAGCAGTCATTAAAGTATTCATAGAAATGTGATTTTCTTCCTGCCAATAAACTTGACTGACATTGTCACTTATGACATCTAACCATGATGCATTTTTATTATATTCGCCTGGAATGGACTATATATTTTTCCAGTAATTTAGCATGTAATTGTTTTCAAATTATCAAATTTTCTTTTATAGGAATTTGTGTATTTTTTTAAACGATGAGCTGTAACTTTTAATTTCTGTTTCAAGTTATCTAAAAAACTTGTTACATCATTATAAAATGCTTGCTCAAAGTTAATTATTATATTTTTATTTTTACCTTAAAAATTGCCACAATTGGACATTCCAAAAAAGCCGTTAAAATACCAATATTTCCTTTTCTAAACGAAATTGACAAGCGGGTATCTTCCTAGAATTATGATTATTATGAAGATTGAAATATAATTCTTGATTATTGTTTTCAATTATAATCACAGCTGCACAGTATAAACCCAATTTTTTTTTTATTGGTTATAAGCAAATTAACATTCAGAAGGTAATACGATAATCAATGTTCTACGAGCTAATGTGATGACATTTGACGTGAGGGGGAGTCCATCCAGCGATGTTATCCCGTTTCATTAGAGTAGCACTCCTTTAAGATCACTGGGCCATTTTTTTGGTTTTAATCTTCTCGGTAGGGGATCCGGATAAAGGGTGTTGGGATGCGCGTGCAACCTCGCAAAGTGGGTGTACTTCGTTTGGTTCGCTCTTCTTCTACCGTTGTGACTTGTAAGTCCGTATGCAGGGTCAAATTGCTAACATACCACGGAGCATTTACTAGCATTCTGAAGGTTTTGGATTGTAGGCGTTGAATAATGTTAACATTGGACTTACAGGAGCAACCCCATAGTTCAATGCCGTAGGTCCATATGGGCCTGATTACTGTTTTGTAGAGCAGGATCTTATTTTCGAGGGAAAGACACGACTTTCTGCCAAGTGCCCAATACATTTTCTTGATTCGCAGATCAATCTCTTTACGTTTTTTCAATATATGAGACCTCCAGGTGAGCCGTCGGTCTAAATGAAGACCTAAGTAGCGAGCTTCTGTTGCTTGAGGAATGGGTACGTTGTTCATAAAAATTGGGAGACAGTCGGAGCCATTTAGAGTGAAGGTAACGTGGATGTTTTTCATTTCATTGTCCTTGATTCTCCATTTAGCAAGCCAGGTCTGAAGATGAGTTAGATGGGTCTGTAGGTTAGAGGATGCTATATGAGGATTGGTATGACTGGAAAGGATGACAGTGTCATCTGCGTTTGTGCCTAAGTGTGTACTATTTGTTGTGGGAACATCTGAGGTATATAATAAATGTACCTCACCTGAGGTGATTGGTCGGAGGTCAGAATAATGTTGGCCATGTTTGATTTGGAAGTAGCGATCATTCAAGTACGATTTTAGAAAAAGGTAGTATTCATTTGGCAGTAGTTCTTTAATTTTATATAATAGGCCATCATGCCACACCTTGTCAAATGCCTGTTTAATGTCTATAAAAACTGCAGGACAGTAAGATATGGCGTCTAGGGCCACATTGATGATATTTACAAGTCGATGGCATTGCTGGATCATGGAATGGTACCGCCTAAATCCAAACTGATGGTCTGGTATGCAGTTTTCCAGTATGTCACTATCATACAGTCTTTTGATTATAAGTTTTTCTAGCAGCTTAGAGAGTAGTGGCAGCAGACTTATTGGACGGTATGAGGCAACATCTTCAGCAGGTTTACCAGGTTTTGGTATTAGAATAATTTGCGCAAATTTTAACGATGATGGCCAATATTGGCATCTCAATATGGAGTTGAACAGGTTTCGTAAAAACGGAATATAATATATTATATTTTTGGATACTAAGAATTTTTCAATAATTTTGTTGAAAGGTTCAAATAGATGTTTTATCCTATACAATGTAGAAAAATTTAAATTATGAATTTTTGGTCGATTTAAAGGATCCGTATTATCAAATAAGTTAATTTTTAGGTGTTCTAAAATATTTGTTAAGGAATTAAACGATTGCATTTGAATGATCCAATTAGTTCATCCATAGCTGTTATCTGTTTTAGTTACATTTTTAAATGGACCCACCATAATAAAAGAATTATAGGATACATAAGTAATGTAATCGAGTCGCTTTGATCATCAGAAATCACATACACTTAGGGTTACCAGACCCAATATTAAGTTTTCCTGGTAAAATCCCTGATTTGTCAATAAATTTCCTGTCAAGGAAATTGTATTTAGTAATTCAATTTTATTTTTAAATGTCAAATAAACCACTAATTCGAATTATCTTCTGGTGCTTATATTTAAATAAACAACTCGCCTATTCGATCACACACACACACACACACACACACACGATGAGAAAGAACACGCGAGTCAATCAGTGTAGAAAATTCGGGAACAGCGCGGCTGGCGGGGTTATTTTTTAACGTCGGTTGCGCCGCCGTCAACCGACCCGGACGGACGGACCGATCAGCATAGAAAAAGAATATAATTACTGAAATAGAAAATTCATTCTATTGCTCCCCTCCACTTTTTATTTAAACACCGCGGCACTAGAATCCCCTTCCCCACTATATTTTTTCCAACCATTTTATTAGTTGATTGTGTTGGTTAATGAGGTTATATTTTTTGTGATTTTGAATTTTGTTAATTTTTCGTTTGGGATTTTCGCATTTTATTGAGTTGTATATACTACAATGTTTTACTGTTGCGTTACAACTTGCAAAAACTCGAATAAGTCGGCGATGATGTTTCGATTTCCGTATTTAGACGAGCTGGTAAGTAGTATTTGTTTTTACGTAGGGACGCCTTCAAAACGGGCCAGAAATGCATGTAAACAGCTCATATATACTACTTAGTTCAGACCTACGTACACTTGCATGCAAAGAAATACTTGCGGGGTAGGCAAAACAATCCCAGCCTCTTATTTATTTTTCATTCACAATGTTTCTCCATGCTTTCCTATCTCCGCATACCTCCCTAGCTTCCGCAAGATTCATACATAGTCTCTGACAGGCCCTTTTGTTTTTAAAACTCCTTATCTTTCTTTCCTTTATCATAGATTCTACTACATTCAGCCAAGTTTTACGCGGCCTACCAGGGCCGGCCTTTCCCCATACCTCACCCACATATATTTGTTTCGTTAACCTTTCGGAACTGGCGCCCTTCAGTGGAACACGAACACTGGCGCTTCGTCTGTCAGGCCCGGATAGAAAAATTAGTTTTTTTTTAACAATAATGGTTTTGTATATTTATTTAATTGAAAAATAAATAAACGATTGTTTGTAAAGTCAATAAAAGTCAAAACGGTGATACTATAACAAAGTAATTAAGTTCTATTAGTTACTAACAACGTGGCTTTTTTTATATATGTTTAATTTAAAAATAAACAAATAAACAAACAATGCTTTATAGGTAACAAAATAAAAAACCAAAACAGTACTTCAAAATAAGTAATTCAGTTCTACTAGTTGGCCAACGTGGCTTTTTTATATACATTTCATTTAAAAGTAAATAAACGCTGTATAAAAAAATAGTACGGTAGTACTATACAAGTAATTAAAATCTTTTAGATACTACCGAAGTTGTACAGGTAGAGCATAAAAATTCTGCGTGAGATAAACAAATAAACTTTTTACATAATTTACAAAAGTATCTGCTTCTTCTCTCTTTGGGACATTTATAACACCGTTTTCTAGTGCCTGGTGGAAAATCTTCTGATGTTGCACATGACGAAGATGTTCCTGCAACTTCTTGTCTTCTCTGCCTTACTGCAGGTGGTATGTTTGTAAGAGAGGCTCTTCGTTTTAAATCCTCTTCTGTAAGGGATAATGAAAGCTATCTTAAATATAGCCTTCTGATTTTATCACCGTCTTTTGGTATGTTATTCGCATTATAAATTATTTGAGAATTTATTCCTGCTATATTGAGGAGGGAATAAAATATGACCATTGGCCATCTTCTTGTATTTCTTGCCACGTTGTATGTTTCGCAAAGTTTATCTACTGTATCTACCCCACCTTTCGTAGCATTGTAGAATGTTATTATTTCCGGCTTTGTTTGTTCTCCTGTGCTTGGATCGATGGCATCATCATCATGTATACTAGAAACTGCGAGGACAATTTTTCCCTTCTTTGGAACATATGAAACTAGTACTATCTCGTCTCGAAACCCAAACATGCTAGACCCCACTACACGACCTTTAGTATTTTTGAATTCACTTGGAAGACCCTTTCTGTTTTTGCGGATAGTCCCAACATATGTTAATTTATGATCCTTCACAAGTTTTGTCAGTAATGGAAAGGTAGTGAACCAATTGTCGCATGTAATGTTTCGACCCGTTTTCGAAATAGGAGCTATTAGACGTTCCACGATTTGAAGCGAACTATTTTCCCTACGATACGGACCATCCGGTTGTTGGCCTAGGTAAATCTCCAAATTTGATGTATACCATGTCTTAGCATCTACAAGCGCAAAGACTTTGATGCCATATTTGTTTGGTTTTTTAGGTAGAAACTGCTTAAAACTACATCTTCCTCTAAAGGCCAGTAATTGCTCATCAATTGTGGCGAATTCGCTCAAAGTGTATGAGTTTTTACAATTATTTACAAATAATTCAAATATTTCCCGTATCGGTGCCAATTTATCGATTTCTCTTCTTTCTATTCTTGTGTTAAAATCGTTGAAACGCAAACATCGTAGAAGAAAGAGAAAACGTTCTCTTGACATCGTTAGCCAGAATCTTTCAATCCCATACGAATGTCTATCCCAGATTTCCTTTACATTCAGACGACTGCTTTTGAGTCCTCCAATCATATATAAAAGTCCAATAAGCGCTTTTATTTCAATAATGTCTGTGGATCTAGCAGATCGTTCCATTTTGTAGTTTTGTGAACAATTATCGATATATTTATTGGTACTTTCAACAATAATGTTCAACATTTCTGTTGAAAAAAAAGAGACTCCAGCATTCTTCAGCAGTTTTTGCAGATTTTGCACGGGGTTTTATTCCAGGAAGGTGAATCACTATATTGGCTTGACGAGTTCTGACCTTGTAACTTGACCTTGTAAAATGTTTTCTCCACTCCATTCCATCTTTAGCAGTAAATGAAGGTTCTCTTTTATTTCTCGGCGCCGCCGGTGTTTCGTCCTCAGTGTCGTCGCCATCTTGCTCTGAATTTGAGTCTGGATCTAAATGCTCCTCGATATTATATTCATTATCACTTTCAGATTGATCATCATAAATTGTATCTGACAGATACCCTTCTTCATCTAATAATTGCTGTAATCGCCGCTGATCTTTTTCATAACCCATTTTTTCTGTAAAGACCGCTACATTCAATATCTAGTTGTAAAATATGGATGACAAATACACTTACCCACTTCAAAAACATCAACAAACGTCTGGATTAATTAAAATTTAAAAAATAACTCTACTTGTATTTAAGTACCGTTAGCACTGGCGCCTCGTCTGGCAGGCCGAAATCGATATTTTTCCGAAAATCGTAGAACGTACCACTACATCCGTTGACCACTCTGTAACTGACTGAGAATTAGGAAGCTACACAAATGCGACGGCCTCGTTCTCACCCCACTATAAAATTAACCGGTTTTTCAGTATTGCTCGGCCTGCCAGACGAGGCGCCAGTTCCGAAAGGTTAATCTTGCGTTCTTCATTCTCTCAACGTGACCAAACCAACGTAATGTACAACTTTTATATTTATCCATAATCGTCTTTTCCCCACCACACTCCGTCATTATGCATTCATTTTTTATCTTGTCCCTTCTCGTTTTACCACATGCGCTTCTCAGGAATCTCATGCCCACGGCATTTATTTTTCTTTCGTGCTTTTTTTGACATACCCATGTCTCACTTCCGTACAATACTGACGGGACTAATACGCCATTATAGATTGCTCGTTTCGCAGCTAGGCTCATGCTTTCATTTCTCATTATCGTCCACATACTTCAAATCACTTTCCTTCCAGCATTGACCCTTCGTCCAATCTCGCTCTCAATTGTACCATCTGCAGTAAACATTCTACCGAGATATACCATTTCGTCCATTTGCTCCACAGTTTCATCTTGCAGAGTAAATACTCTACTCTCCTTTCCACCTTCCCAATTGAACACCACAATCTTAGTTTTGTTCACGTTTACCTTTAGGTCCATGCTGTCACAGACTGTATCAAACTTCCTCAGAGCGGTTTGCAGCTCATCCGCACTGTCAATTAATAAGACTGTGTCATCTGCATACACCAGAAGTCGTACATTTACGTCACCAATCGTTACACCATTTGTATCGGTACATGCTTGTCTAAGACATTTATCCATGTATACGTTGAACAACCACGGTGACATCACACAGCCTTGTCGCACTCCTTGCTCAATCTTAAAGTATTCACTCGCACCTCCTCTCACCCTAACACATGCCCGACTACCGTTGTATACTGCCCTTATTCCATTTATTAGACCTTTATTTACGCCATATTCATTTAATATTTCCTACAGCTTCTCCCTATTCACTCTGTCATATGGTTGCTCCAGATCTACAAACGCACAGTACAACTTCCTTTTTACCTTTAAACACCTGCTGGAGAGCAACTATCTGATCGACACATCCTCTCCCTGGCATGAAGCCACCTTGCACATCCCAAATCTTAGTTTGTGTAGTTTCTCGCACTCCATCAATCAGTATTCTTCCAAATACTTTACCAGGCACGCTGAGCAAGCTTATTCCTCTGTAGTTCTTACAATCACTCTTGTTCCCCTTACCTTTATACAATGGTACAATGATCGCGCTCTTCCTATCACTCGGCACTTTTCCATACATAATGCATACATTGAATAATTCACACAATCTTCGTATAAGCTTTGCACCACCATACTTGAGCATTTCACCAGTGATTTCATCTACGCCTGCTCCCTTGCCGTTTTTAACCTTCCTACTGTTTTCTCTACCTCATTTATTCCAATATCCTTCTCAGTTTTATTCATCATTTCTTCTATATTCTGCTTATTTAACCCTTCAGTCTTACTTTCCTCACTGCTGTACAGCTTTCCGAAATATTCTTGCCAGCATTTCCTCACTTCACAATCGTCCCATACTATTTCGTTTCTAGCATTCATCACTCCTGCAGCCTTCTGTTTTGGCCCACGTTTTGTATTTTTGACCCATTTGCAGAAGAGTTTTTTGTTTCCCTCAAAATCATTCTGCATTTTCTCTCCTTCCACTGCCATCACTTCCTCTTTACTTATTCTCACTGCCTCCCTCGCTTATTTATTTCTTAATCTGTACACCTCATACAGCTTCTTCTCAGTCTCATTTTTTGCAGTTTTATTATTGTCTCGAGCCGTGACAACTTAAATAAATATTTTATTACTTCTCTATGATTAATTGTTATTGCAACAATGTTTACCTGTTCGAGTCCAATCCTTAGACAAACGCTTTACGTTTGCTTTATAATTTTTTAAAGTTAAAGTTTTAACAATCACATGGGTTTAATAGAGCCGTATTTTTCATAAATACTGTAGCAATCCTAAACGTTTTCGCGCCTATTTCCACTAAAGAGCCTTTACTGGTTAGATTATCATTATCTTTGTTTATTATTAATATTCAAACCGCTGGGTATAAAAACCTGTTCAGACGTTTACCCTTATTTGATTGATTTAACATGTATTTAACTGAAAACATCGAAATAAAGGTAATTATTTAACTTAAAAAGTACGATGATCTTTTATGTTTAAATTTTTATTACAAAAAAATGTACAATTTACCCGATTTCTTGTTTTGTTGTTTTGAAAATAAAAGGTATTTGAATTCAATCGAAAAAAGTAAACTTTTAGAGTAAAACTTCTTTAAATTTCTTATTTATTAAACGAATATTGAAAAGGAAGAGTATTTATCTTTAACTGAAACTATGCAAATCTATTTAATTTACTCGATACCTATAATATGCAATTTACTATTTTAAATTTTTATTATTAAAATTTGCAATTTACAATGCTGGGACCTACCTGCTTTCCTTTCCTTTACCTGGTTTCTTGTTTTTTATTTGAGAATAAAGAAGGTATTGTAAACTTCAATTCGATAATGTGGACTTTTAGTAAACTAAATTTTCGCTTAAATAGCTACATTTATTAGTTTATAAAATGAATATTGTAAAGAATGAGGATACTATTTATTAAATTAAAACTGTGAGTGATCTATTCAATTTAGTATGTTTAATTTGTACCTAAAACTGGAATATGCTTTATTAATTGACTTAATTCATTTACTGTCGGATTTTAGATGTATTTATTGACTTCAATTTTACAGAAACTCTGGGTTTCCCAAAGACTTGCCTTCTCTTTTAACTACTAAACTGACGTTTTATTTATTTGAGAAAAGAAAACCTATTTCATCCAAAATTTCGATTACAAATTAGAGCTAGTTATTTGTTTATTGGCTTTTTTGCTTTGGAATGCGGATTCGATCCAGTTAAAATTTAGTTATTTTGATTGTCATTGCAAAAATTTTACCTGTTTGAGTTCAAGACAAAAGGGCGGTATTTGCGCTTTAAGCTCACTCTACAATTTTAGTTTTACAATCACATCTGGTATGGGTTTAAACGAGCCGTAATTTTCGTAGAAATTCAACCCTCACAATCCCAAATTATTTACGCGCCTTTTTTGTACATGTTCAAATTTTTTGGTAATTATGACTTTGTCCATTATTAATATTAAAACCGCTGAGTCTAAAATATGTTCAAAAACTCACCCGTACCGTACAGTAACTCTGTTGATTTAGAAATTGCCAAATTAATCCGGACTTGCTTCCCTAACCCAAAGTAGAAGGACACAGATTTAACATATTCTTACAGTTCTTATACTGTGGTGCACAGCCATCAGTAAAATACTCTATTTTAGTTACTGTTTTACATCTGTATTTTATAATAGCAACAGTTGACTTCTGTATTTCATACACCAGTGTCACATCATTCTCTAAATCAACTGAAATGAAGCAAACTGAAAGTTCACTTAGGTCATCACCAGGCTTGTAATATATCACAACATTTGCCAACATATTTTTGTATTTTCCATTCTCGAGGGGAAACAGAAAACAATGGTGCATTTAAAAATTATTATTAATTTTATTAAATACATAAATAAAAAGTTTACCTCGAGTATGATTTGAACCTACGACCTGTACTTTGCTAGAGTACCGCGCTAACCAACTGCGCCATCAAGGTTCAAGCCCCAATCGATGTAAAGTTTGTCTTTATGTATGTAGAACTGATGTAAATTCTAAATATAATGAGATTACAATCAAATTACTTATATCAATGGAATGTGAACCTGCAATATCGCAAGGATTCACACATACCAAAGCAACTTGGCTAATATTAAATTATTAAATTATTTTCCTTATGCAATTTTTAAGTACATATTTACCTTTGAACTTATTCGTTCATAAGAAAAACTTATAATAATGGTGCATTTATTTGAAGGTTTTTAATGAAGTGCTTTCAAATACTTTTTAAGGCGAGCCGTATGTGAATGTCGAAAACAGTATCTCCTCTTTTATTTATAGATATATCAACTTGATTTTTTTTCTACACATGAAGGGAAAGGTACTGTAGAGCTATAAAGGCTCCTTTTGCGTGATCGCCTTCAGGGGAGTTTTACAAAAAATCACAAACTTCTTTAAATTGAGCAATTTTAACATGCTGTAATTCAAGTAATAATAAGAAATCGAAAATTATATTTTTGCATAGCTTCAAAGATAACCTTTGGCAATTAAAAAGAAATAAACTTATTGTTCGGAAAAATTCCGTGGCTGAGTAATCTTTCTAAGAAGATGGATCGTCGCATTACATCTCGAAGTTTTGCAGCCCAGACTACGGAGGGGAATACACCACTACTACCGCATCCAGGCCGGCGCCGCGACCGCATCCGATGGTGCGAGCTTCTTCGAATTTATTCATTGCTGTTTCCACTTTCCATTGTTACTTCTAAATAAACAAATACTATTTGTGTTTAGTGAGTGCCGTGAATACATGTTTCAATATTCTTCCAGGATAATAATTTAATGTAGGCGACAATTTTAATAATTTAGTGTATAGACAAAGACATTTTTAATTTTATGTACCTATAGACAAAGACAATTTTAATTACTGTTTAGTTTTTTGTGATACTGGACACTTCATTAGTTTGAAGATTAGGTAGTAGAAGTACTTAGCAAAATGGGTAACTATAAGTTTCACCTCCGTCTTGGAGATAAACGTCTAAGTGTAAAGCAACGTATGAAACGATTGCGGGAGCGGGCAAGGTAAAATATATATATTATTATATATATATATATATATATATATATATATATATATATATATATATATATACAGGGTGTCTACTATTTCATAGGGACAGTATTGCTATCTCGTAGGCTAGAGTAGATAGTGCTGATAGAAAAAAAGGAGCGTATTTAGCAATTTTGCTGCAAAAGGTTTGATTTGAGCTAATACATTTATTTCGTTATTTTATTAGTCTGAATATTTTGGTATTTTCCTCTATGTTTCATAAATCTGAATAGCTAGGAAATTCAATGGTGAAAAAATTGTGTATTTATCAAACAAATAAACTGGTCAAATCAGCATCTACATTTTAGTAGGTATGTAACATAAATCGGTGATTCTCTGTGCTGTAAAACTAAAATGACATTATAAATAGTTCCTGTTTATAACTGTCCCTATGAAATAGTACACACCCTGTATATATATATATATATATATATATATATATATATCATATATAATATTTCTGTTTTTATTATGTGCCTATACTTAGACATACCTATTTCAGAATGACCGCTCGTAAAAACAAAAATATAGAAACCTCATCTGCTGGTACATCCAGGTATGTAATTGAAAAACAACGAACATTATTTATAATATCGATATATGCTGTATTTACCTATAAAATATAATAAACTTTTAGAGAAACCTTTGTCGAACAAAGAACAATTATAGGTGATTGTATGCCGGAACCGGAAAGTATTACTGCAAATATAAATTCAGTTCATAGCCTTCCAAGGTAGGTATCTATTTCTTACAAGTTACTCGAGTTAGATAGCTAGGTTGTACCTACGTACACAGTGGATTTCCCAATGGAAAGCCTCTCCCCAAAAGTTGTTCACAAAAGCACTCCTATTTTGCCTTTCTTCTAACAATAAACACTCTCTCCAAAGATTTTGAAATAGTAACCTCTCGATGCCACACAGTACTCCCTTATTAAAACAATATATACCTATGTACCTATTAGTCCAAATTTATTTTTAGCTGTACTGGTACTAAAATGACTACTTTTGATGATAGTGATGATGAGCACTACTCAAGCCATGATAATGGCAGTGTGTCTGAGACAGAGTCGTATTCTGAATATCTAGAATACACAGTGTAAGTAATTGGCATCGCGAGCTTCTATAAGTATAAGAAAACTCAATTTTTAGTGAAAGTGAACAACCGATAGAAACAGTTCCTCTAGAAGGTAGGCGCCTCTTTGATGTAAAGTACTTGGTAGAGCAACTGAAACACTTTGGAGACCATGACAAGTTTGGTTGTTCTTCAACAAACATGACCTTTGTCAAGGAGATTCGCAAAGGATTCAACACTTCTTTGCTTTTCAAGTGTTCAATGTGCCAAAAAGAAGAAACTATAGAATCAGACAGAAACAATAATAGTGAAGTTATGTCTTTAAATGACGCCATGGTATTATCAACTTTGTACTTTCATAGATGTTAATTTTGTAATGTTGAGGGTATTGTTCAGGTTTTTGGAAATATCTGCACGGGTCAAAGTTTTTCTCAGATGGAAGAGAAATGCGCTTTACTGAATATGCCCACTATGTCAACCGCTACTTATTTTGCTCTACAAAAAAATATCCATGATAATATACGAGATGTTGCTATAGAAGAAATGGAAGAGGCTGTACGAATAGAAAAAGATCTTGCTATTCAAAGAGGTAGTGTTGACAGCCAAGGTATTCCACTGCTCACTGTAGTTGTTGATGGCTCTTGAGCGAAGCGTTCTTATAAATGTAACTACAGCTCATTATCAGGTGTTGTAAGTGTGAAAACAATACAATTTAAATGTGATTCGTTGACACAACGAATTTTTAGGCTTGTATAGTGGGATTTCAGTCTCAAAAAATTCTTTTTCTTAGCGTAAGAAACACATTTTGTCTTATTTGCACTAAACATGATGATATGAAAAAAGATATTCCTGAGCATATCTGCTACAAGAACTGGTCAGGAAGTGCAAATGCAATGGAGGCAGATATAGTCGCCGAGGGATTCAAACAAAGTATTGCTATGTATGGAGTAAAGTATGCATATATGATTGGTAAGTTGTCGTGGAAATGAAAGTCCTGGCATACGTGTAAGCAACCACAATAAAAACATGTTTTTCCAGTTCTCCTTAGCACGCTACGTTTAAACATTACTGAATACCTTATTGACTGCACCCCTTCTCCATACAAACATTTTCGGATAGCATCGGAGAAGTGGGGTGTTGGTTGTCTACACTATGCCGGGACATTGCTTATGACCGTTATAGTTGATACATATACTCGTAGAAGTATTATTTTTGTGAGTGGCCGTAATATTTGAATGTGTTTGTAGGCGATGGCGATAGTAGTGTCTTTGATAAGCTGAATACTATTAGGCCGTATGGGCTAGATTCGCTTATTAAAAAAATTGAGTGCACCAACCATATATGCAGAAATTGTAACAATAGAATAAAAGAATTGAGCAAGACCAGAATCAACAACATAGGAGTTGTACCTGTAACCATGCGCGAAATTGTGGAAAAAAATTTGGAACGATTGAGAATTTCTTTATATTGTATAATTAAAAAAAGATCCACAGAATTCTCTACGTCAAATAAGCCCAGTGAAGTGAAACGGGAAATGATCTTAGATTTCCACAATTTACTCAATCATGTTTTTGGAAACCATGAACATTGTTCTACTAGGTAGTTTCAATGTACCAGAAAAGAAAATGACACAAATTATATTGAAGATTTGCAGTTGTGTGGCTTATGGGATGAGTGGAAAAATGCTGTTAGGCTTGTCATTCAACATGTGGACAGCTTACTTTACAATGTAAATAATAATTTAGCAGAAAGATTCTATTGTTGCAAAATTCATTGGAGGGAAACGGTGCAATTTTGTGATGAGAGACTCATATGAAGTAAGGTGCAAAGCGGCGGCAGCATCATTCAATAATCAATCAAAATTTCACTCGAAAGTGACCAAAAGAATTATAAAGCGTAGCCCAACGGGGAAATATTTGAGAAGGTTTGCGTCCAAAAAAGATAGAACAAGGCAAGTTAGATGTAAACGTAAATTAAACTTAGAGTGAAGGAAGAAAAATATCAAAAAACGTACGACTGGACCAGATAACAATCATGGGAAAATGGAAGTAGACGACGATGTAACTGATATGAGCCCAAAAACGTATAAAATGAAAGCCGATGAGTTTTTGAAAAGTTTAGAAAAAACGAAAAGTGAAATTTCAAATTTGGAACGAGAAAGTCGAGGTCAATACGAAAATTTGATTTGGAGAAGTGAACGTTTAAAAAGATTAACAGCTTCTAATTTCGGCAGAATCTGCAAACTTAGGGATACAACACCTCGTGCGAAAACGGTCATTAGTATTTTGTACAAAAAGTTTTCAGCTTCTTCAACTAAATGGGGCAAAGATAATGAAGCAATTGCCATGGAACAGATTCGTAATGCCTTCCCAAACACTGGTAGATGCGAATGGAATTATTGAAATAAAATGTCCTTTTGCTGCAAGAGAATACCCTACTATTTTGGAAGCAGCTCTGAATGGCAAAGTTACAGGGTGCACTGTGGATAACAACAAGGTTGCTCTAAAGTGCAATTCTGATTATTATTATCAGATTTAAGGGCAACTGGAAGTCACAAATAGGGACTTTTGTCTTTTTTGTATTTGGATCCCTAACGATTTATTTATTCAGAGGATTAAAAGAGACACATACTTTTGGAGAACGAATATGGTTTCAAAACTGACGAAATTTTATTTTGATTATTTACTTCCTGAGCTTGTCGATAGCAGATACAACAGAAATAAGCCGTTACGTTGAATACTTTAGCAAGAAAATATGTATTTTTTTTTAGTAGGTACATTTTCTATTACCGACAATTATTTGTGATGTTTTCTTTTTGACAATCCTCGTAGCACTTTTCCTGTGGAACTATAACACATTTTATTGTAGATAAACCTCTACATAAACTAAATAATAATGTGTCTGAATCAGAACCAAATAGAGCCCGCACGTCATTAGAAGAAAACTATGAATGTAATACCTAAATACTTCATTGGCTTGTTAACACCAATTTTGTGTTTTTCTTATAAGGGCCTAAATATAATCATCACATAACATTCTGTATTTTTCTAAGAAACAAAGAATTTAAATAATTGAGCAATGTCCATAGATCGAACTCCTCGTAGTTTTTTTTATCTTTAGTTCCTACAGAAAATTGTGTTTGATAAAATGCTTTATTTTACAGGTACTTTTCGGGTATTTTGAGAATTTCAGATTTCTAAATTTCCGATTGAGCAAGACAAGGAATGATTGTATCTAAGTATAATAAAAAAAACAATTAGGTATTCCCATTTGGTACAACGAAAATAAAAGCATTGTTGAAACCAATAATAAGTGAAATAAGTATTCAAACAATATTCCCAAAGGTGATTTCTGAGGCTATGCACAAATAAAATTTGCGAATTCTTATCATTACAGAAGGAGCCGATATAGCTTTACAGTACCTTTTCCTTCGTGTGTTGAAAAAATCAAGTTGATCTATAAATAAAAGAAGAATTTGTGGAAGTCAAAGATATCCTTGTTTATTATGTACAAGCGGCTTTACTATATTCAGCGAAATCTGATATTATGGCTCAATGTACGTCATCCACCTTATGTAGTAATTCTATCTGTTTCTTTATGCTTCCGTCTCGAGCCGAGCTTGAGCGCATTATGATTTGGAAGGGGTAACGTTGCGAATTTGCTCATGCGGTCCGCTAAAATCTCGCCTTAAACAGTTTTTATATAACAATTTAAATGTTTGCGTGCAAATGTATGTAGGTCTGGAGTGGGTTTAACGATACATTCATTGTTAGACTGTTGCTAAAGGATAACTATATTTTTCTCAATTTATGTTGTTTTGGTTGATTTTCGATTTGGATTTCTCGAATTGGCAATGAAAAATTGGTGAAAATGGACTCATCTGTTGTATATAAAAATTACAGAATTTGTGAACATCACTTTGCACCATGTTGTGTTATCAAGGGTATGTCAAAGACTCCCCTTATAGAAGGGAGTTTGCCAACTCTTGGTTTACCAGGTAAGGTAGTGATTATAATAATACAGTAAAATTTAGTTATAACGTACCTGAACGAACCTTCAAAATTGATAAGTTACATTGGAGGTGTGAAGTACATTAAAAAACTTCAGCAGCATTAAACAATTTCACCCTCTGCCTATAGTATTGGCTCATGTATTGTATTCACAAAAAATAATAAACTATTGAAGGCTCCATAACAACTGTCGGGACTTATTTGGTACTTTATAAGTGTGTACGTTATGATGGAGTTTTACTGTATAATATGTCAATTTCTGTAGTTCAGAAACAGGGTTCAGTAGTAACTGTAAAAATCGGTTAAAGCTGTTTGTGTAAATTACTTAAAAAATACAAATATCCTATTACTCTTCTTATAAATCTTTAACAGTAGATAGCCACCTAATTATTATTTGGCACCTAATGTACAGTTGGGGCAACAAAAAATGGGACACTATGGTTTTACAAGTTCAATGGGCATATCTAGTTTAAGTAATACTTGACCTTCGTACATAACAATTGCAGTTCAGTCAAACTTTAATGCAATGCATCGATGACATAAGTAGAATGTTCTGATCAATTTTGATCTTATATTATGCTTTAGAATACACAACAAAAAAAACTTTGGTCTGATATTTCAAAGTAACTAAAATCTAAAAAAAAAAAACAAAATTTGAAAAACTACATTTAAAAAATCTAATTATAATACTTTGGTGATTAGGTCAGAAATTGTTACAACAAAAATTAATAAAGAAATACTTTTAGAGTAATTTAGTGATTAATGCAGTAACATGAAATTAATAATGTGTATGACCGCCCTCGTTGTCAATGCACTCCTGCAATCGTCTAGGTATTGACGCTACTAAATGCTGCAGATAATCGATTCCAACAGCCTCCCATGCATTTTCAATCGCCGCAATTAACTGGTCACGGTTTTGGGCAATGAAATGTAGTCCTTGTTGGTCTTGAATTGTCTTTGTGACCAAAGCCCAAACGTTTTCAATGATATTGAGATCTGGGCTTTTTGCTGGCCACGGTAACAAACGAACGTTGTTTTCCTGAAGCCAATTTCGGACTCTCCGCGACGTGTGTATAGGTGCATTATCCTTGTAACAATAAATTCATTATAACCACAGTAAAAATTCAAAAGTTAAATAAGATAATATTCATTTCTTAACTTACTTGTTGGAAAATTTAGTCTTCTTCACCATATAAAATTTAACAGAAGGAGTCATGATAGTTTCCAGTATGTCTAAATATGCTTCGGAATTCATGCGCACGTCAATTATCCAGCAAACTCCTGACCCGCGATGGCTTACCCACCCTAAACATTTACAGAAAAACAAACCACTAGGTTTTTTAAAATTAACATATTCTGTTTCGCATCGGGTTCTAACCGGTCGAAATACTTTTAGAGGTCGATTGTTAGAGCTACTGAAAGTTTTTTCATCGCTGAAAATAACTCGACTCCAAAACTCCAAGGGCTCGTTGATATATCGCCTAGCAAATTCTAAACGACATCCTTTGTTATCATTTGTTAATAGTTCTTTAGTGGCTGCTTCGTATTGTTTTATTCCAACTTCTTTTAATCTAGCCCTAACCGTTGCACGACATCCAGCAAATACTGTTTCATTTTTAGCAACCCTGTAGCTCGTAAAAGGATGATCTCTTACATAAGCAACTAATTCTTCGTCTGCCACTACCGACTGCTCTCGCTATCGTATGTTGAACAATCCATTTAATTCGCACTCGTCCAACAGTAGATCGCGACACATTTAATAATCGCGAAATTTCGCGAACACTTTTACCACTCTCTAACTCAGCAACGATACGAGCTTTTAAATCAATGGTAGTATGAACAGGCATTTTAGAAGGAATCCTAGAAATACTATTAAACTAAACTAAACGGAACACAAGAATATTTAGAAATCAGTAATAAGTAATTATTCAAAACCCTTATCTGTCATACTGTCATTATTACTAATAATCTAAGGTGTTGGGATTAATCAATAATAAAATTAAGTAGTCAGTTACTAATTAAAGTAGATATGCCCATTCAACTTGTAAAACCGTAGTGTCCCGTTTTTTTTTTTTGTTGCCCCAACTGTACATCAGAAACTAAAAAAATGTAAATAATCATTTTTTTCCTTCAAAACCAAAATGTTAATGGGTTTTCAGTTAAACATATTCTGAAGATATAGGAAAACCATTTGAACACTGTCATTAATATAAGTTAATATGTGTTGCAGAATACAACGATGAACCTATACTAAACAATTCATTTATTAGATCTTTGTCTACTGAAATTGTTCTTAGAGAGCAGCCTTCTACATCTACTGATGAACTACTATCACTTGTGCCAGGGCCATCCTGTTCGACAGGTAATATGTTATTTATTTATTAACAAAGTGAGTAAGTAAGATTTATTCTCCGAGCATTGTTTGAATCTCAAGCATTAAAATAAGGTGTAAAAACCAACCTAGCAATCAGTTTTTAATATTAACGAATATTCCCTCAGATTCCTGAAATTATTCAACAAAAGGCCTTAATTATAAATAAGTAATTGATCTTGTCAACAAATCACTACACTACTACATTTCTCTCTATATGGCTCAACACTTTTTTAGTATCATAAAATATAGTTTAACAGGTTAAGTAATGTGCTGATAGTGAAAGAAAAAGTTTGCATGCCAAAAAAAGGATAACAGTTTTCTTAGAAAATAAATTTCATTCGTGCTATTCAAAAGATTTGATGAAACTTTCTGAATTTTGATCTCTCAATTAAGATTTATTTTTGTTTTAATAAGTAAGAAAATATTTCAAATACTTACATTTACTTTACTTTTAAGAACCACATGTGAGAAGTCAAACTCCACCAACAGCAGCATCATTAGCACTACCAATTTGTAGAACCTCAAAGTCACGTAGAGATTTAAAACGGAGATTTAGTGTGTTAAAGTCGATTGCTGCTACGAAAGTTGCCCAGCTAAGTCCACGCAAACAAAAATTATGCAGAACAGTCAGAAATTTGTAGACGATATCAAGGCAACTTATCAAGGACTTTGAAGATTATAAATTGCGCCTGGAACAAGCCACCAATTTCTCCACTTCAGATGAATTTATTAAAACTTCTGTTAACAAAACTACATATACATTCATCATGTCGCAGTTAAATCATCAAAAGATGAAACCTAAAGTTAGACGATTCAGTGAAGAAGAAAAGGTGTTGGCCCTAACTTTAAGCCGAAACTCAAATAAAAATTACAAATTATTACAGACTATATTCGCATTGCCCTGTAAACAAACATTAAAGAGGCTATTGAGAAAAATACCCGTAAGGTGTGGAATCAACAATTTGATTTTCTACTCTTTAACACGTCAGTACACGCCCTCATTTTTGAACACGAGAACACGCTATGACGGCAATTTGCTCATGTCAGCTTAGATCGTTTATTTCAGTACTTTGTATATTTTTACAGAGGTTGAAAAAGGTTTTTAACAAAGTTTGTTTTATAAGTTTAATGTCAATACTTTCAAACCTGAGATTTATTGAACGATAATAATTTTTAAAAATATTTTATAATCGTTTGCATATTTTATTATTTTGCATACTACGCAAGAGTACGCCACGTTACCATATTGCTGCACTCTTTGATTTTCAGTGTAGCGCCAGAACACGCGCTGTTAGCAAATTACCGCTTTACCATTCACAGTTAGTGTTAACAAACTATATATAATTACATATCTAAACAAATGAATTTTTACAGTTTATAATGTAATTATAAAAGTAAACAAAAATTATAAAAGTAAAAAAATATAAAAGTGACACATTTACGAATGGAAAACTAATATTATAGAAATAGAAGGTACAAGAAATTATACTTAAATTGCATAAGTGTAATTTTATCATCTTAATCTTCACCATCCTCAACAGTTTCAACTGGTTCTTGGTCACGCTTGGTGCAGTTTGTGCATGATGATCGAGTATGTTCCTTGCAGATTGGAGTCTGGCATTTGTTGCAAATTACACTTGTTTTTCTGTTTTTTCGTCGAGGACAAATGCCGCAAACACTGTAACGACATCGTTGCACAGATGCTGCTTGTGCTTCTTGTCTTGCTGGATAAAATTTAAATATTTCGGTCGGGTTCTTTATCTCTCTTGCAATTGGGTAATTTGTAGCAACTTTTCTTTGTGCATGCTTCAAAACAAGTTGTCTACCAATTTTTTCCAAGAAGATTTTTCTTGAAGGATTGCTGTCTTCGTTGACTTCTGTGTTGTTGGCTTTCCATATAACAAAGGCATTTATTCCACCAACATTCAGCTCGAAGAAAAACATGGTTAGCGGCCAGCGGTTTGATATCCTTGATACACTGTAGTCTTGTAACGTACAAAAATTCATTGGTGCATAATTCTGTTAATTGCTAGAAAATTATCTATTTTTAACTTCTTTTCGATATGTACTAAACGCACAATTTGTACAATCAGTATTTAAAAACATTGCAGTAATTTACATGTCTTCTATTGTGTAATTTAACAAAAATCCGGTTAATGTGAATAATTCTATCAAAAGTAAATAAGTATGACATCTGTAGGCGTGTAGCCAAACTCTGTACTATACAATGGTTGTAAACACCAATACTTTAAGTTAGTTTACGAAATTCTCGTAAGAGGGCGAGGTTTAATGTATCAAATAACCAATAGGAAAATCGATTTATTGAACATAAATCTAATAGATCACAAATTCGATTTTGATAACAAAAATTTTCACTTTCTTCTCCGCCATTTTGGAGACACTACGAAAATTCTGTGATTTTTTTTACACTTGCTAATATACGAAATTGTTTCGGATTCTGGCAAAAGATGTCAAACCAATAGGAATTTCTACCAAATTTTCTAGTCCTATTGATCGCAAAGTTTGCGGATTATAAACAAAATTTAATAGTGTCCAATAAGGGGGAACGGAACCCATACAATCTACAAGTATAAAACATTAGATTCGTTTTTACATTTATTGCACGCCTTACAACGTTGTGTGATTAGATTAGATTAGATTAGATTAGATTAGATTAGACTAGACTATCTATCGATGTGGTTAGCGAAAATAGAAACCGAAAAATAAAAGTAACAGGAAACCTTATTAATCGTCACATATTTTGAAACTGGCTTCTCGGATATTACCGTAAATTGGGTTATATGTAACTACATCTACTTCATGCGTGCTGTTTAACTATTTTCATGATAGTGGTTATATTTTCCATTTATGGAACTGGTGTGAGGTAACCAGCGTTAACAGGTCAGATTAGTGCATGATTTATTTCGTATATATCTATGACTTCCTCATTATACTATAACTCATCTGGAGTGATACGAAGGTACTAAAACAACAATTGATTAGTTATTGATTAGAAGTACACACTATAAATATACCTACTTATAACTAGTTGCAAATGCAAATCTCAACGTACTATTAATATTCAACACAGACACAAAATATTTTAGTGCTTCATATAACGTTACTGGCAACATTACTCTTGCGGCTTTCAATATTCTTTTTGGAATGCAAAACTCATCGTTGATGTTGGTCGAGTTGGCGGCCATTTGCATATCTACTACTGTTCAGAGGCCGACTCCTCACGTGATAAAGATATAAATATTTAACACCGTTATGCAGCTGTTATTGTAGAACTGCTATCAACTTGTTATTTGCTACTTCTCATTTTGAACACAATTTAACTGCTATTTCATACTTTAGGATAAAACCATTGTCTATAATAAAACTCACTATTTGTTACTTCTCATTGTAAATATATTTGGAATTTTGTATTCAATATAAGTTATTAGGGTCATAATTTAACTGATATTTCATACTTTAAGATAAAACTCGCTATTTGCTATCTTAACGCACTGTAAATTGGTATGACTATAGGTATATCATTCCCGTGTAAAGGTTACTTAACGATTATTTTGATTTTGGGTGTAAATCTGAACTTTACCGATTAAAAATGTATTTGTTATAATTTTGGTGTACAACGGCAGCAAGTTTCTGTTTTGATAACTGTAAATAATTTTCTTACGCGCTGTTAGCGTAATTTTTTAAGCTTCTCTTTCAGGGGTAAGGGAAGGCCTTCCATCGTGAAAAGAGAAACATATTATAAATATTGTAAGTATTTTTATCTCTATTTTATTTTTTTTTTTTTTTGGTAAAGCGGTTATGAGCTGGATTAAATCAGCTCTGAGTACTTGCGAAAGTTAATTAAATTAATATTTTCTTTGTGGTGTACACATATAGTATATAGTATATCTATTATTTGGAAATGTTCTGGGTTATAATTTTGGGAAACATTAACGGGTTAATGATTTTGTAATTATATTTATAAACTTTCTTAAGGCGTTGTTTATACTACGCAGATAGCCGAGTTATTATTTTTTTGTTGTTCACTGCTACCATTAAACCAAATTATCTTTTTACTTCAAAATATAACGATACGTTCGAGAGATTCATTATCTTATTCTTCCCGTCCTTTGTGAATGTTACCCTTTCCTTCCTGTACTTACCTGCACATTTACTATCCAGGAGTTGGGGTAGTACTGCGTTCGACTTCCGGGGAACAACTCCTGGCGCCTGTTAAATAAATACTTCTGACCCCGCCCGCCTCCTATGAGCTAGACGGTGTATTTCTAACAGCAGATAAGTGTAGGACTTACCGTCTGTTGTATTTGCTAACTTCTCTTTGTTTCTTTGTCTACGTTCTAATATCTTACGTCATAGTCTTTTTGCATAGCGTCACTAACATCTACACCACATTTGTTTTTATTGTAAAAGGTTATAATTGATGGTTTACTTACGTCACCACAACTTTTATCAATTTCATCATCCTCATGAAAAGTGGAAAGTAATCTCACAAACTTTTTCTCCGTCGCTTTGTAAGATACTAAAGTTTCGTTTAAAGTGAATGCAAACATTGAACTATTTCTTGGCCTTTTGTTTACTTTATCTTCAGTTATGAGTTCTAACGGAATTTCACTTTTGTTCTTACGAATCGTACAAACCAATGTCAGTTGTTTTTTCAGGAGATCTTGAGCGAGAGGTATAGACGTGAAGAAATTGTCACACGTTATGTTTCGCCCCGTATTTTCTATGTGTGATATCATTCTGTTAACTAAATCTCTAGTAGATGTACTTATGAAATAGGGGCCTCTTTTTTGGTTAGGAATGAAAACCTTCAATTTCGATGTGTAATAGGTTTTTGAGTCTGTGACTGCCCAAACCTTAATACCAAACTTTCCAGGTTTCTTTGGCATATAAACGCGAAAGCTGCATTTTCCACGGAAGTTTGGCAGCATCTCATCAATTGTCACGTAAGTGCTGTGACTGTAGTTTTCCTGACATCGATGAGAAAAATCTTCAAAGAATTCTCTGAAGCAATAAAACTTGTCCTCTTCTTTTCTCTATTGTCTGCCTCACTAACTACGTCATCGAAACGCAAATTCTGCATCAAAAATCTAAAGCGGTTAACTCCCATTATTAGCCGGAAAAGTTCCACTCCTAGACCGTCTTTCTTCCATAAATCTAGCGTGTTTTGCTTAGCAGAAATAGTGACGCCTGCTAAATACAATAATCCTATAAGTTCTCTTATTTCACACGCGTGCATAGTTGTGTTGTACTTGTCTTATTTTGATATTAGTCTTTCAACGATTACCTCAGGAAAAAATAAGTTCCAGCATTCAATTTCACTTTGTGCATGTCTAGCTTGTCTTCTTGGCCCGGGTAGCTGCGTAACAAGGTTATGTCTCCTAGTTCTTCCAGGTCCTGGTTGAGGAGTATTTGACCAAATTGTGGGAATAGGCTTATTCCTACCCGAGTACGTTGGGTTGATTAGCAGTCGTTGGTTTTGCGGAACATCAGGTGAATCTGAAACAACTGATATTGATCCCGTTGATAGATCCACGGGATCATTCTGATGACTTGGAGTAGAAGCAGAAAGTGCAAGGTCATAAATTGTCATCGACCTCCATCTCAACAGATAGATTCCCTTCGATACTCTCTTCAGAATCACTAACTGCGGCGTTCATCAACATTTCATCCTCAACATCACTAAAATCGGATTCCGGGTCTCTTGGTTCACTAGATGCGTTTTCAAACATTTCTCTCATTCGTTTTTATTCCCTCTCATCCGAATCCATTTTCACAAGTAAAAAAATCACGCAAACACGCACGTTAGAAAATTGCTCACGGTAGAAAAAAATAAGCACTACGTGATTACACGCGTCTCAGCAAATTGCTCACAGTGACATGTAACCAAGCGTTTACTTACAAGAAAATGCGCGTGACTCACGAAAACAGGTCAAAGTCACGGAGAGGAGAGGGGAGTACGGGAGAAGTCCGGCCCTTCTCATAAAGTGCGGCAGTTTGCCGCGGGTGTGTGTACTGACTTGTTAAAATCAGCGGTTACAAAGATGTCTAAAGAAGATAGAGTGTCCTTATCTGCAGGACTCAATTATAATGTAAAATATGATTTTATTGAAGGATTTAAAAATTTAGGAGGTGAAAGAAAATTAAAGTTCGTTAATCATGCTCTAGTTTTTATGGCCAACGGATTAAGAAAAAAATGGAAGTAACCATTGGTATATTACTATGTGGAGAGTGGTATTCGTACAAATGAATTGGTTCAAATTTTGAAAGAAGTAATAACAGCCACACAACACACTGGTTTGAAAGTTGTGGCTACAGTGTACGACAAGGCCTCAAAAAATAAAGCAGCTATTAATGAATTATGCCGACAAAGTAGGGAAAATTACCTCAGACATAACATTGAATTTAAAAAATTTGGATTTATTCATACTGGAGAAGAAATTGTGCCGTTGTATGACCCTCCTCATATGTTGAAGGGTATAAGAATTAACTTGCTTAAAGCTGATGCACAGTTTAAGTGGAAAACTAATGAACCCCAGCGAGCATCGTGGAAGGTCTTTGTGGCAACATACGAATCTGATAACCCAGATGATATAGACTACAGGTTATTTTATTCCCTTAATGACGCCCACATTTATGAAACCAAAATGAACAAAATGAAGATCAACCTGGCTGCACAGATTTTCAGCCAAAGGGTACCCTCAAATATTACATTCCTTACACAAACAGGTAATTTTTCATAAATCTTATTACTGTCATACTTAATATTAATACTGCTAATCACATAAAATTTATTATTTTTTTTGCATTGAAAATGCTCTTACTCTTTGTGTCCTTGTTTCAGGTTTGAATATATTACCAGGCAATGCTGTAGGAACTGCATCATTTGCACTGTTCATGGATAAATTATTTGATAGTGTTAACAGCTGCATTATTCAACCCACACATGGGAAGTATTTAAGATATGCTGTAAAAGAAAATACCATACACCATGCATTCTGGAATGAAGCTGTGAAGATTTTGGAATCATTAGTTTTTCTAAAACCAACAGGTGTAAATTTTGTGCCGCCATCTGTCTCAAGTTGGATTCATACAATAAAAGGCATAAAATATTTATGGGCTCAATTAAAAAACATGGGCTTTACATTTATGTTGCCGAGAAACCTCAACCAAGATGGTTTAGAGAACTTTTTGTGCAAAATTAAAAGTCAGGGAGTGAGGAACATAAACATGTTCTCAATTTGGCTACAGCTATGTGTCTCTAATTATTAATAACTTTATGGGGGACACAGTCACCAGGGGCAAATTGTGAAGATGAGGGTAATGAAGGGACCCTTGGCAATTTAAAAACTTTAGCCCTCGGTATCAAATAAATATAGAGACGGCAGTTCAAATACACTTGCCAGAAGTGGAAACTAAAGAATATAATCCTAAAAATTTTATCAACTAATTTACATACATATATTGCGGGATTTGTGGCTAAACGGATATTAAAACAGATTGGAATATGTAAAGAATGTAGACAAAATTTATTGACACAAGATGGAAATAGTTCTGAATTCTCCTTAATAATTAATAGAGCATATAGCCACAAGGCACTTCTTCGTCCATCAACAACATTTTCAAAACTTTTCTCAAAATATTCATTTAATTTAAAATTCTACATAGATAAATATTGCAAATATAATAACCTCTCAATTATTTTAAAACAACTCTACAAAGATGAAGATTTTAATGAATTTCGCTGCAAATCCCACAATATTAAGAACTTATTTAGTACATACTTAACAAAATTTTATATATTTGTATGGGTGAGAAATATAAATAAATCCTTAAAGGGAAAAGATGTCAATATTAAGAAAAATAAGTTTGGACATGTCAGAACTTTAGCTAGGGATAGATATAAGAAATCCACAAAAATTAAAAAAAACCTGTAAATTTAATTAATTTGTAAATATAATTGTAGTGTGTATTGCTTTCCCATATATGTATGTGTAAAAAGAAAGGTATGTAGTCGGTTTCAGTTTTTAAAATTGTTTGTTACATTTCGCAACGTTTTGTGGCCTAAATACGAAAAACACATTTTTAGAAAAAAAATTTCGTGTCTGATTGTGTGTGAGTGTGCGCAATACCTTTTGAATCAGTGACTACGTTTACACGGACATCTAACACCGATTTTATAACTACTAACGTTATTAAAACCGACGTTAAACGTCGTGTAAACACTGTTCTACAACTGATGTTATAAGTCAGGTTCCGTAACGCTACACCTCTTTCTTATTTGGCGTGACGTTATAAAGCTGGTTATAGAGCGCTTGTAAATAAGACGTTTTAGCAAGGTAAGCTTATCCGTACAACGAAGTCGCTTAAAAGTCCCTAGATACTGAAACTAACCGACTTCTATAAAGTAGAGGTTAGATTTCCCTTAATTCATTTTAGGTAGCTTTAATTAAATTTTAGTGTTTATTTAAAAAAAATTTTAATTTAAATAGTTATATATACCTATATATGTATATGTTTGTTAATTAGATAAAATATTTGTTTGTTATAAAGTTTCAAGCAGATAGGAAAATGTGTGCTGCAAAACGTGACGCATGGGAAGTAGAGAAAACTCGATTCCTATTGCGACTAATTCGCGAGAAACAAGTTTTAAAGGAGTTATATGGGAAGATATTTCGAGCAACAGACATATTCCAACATCTAGAGGAACCGATGCACGAAAGAGGGTATCTTAAAACTGGCAAGCAAATGCAAACGCGATTCAAAACATTGCGATGTAAGTCTACCTATTTTCATTTAATATGATCTTTAATTATAATTATATCTTTCCAGTTCAATATAATAAGTGTAAAAGGCAGCTGAACCGTAGCGGGGAAGAAAACTGTCGACCGGACTTTCTGTTCTTTGAAGAAATGAACGTGCTCTTAGGTGACCAATTTCGCAATTGGAGGGGGTTGATTCTGCACAATCATCAAAGGAATCGAATTCAGAATCGGAACAAACCGATTATCGAGATGCTGATATCACGTTAAGTAATGAACAAGATTCACAGCATGATACTTCCGACCAGGCACTTGAGGATGATGATGGTGGGCAGGACTCCGAAGAGCCCACACCGAAAAAGGCGTTACTCCGACAAAGGAGGACGACGCTCATATCAACAGCACTTGGAGAATTATGCTAGAATTCAAAAACAAAATTCTCTTGAGATGGAGGAAGTCGTGTTGCAGCAGCAAATAGAGAGCATAGCTCAACTATTCCAGCAGCAGAGGAATTCGAAACCGATTTAATGAAAAACTTTATGGAGCAACATAAAGAAATTCTTCAACAAACAACAAACTCATTAATTAGTTGTTTAAATAATGCATGTCGGTCTCATGATGTAAATAGACCATTCACGTCTGCTACACAATCTACCCGTTCGAAAGATCATGTGAAGGGATGTTTGTGTTTACAATGTATTAGTACTACAGAATAAGATTTTATTTTTTTGTACAAATGTTTATTAAATACAATATGTTTATCTAGAATGTCTTCCTTATGGGAAAATTGCACTTGAGAAAATTTTAATGGCATCTCTGATAGCATGACCACTAAAATTCTCTCGTTCTCTGTTAGAGGGTCTCTCTGGTTGTGGAAATATAACTTCCGCCTCATGAACTGCTTTTTCCCATTGTAATACATAGGTGTCTTTTCTACTTTCCACTATATTATGTAAAATGCAGCACGCAGATACAATTTCAGGCACAAAGGTAAAATGAATATCAAGGCGTTTTAAAAGACACATCCTACGTGCTTTTAATCGTTCAAAAGCAATCTCAACCGACACTCTTCCAGAATTTAAATAAACATTGAATGATTCTTCTTCGGGGTTAGTTTTGAAGATTTTGTGTACCCTTTCAAAAGCCAAGGTAGCAGTGGATAGGCTGGGTCCCCCATGATCATGAGAGGAACCTTGACACCATTTATTTCAATAGATTTCTAGAACATAATAGTAATATTTTACGGACAATGTAAAACTGGCATAATCACCTTTGGAATTAGTTGTTCCTGCTGTTTGAACAAAGTCGATTGTTTAAAAACTACTGCATCATGACACGCACCAGGTGATTTACAATTGGTATTCCGAAATCTATAAATAAAAACATAAGAACCAATCACTGCTAGTTACAGTGTAACAACCTGTACGAGTTATCAACCACTGCTTGTAGGATCATCGACGGCCACCCTTTCCTATTTATAAAATGCCGATACCCATCAGCTGGGGGTAAAATGGGGATGTGAGTACCATCTATCGCTCCAATTAAATGTGGAATATGTGTTATTTTCTCACATTGAAAAGATATATCATCACATTCCATAATGTTGGGCATATTTAGGCAGGAATCCATCAACTCGCTATTGATGTCTTTAACAACTCTATGTGCACACTTCCATACAGTCGATTTGTGAACCCCGAAAGCATTTGCTACAACTGGATACTCTGCACAGCTTCCCAAAAAATACAAAGTTATTGCAACCTGTCTTTCCACTGATACAGGTTCTCTAGTTTTCACATAATTTTCACTGGGCTGTAAATGATTTTTCAACTGTTCGCACAACCACGAGAAAGTGTTTTTGGTCATTCGAAGGTTTTCAGACCAATCATCATCGCTGAAATGTTTTAAAACAATTGTGTCCCACCAATCGATACTTCTCTTCTTCATCCACATGATTTTACGGTTATATTGTAAAATTGGTCCTAAGTTTAAGAACGTATCACTGGGTGTTGTTCTTATTAAAAACAGTAATAATATTTGATTGAAATGATTTCGACACTTCATAATGTTGTTTATGAAAAAGTTACACAACTGTTGGTTGGCGTACGTATACAGCTGCCATATAGTTAGAAAAATCCTCATATAAACAGTTGATGGATCCATGGCCCAACGAATTTAGAAACGAAAATACGAAGAGTGTATCAAATAGGATATATAAACATTAAATAACCTATAAAACAATTAACAAATTCATAACAAATGTGAAGTTGACTGTCTAATTTATGTTGGTACCTACTGGGCGTTACTGTTCAGACTTCACCTAAATGTTATAACATCCGACCACAAAATACACCTCCGTAACTCCGTTTTGTGTAAACACTTTGCACAAAACGGTTTTAATAACGTTAGTAGTTATAAAATCGGTGTTAGGTGTCGGTGTAAACGTAGTCATTAAAGTTATCGATAAAAAAACCATTTTTAGAAATGGTGTTTATTTAATTTATCAACAATTTTTTTTTAAGTCGGGTATTGGGGTTTTTTAAGATTCCTGAGAGTAAAACATTTGTCAAAATGAAAAAGTTCAAAATAACGGATCTAAGATGGGGGATTATCGTGATTAAAAACCGACATGACTCGAATTCAGGTATTATGGGCTTTCTAGTTATTTATTTACATATATGAGAAAGCATTATGGCAGTTTCGGCAGCGGTTTTAATTCATGTAATAAAGTTGTTTTGCAAAATTCTTTTGATTCTTTTCTTACCTTTACAAACAAATTAAGGCATAGAATACCTTCAATATAATAAAAGCTGCCTGGCGAATTATTAATAGTTTTATGAACGTTTCTATTCCCGAAAAGCCATCAATTGATGCCGAGGAATTTAATAATTATTTTGTTCTTCCAGCAAATACGTCTTTAAAAGTTTCTGCTGTAAATTTTAATCTAAAAAATACTGTTGATAATGTAACTGAAAAGAATCAAAATAATTGCTTCGCGTTTCAACCTGTGTCAGAAATTGCTGTTAGGGATATTATTCAATCTCTGAAAAGTAGTAATACAAGAGATTTCTATGGTGTATCCACCAAAGTGATTAAATTTAATGGTAGCATGTTAGTAAAACCTCTTACTAAGTTAATCAACTTATCGTTTGAGTGTAGCCTCTTTCCTGATGAGCTTAAGATAGCTAGAGTCTTCCCACTTCATAAAAAAGGAGATATTAATGATCCTAAAAACTATCGGCCCATATCAATATTACCAATTATTTCTAAAATTTTTGAACGTATGATATACAATCAAATAGCAGGTTTCTTTGAATTTAATACATTATTCTTTAAACAACAAATTGGATTTCGCAAAGGACAAAATACTTCAGATGCAGTAGCACATTTTATTAACTATACTCTAGATTGTTTTGAGAAAGGTGAATATTCTATAGCCTTGTTCTTATATTTTGCTCGAGCTTTTGATAGTGTGTCGCATGAGATTCTTGTTCAGAAATTAAGACAAATTTATAATTTTGGTACTCTTAGCTGCAAATTAATTTATTCTTACTTAAAAAACCGACGCCAAGTCGTAACAGTGAATGATAAAACATCAAAGTCTCGTTTATTGACTTTGGGAGTTCCCCAGGGATCAATACTAGGACTAGGATTTTTAATATTTATTAACGATTTACCGCCTCATTTGTCTAACCTTAACCATTGTCGTCTGTATGCAGACGACACAACATTAATTATTAGTGATAGTGATCCTTCTAAAGTTTTAATCAAGGCCCAAAATGCTTTAATTTCGGCAGAACAGTGGTGCCAAAATAATTTTTTAATTCTAAATAAAAACAAAACCATTCAAATGATGAGCACCTTGAAACCTCATTCACTTCATAACCCCAACTTTGTGCAATTTTTGGGTATCAAATTAGATCCAAAACTTAGTTTTTCAGAACATGTTAAGTCTTTAGCCAAATTATTATGTTCTAATATATATCTCATGCGCCGCCTTGCAGATAGTATTTCAGAAAATATGCTAAAAATGGCCTATTTCTCATTTATTCACTGCCATCTGTGTTACTGCAACATAGTTTGGGGTAATTGCTCTCAATCGTCGCGAATTTTCGCCCTTCAACGTCGCGCTGTTCGAGTACTGGGGGGACTTGGGTATACCGAAGATTGCAAATCTCTTTTTATTAAATTTCATATTTTAACTGTTCCTAGTATTTTTATTCTAAACTGCATACTTTATGCTAAAGCTCATTCTGATATTTATTCAACTAGGTCCACTGTTCATGAGTATGGAACGAGAAACAGTAGTGATATATGTAGAAACTTTTATAGACTAACAAAAACACATAATAGTTTTATTAATTTATCTGTGAAATATTTTAATTTATTACCAACAGAAATTAGGAACTTAGATTTTGGATTGCTAAAACGGAAAATTAAGTTCTTTTTATTAAATAAAGCCTTTTATAGTGTTCAAGAATTTGAATCTTGTAATTTAAGACTTCTGTAAAGTGTTTTTTTTCTATAACATGTACTTCAGCAATAAAACATATTATTATTATTATTATTATTATACATTAAATATCAATTATGCTGAATTAAATTTTTATCACATCTCTGCCACAGAAAGATTTGAAACTAAGTGATGGGTAATTACTATTTTTGGGTAACTATCGGATGTTCTATAAGAGGTTGCGCTATAGTTATTCCAAAAAAAATTATCACTCATTACAAAAAAGGGAAATTCATAGAGATAAATTACGTAAAATAACTCAAACTTCAATAAAATTCGCTTATTTAGTTTCTTAGTAGTACTGAAGTGTCGCATTCACCATTAGGCACTTGAGGCGATAACTCGGGACCTCGCTTTCTAAGGGGCCTCTAATCCGTTTTAATATTTATTTTTAAAAATCTATAAGCTTTAGTCACACTTTTGATTCACATCTCTTCCTGAATTGATGTGGAAATGAACTGATCGATAAAAAACAGTATCTCTAAATTCCGTTCTAAATCATTACAAGTGCAACCTACTGAAACTATGCATTATGGTGACTGGTGAGTACAAACTAGAGGTGTTCGTGCTTAAAGTCCCTGGGTATATCTAGGAACTTTATTCGTGCTCAACATTTGTCCCAAATACTATACTACCATGAAAGTTGCCAGCATGAATTTAAAATTGATTATAGATATGAAGGTGAATGATGGTGATATGCATGATTTTCACATTCGTGTCATTCCATATCCTATTAACTGGGCCTCCGAAAAGCTAAATGTGACACTGAGTACTAGTAAGCATTGGGTGCATTTAATGCCTACTTAGTAAAAAAAAACAGTTGTATCAAACAATTTATTCATTTATCATATACAAACAACATTACAAATGATGCAAGTTAATAAATTTCTTACATTTTTTATTAGTTTTGTTTGCTTTTACGTCTCTGTTAAAAAATTTTAATACAAAAAATATTCTGACTCGAACAAATAATGCTATTAAATAATCATGTTTAAAATGTGGACATGCAATAGGAAATGGTACAGTTTGCAATTGTTGTTGAAACAGATAAGCAACGCTATTTTGATTGGATAGTTCTGGAAATTTTGTACAAAATAAGATTTCTAAATTTTTTATATAATTAATAAATAATTCCGAAGGCATTGTAAGATTCCCAAATTGATTTTTTTCATTTTCATATGCCCTAAAATAACTTAATAAATTTGTATTGCATAATTCTTGGTCATTAGCACTGTATGCATTACCGCAGTTTCCACAATTTGCTTTAAAAAACATTTTCTTAAGAAATACTCGCTAATATAAGTGATAGCATTTTGTTCAGGTAATGATAAGGTTTGATGATGATGCGAATTAATAAAAAACTTTGATGCCTCAGTTACAATTGAAAGCTGCATAGTTTAAACTATGACAGTTTTCTGAAGTTCCACTGGCTAAAACTGTATCTAAATCTTCGATACAGTTGGACCCTTCAGCAAATTCAAAATAATTTAAACAAAACAATTTTTTAAAAGCTCGAGTGAACTGAATCGGAGTTGGATTAAAAGAATTGCCACCTTTTTGTCTGATGCAACCAAACAAGTTTTCTAAAACGTCTTGATTGAATCGACGAGAACACAAAAAACCTCGTTTTTTTACTAGTTACAATCCATATGCTTAAAAATGAAGGAATTGTTATTCCCCATCCATTAATAAATTTCATAGATTTACTGATATTGTTGTGTTGATCATCCAAAACTTCCATGGTTTTTATTGTATTCAACATGGAATGTAAAAAATTAATTTGGGAATCCTTACCTATAAATGGTCTGTTTAAAACTTTAGTGCTCTTAAAATTGTTGGAGTTCAACATATCAAATAAATTATCAAAATCTGAAACAAATATTGCTGTAGCCATTGCCAATGAGGGTAAATAATTAAGTGAAATATAAGTATTTAAACCTGCAGCAACTGATGCACTTAAAAGTTGAACTGGATATTTTACTTTTTCAAATTAATTTGGATTAATATGGCTGTCAGTTAACCTTGGACCTAGCCTAAAAGATTGTTGCTTGTCTTTGTTGTAAAGTTCTTTTACATATGCACTATTTGTGGAACCTTTGCTAAAAACTATATTATATCGTAAAAAATTATTTCTAGTAGATTTTTGAAAGATGGGGAGTATCAAATAAATAAAATATCTTCCATTGTTTACCAAAAAATATGTTTGATCTACAGTAACACCTACACTTTTAGAAAATTTCATAAAATTAGGACCTTGATCTGAAATAAATCCTAGCACATTTAATCCTATGCTATATAAACGTTCTATAGTTTGAAATACAATAATCTGTAAATCAGCCACAGGACATGAATTATTTACAAAAAAATAAGCCATTAAAACAAGAGCACTGTTTTCTGGAATGTACGATCTCTTGGTACAATTTTCATGAAACCCAATAATTTTGTCTTGATTTAAAGCATAAAATAATTCTTAAATTACTAGTAGACAATCTTTTGATAGTTCAGGCATTACTTTAACTTTAGACAAAATTATTGTAAATATAAAATCATTAAAGCCTGAAGTCACATTCCATTTTTTTGTCATTCGACAGAGTTGAGTTTGTAGGTAAATAAAACGTTTTTGATAATGCCCGATACACCTTGGGCCAAGAAAATAAATTTTTAGAGCAAATTGCTTATACTCATCAGTATACCGAAATCCCTTTATGCGGTGTTTCTGTGACAACTTGAATTGGGTCTTAATGAAAGTAGACATATTTTCTTGAAAGTGTTTGTCACAAAAATCCATAAATTCTTCACTACCTATAGGTGCCTTTTCAGCTGTGGACAATTCTAATTTTATTTTCAACTTAAGGTTTTCAAGCCTTATCTTTTTCTTTCTCGGTGTGAACACTGATAACATTCTTGAGGTTTGCGTTCCAGAATCTGTTGATATTTAATTTATATTACATTCATGTATCACATTATAATCTTACCAAACATGTGCATGATATAAAAATTAAACAACATTATCTAACTGTTGCCCTGAAGTACTTGGTAAAGTTGGTGTATCGATTCGACAGTTATGGCCAGGATCGTCAACACTTTCTTCAATTCCTGTTGCAACAAATTGAGGCATATCTGTAATAACCATACACTATAAACATATACGTTTCCCATTATGAATGTACTACTTTATCATTAAGGAATAATGTCGGTATAGCATTACTTAAAAGTCGATTTCAGCTTCTATTCTTAAAATAGCACTCTTCAAAATGTGCACTAGTTCTATAACGAATTCAATTATCTAACTACTGCAGAGGTAAACTAAAAACTTACCGATTGCCAGAAATTACAAAAAAACTCAAATTGGAATTCGGGTAAGAATTGTTGTAGTTAGTAACGCAACACTTCACTCGCATTTTTCTTTTACATAAAAAAGCACATGTATAAGAACAAACTACCAAAATAAAGTTAGGTTAGAATACAGAATTTGCAGGGAAAACCAAACGAATTTGACAAATGCGTAGTAACTTGCGCGAGAAATTTTTAGCAAACAATTATTATAGTAGTGCAACTACTGCATTCGTAAACGTATACTGTGGTAAAAGTGCAAGTTAATTTGAGTATGCGCAAATGTTCAAAAATGTTTACGCCGGCGACGTTTTCGGTAACTTAGGTACGGTGCACACGAGCGTCGAAAGATGCTGCGTCGACGCGGCGTCGGCGCATCTTTCGACGCGTTGCGGCAAAGTTTCAGTTCACACCTAGTGCTAGTGTGGCGTCGACGCGGAGTCTGCTCCGACGTTCCTCAGTCTTCATTTCATGATGGAAGTGTACAGACGAAAACGCCTGGTTTTTTCATTTTTTGCACTTGATCTCATCATGAAGAGGAGAAAAAGGAAATACTGGGTACATCCGCTGGTAAGTGCTAGGCTTCTGAAGGGGCGTTTGTAACTATGTTTACAGACCTGAGAAATGACGAAAAGAAATTTTTTAATTACTTTCGTATGAATTCAAAGTCCTTTGATGAGCTAGTAGCTAGAGTAATGGACTCTATCAAAAGCAAAAACACTGTGATGCGGCTCTCTATACCTCCCATAGAGATGGTTGCAGTGACACTGAGGTAAGTTTTGTGCTCGTGCATTTTTTATAAAATTAATTATTTAATCATCTTTAGTTTGGCTAAAAATCATTTTTAAAACTTGCAGTTTTACAATACCAAATTTACAGATTTAAAATTTTACTAAATTGGTGGAATTTATTATTACGTTGATTTCTAAAATAAGTAAAGAGTCAAGTTAAACAATTTACCAGTATGCGTTGTAAAATATATTCTTACATACAACTTTTCTTACTAAAATTAGTAAAGTTTTGAAATAAAAAATATGTTTCTATCCAATATTAGGGAAATTTTGAGATTGGGGAGAAATAATATTGGGTCGTTGGTCAATTCTGTGGGATTGTGATCTTGCATTTTGAGCTTGCTCCCTGTATCTTTTTAGAACATTTATCACGTCACAGCGAAAGTCCAATTTCATGTCGGGGGGTAAACCGTTTACCATTGGAATGATGGACTCAAAAAAGGTCATGTCGTCATCTCGGTTTACTGGAGGAGGCGCTGTTACCGTCGGGATTGGCTCTTTCATAAACTGTATCATACGATTTTCTAAAATTCGACGACGCTTAGCAGCAGGAATACGATCAGAATTTGGAGCATTCTCAGGAGTAGATGACTCACTTTCTCTTTGTTTTTCAGGTTCATCTTCATCTTCTTCGTGTCTGTCTTCATTTTCATTTCCATCATCGACACTGTTTTCAGTAGGTCGAGGATCACTGACTGTCGAAAGAAAAGACAGTTGACGGGCGTAAACATAACTTCTTGATGACCCTGCACCTTGGCCGGATTTAGTTGCTTTTTTCACACTGCGGGCGAAATTATCTTTAATGCTCTTCCCTCGTTTCATTAGCTTTGAACCTAGAAAAGGAAATTCCAGTAAATATGTTGTATGTAAACTTGTTGAAATAAGGTTTTAACAAAACAATTTATAATCACCCTAATTTTCTTCCAGGTACTTGGGGAGCGGGTGTAATATGATTGACCTTCATTACCAACATCGAATTGGGCGCTCAACGATATGCAAAATTGTCCGAAAAGTATGTAAAGCAATTTGGTTCATATTACATGAAGAATGTATGCCAAAGTTTTCAAAAGAGAAGTGGATGGAAAAAGCTGCACTTTTTGAGAAGAACTTCCCTAACTGACTGGGGGCTTTGGATGGAAAACACATCCGAATAGTGAAACCTGATTTTAGTGGTTCCCAATACTTCGACTATAAGAAGTTCAATTCCATTGTTTTGTTTGTAGTAGCTGACGCAAATTACCTTTTTAATTACATAGAGGTAGGATCCCGTGGCAGGGAATCAGACAGCACTATTTTTGAGAAGTCTAAGCTTTTCGAAATGCTTGAAAATTCGAATGCAGAGTTACCTGTGGGGAAGCCTCTTCCTGAGACGGAAAGTCCATCAATGCCATACACATTTATAGACGATGAAGCATTTTTCCTATCACAGTTTGTTATGAGACCGTACACAGGAAAGTTTCTGTCGCACAAAAAACGTATCTTCAACTATAGGTTGTGTCGGGCAAGAAGGTATGTGGAATGCGCCTTCGGAATACTGACATCGAAATGGAGAATATTTCATAGGGCAATCAATGTGGACTTGAATCTAACGAATGATATTGTTAAGTGTTGTTGTATCCTACACAACTACGTCCGTGTGAGAGACGGTTTCAGCTTCGATGACCCTTTAACTGTGCATGGCCTCGAAGAGTTGGATGTGGACGAACCTACAGTGCAAGGGGAATCTCACTAAACCAACGCAGAAATCTTCTTGCGGACTACTTTGTGAGTGATGTAGGTAAAGTGGCTTGGCAGGACTCTATGATTTAAGCACAGCTGAACTTAAAAGTAAATCAAATATCTTGTTTCTGGGTTTCATTACATATGCAAATTGAATCCTTATGTTTTATTATTTGTTAGGAACATGTTTATGCAGCTGAACTTAAAAATTATTTAAAATATCTTGTTTTTGGGTTTAATTAGATATGAAAATTGAACCCTTATGTCTTATTGTTTGTTAGTAACATCTTTTTATAAAATAAATGTTTTTTCTATTGTATCATGTTGAACAGCATAATGTAATAAGATTGTTTAAACTTTGGCTGTAATAAATTATTTTATACTAGGTACCACTGTTCTTAAATTATTTTGCTAATTTAACCACCATGTTAAAGTTTAGAAAATGGCAAATATTATTTCCCTAGTATTTAACCATATAGATAAAATTTTATTAAATTTAAAAAATGTTTTTATTTTTATGAAGTGTGCATTAATAGTCAACTGGAAAGTCAAACAGAGAGAAATGGTGCGGCCGCTAATTTAATTTTTTAAGGGGTTAAAAATTATAAAACTGAAAATTCAAATATATATTTCTTGGCCTAAGAATAAGGAATAATCAAGCGAAAAACAACTTTCATCAGTAAAATGTGGAGGCTCTAAATAAATGCATGGTTTACTTACCCAATTGGTTTTTAGTTAAAATCGCCAATAATCGTCTCACATGCACTTAACCAGGCCTTTCCCTTTTTTATCTTGTCATGGTATTCTTCGAAAGCCGGATTCCATATTGAAGGATGTTTCTTGACCTCTTCAATAAACAGTTCTTCGTCCAAATTATCCATTGCTATACAATACGCAACACAGCTGCTACAACAACGCAAGCGCTCGTGTGAACCGACTGACTGCAAACAACGCCCCAACCAACCAGACGGTGCAGCTGCGTTGAGGCGGGGAAGCGCGTACCGAATCGTGCTGCCGCGTCGACGCCTCCCGTGTAAATCTCCATTTTATTACGTGCTCTGCCCAAACGCGCTGCAAAATGAAGCTGCGTTAACGCCGCTGCAAGACGCTCATGTGCACCGGGCTTACTGAACCACAGCTTAGTCACAAACCAGTCACTGCGCTGTTGTGTAGGTTAAGTTTTACTCGTTTTACTTTATCTCCGTTCCTTGCGGTTTGGTTTGTTTTTGTGGTAATAAAACACGTGTTACTAAAGCGTTAAAGTGCAGTAGTTTTATTTAAGGTAAGTTTAAAGTTAACTATAATTGTATCATATTTATTATAAATAAGCACTTTTTCAAACGCAACAAATGTTGTAATTGCAACAAATTATAGAAAATTCATTCGCATTATATAATAAATCGAATGTTTCAAAACAGCGCACCGTTGCTATTAATTTTTTGATTTGTATACTTACATATATTTACAAAAAAAATCATTACACCCGGAAAGGAGTCGATTTTAATTATTTAATGGAATTAAACAATTCAATCCCAAGGAAAACGCAAGGCTTATTCTTTTTGATGTAGTTTTAATTTTATCAGTGTTTACTGTGTGGGCCGATTAAGCGTATAATTGACATGACTGCAATAAATTTCCTTGGGAATTGCAACAGTTTCTTTAAGTTACGGGGTCATTTTGATGCTATGATATTACCTATATCTAGATTTAATGTACCTATAGGTAATTAAAAATTAATTTTAAAATATAAATCATTTTTATATTATAACGTGGAAGAATGCCGAGTCGAACAGTTACAGAACGTCCTATTAAGTATTTCCTTGGAAATTGTTTTAATTGATCCTGAAAAACGTATCAGTATTTTGTGAGCTAATTGAATAAATTTAACGACGAAGAAGTAAAGGGTTTCACCACCAACTTATTTCTAAGAAAACTTCTTACCGCTTCTGTATATACTTGTATATTATTTATATTTTATTATTTATATTTGTATCTTTTTACATAATAGGAACTATGTCACGAAAACCATTTATTGAAATGTCAAGACAAGGCAGATCAAAACGTATCAAGAAAATAACAGTGACTGGACCTGCTCCTATTAACGAAAATGAAAGTGTTTGTGAACAATTAAATGTTAATAATTGTACTACTTTTTCTCAAGATGATAATTCAAATGCAAATAATCAAACTTATGACGAAGGTAGTTCTCACCTTGACTGTATTCATCAAATCGAAACTGATGCTGCTCATGTCTCTCACTCATTAAATGAAAATCAATTTTTCGATTACTCCTCGGATGACGCAGATGAGTCCTGTTTTTCTTCAGAAAGTACTGACATTTGTGATAAATTAAGAGATTGGGCAATTCAGTTTAAGTTGTCACGTTGCCATTTCTGCTTTATTGTGTATTTTGAGAATGCACAAATGTTTTGATTTACCTTGTGATGCTAGGACCCTATTAAAGACTCCAATAAGTATCAATATGATACCTGTTGAACCAGGAAATTATTCTCTCCTAGGAATAGAAAAAGGCATAAAACAATTGTGGGAAGTTGTTAAGAAAAACGTAAATAATTGGAACATACTTATAGGTATTGATGGCTTGCTAGTATATAAAAGTACTCCATATGAAGTATGGCCTATTTTAGCACCTGTCTGCAATGTTCCGTCTATAAAATCAGTTGTATTTCCAATTGGTATTTATGTGGGGAAAGGTAAGCCATCAGACTGCAAAATTTATCTTGAAACTTTTGTACAGGAGGCATTGAAGTTACTTCATGAAGGTATTTTAATGAATGGGAAGATTATGTCTGTTCATATTAAAGGATTCATTTGTGATGCACCTGCCAAGTCATTTATCCTTGGTGTAAAAGGTCACACTGGTTATTACTCTTGCATTAAGTGCAAACAATCAGGTGAAAGATTATTAAACCGCATGACTTTCCCTGAGTCTAATGCTCCTCTGAGAACACACGAAGAGTTTGTACGTAGAACAGACGAAGATTTTCACATACGTGAAACGTCCTTGACTCTACTAGAAAACATTGACTTTGTTAAATCTTTTCCATATGATTATATGCATTTAGTTTGTTTAGGAGTAGTGCGAACTCTTGTGTACACTTGGATGTTTGGACCTGTCCCTTTAAAATTGCCTTCACGTGTTATAAATTCCATTCCTGATGCACTTCTTTCTATTGCTCAGTTTATACCAACGGAATTCAATCGAAAATTTCGTTCCCTTGAAGAACTAAAAAGATGGAAAGCAACAGAATTTCGTCAATCTTTGATCTACACTGGACCGGTAGTTTTATATGACATTTTAAAAAGAGAGTACAATTCAGTGTACGAACATGTTTTAAGTTTGTCAATTTCAATTTCTATTTTCTTAAATCCAAAATTTCACTTAAAATATCATAGTTATGCAAAAAGTCTTTTGGAACATTTTGTAAAAGATACTGTTACTCTTTATGGAGGACATTTTGTGACTCATAATATACATGGAATTTACCCTACACAAATAAAAATAAAATTCCAACCGATAGAATTATAGCTGGCATCGAAACCAGAATCTCCAACCTACATATAGAAATGCAAAACAAAATTAGATCTCAAATAACCAACACTATCATAAACCACAACAAAAAAATTAAGAAACAAGCCTTTCACAATTCAAATCATCCGACCAACCTACACAAAACTATAGCACCACTACTTTTACCGCTTGCCCCTCAACAATTACATACAACTAAAAATTATTTTAAAACCCATAACAAATATACAATCTGCGAAGCCGACAAAACACAAAAGACTATAATAATGTACACTACAGGCTATGAAAATAAAATGCTAGCCCAACTAGAAAATAGCTCAAGATATTTAAAAATTAAGAAGGATCCCACTAATGATATACAGAAAAATAACAACAAAATAATGAAGCATTGGTTAAGCAATAATTATATTACCACAAGCACATACCAACAGTTAATTACATATAATAGCACACCATCCCGAATCTATGGATTACCTAAACTTCACAAAAAAGAATATCCTTTACGACCAATAGTTGCTACTTGTACAAGCCCGATTTATAAATTATCTAAATACCTATCACACATTATCACCCAAGTAACTTCACAGAACAATAATATAATAAAGAATTCATGGGCACTCATATGTAAAATTCAAAACCTTATAATACCACAACACCATATGATGTTTTCTTTGGACGTCATATCTATGTACACAAACATCCCTCTCGAGCTAGTTGAAAAAGCACTTAATCGCAATTGGATTAAAATTAAAAAATTTACAGTCATTCCTAAATTAGAATTTATCAAAACAATAATCTTCGTCTTACAGTCTACTTGCTTCACATATAACAATCAGATCTATAATCAAATCCAAGGGCTTGCGATGGACCAACCACTTTCATCCACAATAGCAGACCTAGTCATGGGTGATTTGGAATCAGACATCCTTTGCCAACTTCATAATATAATCCTATATCAAAAAGATATGTTGATGATATTCTCTTTATAGCGCACAAAGACCACATAAACACAATCCTGGATATGTTCAACAACGTACACCCATTAATCAAATTTACATTAGAATTAGAAAATAAACATACAATAAATTTTCTTGATACAACATTAATACACACTTCAAATGGCACCATAAAGACTAACTGGTATCGTAAGCCAATAAAATCTGACCGATACATAAATTTTAACTCTAGTACCCCGTTAACTTATAAAAAATCAATAGTAACAAGCTTAATCGACCGTGCAATACAATTATCCTCACCAGATTTTCATAAAAACAACATAAAAATAGTACGAAATATCTTAATCAATAATAACTATTCTGAACATTTCATCAACAAAAATATTAAGTTCACGTTTAGCAAAAATTTCTTTCTCACAAATAAACCATAATTATGATATCGATGAATTACAACCAAATTGTCTTGGTGATACTTTTAACCATAACATAAACACTAAACAATATGTAGCACTCCCATATATCACAACTTTATCTGAGAAGTTACATACAATTTTAAAAAATTTTAACCTCACGCCCGTTTTCAAGAATACAAACACGATCAAAATGAACTTTTACTCACACCTTAAAGATCCAACTCCACCGCACTTAAACTCAAACCTAATTTATTGCTTACACTGCCTATCATGTCCAGTCGTATATGTTGGTCAAACAAAACAATATATTAAAAACCGAACACAACAACACAAAAACTCTATAAAAAAAACTACTGCAATCCCCGTTGAACCCAAAAACTGCTTTAACTGAACATGCATTAACTAATTTACACAATCTTGATTTTGAAAATCCAAAAATTTTAAAAATTGAACCTAACCTAAGAAAACGCCTCATTCTTGAAATGATAAAAATTAAACGACAAAAAAACTCAATCAATTCTCGGACAGATATACACAACCTAAGCAATATATATTACAGCATCATCATATAACCATAATTGTTCACAAGTTCAATCTTATAAAAATTAAATTTTCTTCCACTACAATATCAATATTTCTTTTTTAAATACTTCTCCAGTCTCACATAGATGGTCCTATTCACTAATTTATCAATTTCATTTATTAAATTCATCCTGTCATATGTCATAAAGAACGACCACGTTTTCAACCTTTCCTTAAATTATTCTAATCGTGCCATAAAATACTATAATACTGATGTTACAACATATAACTGGAAGTGACCATATTCCCTCTTTATCAAAAAATGTATAAAACCAAAAAAACAAACAAAACCTTTTTAAATTGTTCGGTAAGTTGTCCTATATTGTGCTCGTTCATTTCTGGCGCTTGCCTTGACTGCTTGTTTAGTAAGCTTTAAAAAATGCCTGTATACCTTTATCAAAAATATTCTTTTTATTTGCAGATGTATGTACTATTTAAAGTTATGATTAAGCCCATATTAAAGGGCGAAACGTCAACTAAAATGTGTTAAGATTAGACTTGGTAATTATAAGTACCGAAAATAAACCCATCAATTTAGCTGTTGATTTCTTCTAATATTTATACATGGATTAATACATTTGCCAGATGATGTTTTAAACTTTGGCCCGTTAGATTCGTATAGCGCATTTCAATTTGAAAATTTCTTACAGATGTTCAAAAAAATTATACGAAAGGGTGATAAACCTTTACAACAGATAGTTAAAAGGCTTAATGAGATTATGACTTCGAAGTCATTGTTTGTCAGATGCCGTTCAGAATGTAATGGGTTTAGTTTTTCCAAGTCACATTCATATGGTCCAATTCTACCAGGATGTGATGTTTTACAGCAGTTTTCATGTATAACATATCCTAATACTTTTACAATTACTATTTCACCACCAAATTATTGCTGTTTCATAACAGATGATAGTATTGTTATTGTATCCAACATTGTATTTTCAACTAATTTGCAATGCATGGTTATTCTTTGCAAAAAGTTTTCGAGAACGGTAAACTTTTTTAATGATCCTTTTATTGAAAGTTCTATATTGGGTATAAATATTGTTTCACAACTATCCCAATTACATGAAAGATCAGTTACAGATGTAGAAGGTAAAATGGTACTATTGCCAATTGCAGGTAAACATGTTGCTTTCCCTTTGCTTCATTCGTCATAAGTTCTTTTATGGAACAAGTATTAAAATTAGTTTAAGTTTTATAACTATTATTAAGATATTAAAAGTATATAATGTAAATATTTAGAAACTTAATTTTTTTTTTAAATAACATTTAATGTCACATCTTACATTTCACCTTCTCTAAGAGGAAAATGCTCGGACTAGGTTAGAATGTTTTACTTAGCTTTTGACAATTCGTAAATAACTGTAGAGAGTCAGACAATAATAGGATTGTTAAAGTCGTTAATTTTGAATTGTATGCTGTCATTAAAATTAATGGTGTCGAGATCAACCACTGGTAAACTTAATTAATATTTTATATAAATTATGTATGTACCTATTGATAAGTTTTAATCATAAAAGATTATCTATTTTTTTCATTTTTAGTGTATCTACATTACCATTGACTGAAAAACATGTCAGTATTAAGTGATGGTAGTGACAGTGAGCTGCAGCATAGAAAACAATTCGCACTGGTGAGATTTCTGGATGAGAATGGAGCCCCAGGAGCTGTATCCATGAATTGGGTTAATAAAAATCAAAACTCTTGTTATTATCCAAATGTGAAGTCGAACGAAGTCAAGGATAAGCTTGTAAAAAAGCAAGAAGATCCCACGGATTCTTGGTTGAAGTGTCCAATTCGCGTGTTAAAAAAATTTGGTAGGAACATTATTGTAGGTAGTTATTTACTTTAGGAATACTTGTGTATGTTTCAGATACTTACGAAAATGCGAGATTAAGATTGAGGGTAGCAGAGGGTACATCATGTTTAGAATCCGAGGAGGAAATGCAGGGACGACAAAGACGGAGGTAGAAAAAATAACCGTTTTGCTGATGAAAGCTCTGATGAAGATGAAGAAATGAATAATTCTAAAAATCGTTATCGAGCATCAAGCTTTAAGTATCCAAAACCTCCTAAACCTAAAGATACACCATCAACATCATCATTAAGTGCTCAAGGAGGATTCCCAAAAACATCGGTACCATCAAGTTACTCATGGAGTAATCTCTTCCACCCTTGTCCCTTCAGAAACTCAGTTTCCAATCAATATATCTACCCCTACGTCTACATATTATGTTCGCTCTGGCCATAGTTATAGAAGCTCAGGTAACTTTTGATCGTTTTTAAAACATTTTAAACTATCTGGCTGTTATTTTAGATAACAGTGACATCAATAGTTTAAAAACACAGCAATGTCAACTTCATCCATTGATGTCTGACTTGTATGCTGCAGTCAAGTAAATAGAAAAGAAAGTGGACATGATGTTACTTCGAAATGAAAAAAACCATCAACTGAGATTGAACCAGAAGATGAAACCTCTCATTTAAATGGTTTGCTCCCTGTTTCGTCTGATGAAGACTTTGTAATGTTTGACCAAAAACTCCTAGACATAAAATTGAAAAAGCAATTAGTAAGTTTTGATTGTAGGTGCATAATTATTTTGATAAACTAAATATTTGTGTGATTTAATTAGGAATATTTTATACATGTTTAAAGTCTTATGTTTTTCAGAAACGGATTTTGTCAATTGTTGGTGGGCATAAACATTTGCAGCATGCTGAGACCCTTGTTTCAGGACCAAGTGGCTGAATTATATTCCTTAACTGGAAAAGGAAAGGAGAAGAAATCTTTTATGAAAACAAATGTTTGCACATTAATACTAGGTGAGAAATAAATATACATACATTTAATTTTTGTGAGTTCAAACTTATTTAAAGATGCAACCGAACCTAAAATGAAGGAAATTGTGTCAAGACTGGCGGCAACAGGCAAAAGTACGAAGAAGCAGAAGGTGAGTTTTTTAGAATAAACTACAATTTATAACTACATATACTTTTGTTTCAGGAATCAAAGGCTGGAAGAAAAGCAGACTGTAAATTAATTTTTTATATACTTTTAAAATTATGTTATTTACTTTTTTATAAACTTTTAGTTAAATACATATAACTATCTTTAATCAAGCAATAATTTTTCGTGGTTAAAACTATTTTTATGAAGCTAAATAACCCTTGCTATTCCCTTGATGTATCCTTGCCATTCCATTGCTACAGACTTGTTATATAACCTTACTATTCACCTTGTCAACTGTCAACTACCAAGGTTGTCAAGGGGTTGTCACAACGTTGTTATAGCCTTGCGGCATTGTCACAACATTGATGCAAGGTTGCATACTTGTCATTTCAAGCTTGCATAAACCTTGTTGGCAAGGTTGCTTTGCTAACTGGGTTATATTTCCATAAAGTACAAAGGTGCGTTTGATATCAATATGCACAATAAAAGCAATAAACACAAACTACTAGTGGTGAATAAAAACCGTAAAATAGACACTATTTTTCAGTCAGCGTCGTCTCAGAATAAATCAAAAGAATGTGCTGCGGAAGCAACCCCGGCATTTCACACAGTTAAGCACCATCAGTCTTACAACTCCATGGACTGCACTGTGTGGTTGATGAAAGTAATCTTTCCTGATTCCGTAAACCGTAAAATAGACACTATTTAATATTTCATTTTGTTCGTATAAGTTTGACAATTCTATGAGAATTTTTTGCAAGTTGTTGGACGTTAAAATATCCGGGTGGGTCACGTGTAGTTTTGAGAAAGTTATGGTGTTTTCTAAATTGTCAAGAAATGTAATTAAAATATTTGAACTTATGTGAATTTGGTTGATTATATATTGCATTATCACGTACTGGTGAAATTCGTTATTGATATCTACTAACGTTTGTTCATATTGGTTTATGAAATTGAATATTTTTTACGTTTTTTATTAGTTTTAATTGATTTTGTTTTAAATTTTTCATTTCATTGTTATATTTTTCTCCATCTTATTTTTGTTATATTTCTAGAATAATTGGGTTTAAATTATCATAATTATTCCTTACACTGTTAACGATAGTATTATTGTTAGCAAATATGGTAAAATTAATAGTTTTGTAACTGTTAATAAAAGCGGAAATTTCTGAATTTAAAGTTTCTAAATTAATATCATATAGGAAGACGTGTTTACTGGTTATTATTCGACTTATACCTAATTTGAATGGTAAAATACCGGGAGAATTATTAATTTTGATTATCTTTATGTTTTCCATGCATGCGCATGTCACTACACTCAGGATTATCATTAAGGTCCTCATCCTGAAACAAAGAAGGACCTTTTAATTCTTTCGTATGCACTTGTTTGCACCTTAATGTGCGAATTTCTTATAGCTGTTTTGCGTTATATTTTGTCATTTATAAACGAATTTATTAACACTACTGGTAATTAACAACATGTTTTTAAGAAGCTCGAAACGAAACTTAACTTACTGACTGATTGTACCATTCTGTTAACCTAACGGTACCCCTTTTCAAAACCTTACCTGCTCCTTGGGGTAAACGACATATTTTTACATTTTAAACATTCTTAGAATATACGCAGTGGCGTAGTTATTCCCCTACAACTAATTATATTTAATGGCTTGAACAGCACTATTTCAAATTTATTCTTTTTATTTTCTAGTTTAACTTTGTTGTTCTCTAATACTTCTACTATTTTATTAGGACCTATAAATTTATTATTTTTTTTTGTTTTTGTTTAATGGGGTTTTCTTATATACTAATTTAAATTGGTTATTGGTTTCACCATGAGCGTTTCTTTTGTCTTTTACACCTTCTTTGAGTTCCGAGTTTCTGTTTTATTTGATCGTATACAAAGGTTATTTTCCTTTTATGGTTTTCTACATAATCTGTATAAAATGTATTTGAGTCAAAAAGTTCGAAGGGTGTGAAATTAGTTGCGCTTGAATTAAACTGTTATATCCTAATATTGCATAGTTTATAGTAAGTTTTTCGGTTGGATACATTTCTTTCACGATTCTAAGGTGCTCTATGACTATGAGTGCAGTCTTTTTACAGCTGCACTCGATTCATGATGACCAGGGGTCGTGAAATGGATGTTAATCTTGTGCATTTTAAGTAGTTCCCTAATTGTTTCGTTTTTGAACTCTTTCCCACTATCGGAAATGATTCTTTTTGGCACTACAAATTTTGAAAAATGATCTATTAATGCTTCACAAACGTTAATTGCTGATTTTTCTGAGATGGGTATTGCTTGCGTAAACTTCGAGAATGCGTCTATTACAGTCAAGTAGTTTTTTGAGTCATAAAAGAATAGGTCCATGTGACAGATTTCAAAAGGTTTAGAAGGTGTTTCGGTTAAGACTAATGGTACATATGGTGGTTTCCTATCGTATTTAGTTCTTTTACATATTTCACAATTATTTATATATTCGGAAACATTCGTTTTCATGTTTATCTAATAGTAGTTTCTTTTGAGATACTCTATAGTTTCGGTTATACCGCGATGGTTGGTATTGCCTTCGTGATGACCTTTTATCATTAGAATTTGTTCGTCTATGTTTTTGATGGTGTTAACTAATTTTGTACATCTAATTAATCTTAATAAGGTTTTAGAGAAATTACTCGTGTATACGTTTGTAAAATTATTAATGAATTTCAGGTCATTGAAATACATGTGTTATGTGGTGTTTGATCTTAAATGATCTTTAAGTAATTTCAGTATGTAGTCTTCGTTTGATTCCAAAAGCAGTTTTACTATAGTTATTTTCAGATATTCGAAGGTTTCTTCTTTAATTTGCATTTCACTGATGTTATTCTTAAAAATATGAATTTGGTTATTTTTATTATTTACTGTCTTTTAATATTGGTATGCCGTCATTCAAGGTGTCTCTCGATAATGAATGTGGCGTGTCATCAGTTATCAGATTTAATTTTAAATAAGAGTTAATTTGTTCTCCTTCATAATCCGAGTAATTATTTAAGTATGGATCAGGAAGGTTACATATTACAATTTCAATATACATATCTTAGGCATCGCTAATTTTGAAATATTATAATCAAAGCAAACTTGTTTTAAATTCGTCAGCGCCACGAAAACGTCATCATATGTGGGTTTATGGAAGTATAAATTTTTTGTACCTAAATAAATTAAATAATGATTATTTACGAAATCGTATAAAACTGTATGACTTTTAGGTTCCTGTAATTTTAGTTTGTCAATGTTTCTAAATTTATTTTTAAATGATTCGGCTATTCTCTTACTTAGTTTTAAGTCCGCATTAACACAATGCACCAGGCTGAAATCTTCAGACATCTCAAATAAATTTCGGTTTATTTCCGTAATGTTCACATTAGTAGCACTTTCATCCACACTTGAAGTGGTCTCAGTTTCATTTGATGTACTTGTTAGTTGGTCTATAAAATCGGATATGTCATTGTCGATGTCTCCAGGATGGTTAATTAATGAGTCTATATTGTCCATAGTATTAATATTAATTCTAGAAAGGGCGTCAGCGTTACTATATAGGGTTCCTTTTTTATAAATTATGTTGAAGTCAAATTTTTGTAATTTTAGTTTCCATCTCGTTAATTTAGAGTTGGGTTCTTTTAGATTAAATAGCCAAATGAGAGGGCGATGATCCGTCACTATTGTGAATTATCTGCCGAAAAGATATGGCCTGAAATATTTACATGACCAGACTATAGCTAGCAACTCTGTTTCTATAGTACTGTATTTTTATTCGGTTTCGTTTAGGGTTCTAAAGTGCATTTCACGAGTAATTAGACCTCTGCAATATGGCCGCCATTTAAATTTGTCACCAAATAAAGCGCGGGAGCACTCATTAGCGTAGTAGCTTTTGTCATATAAAAAAAAGTTAAAAACTTATTTGAATAAATTTATTAATAAATTCGCCATCACCACGCTCACCTAGTATTATTATTATATACTATTTTAACTATTTTAATACAAATTTAAAAAAAATGAGCAAGTATGTAGTAAATTATACTCATATATATGATCTACGCTGTAATAATAACAGTTAAAATATGACAATTAAAAAAATATTGTATAATCTTACCGAAGTTGCACTATAACTGTGCAAATTTTCAATAAAGTTCTCGTCTTCAGTTAAAACAAAACTTTCTTCCATTTTAGTATAAAAACTATACAATCACTACAACCGTTACAAATGATTGTTTACAGTATAATGGCAAAATGGTAAATTGATTCCACATTTATAAGCAAAGCAAGTGGTCATTAATAATTTCTAATTCACATTATGCTAATGGAGTAATTTGCGGTTTCAACAAAAATTACGAATTAGTAATGGTAAATTTTCAGAAATTCTTAACAATAATGATATTTGTTTGGAACATTCGTTTATTTTAACGATGTTTATTTCTTACAATAATTAATTTAATTGAAACATTTTCAATTTTACTAACCTAAGTTACCTCTCGCGTGATACGCTACTAAGTTGGCAAATAATATTTTAAGACGTTTGAAGGTCGTATTTGTTATTATATTTGCTTTTGCTATTATAATGTTGTAGGAAAGGATGGAAAATGCGGTTCAGAGTAGCCAACTGAAATATCCCTTTCATTACAATGTTACACTTATAGCATTTTAGTTATTTTATAATTGGATGTTGTTCATAGTGGAATGGCAGCCATATTATAGAGGTCTAATTATTCGTGAAATACACTATAGAGGCGTATGAGACAGGTTTGTCTTGTCCGATTGGGCCTCGTGGTAAAACACTGCCTAAGGCAACATTAGATGCGTCTGTTATTAAAATAAAGTCTCTATTGAAATCAGGGTACTGTAGAATAGGGTCATTGCAAAGAATGTTTTTACATAAATTAAAACAGTTTATGAAGTCCTGGTTGTGAATGATTTTCGCGTACTTTTTTAAACATACCGTCATTGGTTTGGTAATTTGTGCAAAATCTTTAATACATTTCCTATAGTAACCTAATAAGCCAAGAAATGATTTAATTTCTTTCTGGGTATTTGGAATAGGAAATTTTTGAATTGCCGAAATTTTATCTGGATTCGGATTTTTCTAATTGTATTTTAAAATTTGCTTCTCTAAGTCTATTAAACACTGACTTAAATCTTGTTACATGTTCTTGTAGGGATGTACTGAAAATAATAATATCATCTAAATAAACTAAACAAATTTCATTGTTACTCCCTTAATACATTATCCATAACCCTTTGGAATGTGCTTGGGGCGTTTTTAAGTCCAAATGGCATACGTACAAACTCGTAATGTCCGTTCAGGGTAGAGAAAGCTGTTTTCGTTATATCTATTTTGTCTATTTCGATTTGATGGAACCCTGATGCCAAGTCTAGCATGGAAAAGTAATTTGCCCTACCTAATTTGTCTAACATATCCGTAATATTAGGCAGCGGATATTTGTTGTCGATGGTTTGTCATTTAACTTCCTGTAGTCTATTACTATTCTCTACTTTTGCTTTACTTGTTTATCTAATTTCTTTGGGACAATCCATATAGGGCTACTCCACGGGGAAGTAGATGATTGAATTATCCCTTAGTTTATTCATTTGAGATCTAACTTCCTCTTTATGTACTTCGGGAAATCTATAAGATTTTGTAAAAACGGGTTTTTCATTCGAAATTTTTATCTTACGTGTTATTTGATTTGTAAAAATAAGTGGGATATCTTTATGATAAAATATATCTCTATCATTATAACATAGTTGTTCAATTTCTTTACATTCCTCTTCATTGCAATGATCTAATTTAATATTATTTAGATTTTGTTTGAGAAGATAGTTTTTATTAAAAATCTGGTTTGATTGTTATCTTCTATTGGAAGGAAATCATTCTCATTAACAGTTTCAATTTTAAATAGTTTGTGAAGAGTTAATTTGAAATCGTTAATTTTGAACGGTAACTACGGCACAAGGCGTTTCTAAAAAATCATTAAATTTACAATAACCGATTATTCCTAGTCCTTCTTTTTGGTTTGTTGGGATTTTTACAACTTTTACCGTTTGCGCCGGTATAATAATAGAATAATTAAAATTTTCCTTAGTTCACGGCGAACTTTCATTAAATATTAATAGTACTTATTTATCATCAGTTTTAATTCGAAAAACCCATTTAAAATCTAACAACCTAACATTTTCAGGTCTTTTAACTAATGTCCAGGTATTATTTTATTTCCTCATCTACAGCCTTTTTCCAAAACTTGTAATCAGAAGATTCTTTAGCCCTTTCTAGACTATCTGGTACATTGTCAACAAAATTTGAAACATTTAAAGCAATATGCTTAATTTCATCATTTAAAATATAATTATCATAATAAGCTGGAGTTTTTCTTGTTCTATTACTTTTCCTTACCTCAGTTTCCTCCTTATCCTTTTCCTCATCTGTCAGGACCTGGAGTTTCATTCTCACTTACCGCATGCTTATAATTTTCCTCCTCTCTATCACCTATAACCTCAATACTTGGATATTAATGCTCAAATAGGTCAATCAGAGTAGTATTTACTTTTAAGTTACTTATATTTTTAGACTCATCAAAAATAACATTCCTAACTATTTTAACCTTTTGTTTTATAGGATTCCAAACCCTATATCCGTTATTAGCATATCCTATCATTATATTAACCTCACTTTTAGAATCAAACTTAGATTCCTGCTTTTCTTTTGGTATATGACAATAAACAAGACTACCAAAAACTCTTAAATTCTTTAAATCAGGTTTTACTTTATAAAACATTTCAGCGGGAGTAACAATTTTTAAACAAGCAGTTGGTGTACGATTTAACAAATAAGCTGCACGAAGAATCGATTCCCCCCATAATGATTTAGGCTAATATTAATGCTCTACCTTTTTCCAGTAGTGTTCTGTTTAATCTCTCAGCACTACCATTCATTTCCGGATTATATGCCACCGTGTATCTAAACCTTATGCCCTTGGACTTACAAAAAATAATAAATTGATTTGAACAATATTCCGCGCCCTTGTCACATTGAATAGAACCAATCCTGTAACCAGCTAAGTTAGTAACAATTTGCAATTGTGGCATGTAAACTTCTTGTTTTCCACAGCAGTATTTCTGGTTTCACTTCTATTTTCTCTTGTATTTTTCCACTTTTTCTGTGTAGTATATGCTGTGGTTCCTTTGTAAACTTCTTCAACTTGTGTACTCTTTTTCTTCATTTCATGATCTAGTAATTTTCCTTTTACAAACTCTAGAGTTAACTTGTCTTGTTCTAAAGTTTCCAGCGCTGTTACTATAGCATCGTAGCTAACAGGCAGTATTAGTAGCAAATGACACACAACATTAATTTCCTCTAGACTAACCCCTACAGATTTGACCTCTCGTACAGTTTATTCGAACTTTATAAAGTGGCTTTCTAAAGTTTCACCTTTTTCTAGTTTTAATGTTAACAGTTTTCGTCTTAAATAAAATTGACTTGCAATTCCTTTTTTTTTTAAAAAAACCTTTGCTAGTGCACACCATATTTGGTATGCGGTTCTTTTGTCTTTTATGCACTCCAAGTGCGAATTTGCTACACATTACACAATAATTGCGTTGCTTTTCCTATCTAGTTTTACCTGTTGTTCCGTTGGCGGCGATTCAATTCCATTCTCAATTGTACATTTTACTCCATTTTGGTCTAATATGGTTTCTATTCTAAATTTCCAACGGTCATAGTCTTTACCGTCGAATTGACGAATTCCGTACTTTTCAACAGCAAAATTTTCGCGCGTGGCGTTGTCATATTTTACCAATTTCCAAACCTTTGTTTAGCCTTAAAACACTGGACAGACTGGGCCCATAACCTATTAAGTTTCTGGGAAGTAGGTTACAAAGTTTGTGAATATCTTGGTACTTGTAGAAGCTCAATTACTACACAATTTTTATATTTAAACTATTTATTAATAAACACAGAACAACATTACACTTGTCATCTAATCATATTTATTTTATTTTTTAAACCTTCGACAGTCTACATGGCTGTGTCTATATTAACACTAGTCGGATACATAACAAGTATTAGGATTGCCTAATTTAACAGGAAATTCAAATTTCGTGATGATATAAACATTGGTTCAGCGGGTTGTTGTACAAAGTTTTTTGGAGGTTGAAATACATTTTGTGGTTTCCAAATACTTGTGGATTAGAAAAATATTTTCTAGGTGTGTAATTTTGATTCGGTCGAATGTTTATATGTTGTGAGGGGAATGGTGGTTTATAATTATCGTGTCTTGAGTTTGTGTTCGAAAGCGTAGAATTCTGAAAAGTATTCGGCCTAAACTGAATATTTTGGTTTCTCGAAAAATTAGAGTTTGAACTTACAGGTTTAAAATTATTATAATTGTTATAATTCTGTCTTTAGTAGTGAATGAAATTTTCTTCCTCTAACACGTATGATAAAGCTAATTCTAATGAGTTTGGGTTTCTTAACCGTGCCATATCTTATATTTTACCATGTAATCCCCTAATGAAAGTTTTTAATGCCAACTGATCATAATTTTTCATTTGGAATTCTCTTTGTTCTTTGGTTAAATTCTCACACATTAGTTTAGATGCTATTGTACTACGGCATTTTTTGATTTTTTGACAAAAATTTAAGTATGATTCATTTCTCTGTGGTTTAGTGATTAATAAATCTTGCACCAAACAGTCCAAATTTCGTTGGTCATTGACGCTCAACCTTAACAAAGATTTTAATGGTACCCAATTTCGAATTTCTGGGCGACTACCTACTATGATTAGGGCATCCCCAGTTAATTTACCTATAATAGCACTAATTAGGAAATTATTAATCGGATCAGCGGGATTACTAGTATTAGTATAAGTATTTATTAATTGTTCGCAGTGTTCTATAAAAATTTCTAATGTTTTGAATCTCCGTCGAAATGCGAGATCGTGTCGGTATATAATTTTAACATATTAAAGTTTAAGTTTGCATTTACATTCGTCGGTTGCGTCATCTTATCGTTTCTTTTTTGAATTTTGAATAGATTAAATTTTCTTACTTAAAGATAATGTTCGCGTTTAAATCCTATTCACAGATTCACGTTACTCAAAATTAAACTAGGTGAGGTAGTAAGGATGTGGCTCTTCCCTTGGATTTTGTGTACATCAAGTCCTCGGATCTTCTCGTTCTCTGCAAGTGTCTTCTTTTCATGTAAGGATAGTGGTTCGAATACCCGTTAAGAGTTGATACTCATAAAAACTATGCGCATTGAGAGTTTTCCGGATTAGAATTCTTTTCTTAGTTATCCTACCGACTGCGCCAGTAAAGTTCGTGGTACGAGACTTTAACTTAAAAAAAAGAAAAGAAATAACCTTACAAAATTTATTAGGAGATTATGTTTATTTTAGAAAATGGAAAGTTATTAGTGATTAGTATGTATAACAATAGTGAACCTCGAACGTTATTTACACATGATAAATTATTCTTACAATTATATCTTAAATGTATCATAAAGTATTTCGGTAATGAATAACAACTTATGACTAATTTGCTTTACATAAACTATCTATATGACGATCCTATAACTCGTGAAATTTTGCAATTACTGTCTTTCCTGTGTATGCTAGTATGAGCCAGTATAATGTTTAATGTTATAGACAAAAAGGTTTGGCCATAATGCACAAATATGTTGGAAATAGGAAAAATATACTATGAACGCAGCATAGTAATAAAAATTTAAATTTATTAAACAATGAAATAGTAATAAAGAACTTCAACCTAGCATCTAATCACTAAGGGCAATAGTCAAACAACACATCTTAAGTATAAAAATATTACAATAGAATAAATTGAAAAAACTGAGAGGGGGCTTTGGACACATCGAAAAAATACATATTTACAGGTCTTTTGCACAATTCAAACAAAAGTTTTTTTTGTACACTCCAAACAAACCGGTTTTTTACATTGCACACAACAATATGAGGTCTTGCGTTTTTTCTTAGGTACAGGAACTTTGAGAATCCTGCTTATGATTTGGCGAGTGTCCTTTCTGATATGTCCATTTGATAGTCTTCGCGCAAGATGATTTTTGACCAATTGATCAGCCAAGGCTTTAATAAATGAATATCTGGCGTTTGAGTCTTGCTGATGTGACTGAAAAATCACAAACGAGTTTACTGAGCAAATGTCAACCAGTTTATAAAAAAGAGCCAAAGGCCAACGGTTTGTTCTTGTGATACAAGAATGTTTGGCACATTTCTCATCCAGGGTGTCCAGACCTCCTTTGGTCAGGTTGTAGAGTGAAATCATTTCCGGCTTCCCAATCTCATCATCCTCTCTCTTGTGATGCATAGACGAAATAACATTCACAGCCTTGCTTCGTTAGGGCACGTACGAAAGCAAAGTCATATGTTTGGTAAAGCCATATAATGTTTCTTCAACTTTTCGTCCACGTTGGGAATATGTCTCTTATTTTGCATTATAGTTCCAACATAGATTAATTTGTTTTTTCACAGCTCATCGACAAGTTCCACTGACGAGAACCAATTGTCCGTTGTGATGTTGCGATAAGATCTGTATAGAGGCTTTGCCAGGCGGATTACGGATTGAGTCGGTTTTCCTAGTGTTTGTTCACCTGCGGTAAGACCGATTCCATCAGTGTCTTTGCCGCCGTAGATATAGGCATTGTATAAGTAATTAGTTCTTGCGTCAGTTAGACATGACGCTTTAGACCATACTTTGCCAGTTTCAATTTGAGATAAAATGTTCAAAAACGTCGCTAATAGCTGCAACTGGGTTATTGTTCCTTCTTTCCAATCTTCTCTTGGATCATCAAATCTGAGAGCGGCCAGTATTACAAGGAATCTATTTTGAGACATGACGACGCGAAACATGTCTCTTCCGCTTCCATCTGTCGCGAAAATTGAAGTAGTGTCTTCGTGATTACTTTTAAATATAGACGTACATAAACGGAGCCCTAAAAAGGCGTCAAACTCGTCCTCGTCCACACCGTCAAGGATCGGACTGTTACTGTTCTTGTACTTTCGTCTTATTGTAGATAATTTAAAATTAGTCCATTTTAGAATTTTTTGTGTAATGTTCTCAGAAAACAATTTTTTTTCCAAATTGAAAAGACATTGTACTCTTCAATTGCACGAGCGGCGGGAAGCTTTATAACCAAATTGTGTGCACGAGTGCGTACATTTGCTGATGGCTCCTTAGTGCTCCATTTGAATCTGTTCGCACCACAATAGTATTGCGCTGGTCGTCCATCGTCAGATTGGTCGGTCCCTGATTCGTTGTCAGCAATATCAGGCGATGTTTGTCCTTTGTCAATCAGTGTTTCTACAGGTTCATCTTCACTATCCAAATTATGGTTGCTGCCCATGGTACAATTTCCATCTATATTTTCGTCATCATTTTCACTAAAATCACTTCCAAATTCATCAAACCAGCCCGTGACAACACTTTCAAAGTCCGAGTCATCCAGACGTACGGATGTATTATTTTTTGATGTACCTGCCATTAAAAAACAAAGCGAAACCAGCACAGCCAAATATCAAGTAAACAGTAACGTAAGGATTACTCGAGCAACCGATAGAGGTACGATGTTCCGCTGTTAAGGCCTGATGGTACACTAAATGTTAGGAAGGTACTAAACGTCCCGTGGCGAAAATTCAAACAAAGTGGTAAATATGAACTACTGCGCATAGCAAGCGGTCTCACAGACCGAACATTACCAATTAAGGGTTAATCATTAAAATGAAAGGTTTTTAATATAAGAATTTACTCTACGCTAACTTCAAATAAGGTATAATTTTGTATTGTGATTTGATTTGTATTTCACTACTCGATTGGTTCTTCAGTTTCACTGTCATCTGAATCGCTATCCTCTCTTGTGATGATAAGCGGCCTTACTTCGTCGTTTCTTTATTTATTTGCTGTAGCGATTCATGCCATAAGTGGATGATAATGCTGGCGTCGCTGGTTTTAGATGCATTTTTGTCGTAGTAGTTCTTGCAAATACCCCATACCATTTCAATTTGGTTATATTGGGAGTGATATGGGAGGAAACGCAGTACTTCATGACCGTACGTATAAGCTAAATTATCAACGACATATTTCTTCTCTTGACCAAATGTGCATTCCTTAACTTTTTGTAATAGGTCAGTCTTCGTAAATATGTGAACGTTTTCAATTTTTTTTATATTCAACCAGTCTCGAATTTGTTGTTTGGTGGAGTTAGTATTCGGAATTATTTCAGCGAGGTGTGAATTTTATGGTGCATTGTCGAGAACTATAATAGCATCCTGTATCAACCCCTCTCGATATCCAGCATGTACCACAGTTTAGCGTTTTCCATTTCCTGATGACACCCTTGAGTAGCAGGGTTTCCATTTAGCTTGCCAGGTAAATTTTGTTTAGTTTCCCTTGGCGCATGTCCAAGTTTCATCCAAGAACATAAATGGTTTCGGATTATCTGACCTTAAATTATTCACATATTTTCTCAGAAACGCCCACCTTTTAGAACCGACGTGTTGTACACAAAGTACGTGTCTGTTGTCACCTTTAGCATATTTGAAACCTAAGTCTTTTAGCACTATTGATAAACTCGAGCGTCCAATTTCACAAACTTGTTTTTCCCGAATTTTGCCTAAAACCGAATTAAGCGTAACTGTTTCGTTTTGCTTGTACATATTATATATAATATTTTTTATACCATATTTGGTTACATCTGGCAGATCTTTCGTTTTCCAACTTACACGGTTTCCCGTGTTACTTTTCTTTATATGTCCTTGTTTATGTAACTTGTGGATGTTAGCCAATGTTCTTAAAGATATTCCACATGCATCAGCGACACGTTGCTGTACGGACAGAACAGACACCAGTGGTCCAAAATTGTTTTTTTCTTTCAAGAAATAATCATCAACCATTTCTCGTTCGCCAGAGGAAAGAGTATGACCCTTAAAATTATCCATAATTCCACTTTATAATATAACAATCACTTTTTCACTCGTTACCACGCAAGTAAGAACAGTAAATTAATTCTCAAAATGGCTATTGTTTCTTAGCGGCCTGTCGATAATTATCAAATAAATTAACGACGTAAATGATTAATAGAAAGCATACAAAACAGGAATTTTGAGTATCGGCGTAATTGCTTTCTTATTATAATATCGATAGTAATTTCATAACTGATTTCAAATTATTTAGAATAAGATAATGATTATTTTTAAATTCGTATTTTCGATTGTAGGTAATCATTAAATAACTAGAATAATAAAAGAAACAAATTTTTACTTTACTTTGGTTTGTTTGAAAATTTTTTTTTTCTCCCAGAACTCGTCATTTAATACATAGCAATTCACAATAAAACATTTTGGTAATCACTGTAACAGTGGTAAGCGAAACAGGAGGCCTACCAGATTAAATTATTACATTAGTTTTTTTACATTCGTTTAAGCAGATATCTGCACTCTTATGTCGTACATACTGTATTTCACCACCACTGTTAAAAATGTGTTGAATTAAACGCGAAGTGCAAAAAATAGTGAGGTTTTATTTTTCGTCTCATTAACCCATTAGTTGAAACGGACGCGCTACAAAGTGGGATTCTGATATACTGGTGGGGATGATCGGCAGCTCTCTTGCCGAAAATCACATACATTGGGTTAGTAACGTTTTAGGAGGCAAGTGGCAAAGTTTCGATTTAAAATTGCCGTGACAACCGAAATGGATCCTTCGTTATATTCGTCCAGAATAAATTGATCTGGCATACATATAACGTTTATTATTTTTTAAATTTTACTTTAAAACTCAATAAAAATGTATAGACTGAAATTTTGCAAATATATATATATATATATATATATATATATATATATATATATGTACACGGTGTCCCATTAAGAATGGGACACAACAACCGCAGATTCCTCAATTTAAAATAAAACGATTAAGCGAAACATGCTTAGTTAAAATGTTACTCGTTTCCGAAATATGGGGTGTTGAAGTTGAAAACTGAAAAACTATTAATGACCATAATTTTTTTAATACACTGTACAATTTTACTTAAATCGTTACGCTTGTTCAATATCATAAAATACACCTAACAGCAGTTTAAGACAGAAAGGCATGTACTTTTTATTTGTATTATTATTACTCATTTCCATTTTTATAATTTTGTCTCAAAACGAAACAAAACAGAAACTAATGTAATGACATTTTTACTGTAACAAATTTTCAATGTGTCCACCATTAACTTGTACCCACGTCCTTCAACGTGCAACTAAAGACTGTCTCACTTTAAACAACTGATTTGCTTGATTTTGTCGAATGTCAACAGCAGCATTCTGAATTTTGTTCCAAAGTTCCTGACGGGTATTTATTGGTTCACCATAAACAAGGGTTTTGATGTAGCCCCAATAATAAAAATCTAAAGGATTAAATTCAGGACTGCGTGGTGGCCAAGCAAATTCGCTTCCACGTCCAATCCAACTATGTGGAAAACGTAAATTTAGGTAATTCCGAACAGGTAACGTGAAATGGCCTGGCGCACCATCCATCATAAACCAGAAGTTATGACGTAAATTTAAAGGAATATCATCTAACATATCCTCCATATGGTTTTGAAGAAAATTGAGGTATTCTATCCCATTTAATCTGTGAGGAAGCTCGTACGGAACAATTATGTAATTTCCAATAATACCCACCCAAACATTAATAGAAAATTCTGTTTGGAAGTGGTTCTCCCTAGGCAGGTGTGGATTTACAGTAGCCCAGAAATGACTGTTTCGCCAATTATAAACCCCTCTGCGAGTAAAAGTTGCTTCGTCGGTAAATAAATTTTTATTTAAAAACATGGGATCATTAGTGTGCTTGTTAAGCAAATTTCTACAGAACTGCAATCTCACAGGAGGATCGCGTACGAGTAAATGTTGTACTGGCGTAAAGTGTTAAAGGTATAATTGTTCTCTTTTCAAAATCCTATGAACAGTAGAGCGGCTTACCCCAGTTGCTGCAGATATTCTACGAGTACTTAGCTGCGGATCGATAGTTACTTGAGTCAAAATTTCATCCTCCTCATCTACTGTAATCAATCTAGGTCGTCCTGTTTCAAGTTTTGGTCGAAATGCCCCCTTTTCGCCCAACCTGTCATACAAACATTTGAAAATTTTGTGTCCTGGTTGCTGTCTATTTGGATACAATTCTGAATATCGCCTCTTCGCGACTCTGCCATTAAAATTATTCTAGGCCTAAGTACAAACCATGTCCCTCATTTCTAAATTGGAAAATTCATTATGACGTGGCATTTTACAATAATATTACAGTTATTAATAACATTAATCACTTATCGAAACGGATAGTTACTTCGAAAATTTTTAACTGACAATGACGGCATAAATCAACGCCTACTGCCCAAATTCACAATTATAACGAAATAAATATTCTCACGATCGCAACGTACCTATTAGGAACTTAGAAATTAGAATAAACCTACTAAATAGAATAAAAGTAAACTATCTAAAAATAACTAATTCATAAATTTTGTTTCCACTTTGTTTAGTTGTAAGACAAAATTATAAAAATGCAAATGAGTAATAATAATACAAATAAAAAGTACATGTCTTTCTGTCTTAAACTGCGAATATCTCGAAAACCAATGACTAACAAGTGTAGATTATTTACTTAGAAAATATCAGAAAAATTAAAATTATAGTCAAAATTAGTATTTGGACAGCGGCGTAACATTTAGAAGGGGTGCAAGTATTACTTACTACTGGCGTACGCCACTGGTAAAGCGTACTGAACTGATTTTTCTGCTGTTAGGTGTATTTTATGATATTGTACAAGCGTGCCGATTTAAGTAAAATTGTACAGTGTATTAAAAAAATTATGGTCATTAATAGTTTTTCATTTTTCAACTTCAACGCCCCATATTTCGGAAACAAGTAACATTTTATCTAAGCATGTTTCGCTTAATCGTTTTATTTTAAATTGAGGAATCTGCGGTTGTTCTGTGTCCCATTCTTAATGGGACACCCTGTATATATATATATATATATATATATATATATATATATATATGATATATATATATATATATATATATATATATATATATATATATATATATATATGTATGTTACGGTCCAAGTAATTAATAGGTTTGTATTAATAATTCCCGGTAATTATTAATACAAACCAAACAACAAGGTTAAAGTGAATAATTTATGAGAATTATTCACATAAACCGGTAATTATTAATAATTGGCAACCATCATTGGTAAATGTAATAATTTGAACAACAATGTTCGGTGTCCGTTAGAAGAGGGTGCAGGTATCACGTGACTGCATGAGCGGGGAGGTGGTTGCCTTACAGTGTTACCAGCACGCGCAGTGTTTATTACTATCTTAATAGAAGTGGTTGTGTTTTGAATATACGGCAGTCGCTATATCTTGTACGTGCATACACTTCTTTACCATTTATATTATTTACATATTCATAAATATAATGCGAGATATAGAATCAATGAAGATAACATTTAGCGATCAAGTTAATAAGTTGATATTGAGAAAAGGGAATAATCATCAGTTATTCACCAGAGAAGGGTATTATTCATTTTTAATTAAAGTTAAGAACAACAAAGAGAATATTTCCGGTAAAACACCAGAAGAGTATCAACGGTTATCAAGATATGATGTAAAAATTGGAAAACTCATCGTACCTATTAAAAATGACAGTGACCCGATTGTGTATTACACATTTTTAGAGGAGAATTTTCATTTAATTCATGATACTCATATCGCAGTTGGCCATGGGGGGCGAAATAGAATGTTGAAAGAGCTTAAAGCAAAATATAAAAACATCACAGTTGAAATTATTATGATATATTTAAATCTTTGTGAACCTTGTCAAAAGAAAATGAGCATTCCAAAAAAAGGGCTCGTTGTTAAACCAATTAAAAGCAGTCAATTCAATTCAAGATGTCAGATTGATTTGATTGATATGCAATCACAATCGGACGGTGATCATAAATTTATTATGGTTTATCAAGACCATCTTACGAAATTTATTCAACTAAGAGCTTTAAAAACAAAACGGGCCGAGGAAGTTGCATATCATCTATTAGATATTTACGATATTTGGAGCCCCGTGCATACTACATAGCGACAATGATCGGGAATTTGTTAATAAAATTATCGAACAAGTTTGCAGTATGTGGGATAAGCTTAAGATTGTTCACGGAAAACCGAGACATAGCCAATCACAAGGCTCGGTTGAAAGAGCAAATCAAGACGTCGAAAAGATGTTATCTACATGGCTTGAAACAATTAAACTACAAAATGGTCGGAAGGATTAAGATTTATTCAATTCATGAAAAATAGAGCTCACCACTCCGGAATAAATCGCAGCCCATATGAAGCTATGTTTTGCTGTAAAGCTAGAGTAGGTCTTAGATCGTACTTGCCGCTCGAAACCTTATCAGAAATCGGGACCGAAGAAGATTTTGAACAGATATCAAATGATCAACCAAAAAATGGTGACAATGTGCAAACGGAAATAGTTGATTCAAGCGAATTCCGCCAAATCGAAGAGGAACAGCATTCGTCTGAAATAGAAAAGGAATGTGAAAATGTCAATAACGTTTCTCATATTGACTTTAAAAAAAATGAAAAAACTAAGGAAGATTCAGGTTTTGAACTCGATAAAATCTCTGAAAAAATTCAAGAATCTCGAAACTCCGCTAAGACGTCACTTGAAAAGCAAGGTGAAAAAATGTTACGCATTTCAAAGACGTAGATAGATATGGCTAAGGCTGATAATCGAAATATTATAGCTGTAATAATTTCCATTGAGAAGGAAAATCTATATAGACTTGGTGCAAAATATGGTATTTTAAAACAACTCTATACAAGGAACGAATTTACCATCTGTAAGCAAGCTTTTGTTGCAATTAATGAAGTTCCAGATATAGAGATAAGTCTACGGGAATGTGCTCGAATGAATTCCAATTTGGGTGGCCAAGGGTTTAAATATTGCAATTGTACAGGGGATTGTAACTCAAATCGCTGCAAATGTAAAAAGACAAATATTCTTTGTAATTCAAAGTGTCACAGAACCCTTTCTTGCAAAAATAAATAGCCTTTTTATGACCAGATAACAATATTATCATATAATAATGTTACATTCATGATTGGCTTATTACTATATCTTATACTATATATTATATACTTATTTTACTTTATTATATATATATATATATATATATATATATATATATATATATATATTAATTATTATATATGTTTACTTTTTTAATTTGTAAAGAACTTGTTTATTTTCTCGATTCCTAAAAATAAATATTATAAATCATTTTTTCTTTTACATTTATTACTTTTACCGAACTTCACGATGTATTATTAATAATTACCGGTAAGTATGATTATTAATGTAATATTTATCACATGGACCATAAGACGTGGTAAGTATTAATAATTACCGGGTATTATTCATATAAACCGGATTTATCACATAAACCGTAACATATATATATATATATATATATATATATATATATATATATATATATATATATATATATATATTACGATGATATTAAACTCCCCCACTAACTCTGTTGTTATATTTAAATTATATTTATTATTTATATTAATATTCTAATTATTTTTGTTATTATAATTATTTAAATTGCCCAGACTAACTTTTAAAAACAGCCGCATGTTAAGACTCATCAAAGGGGATAGGGATCAAAATTTAGAAGAAACTTTATTTTTAAAATGATAAAATAAATGGTTATTAATCTGAATTATATTAAGATTTTGAATATAATAACCATAGTTAATTTGATTAATGCACATTGAGTTAATGTCCAATTATGTTTTATCGTATCTAACTTGTTCAAGGAAATTGAGTTACAAATTTTAATTCGCATTAATATATGTGTCACACCCTGTACATAACAAAAATTCTTCAAAAAGTATACTTGGGCATGCGCTGTGAATACGCAAACATGTGACTTTTGATTACAATAAAAAGTGAAATTCGACATACATGTAAGTATAAATACGTTTGAATTTAAAACAATATTATTATTAACCATTTAAATTTTTAGAACAAATAATATTCCCTTTGGACATGCATACACGTTGTCGCACATCATGAGTGTTACAAAGGATTGAAATTATGAACACAACAATGAAATATCAATGTCAACAATAAAGTACTCACATAAAATGTTTTTTTGGTTACTGCTGCTGAAGTTGATTGTAGAAAACAGCTCCTTCGAACTCCAACTCTGTTCCTCGAACATCCAAATTTTCTTCAATATTAACAGCTTATACGTTTAGGTAAGTTTCACTAATGTTATTATAATATTGATGAATCTTTATTTTTAGGATCATCACACTTCTTATATGTATTTCAAAATAAATTTTGAAAAGCATGGATAGTTTGAAGGATATTATAAATTAAACACACTTCCAATAAATAAGGTGTATAATGATAATAACACGAAGAGAACACAATTAAATATCCATAACGACGTAAACAAAATAAACAAACAATGTCGAAACTGCGGAAATATTTTCATTAACTATCGATAACCTCCGATTTTGATATTTAAAAAGGTAAACTAACCTTAATTTAATTATTTCCCGACAAAAGACTATCACTTGCTTCTTTGACACTTCCGATACTAAAATCGCACTTTGTTTTTAACGAAGTGACGTTATTTTGTTTAAAAATAATTTCACAAAAAAAATTTGGCAACATCTTACTTTATCAAGCTGTTGAAACAGAGGAAAATTAAGAGAGATAGTAAACCTTCAGCACTTCTATTTATATGATTTTGGTTAACGACCAAAATCTTCGATTGTTCTCAATAGTTACCAAGAATGTTTCCTAAATTCTGATTGGCTACAGCAATTTTTACATTACGATATAATTTCAAAACCCCATAACTTTTGCCCCCTTAAACCTATCTTACAACTAATAACACATTCATAATCTACATAAATTTCTCTATAATTTAAAACCAAACACGAACTAATTCCTACACTTAATAACTAAGTTAATTTTCACACTGAATTATTGATTTTACGCTAATTTTATGTATTTTACAGGCCTGGAAATGATTTCTACATGAATATGGGATGCTACTGCACCTAAATATTCATCTTTTACATGCCTACGGCCAATTTGAAATGAAAATTATTTTAATTCTTCCAACACTCTTAGAAACTGAATTTGACAAAATGGACACAAATATAGTGAATTGTAACTTGAAATTGAGGCTACTTTACTATTTTTGCCTCTACTAATTTATTTTACACAAATTGTCTCAATATAAAATAGTTTTTATATAAATTTTATGTGAGGAAACAACATAACCTCATATTGTTAACACAAATTTCAATGTAAAATTTCACACTTTTAACCACTATAACTGTTTGTGAAAGTGTTTAAACTTAATGTTCATGTCTCAAATTAATTTATTTTAACACTTTCGTAGGTTCATAAGTTCTTCTACGACTAGTGTCGAAATGTTGCAAATCACTAGTTTAAGCTTTATAAATGTTGATTAAACACAATAATTCCAGAGCTGCTGCATAATTTATGTTTTATAGTTACTCACTAATGTACTTGTTGTGTTTTTTCGTAATTTTAGCACTGATATACGTTTATCTCACTAATACGAATGTTTTCATGATTCTTGGCTGCGTACGTTTGAATTGTGACATTGATACCAGCCTATATCTAGTTTTTAACATTATTTTTGTCAACTACAACTTGTATCACATGTCGTCATGGAACATTATGTTTAAATAAACTTATTAACTAAATAAAAACTTGAATTATATCATAACGATAACAAACATACCCTATACTTCAATGTAATGTGCTGTCGATTATACTTATATTAACATTATATTTAAGAAATATTTAAATTTACAAACATCTCAATGTTTATTAACCATTCTTATCTAGAATTATATAATAATATGTACCATTTTGTACAAACTAAAGAAATAATTCACTATGTGACTTACATAGCTACTCGAATGTAATTTAAATCATCTCAATATATATATATATATACATATATATATATATATATATATATATATATATATATATATATATATATATATATATATATCAAACATTTTCTCTATAATGATCTTTACGCCATGTCCATTAAAACGGACGTTGTCCGATCATTTTACAAATAATTTTACTTTTATTACCAGGTTGAGTTTGGCTCAGTTACTAGACTGTTTGGAAGATGACAATGATATAGCTGGTAATGCGTTTACAGTTCCTGCTCCCGATGACGATAATGAAACTGAAGAAGATAGTCATAAGTCAGACGGGGAACACGACGGTAACCTAAACCATCTTTCACGGAGTATTCTCAATAAACCATGTAAAGTTGTTCCATTGGACGAAGATGATTGGGATCTAAAAGATTTATTACTTCTAAGCACACTGGAGAAAAACGTGAATAAAAATAAAGAAGTCGAGGAAAGGAAAGCCTATCCTCAATAGCCATGCGATTACCAAATACACTGTGAAGGAACCATCTCCTGAAGCAAAAAATGCGTTTTCATCTGTAGAAATGTTCAGTTTTCTTCGACGATAATTTTTGACTTTAATACTCGTGGAAAGCAACAAATACGCACTTCAGAATAACAGCGAACTAAATGTAACTATAGAAGAGCTGTTCGTTTTTTTTAGGCGTTCTTCTTTTGTCAGGTTATAGAAAATATCCGAATAAAAGAATGTATTGGCCCAGTGATAAAGACGTACCCAGGATTATTCAGAACTCTATGAGATTGAAGGGATTTGAAAAAGTACTTAGGTTCTTTCACTTGAATGATAACACCCAGCGAAAGAAGGAGGACCGACTATATAAATTGAGGTCATTTGTTGAACAATTGAATCTCAATTTCAGAACTCACGATGGTTTAGATGAACATCTTTCTATCGATGAAAGTATGACTCCATCTTGGACTCATAGCAACAAAGTACATCAATAGAGTAGTTGTGGAGCTGGCTGAAGGTAAATAACTGTTTTTCAAGGCCGAGGACCAGCGTATACATAAATTTAACGAGCGGCTAAAGAGTAGAAATGTCTCAATGCGAGGATCAGCAGGCAAAACAACCGCTTTAATATTCAATTAGAAGCTGTGTTACTATGTGATGCCGATATTGACATGCTACACGAGGTGTAAAAATAGTATTACTGCTAATAGATTATTGAAAACCCTTTATCTTTTTATTAGCGGTAATAACAAAGGTGCTTTGATAGAACACAATTTCAGATCAACACCTTAAATTTATTTCCACTCGACAAAAACAAAATGGCTTTGATTATGACGCCATGAAAAATGGCGGAGAACTTTGGTTGTCTTATAATTAAAAACGAAATGGCCGTTTCCAATCAGGAACCAGGGCACGTCCTATAGCTGTCTTATGAGTTCCTTATTAGGATACTATTTTAAATTTTCCGCCATGGCCGACAAAATGGCTCCCAAAATGGTCTACAAGCCACACCCCGCAACCAATCAGAAACCAGGGGTATCTGAGGCCACAGGCCAATCAGAAACGCGTGGCCTACCACCAGGCCCACCAATCAGAACACTGTATGCGCGCGTATTTGCCTACCCTTCAGGTGCTGAATTTTTAATTAGGGGTGAAAATTTCACGTGACCATCCTCACATCCGACTGATACCCCTAAACCCGGTGTACACTGGCAAAAAGGCTCTAAAAGACCCTAATTAGGAGTGAAAATACCGTCAAAGGGTATGAAAATTCCACCAAGGGCTGAAAATCGCCCCAAAAAGAAGCCGAATCCTACCCTTACTTATGAGCTGAACTGACAAAAAGACTCTTAATTCAGTCAAAAGGGCACTAGTTAGGGGGTAAAAACACCATCAAGGGGTTGAAAATTCCATCAGGGGGCTGAAAAACGCCTCCGAGAAGAAGCCGGCCCCACCCTTACACCTCAATCCGACCTTCCTGAAGTACACCCCTTCTACTTTCATGTTCTGTTATTATGGTGGATCTATTTAAAAATGTAATTAAAACAGATAACAGCTATGGAGGAACTAATTGGATAATTCAAATGCAATCGTTTGGGATAGATCTATTTCACCAAGAGGGAAATTTATTTTTGTTTTACCTAGTACAAATATAACAGATGTCTTTTTAAATCTTTGGATGTATAACATTTTTAACGCAATAGTAATGTTGCATGGAAGAGTAACTTTTTACACATGTGATCCAAACAGTAAAGAAAATAAGTGCGGAAAAACAGCAAAATTATTTAAATCACAACCTTGTTATCACAAAGTATACATTTCGAAAGCGTTCCGAGAAACTTTGAATAATACCTTTTTGTTGTTACAACACCAGAAATTAATTTATTTTCTAATCTTCCAAAAGGCTGTGATTGTTTTCGGTGTCATACAAATATTCGTGTAATTAAACCGATAGCAGATCATTTGAACTTAAGTATCAAGGCAATTAATGCACCTTTTGAGGATGCGGTGAATCAATACGATTTAGTTGCAACGTTTGATAATGATTGCGTGGATTATGTGGATAAAAGTTTAGTTATTTATACTTCCAAATTTTTTTGGATCGCACAGCCCCCTTTGCAAATACCTCTAATTCACACGATAAAATTTGTTATTAAAACTGCAACATGAATTGTCATTGGAATTGCTTTACTATTAAAGGTGTTCGTTTGGTGGATTTATGTTTTAAGTGTAATGAAATGGCTCCTTGTAGTTTATTTGTTTTATTGCATTCATATTCAAACTGTATTTACATCAAACCTCTAATATTTATTATTATTTATTTCAATACGATGAAGAAATAAAAAATATGGAATATTTGGTAAACTCGGATTACATAATACGTGTTTATCACGTTTACAACAGTTATTTTAGAGCAGAAGAACCCATGTTATATTCGAGAATAAAACGTAAAATACATTATATATATATATATATATATATATATATATATATATATATATATATATATATATATATAATGTGAACATGACAAAAAATCTGTGCAAAATTCGTGGCAAATTAACGCTGTAACAGCTCCGGGACTTGTAAATACCAATGTTGCTAGGTGTATTTTTTGTACGCGTAGTCATGACAGCATCGCGTGTTTTAAGGCTCAAAAAATGACCCTAGATGAAAGGAAAACCATTTTAATTAATAAGAAAGCGTGTTTTGGATGTTTAAAAGTAGGACATCCGTCTAGAAAATGTCGTACGCGTTTAAAGTGTGTTATTTGTAGCGAATCACATGTACCGTTGACTTGCCCAAGTTTAGGTGAAAAACCCAGTAAAAAACCGTCCTCAGAAGTAGATGAAAACCCAAGATCGCCAGAAAATGTTACTCAAAGGGATCAGGCTCTAACAAATCAAACCATGACACATGTTTTCCTTCAGACCTTGCGTATAAACGTTAAGGGTAGCAGTGGTGTTAAAAATGTCAGAACATTGGTTGATAGCGGTTCACAACGATCCTACATTTTGAAATCAACTGTTTCCTTCTTGGACTTAAAACCAAAACGAGCAGAAAAAAAATATATATATATATATATATATATATATATATATATATATATATATATATATATATATATATATATATATATATATATATATATATATATATATATATGTATGTCCTTTTTTCGGATGAAACCAGAATTGGTCTGAGATCAGATGACCATCGAATTCGAGTTCTAAGAGGTCCAGGTAGACAAGCTAGACTGCAAACGGCCAGATCTGTCCCAAAATACAAAGGAGGAACGGCAATGTTCTGGGGCAGTATCATGATAGGAGATAAAACTCCTTTGGTTCCACTACGGCCAGAGTTTAACAGGTCCTAGGTACGTTGATTTGGTGCTAAAACCAATAGTTAGGCTGTGGAGAGGTACAGTGGGAGACAATTTCGTCTTCATGCATGATAATGCCCCTCCACATACCAGCCGGTTGCTACAGAATTTCTAGAAAGAGAAGCTGTGACGGTTCTAGAATGGCCTGCCTCTTCACCAGACCTGAATCCCATTGAGCATGTGTGGGACTGTGTCAAAAAAGGGATTAGGGCTAGAAGAAATGCTCCAGGAAATGTGGAACAGCTCATTCCAGCCGCCCAAGAGGAATGGGAAAACGTACGTCAGGAACACGTTGACACGTTCATTAGAAGCATTTCTCGTCGAATTTCAGCTTGTATTAGGGCTATAGGTGGTAACACTGACTATTAAAGTGAAAACATGTCCGAAAAAAGGTATCTAACCTTTGTTTAACAAACTACCTACATCTTTCGTTTTCGCATTTTTATTGTTTTTGTTCATCTTAAATCTTTGTTGTAATTTTTCTCGTTGTAATTTAATAAACTAAGTTATAATAAAGTCCTTCTCACTTTCTATACGGAATTTGTCAGAAATACTGAATAAGATCGGAAATATTGGGTGATTCCATATAAGTTTGGTTGTGTATATATATATATATATATATATATATATATATATATATATATGTATATATATATGCAATGAAGTTTCACCGGTATTTTATGAACCATGGATTGAGGAACTTAACTCGACCAATGTTGAGGTTTCTGATGATGTTGGCCAGGGTCCAATTGGGATGTTGATAAGAGCAGATATAGCTGGGTCATGACATATTTTAAAGTGCGGACTGGTGGCTAATGAAACTTAGTTGGTTGGACAATTGAGGGAAAACTTCCTGCGCCAAATTCGCATATCATGATGGTGACAACTTTGTTTGTTAACCTAACAATAACTGAACTCTGGCAACTGGACGTTCTACGAATCCAACAGCCAGATGAACGAAAAACTAAAACTCTGGCAGCAATGGAACTGTTTAATAAGACAGTAGAAATAAACGGTGAAGGAAGATATGAGATTAGACTACCATGGCTAGAAAATCATCCTCCCTTACCCTCAAACTACTCAGTGGCCAAGAAAATGTTAGAAAAATCATTGCAGGAAATGAAACAAGATAATTTGGTCTTAAGATATGACGCTGTAAGGATTGGGAATTAATGAATATTATCAAACAAGCTGATATAGGAGATAAGGACAAAGGTCATTTTTTACCACACACGTCAGTCATTAAAGAGGGGTCAACAACTTCTGTCAGGCCAGTATTTGACGCGTCTGCAAGCGTAAAGAATAAACCATATCTAAATCAGTGCTTAGAAAAGGGCTTGAACCTAATTGAAGTAATATCAGCTTTACTAATTAGATTTCGTGAACATGCGATTTGTGTAAATATAAAAAAGGCGTTCCTACAGATAGGCAGGTTTTTAAAATTTCTTTGGGTTGATCAAAATAGACATGAAATAGTCCACAAACATAACAGAGTGATTTTTGGGTTAAACTGCAGTCCATTTATACTTGGAGCGACAATAGAACGTCATTTGATGAAATGTTTGAATAACTGCGCTATACAAGGTTGTGAATACTCCAGAAAAGTCATTAAGAAACTATCCAGAAGCTTGTATGTAGACAACTGCATTACTAGCGTGCCAAATAAAACAGATTTAAATTTATCTATTAAAGAATCAGTTCAAGCAATGGCAGAAGGTCAATTCGAACTTAGAGGGTGGGAGTTTTCATGATGTTCAGGAAGTTCGTCGGACATTTTAGAAGAAATTGCTTCACAGTAAAAAGTTGGTTACAAGAACTGCAATATTTGTCAAAAATAGAGACGCAAGTTACTGAAGCAGATAACAAAGACATAAATATTCATAAATTCGTAGATGCCTCAAAAGATGCGTATGCAGCGGCAGTATTGGAGCCAGACCCTTATAATCAAATCGCAGAGAATCTCACTAACAAATATAATAGTTTTTTTTGGAGTGATTCATCTACAGTCATTTCGTGGATACAGCGTAGTAATGAGTGGGGTACATTTGTCCACAATAGAGTAAATGAAATCCGAAGATTGACTAATCCACTACATTGGCGTCACATTCCTGGAATCAATAACCCCGACGAAATAAAGATAGACGAAAAAGAAATTACTAAAGAAAAGAAGAAAAAAGCTGTAGTCACAACTCTATTAGTGGTAGAAAAAGTAGATTATCATCTATTTTACTTTAGTAAATTTTCGACGACTGTTCGAATGGTAGCATGGATTCATCGTTTTATTTACAATGTCAAGGAAAATAAACTTCAAAATTACGAACAGAAAAAGGGTGATTTAGCAGTGCATGAAATAAATCACGCCGAGAAGTTTATTTTTAAATTAATACAATAAGAGTGTTTTCAAAGTATCGAAGAGAGTAAAATAGTATATTTAAATCCCTTTTATGATAAACTAGGATTGCTAAAATCTAAAATTTCAAATAGAGAAAATTCTGAGGATTTTCGATTTCTGGTGCTTTTGCCAGCCAAGCACCCGGTAGTTAATAGTTTGATAATGGGCATGCATGAGAAGAAATGTCACGTTGGTATTCAGGGTTTACAGAGCCTATTAAGAGAACAATATTGGATCATGAGTGGAAGAAGAGCCATTAGACAAGCCCTGAAAACGTGCATCATATGTAAAAGACAGAGTGCGAAACCATTCGTTGTCGATTCACCTCCGCTACTACCGGATAGAGTGCGTGATTCGGTTGCGTTTGAAGTTACAGGGGTCGATTTTGCAGAGCCACTGTATTTGAGAGGTAGTGAGAAAGCGGTAGACCGAAAGTACTTTATAGCCACAACGGCACGAATTTTAGGGGCACCGACAATGTATTCGCGAATCTCTTGATTGGGAAAAAATCACCAAAGAAACATTTACTGAACGTATCGTTTGGCGTTTTAATCCCCCGAGTTCGTCGTGGTGGCGTTGTCAAACAGTCGTTGCGTAGAGTCCTGGGTAGTGCTTGTGTGAACTATGAAGATCTAATGACGTTAATATGTGATAGTGAGGCAGTGGTAAATGCTAGACCACTGGCTTATTGTTCCAATTACCACTTACACCAGAATGTTTACAAGAGGGCAAGCATAAGCGAGTGCAAACGACTGCGATGACATAGGTAAAGTTTCTTATCGTGTAGCATGAGATATAAGCAAAGATTTGAGGCAATTTACGTTAGAGATTTCGTATATAGGACAGTTACGAAAAAAGACCTAATGTTTTGGTTAAGTTAGGTGAAGTAGTATTAATTGGAAATGATTCCACAAAGAATTTTGCCCAATGGCCGTTGGGCAAAATAGTAGAGTTAATACCGGAAAAAGATGGTCAGGCACGGGTTGTATGACTTAAGACACAAAAAGGCGAGTTATTAAGACGAAGCTTTCATACAAAATCATTCAGACCAGCAAGAGAGGGCACTGACACCGAAGGCTCCAGAGATTGTTGTAGTTCCAGATGACCTGCATGCATGTGAATTGGTAGTGCGGGAAGTGATAAGGGCAATACCGAATCCGCTAATGTTTCGCGAAGTGGTCGCCTAATAAAGGTATTTTCAAGTTAAGTTAAAACGCGAACAAGAGAAAAATGTTTTCATTTTTGATATTTTGTTGTATTTTTTAAATTTATATTGTAATGTGAGAAAATGTTTAAATTAGTTAAAACCTTTTCACAGGTGGGAGGATGTTCTGTACTACTATTTAGTTTAAATATTCCCAGTTTGTAAGTTTTTCATTTTGAACGTGGCAACGCTGATATTATCAGCTGACATATAACCTGTTGTGAAAAATTATTATTAACTACAGTCGACGTTTTGATGTGTTTACGGTTATGGTTGTTTATGTTTATTGTTTTAAAAGTCTCCCTGTTACACATGCAGACGAGCAATGTAAGGTAAAGTGTTAAAAGTTTTATTTGTCGTGTTTTATTATCCGAACCTATAGTCTCGGCCGAAACAACGAGTAGTTGTTTAACGGTGGGGCACGACAGCTAATTTCAGATACATTACAATTTGTGAATATCGCATCAAATAATGTATTAGGAAACTAGCTTCATAAGTGTTTATGACACATAACAGTTTTTATTTGTATATTTTATTTATTTATTTTGAGATTTTAAAATAATTAGAGATATTGCTTGTAACACCCTATCATAGGGTTGTATAGTGCATTTCACGAATAATTAGACCTCTATAATATGGCTGCCATTCCACTATGAACAACATCCAATTATAAAATAACTAAAATGCTATAAGTGTAACATTGTAATGAAAGGGATATTTCAGTTGGCTACTCTGAATCGCATTTTCCATCCTTTCCTACAACATTATAATAGCAAAAGACAAATATAATAACAAATACGACCTTCAAACGTCTTAAAATATTATTTGCCAAATCAGTAGCGTATCACGCGAGAGGTAACTTAGGTTAGTAAAATTGAAAATTTTTCAATTAAATTAATTATTGTAAGAAATAAACGTCGTTAAAATAAAAGAATGTTCCAAACAAATATCATTATTGTTAAGAATCTCTGTAAATTTACTATTACTAATTCGTAATTAATGTTGAAACTGCAAATTACTCCATTAGCATAATGTGCATTAGAAATCATTAATGACCACTTGCTTTGCTTATAAATGTGGAATCAATTTTTCATTTTGCCTACTGTAAACAATAATTTGTAACGGTTGTAGTGATTGTGTAGTTTTTATACTAAAATGGAAGACAGTTTTGTTTTAACTGAAGACGAGAACTTTATGGAAAATTTGTACAGTTATAGTGCAACTTCTGTAAAATTATACAATATTTTCTTAATTGTCATATTTTAACTGTTATTATTACAGACGATGATAGACAATATATTTTAAATGTTTATAATTCTGCGATTTTTAATTATGCAATAATTATTAATAAAAAAATTATTTAGTACATCCTTGTTCATTTGTTTTAATTTGTATTAAAATAGTTAAAATAGTATATAATAATAATACTAGGTGAGCGTGGTGATGGCGAATTGATTAATAATAAATTTATTCAAATAAGTTTTTGACTTTTTTTTATATGACAAAAGGTACTACGCCAATAAGTGCTCCCGCGCTTTATTTGGTGACATATTTAAATGGCGGCCATATTGCAGAGTAATTACTCGTGAAATGCACTTTACAATGGTTCAGTTATTTAAGAGCTATATGCTGTGGCCCCGGCATAGCTTTAAAGTCGGTATATTGTGCGGAGGCTCTGATTTTATCGACAACAGCAAGATCCACACAGAACAAACCATTTATTTCCTATTATTTTTTAACAACGTTAAAATATATAACACTTAATCCTTAAAAAAAACAAAAACTATTACAATAATTGAAAGTAAAATTCCGTTCCTAAAGCAGCAACAGGCGGCTCACTGTAAATAAGCAATTAAAACATACAGACCTGGGTTGCAGGTGCAACTCCTGTGTTTGATGGTATTACATTATTTCTGTTTCCGCAAATTAATTAATCGAGAATTTCCAAACTGTTAGTTTTATAGTAATTTCTCTCAATATAAAAGAAATTCAAACGCTCGTAAATGTGAAGGGTCTTTTATTGCATTCTTTACCTGGAATTTTGTACAGGCTGTCCCAAATTCGAGGGCAAGCATGGGGATCTCGCTTATTATAAGAGATAGGATATAGGTTTAAATTCGGCACTTTTGCTAAATTCGATGCCGAGTAATCATCTGAAACGAAATTTGAGCTAACTCGAATGGATTTGGTTTTATGCTCAAAAAATTTCGATTTTTGTTTTTCGCGTATTAGGAATTTTCAAAATTCGATTAAACATTATTAAGGCAACTGTTTACGCACAATACTAATACGGTATTAAAAATATTATGTGACGTTTCGTTTATTCTGAACCATCATCAGGTTTATTTTTTCTTATGGGGGTTAAGATATATTTTTATGTCGTTAGATGGAGAATGTTATGCTGATTTTAGCAATATATAACACTTTATGGTTTGATCGGCTGCGAACTAAAATAATGAGAAAAATACGAAGAACAAGATTCCGCCTTCTTGGATCCAGCAAGGAATAATTACAGTAGTTCTACTTATTTAATTTGTTAAACTCGTTAGAACATCCAAAAAAATATAAAAACAGTTAAAGAATTTAAAAAAAAAACATTAACAAACAACTCAAACAAGTAGGTCTATGTAACACGGTCATAATAGCGACAACGCAAATTTATCGATAGGTAACAACAAAATAATTACACAGACAAACAAACAAAAATTATTATAATAAATGTTCGAACAAGTTTCCTCCTTCTTGAATACAGTAACGAATTCTTCTTCTTGAATTGTTTACGCTTCTTTGAATGGTTCGCCTGGGAATTTGACGAAGTTCATTAACAACCCTATTCTGGAGTTCTTCTATATTTTGCGGTGGCGTCTTATAAATCATATTTTTTAAATAGCCCCAGAGGAAGTAATCTAAAGAGGTTAAATCTGGACTTCTTGCTGGCCACCTAAGTGGTCCACTATTTCCCATCCATTTATCAGGAAATTCGCCGTTAAGATATTCACTTATTATCGCAGCATTATGAGGAGGAGCTCCGTCCATTTGCCACCAGAGAGTCCATCTTTCGTTTAGCGGAACATCATCCAAAAGGTCTGATATTTCGTGTGTTAGAAATGCGAGGTAGCGTTGAGACGTTAGGATACCTTCGTAAATAATTGGCCCAAGGAGCCTATCCTTCCAAATTCCAATCCACACATTAAAGGACCGGTGGCCTTGTCCTCGCATTTGCCTGTTAATTCGTGGATTTTCCACGGACCAGTAGTGCTCGTTATTACGATTAAACATTCCATTAGTGGAAAAATTGCACTCATCCGTCCAAATTATTTGATTGAGAAAGTTGCGATTTTCCAGCATTTTGGTATTAAGTTGGTTACAAAAATCCAACCGTCTCATATCATCCCCAGGCCGAAGAGTTTGACTAACGTGTAACTTAAATGGTTTATAACGGTGTTGCTTTAACGCTCGCCAAACTGTCGTTTTTGGCACTTCAATAGTTTGCTCTATTTCTCTGGTAGATGTTGAAGGATTTTCTTAAACCTAAGATGGATAACATAAAGTCATAACTCTCCAAAAAACTGTCTGCTGAAATTAGCAGTGAAGTGAGTGGAAATTCTTATAATTAGTATAATACTAACAAATAGTACCTGATGTAATATTTCTTCTTCGGCATCTCTGTCTAGTCTGCTACCATATGCACTTCGAGGTTTCTGAAAACATCCAAATTCTCGCAAATTTTGGTCTAATTTTAAAAAATATCTGAATTTGAAAACATTCTAAAGAAACTTGCAAATTTTAAAGCACTAACACGAAGGATCTTGCAGTTATTACCCTTTTTACAATTAGAAAATGACATGACAAAAGCCAACTCCTGAGTTTTGTTTGATTCATGGGTATCGTGATAATGTAATATTTAGTTTTTAATTTAAGAGTATTTTAGTTCGCAGTCGATCAAACCATGAAGTGCTAAAATCAGCATAACATTCTCCATCCAACGACATAAAAATATATCTTAACCCCCATAAGAAAAAATAAACCTGATGATGGTTCAGAATAAACGAAACGTCACATAATATTTTAATACCGTATTAGTATTGTGCGTAAACAGTTGCCTTAATAATGTTTAATCGAATTTTGAAAATTCCTAATAATAAGGTAGCCAAACGCGAAAAACAAAAATCGAATTTTTTTTTTTGAGCATAAAACCAAATCCATTCAAGATAGCTCAAATTTCTTTGCAGATGATTACTCGGCATCGAATTTAGCAAAAGTGCCGAATTTAAACCTATATCCTATCTCTTATAATAAGCGAGATCCCCATTGCTTGCCCTCGAATTTGGGACAGCCTGTACACTATGGCCTGATAACAATATGCGATAAAAGGGGCAATAAATTTGAAACTAGGTCACTATGCCATGAATGCCGTTGCTCTCTAGCTTTAAAGCGTTTATTTATCAAATACGATATGAATTTATTTCCTAGTAGGTAATGTGTTTATACAACAGAAATAACTGGAAAGATAAACTTTAAAGGTGTTTATGAAGTAGGTTTAGAAGTATTTCTTACATTAAAATTTAAACACGAGAGCTTACGTGTTCTATTAAATGGGACTTGAATAAGTATTCTTTTTTAAAAGAATTAAGTTGGAATTTTCTACTTGCACTTTTACTATAATTGAAAGCGTTTAATTTTTCTTTCGGGAAGTAGATTTTTAGTGGTTGTTCTACAAAACAAATCTGATTGAAACAAAGATCGGGATGTTTATAAAACCTGATCTTTTACCTGCGGATCGGTCGTGTTCGTGTGATAAGGTGTTTTTAAGGAAGGATATCGAACCCAACGGGCCGTACGTACCATGGGCTGGATAGAAGGAAGGCTAGATCGAACAGGCCTTTTGAACAAGCCTAGGGCCAAGAACCACCATTACGGGCCTACGCCTTAGGGGGTAATTCTCGCAGGAAACCTCAGTACTTTTCAGGAATACTCTTAAAAGCAAAGAAGAAGATTTGTGTAAGGGATATTTGTTTTCTGCGGGCTTCCACTCCGAAAAAGTGTAAGAGTTGTGTACGTGTTTACAAGCAAGATCGATTTATAATCCATCAAAGGCAAAAAGAAATCTTTCCAACTGGTCGCATTATTGGCATAAAACAAATTATAACTTACTCAGGTGTACTGGCAGGTGGAAGTAAAATAAACTCCGCGGTTCAGTAGGCCCCAGGGACCTCAGGACAGAAGCGGTTAGATAAGTAGCTGGTTACTTCGGGACGCCAGCGGAAAGATGAGTAGATGATTTCTTCAGGACAGCAGCGGAAAGATAATTAATCTCGCTTTTTTTTTGTTAGTATGCTCATGCTTATAGTTAGTATTTACTTATCTATAGACTGTTCAGGAGTCCTCCTCTTCAACCCTGGTCAATCCATGTTTGTTGGTATTGCGATGTTTTATGTTATTGTATAGTTTACAATCATGAGATGTGGTTATTTTTGATTTAAAAAAAAAGAAAAAGATTTATTTATTTAATATTTAATAATACGTTAATTAGCTTAAGTGTGTTGTTTAGAGCTTAGTGTGTTTATTAGATTCGTCGTCCGATTTCTTGATAGGTCGTCATGGAATAGACAGGGTGATGCGGAGGGCATATGAGATGTTGTCTAAGGATTCTACTATCTCCTCGGGAATCCGGAAGGTCGTCAAGGAGTTGTATAAGGATCACGGGGGGATGCTTGAATTTTAGGTTTTCTTCGTGGGAATTAGGGAAAACGGTAGTTGTAGGGTGTGGTAAGGATCTCTTTGGTAGGGATAGTGTCGCGGAAGATTCTTTTATGTGCAAAGTTTTTCTGTAGTGTTTGGATTCTGTGTGTGATGGTATCTTTGCGTGTTGTGTTGTGAGGTTGCTAGGGTACCTGAGAGGTAACCTGTGTATGTGTGTGAGTATTCGGCGTTCACAGGAAGCAATAGAGGTAAGGTGATTCGGGTTTATGACCGTGTGTATGGGTGCTCGGAAATCCATAACAGGGCGAATATATGTTTTGCAAGTGTGTTGTAGTGTTGTGGGGTGGCAACCTCTGATTCTACCCCGGAGGGCGCCCAGTAGATTTGCACGGTTTCTTATCCTGTTAAGTGTTCTTTACACATCGGGGAACCAATTGAGGGTTCTAGTAAAGAGGATTCCTAGGTAGGTGATTTCTTGTTGGAGTGGGAGTTTTTCTTGGTTTAGGTGAGTAAAACGTTTCTGGAGGTAAGGTTTGGGAACTTATCTTCGGTGTAATTAGGATGTCGGAAGAGGATTGTTTGGGTTTTGGTGGGATTGACGGGGACTCTTCACCGGTTCGCCCAGTTGGAGAAGTTTTGGATATGAGGCGGGAGGCCGTTTCGCTGTGTGTGGGTGTGTGTGGGTGTGTGGGTGTGTGTGGGAGTGTGTGGGTGTTTGAGTGTGTGTGGGTGTGTGTGGGTGTGTGGTTGTGGGTGTGGGTGTGGGTGGGCGTGCGCGTGCATGTGTGTGTGGGTATAATTAATTGAAGATTTAATCTGTTTGGTATAAACTGCAGTAGGTTTGCGCGGTTCCTAATCCCATTGAGTGTTTTTTAAACATCGTGGAGCCAATTGAGGATTCTAGTAAAGAGGATTCCTAGGTAGGTGATTTCATCTTGGAGTGGGAGTCTTTCTTGATTTAGGGTGACGGAAACATTTCTGAAGGCTAGCTTTGGGCACTTATCTTCAGTGTAATTAGTGGCGGAAGAGGATAGTTTGGGTTTTGGTGGGATTGGCGAGACTCTCCACTGGTTAGCCCAGTTGGAGAAGTTCCGCAGGGTTTTCGATATGAGGCGGAAGGCCGTTTCGCTGTTTCGATTAATCGCCCAGAAGGCGGTGTCATCCGCAAACTGCGCAACGACTACTCCGGGTTGTATGACTTCGGGAATGTGTATAGGATCGGGGCTAAAAGAGGCTTACGGTACGCCTGCTGTAGGTTGAAAAGGATCAGAGAAGGTTTTCCCTGCTTTGAACTGACCGATTGGTTAGGTACGAGAGTAGGAGTTTGGAGAAGGGATCGGGTATATTGAGTGTACGTATCTTGTGCAGGAGACCGGCGTGCCAGACCCTGTCGAATGCTTACTTAATGTCCAGAAACACAGCCAGGTTGCATTGTTTGTGATTGAATGCCCTGGTGGTCTCTGTAAGCAGCTTCAACAAGGGATCGTGACACGTTCGGTTGGGACGGAAGTCGAATTGGCTGTTGGGAAGAAGGTCGTTGAATTCTAGGTGGTCCCTGAGTCGGCCGGCTAGAATCTGCTCAAAGCATTTTCCGAGGCAACACAGGAGGGAAATGGGTCTATAGAAGGAGGGTGAGGTTAGGTCAGCGTGAGGGTTTGGTGTTATGACTGTGGAGGCCGATTTCCAGTCCGTCGGGAAGTGAGAGAGGGTTAAGAATTTGTTATAAATGCCGGAAAGGATACGGAAGGCTGGGTCAGGTAGGTGCCGGAGGATTTTCCTATTTAGGCCGTTATGATCTGGGGCTGAATTTTTCCCTTTTTTGAAATATGTTTGGACCTGGTCGGGCGTGATAGGGTCATAAAAAGGACTCTCGTTATCGAGTTGGGTTTCAGGAAGGTTAAGGTTGCGGAATTCTTCAAGGCGACCCTCGAGGAGTGCCTTGAACCGGCTATCGAACTGGCGATCATCTGGGGATTGAAAAATGGATTGAAGGTGGTGACCAAAGAAATCGGCCTTTTCTTGGTCGGAGGAGATTATGTTAAGATTTTGGGTTTACTTTTCTTCTGGTCAGTCTATCGAACTGTTGCCAGAAGAGTTTACCATTTCTATAATCTAGCTGGGAAGTGGCTGTGGTCCAGGAGTTTTCAGCGTGTTTATTGGTTTCTCGCCTGATTACGGCGTTAAGGCGATTGTATTCGGTCTTGAGAGCCGGATCCCTGGAGATCGCAAGAATTGACTGGTCGGAGGAGATTATGTTGCCCTGAAGGTCGGTTAGGTGAGATTTTGGGTTTACTTTTCTTCTGGTCAGTCTATCGAACTGTTGCCAGAAGAGTTTACCATTTCTATAATCTAGCTGGGAAGTGGCTTTGATCCAGGAGTCTTCAGCGTGTTTATTGGTTTCTCGCCTGATTAAGGCGTTAAGGCGATTGTATTCGGTCTTGAGAGCCGGATCCGTGGATCGCAAGAATTGACGATATATTCGTCTTTTCTCTTTGATCCAGTTCACAATGTGCTGTGGGAGCGGTTTGCAGGAGATGTCGATGTTTTTTAATGGCACTGAGATTTCGACCGCTTCCGTAATTACCGAAGTTAAGTCACTAATGGCTCTCCCGAGATCTTGGGTCGTTTGAAGATTGGGTGTACGAAGGTTGTTGGAGATGTGTTCGGGGAACACGTTCCAGTCTGCTCTAGAAAAATCTTTAATTACTGTGTATTGGGGAGGTGTAGGGGGAGATGAGCAAACTGAAATTTTGACCACGGTAGCACGGTGGCGACCGTGCTTAACCATCGTGGTTGTTGTTAATGGAGGTTTTTAGAAATTGAATTCAAGAAAGGAAAGATAATTGTTTTAAGAGAAGGCCGGGTCTCCGCCGAGGTGCAGCCTCACACCCTGAGGATAAAAGGCTTGGAAATCAGAGACCCAAATAGAAAACGGAGGAAAACAAGTGTTAAAATAAAACAAATAAATTAAATTAAAACAATATTTTTATTAAACTGATACCTATTGCTTTACCCGACGTCGATCCTGTGGTTGGCGGTGGCGGTGTCCTAGATGCTTATATATGTTGTTGTTATCTCCTGCTGTATTCCGGCGGCTCCTGCTTGCTGCTAGGCTGTGGCTCCTCCACTGATGACCGCTTCTTTGTATTATCTGTGTACAAGCAGTAACACATCTAACTCCGAAGCGGCGAAGATCACGATGCCGGGACGACGAGCGTAAAAACGCAAAGTTCTTTTTTGGAAATTAAGAGATTTGTAACAAAAATCACAAACCTCTTACGTGAGAAGGGGCATCTTTACATGTTTGTCAGATTTCCAGATATTTTGCAATTATTATTTAATAAGTCTGTTTGAAGTTAAAATTACCTCACTTTACATTTCATTAAATTCTATTTTCTTTGCTTATTATTCTTAACCTTATTATCATGTTATAAAACGAGAATATTTATTGGTAGTGTCTACTGCACTGTCCAGACAGAGTCGCAAAAAAATTTCTTCAAATAGTAGTATTAACTTCTAGCATTATATCATTTATATCAAAAGTTCTATAGGCAATAAATCCTGTATACTTCAATTTGTCTGATTTTTATTATCTCCACATCTTTCGTTGTCCATTTAAATAATGTATATAATCTTTCTTTGGTTGGTTTCATGGAAAAAGATACTAATTTATATACCGCTTATCAATCACGTTCTCCAAATGTCATGTGTACGAAACCCGTTTAATTTGAACTTTTGTGTTATAAAGGGCCCACGACTTTACGTACAATGGTCTTAATTAATCAGGGTTTTAGCAGTGAAAAACTTACAAATAAATTGTCCTATATAATAATCCATCGTTCGATGCAGAATTTTTCATTGACCGTTATTAACATTCCCTACAGCTTTTTTTTTGTAATTTTTCAACTAATTTTTTTTTATTTTTTGATAAAATGAGCACGAAAATCTTTGCAATAGTAAAGCACTATTTTATTAGGAACGTTACTTTTTGTGGTCAATCTGTTCTTTTGATCTCAAAGCGAGGCGAGCCGTCAAACGTCACTTCTAAGCCAAATAATACATGCTATTTTTTTGCAAATGCTTGTAACAGCAGTTCAGGTACTTGCCAATAGTAACAGAATAGTGAAAGAAATATTTCTTTAAGTGTATTTATCAAGATGTAAAATATCAACCTTCTATGACGTTTGGAGTGAAACATATTTATTATAATAACATGTTTAACATAAAGCTGAAAGTGTAATTGATAAAACTAATTAAGCGAAATAACCTAGTTGAGACACTCACATGTTTTCCCTTCAAGAAAAGAAAATAGCAATCTCTGTCAAATCCGACAATCTTCTAGTCCATCTTGTTTGTGCTCTTTAATTTTTTAGACACTAAACCATAACTTGTTTTATGGCAATGTTCATTAATTAATTGTCCAACAGAACACAGATCACCCATTTTAAAGTAAATAATAATAACAAATTATTAAAATTTAAAATTAACTCTCCTTTGTTAGAATACTATACTGTTTAACATTAGGAATATTTAGTTTGCACATTTATCATTCTTGTATTTGTATATAGTTTACACTGAAATGCGTATTTTTGTTAAACTTGAAAAATTCATAACTTGGTTCAGGATCAAATACCAAGATTGAACCTTTTACAGTAGTTTACTATCATAAAGGTGCATCTTGTGTAAAAAATTCAGATTTGTATATTTTGCCCCACCACAGTTATTAAGCCTCAAAATTTCAAACGTTTTTTGAAAAATTATAGAAAATTGAGGGAGACATATTTTAGCTATCTTTCTCTAAAATTAGCAAGTATCATATTATAACTTATAGTCATACAAATATTAGCTTTGGTATTTTACTCTTTCATTGACATTTTCAGCCTTAAAAAGTCGAGTTTGATGAATTTGATCATGAACTTTGGTTGTATTTTTGAGCTATTTATGTTAGATTTGCACTTTAAGCTGTAAGGACCTAAATTGTAGAATAGACTTTTCTAAAAAGAATAGTACCAATCCCATTACTGTAGCATTAACCAGTCTGGTGATATTTAATTTATCGCTAATGACTGTAATGGTCACATTTAGCCTGCATGGCCAAACAGAAATGGTCGCATCTCCAAAACGGGATGAGATAAAAAAAATTTAAAACCTGTTTTGAAGTGCTGACGTATGTAAGAAAAACATAAAAAAATTTAAAATATTAAAATTAGTCAAGCAACCACCACCGGATCACTTCATATGGATTGACCCCAATATGTCTTGGATAACATTATTGGGTGGTTTTATACTTGGCGCTTCCTGGCGCTGAATCCGCGTACTATTTTCAGCTTCTGGCACCAATACTTTGTTCAAAATACTAATAGATATTCTCGTTTGGATGGCTTTGAAAATTATGAGGCCCAATAAAATAGATTCTAAGCAGTGCTGACGTCAATTTTTGACAAACATTTGATTTCTCTTTTTAATTTTAGTAACTTTTAATAATCCTCATTCTTCACCGCCATGTCGTTTGCTGGTTTTGAGTAATCTACCTTATTAGATTGCATAAACCATCACGTGACCGGCTAACTTACACCATAGATTCTGCTTACCAGAAATCAGTTTTGGTTTTTCCTTTGGAGTTATTAATTTTATTTTAATTTTTTTGAAAACGTAAATAAAGTAGGTACAGGTAATGTTAATAGCGATGGATGTAAAATTCAATTCCGCCCTGGATTACGGAATATTATACCGGACATTAAGGTTGAAAATTTAGAATTCGATGGAATAGATTTTTTTATAAGATGGCCAATCTGTTGCAAAACTGTCAATGTTTCAATTTTATCTTCGAAGTTCTCATCTGTTTCGTGATCACAAACGTTTGTCTGCGTCCGGCATTAAATACAGGGTGGTTCAAATTTTAATCGAGGTGATATGATGGCGATAAAAGTCGCTAAATTAAAAAAGTTCATAAAGATTAATGTTTCGAAGTAGTGCTTTTGAGGAACAGAATGTGAAATTTTAATAATAATAGTACATTAGGGACTAGAGTGGTACTTATTATCCAATTTAATTTGCCTCGGTCTAGCTCAAATCGGGTCTTGTCTTAACAAGACGGGGGTGGTCCGTATCTTGGTGCTTAACACTGTACACTTTGAATAATACAACAAAACTATTTTAAACGTATATTACCTATTTGTTTACAAAACTAAAGAATCTAACCTAAATGAAGTAAATTAACAACAACAAAACAAATCTTATTTGGTGTTACCCGGGATGTCCTGGTTGGCAGCGCCCGTTTGGCTGGTCCCCCGTGGACGGTAGTGGTGATTACTGGATCCTGAGCCGTTTCTGTGGAAATATAAATTATTGTGGCTCAATTGCTGGTGTGTTATGACCCAAAAATCCTACTAATGACGATTTAATTTGGTTTATTACGACCGTTCAGGCCTGCCCAGTACACGGTAGCCTGGAATTTGTCAGGTGGCGCTGTGTAAAATTCTATGTAGGAGATAGCCGGGGGCAACGATCGCGTTGGTGTCTTTATGCAGGTCAAAGAGAAAATCAATAATTTAAAGTAACCTTGGTGCGCATGACTATTCTTATACGTGATTTGGCTTTCAGACTGACTGGATATGAGCTCAGTACTCGGAATGCTTTACACAGGACAGGTTAATATTTACATGTTTTAAAATGCAAATTGTACGTACGCGTTTAATTATTTACTCTAACTAAACAGGCTGATCTTAGGATTTCTTAATTAGTGGAGAACGTATTTACAGTAATGAAATGAATATCTAACATTTAATTATGCCCGGAAATAAACGTATTAATTCTTTATTATTAAAAAAAAAACGTCTGTTTATGTTAAACGTGTATACTTTTCGTATAAGCGAAACTTATTCTAACTAACAAATACAGGGAAGACGGAGTTTATCACGATCTTTTACGTTAGTTATTATTAAATATTGCGTCTTTTATTAATTGTTATAAACGAATTAATCGGAGGCGAGTTTACACGACCTTTTAGGACTGCGTGTACTAAATTGAACAATTCTGAGAATTGTTTCCGACGGAATGCAGGTGTTCTAAGTAAGTGATTTATATGCGATTGCGAGACGCAGGAATACGTTTAATGTAATTTATTAGGTAGACGCAACACGGTTTCGTCTTTATATATCTGGAGGATCACGCGGGTGATCTCTACGAATGCGGCTTCTGGTATTGAGATTACCTCTAGGTCAAGGCGTAACTTGTTTGTATTGCTAATTTTCCTCAGTATCTGGTCGGTGTATTGTATGTGTAATATCTGGTTAATGGAGAGCCCTTTATAAGATTCTGGGACCAGCCCGTCGACTGCTGTACAAAGGGATCTCCTGGGGGAGCGGTAGAATTTGAGCGAGTACCCTTCTTGCCGCTGGAGTAAATGGAAGATGCCTTCAGGGCGTTAGTCCGAAGTAGCAGCGTCCTGATTTGTGTGTATGTGTGCCGAAGGCAACTTCAAGCTATACAGCCCGTCGTATACTTCTAGTGTGTATGAGTGCAGAAGGTAACTTCTGGCTATACAGCCCGTCGTATACTTCTAGAGTGTGTACTGGAACGGTTAGATAACTTCCGGGCTCTGCAGCCCGTCGTTTCTCTAGGTGTCTGGTGTAATGTTTAAGAAAGTGGTGCAATAAAACTTACGTGCTGTTAACCTTAGCGTATCTCAACCAGCAGTATAATGCTGATTTACTGGTGGCGGCGAAGTAACGCGACTAAAGATGCACGATGGTTCAGGATAAACGGATGCGGCAATCGGCAGGTCGGCGACGTACATAACGAAACTAACTACGGGAGGTGCGCGGTCTGGATCTCGGTTCTGGCTGCTGGAGACGCGAGAGTGTCAGGATAGCGGAGTCGCGGAGTAGCAAAAGTAGTCGCGGAATAACAAAATAGTAGCGGAATAACAAAAAGTAGTAGTCGCGGGAAGTAGTAAGTAGGATTTCTTCCGTTAGCGCCGCGGTTTTTATAGCTGATTCGCGGTGGGTGGATCCGGCTTCTATGCAGGGGTCCTCTGGCTGTGATTGGCTGAGGGTTCTCGGACGTAAGAACATTTTATGCTTTTTAATATCTACGCCGGAGGGGATTAAAATTAATTATTTATGGTGCAATATCGCGCAATCTTTTGTAATGGGTTTTAATTTTAAACAACTTTACCTATCTTGATTACTGTAGGGCAATTAAAAAAATAATTAATTAGGTAAGCTGGATCTTTAATATATATACAGTGTGACCCATTTCAAATGGAAACCTCTCTGTAAAAAATGTATTTATAATCCTATGTTAACGCTTTTTTTTTAAAATGATAAACCATCGAAAACTCCACTTTATGACAAAAATTTAGAGATAAATTTCAATTTTCAAGGCTTTCTATGATTTATTTTCAATGTCGAAAATGGACAAATTCGATTAGCGATTTTTTAATTGAAATTTTAACTACACCACTGGATTCAGTAACCTCTCATATGGGTAAATCCCAAATTTCATGAAAAAATATTGAAAAATGACAGATTTGTGACAAAATTAATGTAGGCTCATAGCAACTTTTACTTGATTTACATTTCTATTGAGTAATGGCAGATAATAATAGACGGCCATGGAAAACAAATTTTATAGTAAAACGTCAAATTATTAGAACTATTCACTTAATTTATCTTTCTTTTGTTTATTTTTATGGCTACCTCAATTTTTAGAAAAATCAAGCAAAAGTTACTATGAGCCTTCATTAATTTTGTCACAAATCTGTAATTTTTTAATATTTTTTCATGAAACTTGGGATTTACTCATATGAGAGGTTACTGAATCCAGTGGTGTAGTTAAAATTTCAATAAAAAAATCGCTAATCAAATTTGTCCATTTTCGACATTGAAAATAAATCATAGAAAGCCTTGAAAATTGAAATTTATCTCTAAATTTTTGTCACAAAGTGGAGTCTTTGATGGTGTATCTTTTAAAAAAAGTCCCGTCAAAATCAGATAATAGACACATTTTTACAGGGGTGTTTCCATTCAAAATGTGTCGCACAACTGCCTACATTAATTTTGTCATAGGTCTGTCATTTTTAAATTTTTTTTCATGGAACTTGGGATTTGCCCATATGAGAGGTTACTGAATCCAGTGATGTAGTTAAAATTTCAATAAAAAAATCGCTAATCAAATTTGTCCATTTTCGACATTGAAAATAAATCATAGAAAGCCTTGAAAATTGAAATTTATCTCTAAATTTTTGTCATAAAGTGGAGTTTTCGATGGTTTATCATTTAAAAAAAAAAGTGTTAACATAGGATTATAAATACATTTTTTACAGAGAGGTTTCCATTTGAAATGGGTCACACTGTATATATATATATATATATATATATATATATATATATATATATATATATATATATATATATATATATATATATATATATGATTGTAACCATCATACCTAGATACTGTATGTGGTTTTATCTCGTGGAACTTCTTTTCGGGCGAAACAGTTGGCGAATTATCGCTTGATGGTCGGCCTCGTTTAGGAGGAGCTTTGTATAGAATAAGATGTTCAGCAACTTCTTGTCGAAAAGCGAGCAAATCCAATATATTTTTCTTTTGAACCCCAAGTGTTGTAGCCCTGTTTTTATATTCAATCCAAGAATTTACTAATGCAAGGTCAATCGCATGCGTGATCCTTCTAACTGTCCATTTCCTGGATCTGACATAAGAACGATAGATACTCAACAGGAAATCTAACTTATTTACTCCGCCCATGTTACTGTTGTAGTATTTAATTGTTTCTGGTCTTGTGACGTCCACGTAACATGTTTTTTTCTTATCCCACCGTCTACAATTATCAGTTGTACCAATACCTACCAAGTTGGAGGCTGTCGTTACCGACTTATTATCGTACCATTTAGTTACAACTATTCCATCTTTGCTGAGAGAGATCGCTGAAGACCCCCGCCCTGATTTCTTCATTTACTTATCTGTAGGTAATTTTGGTTGAAAAAAGCGATTCAGTCTGGCTGTCCCAACTGCATATATCAGTTTTGATTGCAGAAATTGAAAAAGATGATAGGTACTAAAATAATTATCAAAAAATAATCCATGATTGCTTTCTCGTATTCTGTCAGAAAGTTGCATGACTACTCCAACTCCTAAACCAAAATTGCTATATATTGGATTTATTTCTGTAGTGGATCCCTGATATATTATAAACTCATAAATGAGACCACTTTGTCCCGCTAACACGAAACTCTTTACGCCCCATTTCTTGAGTTTGTTACTGACATATTGCTTTATGTTCAGGCGGCCTTTAAAAGGTACCATTTGCTAATCAACACAAAGGTACGTTTCTAAAAGTAATTCAAAACATCGTTGTCTTAAGAAGTCATACAACCTACGTACCTTCTATAAAAGGTCTTTATTTTCGTCTTCACGTGAAGTAACGCCAACTAAATGAATGGTTTCCAGTTGAAATCTTGATTTAATTATAGAAACTTATACATAGTGACGTTTCGAAAACTGAGATATATATATATATATATATATATATATATATATATATATATATTTATTTAGATTTCCACAAGTATTCATGTTTAAATAAGACAATTATATATATATATATATATATATATATATATATATATATTATATATCTCAGTTTTCCGAAACGTCACTATGTATAAGTTTCTATAATTAAATCAAGATTTCAACTGGAAACCACATCTTTTATTTCCATGGTTGAGGTTATTTCATGTGAGTTTCCTCTACTTTTATTCTATGTATGAAGAACCGACTTCAGTGAACACAACACTACCAATTTCAAATCCATGTTATCTTTCACCAAAGAAATTCCAATGGATGAATTCCAGTACATTCTTACACGAGGAAATTGTAAATTTCCCATTATAATGTGGATACCGAAACATTTTTTTATTTCTTGGTCCGTTGTTGGAGCGAATCTAGCCACTGTCTTTTGAGTGGCATATAAATTTGTCATTTCTGCCATTTCTTTAAAAATTTGATCAGGAATGTATTTTTTTTTTAATTCTATTGGTGGTAGTAAATCTATCACATTTGATGGGTCTTGGTAGTGCCAAACAATTGGTTTCGTTTCATACTGGATGCCATCCATCCATTTTACTTTATTTTTTACGGTTATTTCGTGGTCTTGAGAAATTTTTTTTATTTCCTCCTTCAATTGCTTATCTGCTCTATTATTATCATTCGACGTATTTTCTTCTAAATTTTGCATAATATCACTATTGTCCTCATCTTGTATATGCGGTTCTTCGGCTTCCTCGACATCTTCATCGGTTGAAATATTTAAATAAATGGCTTTCTCATCTTCAGCAGCTTGCAGCGATCCTTCGTTCCATCCATCGTCTTCATCATCAGATAAGAAAGGAACGTCCAAGTGATCATCATTTTCTAAAATTTCAAATAGTTCTTCTGTTTCTGTTAGAAATCTTCGCGACATGATCTGTAGAGTAAGCCATATATCAACGTTATGCACATAAAAAAAGTTGCAAAAGGGATGAAATACTTATTCGTAAAACATGGAATTTAGGTCCACGCAGTATGTTTGTCCCTTTCAAGGGACATTAAATTAGGGCCCTTATTTCTCCTCTATACGATAATAAACCGGAAAGTTTTATATTTACTTACCACTAATCACTATAGTTCACTTTTGTTTATAAAATTAACAATGTTACCATTCACTAAACAACGTAAACAAATGCACGTGTGACACTATGATAAATTCAGGTAGACTGTAATATCGGTAAAAATTTTCCTACTTCAAAGTAGATGGCGCCAATATTCTTACTTAATGGCTATGGTGTCCTTCCGGCAGGACAAGTTGAATTCAAACGCTAAATGAACTCCACGACCATATCTAGCCCAACATAAACTGATGTCCCTTATGCGGGCCGCTGTGACTGAAAGGGTTAACACCCGATTCAAGAGTGTTATTTCTCTTCCACTTCACTCGATGACTATGTATGAACGATCCTTTACATTTTAAATTTATAAATTGTACAATAACTCTCCTTCTGAATGTAAAAACTTTAAAGCAGACAAATTTAAAAAGTATCTGGGGTTGCACTTGTTTCGGAAGCAGTTATAAAGTAGATAATACGATACATTTATTTATAGACACTTATTAGATTGTTTACATTTACAATTATAAAATTATCACAGAATTTTAGTCTTAAGTTAGTTATAGGCATGTACTATAATCTCTGTTTTTTATTTTATAATTCAAGGTTTAGGGGGAAGAGCAACAAGGGTGATACCCAAGTTGAACCTCGCCTTGGGGTTAATTGCATAATTCGTATTCATTTCTGTTTCTCTTGCACACATGGTCATATATACCTTTGTTCATTATACCAAATAATAAAGACTATTATTATTATTATTTAGATTTTCTGTTCCAGTTTTTGGCTACAGGGGCAGATTTTTCGTAGTGTTATTAGCAATGGTAGATGCTGAATACAGGTTTGTTGCTGTAGATGTTGGTGCCTATAGGAAGAACGGCGATGGTGGAATATTTAATGAATCTAATAGTATCCGAAAATGATTTTGGAATTCTCTGTCAAAAATTTAGTTTTTTTTAAATAAACTACAAATTCATCCAAAAAATGCAGACAAACTTGTTTTAGCTGATTTGTGCCTTCATAACTTTTTTAGGAACGGTAATGCTTTATTAAGTGTATTAGATGAAGAAAAAAACGTAAATGACGTGCCGATTTTAGAATCTTGACCTCATATTGGTGGAAAATTTTCTATCGATGCAAGTGCAGTATATTACGCATATATTAAGCGCTACGTCCATTTGAAAAAAAATACTTTTATCATGTTACATGAAGAGGTGTCTATAGGTTAAGGTACATTCAAAGGATATGAAAGGATTTGTGTTATCACACATGATACACAAAACGTACACATAAAAATTTGTTACCTGTGCGTTTTGTGCATCACGTATGAGTTACGGCCTCTCACACCTCTTTACGTTGCTTTACGCGCCAAAGCATTACTATACGTGCATAAGCAGTCCAGTGTTACTTACTAGCTTGCCACAATAAGGTGTAAATGTGAATTTTCCATTTTTTTTTGCGTGCAAAACCGTTAGAACACACATGCAAAAGTGGTCGAGTGTCTATTACTACCTCGCTGTAATAAGCTCTAAATATGGATTCTGCAATGTTTTATGGGAAAAGAAAACAAACAGCTAGCGATAAAACAAGTAGTTCTGAGGAGAATAACCGATATTCAGACGATGGCAGTGAATATGTGCAGTCTGATGAAGAAAGCGGATCAGACAATTCCTTCCCTTCTTCGGAGTCATCAGTAGATGAAGATATACAGCCCAACTGCAGTAATCTAGAGAATATAGCTATATGGTAAAGCAATTTTCAAGAATCGTCGAGAATTAATTTCACTGGAAATTCTGGTTTGAAAATACGTATTTCTCCACCCAAAGTTATTGTGCAACCAATTGATATTTTTCAGCAGTTTATTGACGACGAAATTATACAGCTAATGGTGAGCGAAACAAATAAATATGCACAGCAGTATTTAGCAAGCAATAGTCTTCGACATACATCACGTATGCAAAGATGGTCCGATGTAACTGAAAAAGAAATGAAAACATTTCTTGGCGTAATTTTTACCACAGGGCTTATTAGGTATCCAAAGGTAGAAGATTACTGGAAGAAAGATGAATTGTATTATCATCCTTATTTGCACAAAATTGATATGAGTTAAAACAGATTTTCATTAATTTAGAAAAACTGGAACGTCGCAGATAACACTGGTCGACAAGGTTTTTTTCACAAGAAACCTAGTGAATTTTTTCATCCTGAATTCAGATATGTAGTCAGAATTTTCCCATCCAGTATAGTTTTTCTGTGAAAGCTACTTTTCAAAACCTGATTTTAGCGTAACTTCCAGACTCAAAGAATGGATGTACTCCAAAAAAGATGTAAGAATATATAGTAATCGTAGCCTCCATAGTTTTTTCACTGCTTCTTTGAAGAAAATGATATTGTGTTTTGTAATGATATTTGTTCAGTTATGGGAACTCTGGGACATCAACACCGGCCAGATGAGTGGCGATTGCTCATAGACTCCTCTAAAGTTAGTTTGAAGGCTGTGCTGCTATATATTGGCAATGAACTTCCATCAATACCTGTAGCGCATGTCGCTGATATGAAAGAGACTTATGAAAATATGAAACTAATTTTAGAGAAAATATAATATGGAAAATATGAATCGAATATCTGTGGTGATTTAAAGGTCATTGCTTTATTGCTTGGTTTGCAACTTGGGTTTACCAAATTTTGCTTTTTTTTTGTGCGAATGGGACTGCAGAGCTGCTCATTACGTTAGAAAAATTGTTATAGGACCACAAATCCGGTCATTAATGGCTTATGAACATTTCCAAGAACTGTTAAATCCACTGGAGAAAGCAGCCTGGCAGTCTTTCAAAAGTTTATGTTTCAATTTTCTTCGAAACCATAAAGCAGAAAACTATCGTGACGTAGTGACTGGTCTTCTGCATTCTTATAAAGCTATGGTATGCAACATGTCTTAAAAATTCACTTCTTGGACTCTCACTTAGACTTCTTCCCCGAAAATCTTGGAGCTGTCAGCGATTAACACGGTTAGCGTTTTCATCAGCAAACTCCTACAATCGAGAAGAGGAGCCAAGGCAAGTGGATATGCTGGCTGACTACTGTTGGACCAAGAAGAGAGACGTTACAAATGCAAAATATGCCCGAAAATCACTATCTACCACTTTCTAGGTAAGTCAGAATGAGTAGTTATAATTTTGAGTTAGATAGCTAATTACAGATTTTTAGAATACTATAAAAAATTCAAATGAATATCACACAAAACTCCTGCTCGATGGGGAAAAACTGACATGATATTTGAATTCAGCACAAGAAATACTTTTAGAATGTGTTATTTTAATTTAATTTAATAAAAAAAGTTCATTTTTGTAGACCAGTGTAATCACACAGCGGTACCAGGAGACTGGCTATATAAAATTTCTGCTTTCACAAAAGTCTTTACAAGAAAAATACAGGAAGTATATACACCCAGTGAAGAAATTTCAGTTGATGAAACTATGATTTCCCACAGAGGTAGACTTCTGTTTCGTCAATATAATCCAGGAAAAGCTCATAAATATGGGATTAAATTATACAAATTATGTGAAATGACGGGTTATATTTGAAATTTTCGAGGTTATTGCGGCAAAGGAACTTCTAATTTATTTCCAGGTCTGGACCAATCTGGATCAGTAGTTGCATCCTTAGCTGGACCATTACTAAATGAAGGTAGAATATTGGTTGCAGACAACTGGTATAGTAGCATACATTTAGCAACTTACCTGAAGAACCGAAATAGAGATTATTGTGGAACTTTGAAATCTGATACAAAATGGCTCCCCATCGAAGTGAAGTCAAAGAAATTACAGAAGGGAGAAATAGCAGGAATGGTCAATAATGATGGAATACGTGTAATGAAGTATAAAGATAAGATATAAAAAGATAATATATATATATATATATATATATATATATATATATATATGTTACGGTAAATGTACACTCCTGAGAAATGTACACTTTTACCGTAAAATGTGTACATTTCCCAAAAAGTTAGGTATATGTGAACTGAATATAATGTATATGGACATTTCCCGGAAAATGTGTACTCTTGCCTTCACGTTTTGGTAAATGTATACTCTTACCTTCATGTTTTAAGAAAAGTTGGAATACGAATAAACTAAAAATGTTGCAGTAAAAAAATATTTATTTAAATAAACATAATACAAAAGGCTTTAATAACGAAAATTATGTTAATTAAAAAATGTAAATGACAAACAAAACATACTTTTCTTTGCATAAAGGAACATTTAAAATTTCATAATGAAAAAAGTTTTATTTATTTGAGCAAGAATTGCTATTGTGGCACTTGGAATTATATAATATTCCAGCATTTTTACAACTGCATTTTTTTTAGGAACATGTTCCTTTACAGGTGCATCTTTTAAAACCTTGTCCACCAGTAAGGGACTGCATTCCTATAATTTCTCTTACCGATTTCTCAACATCTTGAGGAACATCTTCGTATGATATAAACTTTTGTTCGAAAATGGCGAATTCATGCCTAGAATAAGATTGTTTAGTTCCTAATTTATATAAATTTTTATCGTCATCTCTAGACAAAACAACGCAAATCAAATTTTTTGGATCCGTTTTACCACGATCAACGTCTGGAATGGAAACTCTAACATTGTCACCAATCACAGCAGCAGGAAATTTTTCTTTCGAAAGATTACACATTTTGATAGCTTGATTTTCTAAATTTTCCTTTGCTTTCTTTCGAGCATTATCAATTAAAATTTTCTTCTCGTTTAAAACAGAATTTAACTCAAAACTTCCATCTTTATCTTCAATTTGGTTGCATAATAAACCATCATCCAAAATTATGTCTAACGTTTCAATGGAAAATTCATCGTTTTCTGCGACTTTGCTATGTGGTGAATTGGCTTTGTGTACTCCTAGTAATTGCTCTAACTCTTCTTCTGTTTCCAGCTGTTCAACAGATTCCATAGGTAAATTTGATGTTTTCAAACCCAATTTCATTCTTGTTCCGAATAAAGCTTCATAGGGAGTTTGGTTTATACCCTCATGAAAAGCTCTATTTTTCATCAGTTGAACATATTTTAAACCTTCTGACCACTTGGTTGTTTGGTTAGTGATAAGCCAGGTTGTAAGCATATTTTGAACATCTTGATTCGCTCGCTCTATCGAGCCCTGGATTTGGGAATGGCGAGGCTTCCCGTGTATTATTTTCACACCATCCCACATATTTGCTAATTCTTGGATAATTTTATTTGCAAACTCCCTACCATTATCACATTGGAGAATGGATGGGGCTCCCAAAAGAGTGAAAATGTCCATAAGTTGTTTTTCTACTTCTGACGCAGTTTTTGTTTTTAGTGGGCGCAGTACAACAAATTTGGTTAAATGATCCTGATAATTAAAAATAAATTTAAATTCATTATCTGGTTGTGTCTGTAAATCTATAAGATCCACTTGACACCTAGAATTCATTTCACTCGTCAAAATTGGTTTTATCACAATTCCTTTTTTCTTGCCCTTTGCCTTTTTTTGACATGCTTCACATAAAGATAAATACAACATAACTGCTTCAGTAGTAATGTTGTATTTGTTATTAATTTCTTTCACTAATCTGTTTCGGCCACCATGGCCAGTTACCAAATGAGCATCGTGTATAATTCCATAAGTTTCTTCAATTGTTGCAAAATATTTTATGCTACCCCCTTCTTTTAATGGACTCTTTTAATGGAATTTTTCTTCCTTCCCTACCACTATTATATCGTATCTTTTCAGCCGGCGGTAATCTACATCACTTTTATTCTTTTCTTTTAATTTTGCTGCCTTTACTTCCATTAATATTTTTTCATACTGATGTTGGTTTAAATAAATATTATTTTTGTTTTTTTGTGATACAATCTGTTCTAGTTGGTTTTTAAATTTTTCTTTTTGTTCCATTGTTTTTCAAAAATTCTAACTAAAAAAATATTTTTTTTGTAGAAAAATTAAAATTTTAAATCTATAATTATGATAATTTTAACTTACCTGAGTCTTATTTCTCTAAATATCTTAAATTATATCCAGAAATCTTCAGTACTATGGCATTAATTTGTAATGTAGTTATTGTAGGTTATAGAGCACTTGCACGAAATGTGTAACGTGAAATAGCAGCGCCTACTGAACCAGCCCAAACGGTAGTTCGCGTACCACTACAAGTGCGCATGCACACCACATTACTAGCACTTGCGATTACGTATTTTGTATGCTCACATTTACCAAAACGACATGGTCATTGGGAATTCAATGTACATTTCCCTTCTTTAAAATTGTAAATATTAGTTGAATGCACATTATCCAAACGAGGAGGCAAATGTGCACATTTACCGGAAAATGTGTACATTCGCCACAATATCTACTTTTACCGTAACATATACACATATAGTTCATTCATTGCGCATCACATCTGACCCATAAAGTGTAACAGTGTAACATACCTGAGATAATATTGCGGAGTTAGTAAATATACATATAAAAAACACACAAGTAAATAAAGTTATTTTATTCTCTGTACACTATACGTATAATAATTATACTATTTATGGTATTCCTTGAATTTAAGCAAAATGGTTTGTCACTTTAACACATTCTGTGGACACTTGTTTGGAATTTTTTATTGCTTATTTACGATTTTGCTTCGATACGATTTTAGGTGTAGCAATGATGACACCTTGTGTGTGTCTATATATATATATATATATATATATATATATATATATATATATATATATATAGTATTTTCGCTGCAGCTTTGTTGGTAACCAATTAGGGAATCTCACTTGCAAGCTGTATGGTTCAATATTTGTGACAGTCAGTGGTACTTTAAAGTTTCTAGATAGGTATTCAACATTAAAGTTGAAATACGCCAGGGGTGTTATTTTCACTTTCTCTTATCACTAATGAGCATGTTATAAAAATAAACAATAAGCGACGTTGCCAGAGTAATGATTTCAAAGGTAACCAGATATTGTTGCATGTTAACTGTCAGTTTCACAAATTAGTAGCATTACTTACATTCGAAAATTTTGTTCTATTTTCATCATAAATGGGTAACAAATAAATTAAATTTATATTATGATTAATATGTAATTATAAAGTCATTTCATATGTACCAGTAAATTACATTACAATAAATTACGCAGTTAGAGGTCGGTTACTTGCAGTGGCGGATTTAACACCCGGCTAGGTCGTCATTTGCCGACCGGGCCCCAGCTCGGCGGGTCCTTACCTTTTAAGTTTTAATGTAAATGACATACCTATTGTTATCAGTACAAATATTTTATATTGGGTCCATAAAATTAAAATATTCTTCAATGTCATTCGAAATAAGAGGAACAAAAAATAAGGACTAATTAAAGGAAATGTTTACCCAGTAAAGGGCTTTTCTTTTCGTAGAAGGATCAATCCGTGATCGCTTAAGATGCACTTTACACCCTGCAGCGCTGCAGTTACTCAAGCATAAAACGCAATACTTTCACTTTGAATTGCAGAATGCGGATTATGTTGTTATGACTAAACAGTAAACTGCTGACTGCAATTCTGAGAGATTTAAATTTAAGCATTTTTTTAAGTATTAACGGTTTCGCTTCGGAATATGAATGATTGTTTATGTTTGTTAATAATTACATTTAAGTGATTTTGTTTTCTTCAGCAAGGGCAGCAGCAATCCTAATGTAAGATGTTTATTTATTATTTATATAATTATTTATGTTCTTGTGAGACAAGCGATGTAATGTAACTTCGTAAATGTATAAAAGGACGAAGAAGAATATTTTTAGTTTTCTTGCTCCACTGTTTGTCTTAAAAAAATCAGATGAGCATAGTTTATTTCAAATTTCAAAATTATTTACTAATTTCGCTTTTAAATAGTTTCTAATCTCTACAAAACGGTAATGTTTTATAAAAGGAAATTAAAAGAAAGCGCGAAACTTGAAGAAATGGGAAACGATCCAAAACAAAAAAAACTTAGCAGTTTTTTCTCTAGTAATAACTTACAAAATTTACCGAGTATAAGTATTGAAAATACGGAAGTATCGGAAGAGCATTTATCTTCGAACACAAATGTAGATATTACCAAAGGTGCTACTAACGACATCGACGAAACAAAAAAATGTTACATTAGAATTAACTTCCTGCGAAGTTGTTTTACCTGACATCACGGATCAGCAGCAGCAAATTAAACCACATATCCATGATTCAGATTTGAAAAGTTTCATAAACGATAAAGCTTTATTTGAAAATAAAAAATTGACTGACAATGACAAAAGGTCTCTCCTGCCACTAGGAGCATGCCAGCCCGTGGAAACGGATATGCTCAACTATTCCTTCCCAGTGTCAAATAATCGACATTTTGATTCATCCAAATATTACATTAAAAAAGCCACAGGCGAACAAATTAAATGTTTGTGGTTAGCGTACTCTCCTAGGAAAGACATTGTGTATTGCCAATATTGCTGGCTATTCGGAAGTGAAGACGTTAGACAGAGTTCCTGGTGCACGGGTTTCAAGGACTGGAAACATATGGTGGAATCTTCCAAGATACACAGCAGAAGTAAAAACCACATTAAATGCTCTATTGCGGCTAACATGTTTCTTAAAAAATTTGATATAAAACATGTTTTAGATAAAGAAATTAGCGAGGAAGCAAGAAAGTGGCGTGAAATTTTAACAATATTGTGTGACTCAGTGATAACTATTGCAGGACTAGGAGTGGGTTTTCGTGGTCATAAGGAAAATGTTAATTCAGATACTAACCTTGGAATTTATTTAAGTATAGTACATTTAATATCAAGACATAATCCAACACTACGAGCTCATATAGAAAATTCTTCTCGTAATAAATATTTGAGTAAAACAATTACAAATGAATTATTAAGTACTATTGCTAATAGCACGAGAAATGTAATCTTACAAGAATGTAAAAGGGCAAAGTATTTTACCCTTCTTGCTGATTCAACTACGGATATAGCTCACTTAGACCAAATGGCTTTGTTACTACGGTATGTGGTAATTACTAATGAAGAAGTTGAAGTAAAAGAAAGTTTTCTCTGTTATGTTCAATTATCAAAAGGAGATGCTTCTTATATTTGTAATATTATTACTACATTACTGTTTGAAGAATATGGTTTACAGAAGGGTAGGTAATCTATGTGGTCAAGGTTACGACGGTGCAAGCGTCATGTCCGGAAAACAATGAGGACTCCAAGCCAAAATCAAGGAGTATGTTTGCGTTGGTACATTTGCTCCATATGTTCATTGTGCTGCGCATCAATTAAATTTAATATTATCCCATGCTGCGGAAGAAAATGCGAGTACGTCGATTAAAGTATTTTTTGCTGTAATTCAGAAAATTTACAGTTATTTTTCTCGTTCCCACAGAAGGTGGGACTTATTTTTAAAAGTTAGTAAAAAATCAAATACTTTATTAACGCGTTGGGCTGCACGAATTCAAGCTATTGAAGCAGTTAAATTAAATTTTGCGTATAACATTGAATGCCTAAATGCCGAAGCTGAGAGGGACGATGCTACGGGTGAAGACATAATGATGAGTAATACTTTGAAGGCGTCAATGGATTGGTTATTTTACTTGAACATCTTATGGTGGGAATCTATATTGCAAGCTGTAAATTTAACACAAACTTTGCTACAGAAAAAAGAAATAGATTTGTTTATTGCTCAAAAAGCAATGATAAAAATTCTTTCCCAAATGCGGAATTTAAGAACAGAAGAAGCCTACGAAAGGTTTTTAGAGAAAAGCAAGGCTGATTGGGAAAATATGAAATTAAAAAATCCAGACTTTTCAGTTAAAAGAATATGACAAACATAGATTAGGTTACTATGGAGCATTAGATAGAATTATTAATGAATTAGACGAGAGGACCAACGGATTTACAGAAATCAGTAAGACTTTAAGACACAATAAGTGACGCCAGTGTTCTCGATTATTTAAAATTTATCGTTCAAATGAAGTTACAAGACAGTTTACAAGATGTGACAACTTTATTTCAAATATTTTTAACAATATCAGTTTCAACAGCTCGTGTGGAAAGAGTGATGAGTTCATTAAAAAGAGTGAAAGACTTTAAGCGATCGACCTTAACTGAAGATAGACTTAATGACTTTAGCATACTGTTTATAGAAAAGAAAATTGCGCAGTCTTTGAACTTAAACAATATCATAGAGGAATTTGCCAAATCAAAATCCAGAAGGGGAATTAAAATTTAATTTCTTTTAGGTACTTTTAAATAATGCTAGTTTATCTTTTAATAAAATAAATATAAGCCTATGTGCATGTTGTATATACGTATGTATGTTTAGTCGGAGCCCTTGTGCCGTTTTGCCTACCGGTCCCAATCGTTTGAATCCGCCACTGGTCACTCGTCAAGTAACTGCGTTGCAGGAAAGATCTTTCTTATTGATTACGCGTGTTTATCTTAAAAAGCAAATGCCCGGTGAAGTTTTAAACTCCCAATCTCAAATGTTTGTTATAAAATTATTAAAATATTGTGAACAAGAGAAAGAAAACGACGGTGTCTTGATTTCCCTGCTGTCTGTACAACAGGTAATGAGTGATGTTTTGAGTGTAGGAACTGTACGAAATATAATGAAGCATTGCGTAGTAATTAATATTGTAATAAAATTAGCAGAAGACGATGAAAATGACAGCGAGAACGACGACATTGATAGTGAAAACAACGAAGAATGTGGTAATGAGGAGATCAATGATAGATATTTTCATTTTCCTAAATGCACCTAACTAATTTATAATGTATCGCTTGTTTGTATGTATCGATTATAACAAATAGGGTCGAGTGGGGTAAATGTAAACGATTTTGTCAAATTTAAAATTTTTGAGACTTTACCTTCTCTATGTTAAATATTTCAGCAACAACTTTTTTATTATATTGTATAGGCCTCATATTTTACGAAAATTAAAAAAAAATATTTTAAAACCCAAGATTTAAAAAAAAAATAAATTTAAAGAAAAGTTGTCACTGTTTACTTTTACCCCTACGGTATTGGGGAAATTGTAAACAGCTCCTATAAAAACCACTTGAGTAAAAGAGACAATTTATGGGGAAATAGTAAACGTTTGAATTACTGAAGTACAAAAAACGTTCCTATTTAGTTTGGGTGGCTGTTTACATTTACCCCCAAAAAATAAAATGCATTATTTTTTTATTGCTATTTTATTTAGCTATTAAATATTACAAGTAGGATACAAAATGAGTTTATTTTTCTTGCTTTTATAACAAAAAATAACAAACTAAACTTATAGATGTATTTTAAAATGTAAAAACCTAGATAAAAACTTAACATTGGTAAATTTTTATTATTAGTAATGAAAAAAAGGTTGACACTATTGCAAAAAAGCATCTTCTAATCCTGGAATATTTTTTTCAAAATGGTAATATACCCTTTCTCCTTTCATTTTTATTATGGGGAAAGGTAAAACACCTAATATTTGATCATGACTGACATAGCTCAAGTAGTTTGATGGCAAAATTTTGTTTGGTCTCGTCTATAGCTCTTAAGCCTACGACTTGAACATCATTATCTATTATATTTTCGACAGAACAAACATATTTATAGACCGTTGTATTTCTTTTTCCACCTTTAAACTGAACAAGAACGAAACTTCCAGTTTTTAAATCCTGAAAAGATGTCTCATTTATATCAATAGGGTCTTCATCAATTTTCTCGTCTTCCCAATCCCAAGGGCTTTCGCTGTCACATAAAATGACATCTATATTATTATCTTCTTGACTTGAACTGTCTTGTTTGCCTTTCTTTTTGTTTGAGGGTTTTGCTTTTTTCGTTTTTTTTTTGTTGGCGTTTCTTTGGTTTCTAGTGTTTTCCTTTTTTGCTTCTCTTGTTTTGGTTTCTTTCTCTTCTTTTCCTGTGCTTGTTTTAGCCTATCAAGGACGTCTTGATTTGTTAAAATTTCGCCATATGTGTGTTGTCTTAATCTTGGTATTACTTGTTTTACTATTGTAGTGACGTTTTCCTTTTTTTCTGGTGACTTAAAGAACAGCTTGGTAAGTGTATGTGATGTGTCTAGTATATTAGTCGCCATACAACGAGATGTACAAGTTTCAGTGGTAATGTGTTTACAAGATTGGTTTTTTTGTTCAAGTGTTGGAGTTGCTACACTCACCTCTTGAAACTTGATTGATTCATTGTGAAGGTTATCGGGAATACCAGGATCTATAGATGTTTCTGGTTCTTGTAGACCATTATTGGGTTCTTTAGATAAAATATTTTGATTTTGCAGACATTTTTCTAATTGTAAAACATCTTCAGAAGTATCTATTTCAAGTAAACCATTATTAGGTTCTTTAGATGAACTGTTCTGATTCTGCAGACATTCTTCTGATTCTAGAAGATCTTTAGGAGTACCTATTGGGCTGTCAGTTTTCTGGTAAATGTTATTACACTCTTTAGATGGAGTGTTCTGATTCTGCAGATATTCCTCTAATTCACGTTTCTTAAAGGAGCCTATCGGAAATTTTGTTTTGTCGACGGGAAAGATCCCGCAACTACAAAAACCAGATACAATATTTTTTGGTTTTATTGCATGAGTCCAAACTTCAGCTAGTAGTTCTACAAATTCCGATTTAGACAATCTTCCGGTTCCCTTACCCATTTGTTTCTTCCCATACGAGATAAGTTTTTTCTCCCAAAAAGTTTTGACAGGACCAAACACGCATTTGTCAAGAGGTTGTAACATATCCGTCAAATGGCTTGGCAACTTAATTAGGGTGATATTGATAGAGACATGTCCATCATATACTAACACCGCTGTTTGGCTTGGAAGATTCTTTAATTGTCTTAATTTTTTTATATGAGGGATAAAACTCTTGGTAAACCAGGTAAAGAATTGGGGTTCTTCCATCCAACCATTTTTTGACACTGCGTGCTTGTACACCAGCGCCCTTAAATACAATGAGAGGAGGAAGTATAGACCCATCTGCTCCCACACACGCTAAGACTGTAGTAGATTCGCGACCTGATCCTCCAGAAACACGACTTAAAGGCTTTCCCTTTTGTCCAATAGCCCTTAATCGGCTTGGATCACTTTTAAAGCCCGTCTCATCTGCATTCCAAACAAAAGATGCCTGTTCTGGAGATATTATTCCGAATCTGTCAAATGCGCTGCTTAAATCTTCGTAGAATTTGTAAATTACATCCGGACTTCTGGCGTCCATGCGACACTTTTGTAGGTGTTCGGGTTTTTTAAGGATAAAATATTCTTATGCCGTTTTAAAAACGAGTAATACCAATCTATACCTGGACGGTCATCAACAAACTGGGTTGATATATTACGAGTTCTTACATAATCCTGAATGAGGTCCAATAGTTCGTCCTTATCGCACGGAAATCCAGCTTTTGCGCGAGCCAACAAACAATCGACGATTTTCTTTTCTGTGTCATGAGCAAACGTTAATTTACGACCTCGCCCTGCAGAATCCATTACGGTTTTTCTTCCATTAAGCCGCTGGGAAATAACGGATATCGGTACATTGTATGTAGTATTCTTGTGCCTGTCTGTAGGACATATTTCTGTTCTGGACGTCTCGAACGGCATTTTCTCGGTCTTCCTTGGTATAAGCTGGCCCACTAGTTTTGGTAACATATTTTCTGGGCATCTAAAACAAATGTACTTACTAAAATAACGTTTACATCTACCCCATAAGTCTGTTTACATTTACCCCATAAGTCTGTTTACGTTTACCCCCATACACTTTTTTTTCGGGGTAAATGTAAACACTTTTTTAATATTATTAAAATAGCATATTTACTTTAAAAACATACTTAGACACTAAAGTTAGGGTACTTACAACAATACAAAGTGTATTTTATAGTACTTACCGTTAAAGTTAAATTTTCACATGAATATTCACACAGCGTCCACCAATTGAAAAACAGAATTATTGTTATGGTCAGAATGAGAACACAAAACAAACTGAAAACGCGCGTGCAGATACCTGCATCTTTGTATAATAGTAAAGGAGGAGATGTTAGGTAACGGTCTGAAGTTATAAGGTTCTAGCGGCAAATTTAAAAAGATTGTGGTGTTTACAATTACCCCTGTTTACATTTATCCCACTCGACCCTAAATGGTTTAAAACCCCTGACTTTTGACTTTAAAGTTTGTGTTAACAAAAACAGAGCTCATCATTCCATTGTCTGCAAACAATACGTAACGGTGTTGTTTACCTGATTATTGCTCGAGGCGATTAGACATGCCCAATAATTTAGGTACGGATGATATATTTGTTAGAAAAGAACAACACTGTAAGGGTATGTCATTTCTGAAATCAAGCGCTAATCGCTCAGCAACAAAGCTACAGCGAAAATACTATATATATATATATATATATATATATATATATATATATATATATATATATATATAAAATTATTATTTTCAGAACCTGAGGTTGCAGTCAATCTTATTAAGGCTTATTTATTTAAAAAAGGAGAAACACTCTTTGTAATTTATCAAGCTTTCGGAAATTTTATTTATTCCATCTTCAGGATAATCTGCAATGTTAAGTTTTAACATATTACAATTGAATTATTAAATTACTACTTACTATCGTGAGATTACAATAAACTGTACTAATACATAATAAAAACACCATACAAACATTCGTCATCAATATAAAAACTATCTTAAAATATTCAAGAAATAGCCTGCTATTCGTGATATATTTATGCAACTGAGCGAAAAATGCTCTCACTTCGAATAAAAATGATATGATTACATATAAACAGTTTTATGCGTTGCACTATCAACATTAGGTTTTATCTACAATATGATGCGGTTTATTTCTTTAAACATATTATAGAAATGGATAATATTAATTATAATATTAACTAACATTAGTCCTTATTACATTATAAATACAAACAATCATACAATATCCGATCTCTTATTTAGGCTGTTTCTTTCACCATTTATGCAAACCATTTCTAGGAACAGTCGTTTTTGATAGTTGTTGGCCCGTTTCAAAATTTTAGTACTATCAAAATCCATCACATGTTTTTCATTAAGAACATGTTCCGCTAGGGCACACGATTGGACATTTCTATGTATGTCGCTTTTATGTGATGTTATCCTACCTAATAAATTTCTACCCGTTTGGCCAATATAAACTTTAATACAGTTACTGCATTTGATAGAATACACGACATTAGAGGATTCCATAGTGGTAAGTGGAGACTTTAATTTTGTGTGCAAATTACCCACTGTTTTAGTATTTCTAATAGCTATTTTTATGTTTTCCAATCCTTTAAAAATGTTGATAAGCTTGGGTGTAAGAGACGGAATGAAAGGTAACGAACCAATCGTAGTTTTAGTGTTTTGGGAAACCTGTTGGTTATTTATTGGCATATCATTCTCTACCCTCTCTGCAACGATATTCGTAGGACTACTAAACAGTAATTTATTAACAATCTTCGCTGGATATGAATTCTCTAGTAAAATACTTTTTAACTGTAGTAAATCCTTACGTTGAAATGTAGGATGAGATAACTTTAGAATCCGATTTTTTAATGTCAGTACTAGATTGATTTTTATCATAGTAGGATGTTGCGAGAAATAACCTATTACTACTAGTGGGTTTACGATACCATTCACACCTTAATTGGTTAATATGATCACGATGTATCCTCATATCTAGAAACGGTAATTTATTATCAGTCTCCTTTTCTACTGTGAATTGAATATTAGGGTCAAAGCTGTTAAAGATCCCTTTCACCAATTCTACTTTATCGTCAGGTAGCGCCAAAATCAAGTCGTCAACACAGCGTTTGACAAAAGGAACCTGAAATTGTATCTTGCCCAAACATTCACTCACCAGGTCATCCAATACAAAGTTACAAAGAATAGGTGAAATGGGAGAACCCATTGGAGTACCAAATACCTGTTTATAATGACACTCTTCAAATTTGAAGGTGTTGGACTCAAATATAAACCTTAGAATAACAACGAATCTCTCTAAGGTTAAACTACAATTTTTCGCAATATCATCCCAATGTCTAGTAATACTTTGAAGGATCACATATAACGGCAGGTTAGTAAAGAAGGAGTCTACATCGAAACTCACCAATATATAGCCCACCGGTAGTTGGTAATCATTGATAAATTTACTAAAACTGAATGAGTCTTTAATACTAAATTGATTTTCCGAATTGTATGATTTGGTAAGAATAAACTACAATTTTTCGCAATATCATCCCAATGTCTAGTAATACTTTGAAGGATCACATATAACGGCAGGTTAGTAAAGAAGGAGTCTACATCGAAACTCACCAATATATAGCCCACCGGTAGTTGGTAATCATTGATAAATTTACTAAAACTGAATGAGTCTTTAATACTAAATTGATTTTCCGAATTGTATGATTTGGTAAGAATTGCATTTAAAAATTTTGCTAATTTCCCATTAGGTGCATTCACTGACGAAACTATAGGTCGCATGCTCAAAGTTTGTTTATGAATTTTAGGTAGGGCATAAAAACGAGGATTAACTGCGTTGTAAATAGTCAGTGTTTTAGCCACTTCATCAGTAAGAATTTTATCTTTTTTAAGTTGGGCTACTAATTTGTTGGCTCTTTGTTGTAAGGTACTTGTAGGGTTACCCTTAAGTCTAGTGTAATATTTATTATCATTTAGTAGTGAATTGCACTTACTTATGTAATCTTCTTTGTACATTATGACTGTCACATTACCCTTGTCACTCCTCACTATATACAATTCAGGATGTCTGTTAATGAACCGTATACATTCATCAAATATGTTATTTAAAAAACGACTGCTAGTAATATCTTTGTGTACAAAATTGGTAATGATATTATTATATTTAGCCCTTATGATGTCTTTTTCTTTATCATTAACTTGAGTGATAAGAGATTCAAGATCAGCAAGTAAAGATAAAATTTTGAACTCTTTAATATTGGGTGTTAAACAAAACTTTGGTCCTAGTGCTAATAGTTTTTTAACATTAAATGGTATATCTATGTTAGTAAAATTTTTGATCCATTTGTCTTGAAAGTTAATTAATTTGAATTGATCCATTTTCAGATTTAGAAATTTTCAGAAACAACATTTTCAGATTTAAGATTTTTAAACAAAGAAAAATTAGAAATTCAAACTAAATTAACCTTGCTATTACCTAATCACATACTGTCAGAATTTTATCACAGACAAAAAGCTAAATTCAAAACTGTCTTCACAGAGATCAAAAATAAAAATATAAAAAAATTTCTAAATCTAAATTTTTTTCCTTATATATATATATATATATATATATATATATATATATATATATATATATATATATATATATACCCAGAAGAAATGCAAATCTAAATTTCAATATTTTTGAAGTAAAAATTTACCTTATTTTCTAAACTATTTTGTAATCATTTTTATATCAAATAATGAATGCATAATTTCCTTAGATTATTCATATAATACGCGCTTCCTTTTAGTGACCTACTTAAGAAAAAGCACGTACATCATTTTTATGTAGAACAACTGACCACAACATGGACTTTTGCATGTCGGCCTATTTTCACACGTGCCAAGATATTTCGTAATTGTAGGGTGAAGCAGGAAACAACTACATCAATTGACAATTGATATAAATAGGTGTAGAAAGGGTGTTAGAGATTATTACTATCATAATTAGTCTTAGTATAATTATTGTTCAGTATTTCTAATCATAGAGAAAACATTAAGCCTGTGTTGTAAGTGTTAGCAACAACCCTACAAGATGTTTAGGAACATGTAAGAACTATTTTACTATTATTATATATTTTGTTATCGCTTATATTGTTGTACTCTGTGGTGACCATGTCCTAACTTCAAACCGCGCACTGCTCCCTCAATTCCCAAAATTCTTGGTTGAAAGTCACAACCTCTTGCAGCCTAAATTTCTGAGCTACATCACAACAAACCCCCGATACGGTGACAAATGGTGGAACTGCCGTATTTATTGTGACAATATATATATATATATATATATATATATATATATATATATATATATATATATATATATATATATATATATATATATATATATATATATATATATAAATGCTTTAAATCATTTGCTGTCATGTTAAGTACTTGAGTAACTGTAATGAGATGTTTCCTAAGGTTAGTTTCGGTGATAGCTCGTGCATGTTTGGCTCCACAGGCCAGAGAACATTTGTGTAAAATTTTATACCCCGGAATGGGTTCGTTGGTTCCTGGACTACCAAACGAATATATATTAATAATTGTTAAAAAATTACTTCAATAATTAAGCAATATCTTAGTGTTCTTGTACGTCATCACTAAAAAGCACGTGAACACCTTTTCGCCCATATTACCACTCGTTTAAACATTTTTAATAAAATTGTTTCAGGATTTATTATTTATGTCTGAAAATTCCTCATATATATATATATATATATATATATATATATATATATAAAAGTGCGCCTATGTACATACAGCTTTGTACGTACAATACCGTACGTACCTGTTATGTACAAAGTAGTGACAAAAGAACGTACTATGTATGTACATTGTTTGTGAGTGTACGTACGTACATATATGTCCGGAAGGGTACGTATTTTGTATGTACATGGTATGTACTTGTGCTGTAGGGGATATTGTATTCTTTGGTTCTATAAAGGAAGTAATGAAGAAAAGAAGGCAACACTGAAAACATTTATATGGTATTTAATTTTTAAATAAAGAAAAACGCAATGTATGCATAAGGCAAATGCAATGACATGCTAATAAGCATAAAAAGGAGTTACTTACAAACTACGAAACTTAATTATAATTAAATTATAATCAATTGTGCTATTCACATTACCTATAAGTCGCCAAATAGTTGATTTAAGTATTAATAATTAATTGCACTATAAAAATACAATTCCAAGGAAATAGATTATATGCAACCAAAGTTAATTAACCACTCCACAATACAACTATCAACTTTATTACTTCCTTAATTTTATCATTTATTAAGTTAAATTTTAGGAATAATAATATAATAATCATTAATAAATAAGATAACTTTCATAGTTATGAGTTATAGCACACAGGTTAAAAGAAGAGGTTTTACATTTTGCTGGCATATCAGCTTCTGTAGTAAGATGTAATAAAATATATAATATAAAACTAAAATCCAGTCGTTCTTGTGAATAAACTATTAACTTATGTAAATCGTATTTGCACCAACCTTGAAAAACAACAATTTCGCTACTGAGAAATAAGTATTAAAAAAAGGTAAAATCAAAAATGTTCTTCGTTTTATTTCTTTTGAGATAACTTCCTTCATTGATTCTACTGGAATACCTTGTAAATTCTTCTTTGTGAATAGTACATTGACGCATTCCTTGGTTGTTGGAATTATCGATTGTTCTGCATGTTTTCTTAAAGCGTTCTTTACTTTTTTTCTTGATGGGGACTGATTTTAAAATCTAAACAAAAAACTAACAGTAGAAAATGAATTTTTGTATGTTTTATTCGACAAAAATGTGGTACCGATACAGTATAGAAAACAAAAGGTACAAATAGAAAAAGTGATTTAAAAAAATACATTTGTTACAACTGTATCTATAAATAATATATACCTTTTAAGGTGGAGTTTGTAGACGTAGTTTTCTGTTTTTGAATTTCGTTGTTGATGTACGCATACACCTGTTCAACAGTTCTTTCTTTTAATTGAGAAGAATTTTGAATGAATGCTTGGCAAGCAGATATTGGTGGCAAAATTAGTTTTTGTAATTCGTTCTTGAAAACACTTCCAATTATAGTTTTTTCCGGGGTAGTCCAAGAACGTCTCGTTATTTTTGTCTTAGTATTTTTGTTGTCTAAAATGTGAATTTTTTTAGATACAATATGTAATACATTAGAGTGCTTACTGTGTAGGTGAATTAGTCATATTTTTCTCAGACTTTTTAATTTCATTATTAATTCATGCATACAAAATTCGAAACTCGGAAGTTTTTTATTTTCCAAGTTTTTGGCGTACCGCGATCTTACTATTAATTTTTCCGGTGTCCTCCAAGATCTTTTTGAAGTACTGTTTCTTTTAACTATGTAAAACAAAAGAGGATAGATATCATATTACTATTTTTGTGTTTTTAGTACATACCAACAGTTTTTTCTTGTTTCTGGGAATCGCTAGTCTCATGCTGCTTACGTAGTCGTATTAATTTCACATAGGACACCTTCTGAACTACTCTTTCCACGTCTTGTGAAGGTAGATCTACTTCTTGTGATGGTAGATCTTCTTCTTGTGATGGTAGATCTACTTCTTGTGATGGTAGATCTACTTCTTGCGATGGTAGATCTACATCTTATGATGGTAGATTAACATCAAATGTATCGTCGTTTGTCAGCATGCTTGTAGAGGGTTCGTCTTCGTATGATGACGAAGTAACATTTAAATGGTTACTATCTATTTGGTTACTGCTGCCACTCGTAGGCATTAAAGATCTTCTTAACAATGACGACATCTGTGTTATTTCAGGAGTAGCAACAGGTAATATAGTAACATTAAATTATTTACTTTGAAAGTCGTCTAAAACAATACTATATAGGGCGTTGCATGATATAGTTTATAAACTCAAAAACCATGTTTCCGATACTATTTTAGGGTAAAGTCGGTAGAGTTGGCGCAGCTTTTCTTAAATGAATAGAAACAACACAAAACTAAGTTCAAATAATGTGTAATTATTGTAAGATGTGCACATAGGTTAATAATAACAGAAAATGTATTGCAAATTTTTAAAAAATATATTACATTAAAAAAAAAATAAAAATAAAAATATAAGAAATGCGCCATCTCTCCCTACATGGCGGTTAATATGGCGCACACAAAACATAACTAAAATTTCATATGAGGGTGATGGCGCAGTTAAATTTAAACATAATTCAACATTATTATGATTAGGAAAGTCTATTTTGTTTATTTCCGCAGCGCAAACACATATTTGGGAACTGTGTGCATCCCTCATGCAACCATCTCCGGCAAACTACGCATTCAATCCAATCTTGCTTACTTTTGGTTTCTTCGTAAAGTTCTCCGCATCCAACACATGTGTTTTCCGTCCAATTTTCACTTTCAGTGTCCGAAGCAAGCAATATTTCCCGGTCACTTCCAGCAAAACTTTCTGAAGAAGTACTAACATTTCTTTTTCTGCTTTTGTTTTGCTCTTTCTTGTTGGTATTTTTTTCTTTAAGGACTTTTTTTGCTTTCTTATCTTCCTTCTTTTTTATTGCTTCTTCTTTTTTCGCCAATAACATTTTCTTTTTTGATATATTGTCTTCTGTCGTTAATATTGCAGCCAACTGCCGTCCACGGCTTTTTATTGTTTCAACTTTGGATGTTGAAGGAACCGGACTAATAGCATCTAACATTTTTCCGGGTGTTTTGTTTTCCTTTTCTATCTCCTCCGCCTCTTCATTATCTTCGCGTGTTTGAGCGTCATTGTTTTGTGTTGGTTCAACATTGGGTGAGTTGTTATCATTCAGATAGGCATAATCCGGGATAACATCAGGCCTGAACGGATAAATTCCTGTTGCTTGAAAACTAGAAAGAGCATTTTCAATTGTCGCAGACTTGGACCAGGCTTCGGTTAAAAGTTTACCAAATTGAAGTCTGTTGATGGCTCTTGTGGGATTGCTTCTTATAAAAGCATTGCACGCTGCATAGTAATATAATTTAAAGGATTTAAAGAATGCGCGGTCTAGGGGTTGCAAGAACTGCGTGGTGTGGCTCGGCAAACACAACAAGATAATGTCGTTTTTCTCAGCTAGTTCTAGTACATCTACAGAACTAACATGGGAGGCGTGACCATCCAAAATAAGTACCACAACCCCTTGAGGTTTTCGAGGCAGAAACTGATTTTGAAGCCAATTAAAGAATATTGAGGTATTGACGTAGGCAGATTTCTCCGACATACAGACTACTGCTTCTGGTGGCATTCCATCTTCATATTCCCTTTTTTTGTTCTTACCCTTGAAGATGCACATTGGCGGAATAAATAGGCCCTCCGCGTTACAGCAAACCAAAACAGAAATAGTTTCCCCCTTTTCTCCTGATGTAATTGCTGCTACATTCTTTGAACCCTTTGCCGCGACAACATACTCCGGTCTGTTGTTAAGTTGGAGACCTGTTTCGTCCATATTAAATAAACTGCCGGGTTTGTCCATGAGATGATTTTCTTCTAAGGTCTTACGCAGTAATTCAAAGTAATCAGTCACATCTTTTCCATTCATTCCTTTAGCTCTTGATAATGACACTCCTTCCGACTTTCTTATGGACAAATCTGGATTTCTTCGCATAAAGGAATGAAACCAATCTTTTCCGGCTTTCTTGTTGGTTTTGTTGAATCTATGCTTTATTTCTAGTTGTTCGGCCAAGTGGTACGCCATTTGACGTACAATTGCTTGGGTTGGTGCGAAACCAAATTTTTGCATTTTTTTAATGTGGTTCACGATTTTACGCTCATTAGTTAAAGTTAACGCAGCTGATGGACCCAATGAACCTTTTTGTGTATTTCCTGACTTCATTCTTCTCCGCAGCGTCGTGCATGGCACATTAAATCGTTGGGCAGCGGCATTAACACCCATACCATTACGAACTGCTTCAGTAGCAGAAACTAAAGCTGCTTCTGTCCACTCCCCACGCTTACAACTTCCTTTCCTCTTGTAGCAGCTTGGCATCTGATAATGGATGTAGCAATAAATAAATATCAACAGACTTAAAGTAGGTATTTGTAAACAAAGCGGGTGAGATGGCGCAATAAAATATTTGTAAACAAAACGGGTGAGAACTCACCCAACAGCGGAGGATGAGATGGCGCAGCTAATATCTCACTTTCAAATGTATTTGTGGGCTGTTTTTAGGTTAGGCATGTTATCTATACTCTATTTAAACTATTCATGCACAAAAACCTATTCTGCCAACATGCACAAAACACCAACAATATTAGCAAAATACAGATTTAAAATTTTTTCCGTCTATTAAAAGATATATATATATATATATATATATATATATATATATATATATATATATATATATATATATATAGCATTTTCTTACCTTTGATCGATAATGAACATGCACTTGCACTATCAACGTGACACTACGCAGCGGTAGAATGGCTGCAGGCTAGTATTGCGCCCCCACTTAATGCAGGAACGAAGTAAATTTGCTGCGCCAACTCAACCTCCGCGCCGTCTCACCCGACTTTACCCTATGTAGAAAATTCCTTATGAACACGGGTACAATTTGCAATCATTCCCCAGCAATACATATGTTTAAAGTTTAGAATTTATTACAAATTTTTAGGAATATATAAAAAAATTATTGACAACCTAACTTAATAATCATAAAAAAACAACAATTTAAAGGTAGCACACTCCACTCCAAAGTGATTACACCACTCCAACTAAGAAAAAAGAAGCGCAGAATATTAACAATAGAGAAAGTTGGCGAAGAGATTAAAGTGGCAAAGAATTATAATATGGGACTGATTGTACATGAAATAGAATAGAGCAGGAAAAATTTAAAATGATAAAAATGAGAATGTACCAGAAAGTATGTAGGTAGCGAAATGTTTAGATGTAAAACTGACACATATTCTTGTTAGAGGAGCTAGGTAAAATAGGTACGGAAAATATATGAAGATCAATGAGACAAAAGAATATGTGTTAAAAGAATGTACAGAACTAAGAAAGAAATACTGAACAAACATAAGCAGTGAATGCAAAACAAAAGGACTTCACATGAATCAATGAAATTCAGAAAATTGGTAGTAGAAATTAGACAATAAGATGTAACGTGTCACTATGCACAAATTTGAAATACTTACTCAGAACAAATTTGATTAATATAAATTGTTCTGTATCTGACAACAAAACTAAAAGAAGTACCTAACTTACCTGTAGAAATCTCTGTGAATTTTTTCTTCGTGTCCTAAATGTTTTGCGATATCAGATACTTCTTTATTGTCCAGCCCTAAAATTGCAGCTTCAGTTGCTAAATGCTTTCGATGTAATGTGCCCTTTAATAATTCAGGATGAGCTGCACCACAATTGGCAGAATAGTCACGCATTAGTTTGCACGCATCCAAATATTTTTTTCTTAGTGGGTCATTAGATGGCAATCCAAAAACGTAAGGATTTGTTTATTATCAATTGTAGGCACTTAAATGACTTTATGTCTACAATAGACCTCACATTTCTGTCTAACTTTCCAACTATTGGTATACGCACATACCTTTTGGATGTTTGTTGATCTATAATATCTAGAGAATTAAAAATATCTTTGTCTTTCAGTAAGTTTACTTGTTGATAATTATTAACGTCCTGTATTTCCATTCTTTCTGTTTCTCCTGCTCTACGTCGGTTAAATACTTGAATAGCTGTTAATGTGTAGGATGCTAAAGATTGCCATATTTGATAATTAAAGTCTTGGTTTTTTAATTTCTTATAGTAAATATCTCTTTTATTACATGTATAATTAGAAAGTGTTCTAATATCTTCTTGTATAGGTAAGTGTTCTTGCTTGTTTCGTTTTTTGGTCATTTGATTCACCGTTGCAGTTTTATTAATAGCTGCGCCATAATCCTCATACAAGAGGTGAATAAAGTTTTCAACAGAAGGAATATCATCATTTAAATTAGTTTGAATCAAATAGCTTTTTAAATGTTTTCCAATCTTCTTTAATAGAGTACCAGTAGAACAGGGGCACTAGACGCCATCTTGGATTGTCTGGGGAAAACCCACTTTTTTTCACTTTTTTATATGCCCACGTGGGCGACCGCATTTTTCACCCTTATTTTTAATGGTTTCTTTTCGGAAGCCTTTTTCGACCCTTGTCATCCCTAATTAAGGCCTTTTTGTTTTTTATTAGCTTACGTGGGGGACCATATTTTTCACCCTTATGGTTTGTTTTCGAGGGACCTTTTTTGCATAGCCAAGCCTTTTTGTAGCTGCTAACGAGAGAGAGGGTTATTTAGGGCAAGGGTTTAACTGGTTTGGTCTGGGGCTGTATTTAGAGCTAGGGTTATTTTTTAATAATAAAGATGTTCTTGTAATACGAGAGCTATCTCATAGTCCTGGTCTAGCACAGGGGTTGTTTTAATGGAGGTTCTTGTAAGGCAGGAGCTACCTCATGGCCCTGGTCTTGGTCTTGGGGATACTTTTTATGGTCATCTTCAACCTTAATTAAGGACCTTTTTGTCAGAAATTTTTGTTAGTGTTATTTTATGGTTTTCTTTTCCTTTCGGTTGTATTTATGGCTTAGGGCGGTATTTAGAGGCAGAACTGGGCCTTGAAGCTGTATGTAAGGCAGGGTTATTTTCTGGTAGATTATTTTTTATTGTCGTGCCAGCTCGGACATTCTGATTGGATTTGTAACTAGGTCTTTTCAATGATTTTAATTTGACCACAGGCTATAAAAATGTACATGTGAGTTTACGTGTATTGGCTTATGTCTATTATGCGAGAGAAAATTGTTAACCTTGAGAAACAAGTTGGCCTTGAAGAGAGTTAGTCATAGGTTTTGAAGACTACCTTGAAGTTAACTGTGAGTCCTGTTTTGAAGTTGACCTTGAAGTTAACCTTGCGTATAGCTTAATTTGATCTCAGATTATAAAATATACATTTGAGTTTAAGCTGAAGTGTATTGGCTTATGCATATTATGCTAAGAAAATGTTATTAAAAACATTTCTATTAATACACAGCTTGTTTTATCTATATACGAAATTACAACAGCATATTTATTTTACCTTAAGAAAGTTGTTAACCTTGAGAAACAAGTTGGCCTTGAAGTTAGTTAGTCATATGTTTTGAAGACTACCTTGAAGTTAACTGTAAGTCCTGTTTTGAAGTTGACCTTGAAGTTAACCTTGCGTATAACTTAATTTGACCTCAGACTATAAAAATATACATTTGAGTTTAAGCTGACGTGTATTGGTTTATGCATATTATGCTAGGAAAATGTTATTAAAAACATATCTATTAATACACAGCGTGTTTATATACGAAATTACAACAGTTACTTATTCTACCTTGAGAAAATTGTTAACCTTAAGAAACAAGTTGGCCTTGAAGTTAATTAGTCATAGGTTTGAAGACTACCTTGAAGTTAGCCTCAGGATTTGAGAGAATACTATAAAAGCGTGCGCCAAGGTTTAGTTGACTTAGTTCTTGTTTGAAGAGCATCATATCGCTATGGAGTCTTTAACTGTTAACCAAATTTTGAGATTATTCAGTGCTGGTGCTTTAACCGACGAGGGGCTAAAAAATGCGTACAATATTATCACTTTTAAGATGTTGTGTGAAAATGACACTATCGATTCGATAGATGTTTATAATGATTTTGTGGAGGCTGCACAGCGAGCTGGTGGAGTGTAAGTATATGATTGTTTTTTATTTGTAAATTTTAATTATTATCTTTATAGCCCTGCTCAGATAAACATGGATGATGTGTTTGATGATGATGAGACCATGGAAACTACAGATGCGGAGCATTTGATAACGGTATGTCTTTTTTAAATTTCTATTGTTTAGCTTACTGAACGAGTACATTACAGGTAAAAGACCAATCGGGTTCAGGTTCCCAGCAACAGGCCGGACTATCCTCAGGGTTCAATCACATAAATATAATTGGGGAGTCAAACACTAAATTTATTAAAAAATTCAATACCACATGTAAAACGCTACGATTTAACTTCAATGACGAGACGTGCAAGGATAATCCCTTAACGTGGTTACAGGTAAAATAAAACCATTTACTAAAAATTTATGTAATACATATCTTTTACAGAGTGCATTTGAGGAGTTATATTCATACATAGTGAAGGATGCGGCTCCATCAGATCGTGTCGGTATCACGCTAAGAAATCCAAATTTCCCAGACAAACAATTGGCTTGTCATTTAGAAGAGTGGACCAGTTGTCGGTGAAAGTGATAATGTCACTGCTGGAAAAGGTAATGCAGAGTAACGATAGTTTTTTCTCGAGCGACTTATTAGTTTTAAACGTTGATAGAGTGACGGTACCTGTAGGCTATGGGCGCAAAAACTTGACAGGGTTAAAATTTGAAGACTTTTGCAAAGCAAAACAAAGGGTATTATTGTTGTGCCGACAGAAATTAACGAAAATAACTGTTCAGCTGGCGCTCTAGTTATAGCAATAGCATTTAGAAGTAACGATACAATGCGTTATGGTATGGTATTGAGTTATCCCTTACTTCAAGAACGAGCTACGCAGCTTTGCCGAAACAGTGGTGTAGATCTTAGTCAGGGTGTTAGTTACGAGCACATCTAATCATTTCAAAATCATTTAGCTTCATATACCATTGCAGTTTGTAATTCACGTGTAGCTGATTCGGTTTATTTTGAGGGTCCTAGGGAACCTGGTAGAGTAGTTTTAAATTTAATATTAGAAGACGAGCATTATAATGTCATCACTAGTCTCACCTCAGCATTTACATGCAGTTATAACTGCGAACAATGTAAAAAAACGTTATAACAACAAAAGGAAACATATGAAATGTCTCTACCAGTGCCCTGCGTGTCATCAAAAACCACCTTGTTCCATTGAAAATCCTAAAATTGTCTGCAATTATTGCAAGAGATTTTTTTACGGTGTAGAATGTCTTAAAAACCATAAGGACACTAAACTATGCGAGAAATTACGTAGGTGTTTAAAGTGTCTTAAAACAACTGAAGTAAGAGGTAATCATAGATGCGGTTACAGTCGTTGTCCTGCATGCATGAGTGAAAAACCTATCGGTCATCTTTGCTACATGCCTGTTAACAAGGCTCTACGTGACAGCGGTAAGAGTAAACCATCTATGTTTATCTTTTATGATCTGGAGTGTATGCAAGAGAAGGTGTGTGAGGATACGAATGATAGATTTCTGCGTGAGCCCAATCTATGCGTGGCCGTGAATGTTTGTTCTACCTGTATCCGCTCCACTGATGATTTGGATGAGCAGTGCTCAGTATGTAGCGAGAGAGTGCACATTTTCAGGGAAAACCCTGTTGAATCGTTTCTGTCATATGTTGCCGAGAGAGCACGAAAGTTTAAAGTTACATGCATCGCACATAACATGAAGGGGTACGACGGGTGTTTTGTTCTCAGGTGCATGCTAGCTAAGAATAATCAGTGGAGACCTAAAGTCATCTCCAACGGTTTAAAACTAATTTCTATTCAGTGTGACGATTTTAGGTTTATTGACTCCCTTAATTTCATCCCGTCACTGCTCTCGGCATTTCCGAAAACTTTCAATTTCCCCAAAGGTTATTTCCCATATCTCTTCAACACATCCGAGAATCAGAATTACGAGGGTCCTCTGCCACCACTTGAATATTATTGTGCTGATCAGATGTCGGTGAATGACCGGGAAAAACTTTTAGATTGGCACACGGCCCAGAGTAATTATGTTTTCAGGATGAGCGAGGAGCTTGATGGATTGATGGATGTTAATATCCTTGTTAAAGGTTGTATTAGTTTCTGGTCCACCTTCACGACCCAAAATAAAGTCGACCCGTTTGAGGAGGCCACCACGATTGCTAGTGCATGCAATAAAGTGTTTCGCAGGCGTTTCCTCGAAGAAAACACGATAGGGCTCATTCCTAAAGGTGGTTATAGACGTGGCGACAACCAATCAAAGGTCGCAATACAATGGTTACGCTGGATTGAACATTCTCAGCAAGTGACCATACAGCACGCAGGGAAAGCTCGTGAGTTTAGAACACCTGAAGGTGTTAAGGTCGAAGGGTATTGTGTTGAATCAAATACCGTTTTTAGAATTTCTTGGTTGTTATTGGCATGGTTGCGAGGAATGTTTTCCCAATCAGGCCAACATGGATTCTAAACAGGGTGTAAGTACTTCCATGCTTGCACGGAACGAAAACACGGCTGCACGGTCCCAGTTTCTACGCGAGCGAGGGTATAATCTAGTTGAAATGCGTGAATGTGATTTTAAAAAACAAATACTTGCTAATGATGAGTTACGGGCATTCATACAGAATTTAGGTAATCAAGATGACGAACCCTTAAACCCACGTGACGCGTTTTACGGTGGCCGCACTAATGCTAGCAAGCTTTATCATAAATGTGACGGCGTTATCGAGAAAATAATGTATTACGACGTGTGCTCATTATATCCTTATGTCAATAAATACTGTAAATATCCTGTAGGTCATCCAAAAATTCATGTAGGGTTAGATTGTAAGAAAATTTCATTCGACACGGTGGAGGGTTTAATTAAATGTCGAGTACTGCCGTCCTCTAATCTCTACCACCCTGTTTTACCCTTAAAAATGCACGGCAAGCTGATGTTTTTATTATGTAGGACCTGCGGTGTTGAGTTAAATCAAGGGGAGTGTAAGCATAATGAGACCGAGCGCAGTTTCGTTGGAACGTTTGTAGCTGACGAGCTGCGTAAGGCTATCTCTAAAAACTAAAAGTCCTTGATGCTTTTGAAGTTTGGGAGTATGAGGTAACCACTTATAATAAAGCGACGAAATAGGGTGGGTTATTTAGCGGGTACATAGATAATTTCCTGAAACTCAAGCAGGAATGTTCAGGATGGCCTAACCACTGCACGTCAGAAGCCACAAAATTGAGTTACGTAACGGAGTATTACGAGAAGGAGGGGGTTCAGTTAGACGCTGATAATATTAAGAAAAATCCCGGTTTAAGGTACCTGGCCAAACTTATGCCGAATTCTTTTTGGGGTAAGTTTGGTCAGCGCGAAAACTTAACCTAGTGCAGTATTGTATCTGAACCAAAGGACTTTTTCAAACTGTTTACCGATCCATTGCTTCAGGTACAAGCCGTTACCCCCATTAATGATAATGTTGTAATGGTAAATTGGGATAGACCTGAAGGCGAAGGTGAATCACAAAAAACTATTAATGTGTCCATAGCCGCTTACACGACAGCTCATGCACGTTTAGAGCTATATAGTTATCTGGAGAAACTAGACCGCCGCGTTCTGTATTACGACACAGACAGTGTTATATTTGTCGCTAAAGCCGACGACTGGAATCCAACATGCGGAGATTTCCTTGGTCAGATGACCGATGAGCTGGAGGCGTACGGTGAAGGAAGTTACATAGCCGAATTTCTTAGTGCCGAACCGAAAAACTATAGTTATAATGTGTTTTCAACCAGTAATCAAACAGTTAAATCCGTGTGTAAAATGAAGGGTATTACCTTAAACTATAAAAACTCACGCGTTATAAACTTTGAATCGATGAAAGATATGGTGCTTAGCAATAGTAAAGACTCTCTTTTTGTACATAATGGCAGAAAAATAGTTAGGGACAGTTGTTACAATGTATTAAGTAGGCCCGAATCTAAACAGTATAGGATAAGTTACTCTAAACGTTGTAGAATAGAAAATTTTGATACTCTTCCATTTGGATATATGGAATAAATAATAAAACATATAAGCAAGTAAATTCTTTATTTTATGCATGTTAACCTACTCAGGATTAAATCTAGATCATCAGAGCCGCCGTAATCGAACATCTCGTAAGGTTTAGCTAGAGGCCCGGGTGGAGCTCTAAGGAGCGCCTCCAGTATGCTAGGTCCCTTTTCCTCTATCACTGCTGAGGGTCCAGCCGTCGTCACCGATGCTGGTAGTCATTGCAGCAGGCGCACCTCTTCATCTTCCTCTCTGTCGTCTGGTGCTTGTACTGGTGTCACATCCTCGTAGCTATGGCTTGGGTTTGTTAAATGCGGCACGTGGAACAGCGGCTCATGTAAGTTTTTACCCTTTATTCCTTTACCAAAACCTACGGGTATACCCCTCGACGTCGACGGTTGTGCGTTGAGCAGCGGCTCATGTAAGTTTTTACCCTTTATGCCTTTACCAAAACCTACGGGTATACCCCTCGACGTCGACGGTTGTGCGTTGAGTAGTGGCTCATGTAAGTTTTTACCCTTTATTCCTTTACCAAAACCTACGGGTATACCCCTCGAAGTCGACGGTTGTGGTTGTTGCACTGGTTGTCGACCCGCTTTTTCTTCTTCTTCACCGACGTCACTATCTATGGTAATAACGTTTGGTCGCCTGGTTTTCTTCAATCTCTTCGACTGGACGACAGAACCAGCGACGACACTGCTTCGACTGCCCATCCTTTGGCCGTCATCCAGACTTCTTCTTTCTCAGGCCCTAAACGACGCCGTAGACCCGCTCGTGTTGTTCTAGGGCCACGTCGCTCTCAATGAAGTGCCGTTTCTGCACGTTCTAGTTCCACTATTATACTGGAGCTGCTTCATCTTCTTAAGCGCATCGAATTCGTACCATCATTGAATTGTAAATTCTGCTAAACCTTCCATGCTGTGTGTGTAGCAACTTTAACACTGTAAGATATAATTTGAAGGGTCACGTATAATACCGAAAAGTAATTGTCAAAATATAGAGGAACCCCAGTAATTTTCGCTAAAACACTCTTTGAAATTCCTCATACTTAGATAACAATTAGAAATAAAGACTCTACTATTTACCGCTAAACACTCTAATCAAATAGACTTTAACGTAATCGTTTTAGAAATTTTCAAACTGTAAATAACATCTAGAAATTGCATTCAGGCACCGAAATCCACTTAACATATTCAATAGTTTCTTTGATTTGATTTGAATTTCTCATACTTAGTTAGCGATTAGAAGCGCATACTATTCTCTCAAATGCGCTATACATCTAATTAAAATACCCTTTTATGTAATCGTCTGCAATTTTTGAAATTTACCAATCCGTATAATAGAAGTACATTCCACTGGCGAAACTATCGATTAGTAAGAAAGGCTGTTTGTTAAGATTGATCAATTTTAATAATAACTAGGAAATGCATTCCATCGTATGGGTTTACTTATCATTATCATTGTAAAGTATGGGTACATTCTTGCTCCAATGTTTTTATCTTCAGCTCCCATGTTTTTATACTAGGTTATTTGTCTTATAGATATCGATGTCTTGCTTATTGAAGAGACGTTTATCGTTTTTTTAATATCTTTGAACGTTTCCAGATGCATCTATCTTCGTTTTAGAAGCTCACACCCAAACTCTCTAGCTAAACCAAGCCTAGTATAGCATGTAGATGCAGAGTTTTGTGTATTTTCACCTATCGCAAAAGAACGGCTTCTATGTATCTGTACAGTAATTTCACACTGTAGATTTACGTCTGGTTTCTGTGGTGACTTTTGGATTGATGTATATTTAAGGATATAGAGCTTGTATGCGAAATTTAATCATCTTATGTAATAGTATGATACACCTCTTACAGGTAAAACCTGTTGTGTTTTTAAAGATGGTGTTTCCAAATAGTCCAATATATTACTTAATTTGATTATTTCTTTTTCTGATTGAGGTGATTCGACAAAGATACATAATGATTTGCGCTACATGTTTTTATTGATTAACATGTGTACGATGTAACTACCCTGAATGAATCTTTGAAAAAATGTTATCTCAACTATCTAATAGCAACGCTAATATAAAATTTTAGGGTATGTTTTATAAGTCTAAAACCTTTCGGATTGCTGTATTTCAAGGAAATAGAGTCTGCACATGTATCGTTATGAAATTTCTTGTTCTTTACGAAAACATCACATTTTACTTCCGTAAAATCTTTAATTACCCTTAAAAGAAATCAGCAAATTAAAAGCATATGTAATAACCTGACTTTATATTGATTGAATGATTATACAACTTTGAAACCACAGTGGTATATTCTGTCTTGTCAAAAACAACCCTAATAAAAAATATTAAACCTATCGGTCATCTACGCTATATACCTGATAGCAAAATGCATCTTATATCAGGTGATACTTTTTATTCTGAGTATAGAATGTAATATAAATTTTGTATATACAAATATTTTTTGAAATATCATCTGATGCGTAATAACGCAAGGTCGGCTTTAAACAACCTTCACTGCATGCTTTAATAAACGACCTTTCAATAGTCTATAACACCATTGCATGGTAACTCACATTTATTTACGGTGATGACCATATAAATTATTTACACTTCGTATTAATAACTCTATTACCTATTGAAAGGTCGTTTGTTAAAGTATGCAGTGAAGGTCGTCTTAATTACTTGTAGAAGGTTATAATATACAAGTGAAATTTTAAAAATAAAGTATAACTGTTTAAAAAGGTAATTATACAATACTTCATAATAAACCTATTACAAATTACATTTAAAACAAAAAAAGCTATCTATATTAGATTCACATTTCGTATTAATTAATTACTGCCTGCTTGTTAATATCAGTATTGAAAAAATTTTGGATAAAATTCAGTTAAAATTACATATAACATGATCGATAATGCTACTGAAAGCTAAAATAGTTTAAAGTATGCTGTTGTAATTTCGTATATAGATAAAACATACTATGTATTAATAGAAATATTTTTAATAACATTTTTTCTTAGTATAATAAATAGACATAAACAGATACACATCAGCTTAAACCTACATGTACATTTTTATAGTATCTTCCAGGGTCAAAGGTCAAATTAAATCATTGCAAAAGATCTAATTATAAATCCAGTTAGAATGCCCGAGCTGAGAAAAAAACAAGAAAACATGATCTATAAGATAAAAATAACCCTGAAGCCTTAAATACAACTTTTTAAGCCAAGACCTGGTTCAGCCCCCAGCCCTAAATACAGCCCTAAGCCAAGCCAAGAGCCGGTTCAGCCCCTAAATACAGCTTTTTAAGCCACGACCCTGTTCAGCCCCCAACCCTAAATACCACCCTCACACTAGCAAACACCAAAAAAGGTTTAGCTGTCAAAAGGTCCTTAATACAACCATAAGGTTTGAAAAATAACCCCCAAAAGAAATCATAAAAATAGGGCTGTAAATACACGTCCTATACGTAAGCGAGTAAAAAATTAGGGTTGAAAAGGGCCTTCGAAAAGAAAGGGTTGAAAATACGGTCTCACACGTGGGTGTATGTAAAAGATAAATAGGATGAAAGGGTTGAAAACACGGTCTCACACGTGGGTGTGTAAAAATAGAGCTGAAAAAATACGTCCTACACGTAAGCGAGTAAAAATAAGGGCGGAAAATGAGGTCCCCCACGTGGGCGGTCTTGTGACGTCAAAAAGTGAAAGTTGAGGTACCGGACTACTACTAGTACCTAAACTAATTGCGTTAGCCGGCACCTCAAACTTATTATTATCTTGCATTTTTGCCAATATCTTTACGGCTTTTACAACGTCAGAATAATAAATTGAATTGTAAATTAACCTAAATTCTGTAATATTCTTGTTTATTTCTTTCATTGTTAAGAGAAATCGCCCAATTAATCTTAATTCAGCACGAATCATTTTTTGAAGATGAGTTTTTCTATATTTTAAACACAATTTGTTTCCGTACGAAATAACGAGTGGGTCTAATCTAATTACTTCAGCAACATCGTCTTGCCTGAGTCTTGGAAATATCTCATTTTTCAATGTATCCGAAGCCGTTGGAAGGATTGTACAAGCCAACCTTCTACGTTGCACAATTATTGTCCTATCTTGCTTCACAAACTTTTTATTACAATTTTTGTAATGTTTATGTAGGCACACTTTGGAATAATATCCCATACATTGAGAACAAGGTACATATTCAACACTAGATCCTGCACGGGGATTTCGGGTTGGTACCATTTTATTTGCAAATTCACGACACTCAAAATTCCCTTTTTTTCGAATTACGTCTATTATAGCTCTATGATCTTTGGAACCTTAAAAATCAAAATAAGATGTAGTGTCAGAATACAATTTTCTTGTACTGATAATGTTACCTTTTGGTAAAATCGTAAATCGACAACAGTTTTTTTTCCTCTCTTGACGTGATTTGTACAAAAATATCTAATAAAGTAAAAAGAAATATGTTATTCCTGTTATGTAAGATCTATTCACGTTCTATGGGTTCATTTGTTAATGTAATAGTGGGGCATATTATCAAACTTGACTAAAATTATAATCGCTAACGAACTGCTTAATATAAACTTGTGGACCAAGTGAGATATTAAAGTGGCATGAAGTCAGAACAAGAAGTGATATCAAGGGAAAATGCTAAAACCTAAATTGGAATTTAGCAGATGGTGATGCCTTGTGGAAATTGATTTTGTTAGCTGTATTTACGTGATGGTCGACAACTGCCGACAGAGTGATGTGGGAGTATACAGAAAGAATAGGAAACATAAAGAAAGAGAAAGATAATGAAATAAGGGCTAGAAGAGAGGAACAGTAATGAAAAAACAAAGAAAAATAGAGACAGCGATAGACATAAAAAAGTAAGGAGGGCAAGAAAAAATACACATGGAAAGTGAGGTATAGAAACAAATTTATAAAAAATATTATAATAGTCGTCATAATATTATTGTTTATTATAGCTTATTCGCCAAATAGAAATAGTTAAGCCGTTTCCTGCAAGTTTATGTTTTAATGTAATCAATCAGAACAAGGCTTCCCATAGAATGCGAGTAGATCACACACGGTATATAGAACAAAAAATGTATATTAAAATGTTGTGCATGCTTTTTGAAGTCTGTTTAATTAACGTTTGTACACAACAACTGTTTAGTGGTGTTCGGAAATAAATAGATACAGACGGTTCTATATCAGTTGGCGAAGACGGGATTCTAATTTCCTAACTGTTACGAGGGAATTTTAGATATAGATTCAAAAATGAAGGCTGAATTGTCGTTTCATTTATGCAAAGATTGGAGAAGTTAAATTAAAATTAAATCAAAGATGAAAAGTTATAAATTTTTTAATTAATAAAGGCAGTTCCACCTAAAAGTTATATTTGGTAGCGGTTCATTCAAGGTTTGTTATGACACTTTTTGTTTAGTATTTGTGATTTTTTTTCAGTTTAAGTATGATTAATGCCTGTTAAGATAAAAAGAAATTTTATGTCTCTAACCATTAATTTCTAACCTTTATTTTAGAAGACCAAGATTGGAGAAGTTAAATTAAATTAAATAAAATAAAAAGTTAAAAAAACATCAGATCATGACAAAAAGAAGTATGCTTAATGCCTGTTAGATAAAAATTTTATTCTCTAACCATTAACTTCTAACCTTTATTTTAGAAGAACAGGCAATAGGCAAACTTAAACTAAAAAAATCATAAATACTAAACAAAACATGTCATAACAAACCTGAAGAAGAAGTACAAAAAAATCTCGAAAGCTTGTGCTACCTTTTTAATAAAAAATTTTCTAAACGCAACATACTGAATTTAACTTCTCCAATTTTTACAATAATATTACGAAGGAATTCCAGTATTAGGCACGTACAAGGAAAACCAGCAGCGCACGACCTGCTTGAAGTTAGTTACCCATAAATCTAGCCATAAAAATATTCAAGTTTCTGTAACTTAACACACATCTAAGGCATACATTTTTTACAACTATTTATCTATGTATAACAAGAGTATTGGAGTATTATTGATCACTTTCTGTTAAATAAAGTTTCTTATTAATATTGGCTGTCTTCTATAATATTTGTTTCCACGAAGAAATTTTCTTAACTGCAGTTGAATAAAACACAAGAAATGACGTTTCAAGATTTCTCTCTTCGTCAGGTTCTACAAAGTAACAGTGTTAGCTTAAACTATAAAAATAAAAATACATATTTATGGTTAATAAAAAGTTTCTTTAAATATAAGCAAAAGATCATATGACATTTATAACAATATGTCATTAGGGTTTTGTTTTCTGTTTATTTTCTTGATTAAATTATTGTAAAGTTGGCTCAAATTTTCAATATCTGTTTTGCAATTGATAGCATTATTGTTTTTTTTTTGTATTTCTATCATTTCTAGTGTAAGTTATCAATATGTAGAATTTTGGTATTAGAGTAGTTCAATTGATGTAAGTGTTTCATAGTATGTTTTGTGAGTGCTGCTTTTCGAAGGTTTTGACCCAAATTTACAATAATTTAATCATAAAAATAAACAATAAACCAAAAACCAAACTCTAATGACATATTAATAAAAATGACATATAATCGTTTCCTTACATTTAAAGAAACTGTATATTAACTTATTAAATAGTTTTATTGTTATAGTTTAAACTAAACTGTTACTTTTTAGAACCTGACGAAAATAGAAATGTGTTGTGTTTTTATTTAACTGCTGTTAAGGAAATGTCTTCCTGGAAATAAACTTTTTGTTAATAAACAAACTACATATATGTACATGAATTCCTAAATATGTAACCCTTCATTAAGATGAAAAGTTGCATTAACTAAGTTGGCGTTGACAAATCTTTGTATAATTTTACATATAAATAGAACAAATGATAAATAACAACATATCGAAAAATTAACTTGTAACCATTTTTGTGAAAAATAGTTATTTACATTATAAGGCAGGAAAAACTCAGATTTCCCGACGAATAATGTACAAAATTTTTCCTGTTACCAACATATTGTTCAAATAAATGATTAAAATCAAATCTATAATTTACGTAAATTTCAAGGTAATAATACTATGTAGTTTGCTGTGACAAAATTTAAAGGTAATAATACTATGGAGTTCATTGTTTTTTCCTTACTAGTAAGGAAAAGTACTTTTCTTTATTCTATCAGGAAAACAAGCTGTTTTCATGGCAAGACTCAATTAAACATACATCGACATTGCAGGTAGGTAACAGGAAAAGTTATTTTACTTTAAAAGTAGGTCTTCACGTTCAAGTCTCACTGACTAGCGAGACTAACTTTGAATTCAAATGTTCACAAGAGTGCGCGAATGAATTTTTGTGCAAATCGGCATACTTATAGAACAGATAATGTATGATGATATATCAAAATAATATGTAGTTCTTTGTCATTTGCTCTACTTAAATATAAAATTACACAAAAATTTATGCACGCCAACATCGTTGCAACTTTTCATCTTAATAAAGGGTTAAATATTAAGGAATTTATTTATATAAAGTTTGTTTATTAACAAAAAGTGATAAATAATACTCCAATATTCCTGTTATATAAAAATTGAAATTGTTAAGTTCACACCGGTCAACACACTACTATGCCGCGCCAAGCAATATACATATTGTACATATGAAAATATGTATTAGAAAAAAAATAAATACAAAAAAAAGTGCCAGTACTTACCCTTTTTTTGTTAGATGTTCTGTGTTCTGCAACTCTTCCATTTTCCTATTAATAAAAGCACAGCGACACAAAAATAAATAACCGTTTACGAAATACACTGCCACAGAAGGTACTCTGTGACACCACACTCGCTCTTAACCGGGGGACTGTCAGGATAATGATTTGGCCGGATAAACCGACGTGCTCTGAAACTCATGACAGTCATGACTACGTATATGCTTAATTTAATATATATATATATATATATATATATATATATATATATATATATATATATATAAATACATATTAGCTAAAACTTACAAAGTACTTACCAGCGGCGGCTACAGGCGGTAAGCCACTGAGGCAACCGCCTCAGGGCGCGGTGCCACGAGGGGCGCAAAATTCTCATATACTTTTATCTTAAACTAATAATAATATTAATAAATAATCGCGAAAGAACTTAAAAATAATGATGATGATAGGAGTTGAATTTACTGTCTACTGCGTCGACAGTTTCCAGGTTCGAAAAACTACCTATAAACAATTATAGTAACACTAACAGTAATATGTTACTTGAAATTAAAATATTAAATACTCTTGCTTATATATAAACATGTATCAGCACTTTCAAATACGGATATGGATAAAAATAGACGTCAAGAGAAGAATTTGCGATGGCTAAAAGTAGGCGTATTAAATTCAAATTTACTGCTTTTCAATAAAGAGTTCATGTGCATGTTACGTTATAGAACATCTTATTTCTTAACATAACACTTACATATTTGTCTGTATTTGTTTTAATAAAAAATATTTTGATGACATGTTTTTGTTTTGTGTGGGGAGGGCGCATATTTTATCCTTTGCCTCAGGGCGCACAAAACTCTGAAGCCGCCGCTGGTAATTACACTACATATGTAACATTGAATAAGCACTCGACTTTTCTTTATGATGATATTACTACTTGAACTTGTTCTACAACAATGTACTTATAGTTAAGATTGACAAATGAATCATACGGAAAAGTCACAAGTTGTAGTAAGATTCTAGGAACCTTAGGTTACTAACGAAAACGTTTCTTGCTAAAACGTAATCTTGACTGACATTTAGGGATGAATGTTTACATCATACCAAGAACTTAACAAATGACCACTTACTTTACCTAAAATGACTAACAACGGCGTATCTAGAAATTTTGTTTCGGGAGGGGGGGGGGGGGATGAGAAAAACATAAAGAGTAGAAGATATAAAAGAGACTTTATTAGTGTTATCAGGAGATGCACATACTATTTTAAGTGTATACCTAACAAATTTTATACATTTATATTAATTTATTACATACATTTATTGAGGAGATCAAAATGATCCATATTATCTTTGGTTATTTGAATAAAAATCAAAGTTTATAGCCTATTAATTCAATCATCTTCAATGATGATGTTCAAATAAGAAAAATGCCATAATTATGTATTTATTCTTAACACTAAAATTAATTATAAAATAAAGTCCAATCTTCTATTTTTCTTGTTTGAGAATTTGTCTTATTATTATGGAAACGTCTATTTTTATGTCCCTGTGAATATGTAGTAGGGCAAGTCCTACTAGCCGTTCTTGATCCATTGTAGACCGAAGCCAGGTTTTCAATCGCTTTAAAGAGGAAAAGCTCCGTTCAGCTGATGCCACACTAACTGGTAGGCTGTTTTGTATGGCGTCTGTTTAGTTTTACCCCGGGGATGGGGAGAGCCTTTCCTCCTGGTAGATGTAGGGCCAGGGTCCCCTCTACGCCTGCCAAATTTCATGTGATTGTAGCGGGCGGACCGCACGTTCCCACTGTTTAAACTTGGAATAATAAAATAAATAAATAAATATTAGTAAATAAAAGAAAGGCTTAGTATAGTTTAAAATGTAAGTTAGTAACGGTCCCTTTTGTAATATTATAAAAATGTTTGTTAAATAAAATACAAGAAATGTAAATAAAATTTATGTAGAAATAAAAAGACGAGTGAAACTTGGCAATCGACTGGCGTATGTGTAACACGAGACAGCGTGCCGTCCGAGAAACGCAGCGAAGCTTTACTACCCTGTCCAAATGGAACTCATGAACTGGCCGTGGACCAGCACAGAGCCCTGGATGGTATTATGGACAAGGGTTTCGGCTTCCGATGTCGTTAAGCGCAAAATACTGCTTACTCGATCATTGCTTCTACACCACGTACCCCTCGCCCCCACCACAAATGCGGTGTGGACGATTTGCCGGCCCGGGTACCTACGCTCCAACGCCTGACGAGAGAGAGGCTCGGAGTAGTAGGCCACCTTAGCCTGGTACGCAGCTTCGAGGCTACGAGGGGACTCCCAGGGTATAGCCACATCGCAGACGACGGCCTCTCCAGCCCTCAGGAAGACAAGATCGGGCTTCCGGAGAGCGCCATCTGGCAATCGCAAGTGCGGCTCCTTCTCAACTACCCATCCCTTGCGCTCTGCTAGCGTAGCTAACCTAGCGCAGACCCGGTCATGCCTCCGGATCCTCGGCCAGTGCGTCGCAGGGCACCGCTGGAGCACATGGGAGAGTGACTCCGCGCGGTCGCACCCTGCTCGACACCGCCTTTCGGGAGCGGGGTTTGATGGTATACCCCTGGTAGGGAGAAGGTTCCCTCTTAGCTGGATGGCGTTGATGAAATCCCTGCCACTCCAAAAGGAGGGCGGGGCGTCCACCCAGCGACCTGACGATGGTGTGTCCTGGCCCTGGATTAAACCACCCCCCGAGTACGAAGCCTCCAGTCTTTCGCCCCATACACGCCTGGTTTGGTCGCGGTTGATCCCGAATGCCCCGGACCAGCGGTGTAGCTTACGCTGCAACTTAACGTTGAGCGGATCGGCTAACACCGCGGCCATCACGGGGTCTGCCGTGGCAGCGATGTTGGAGATCCTTCGAAGAAGGATCCCCGGGATCGTGGCGTCGAGGCTTGTGACCCCGAGCCCACCAAGACGTGTAGGTGCGTGAATGAAGGCGTCGGCACAAGTTCGGTTTAATCGCAAGTACTTCCGAACTGCTACTCGCACCAGCCGATCAACACCTTTGAGGCACGCACGCTCTATCCGAGTATTTAGCATGGCCGCGCTGATTCTTGGGAGGATGTACCTCTTTAACATAGCCAGTTTTTGAGCCGGCTTGAGTGGCGCGGCGCCAATCCTCATCAGCTGGAGTCTTACTTCATCGAGCTTGGGCTTAGTTTGGCCCGAACAAGAATACCGTGCCCCCAAGTACTTGAAGAACTCGCCTGGGGCGAGTATCTTCACCGGCTTCCCGTAAACGAAAAACCGGCTTGTAGTACGTGTGAACAACAGCTTCTTGCCGGGTATAACACCGACCGAGAGCGAAACGCTCTTGGCCGGGTTCAATCCAAGCCCTCTACCCGCGAAAAAGTCCACAGCGAATTGGAGTAGACGCCTGCAGCTCTGCTCGGTGTCACTGAGCAAGACCAAATCATCTGCATAGGCCATACAGCCGATCGACGTGTGCCCGTCAATCCTCAGACCTAGGTTTAGCGCCTCCACTTCTTCCACAAGTTCGTCAATGACAAGGTTGAATAGAATTGGAGATAGGGGGTCGCCTTGCTTGACACCCCGAGAGATGTCAAACATACGCGAGTACTCAGCTCCGACTTGGATCTGAGTACGCGCGCATTTGTAACCCTCCATCACAAATTCTATCAACCTGTCGTCCACCCGAAAGCGTTGGAGTGCTCGCTTGACCGACGAATGGAAGACCGGATCGAAAGCCTTCGATAGATCGAGAGCTATAAGATGATACGGTCTTCCCGCCCTCCTTCTAGTGCGGATGAGGGTGTCAAGCGTAAGGGTGTTCATGAGCACTCCATCCACCGAACGGAACCCACGTTGGTGAGGGTGGATGGGAAGGTTAGAGAGCCTCCTAGCGAGGATCTTATGGCACAGTCTCACAACTGCGGAACCGATGGTGATTGGCCGCCAGTTGTCTACGTTAGAGGGATCACCCTCTTTCGGAATCAGCACCGTCCGGCTATCCGCTATGGAAGATGGCATCCGACCGTACACCAACAGGAAGTTGAGCAACTTACGGAGTATGGTATTGGAGATCCCGTCATGGCCAGTGGCTGCTGAACGGGACGTTGACAGAGCCATCTCTGTCTTTTCCCAGAATAGGTTTCCACCTACCGGCTTCACCGTTTTTGTGGTTCGCTATGGGGGCATTGTCGGCAGAGGGCATCCCGGAAAATATCTCCGAATACCTTGCTTCGACAGCCTCCATAGCCAGTCTTTCGGTCGGACCAGATCTATAACTCGAGATCTATTCCTATTGAGAGTACACACTTAACAATAGTAGAACTTGTGTTGGAATAGTCTCCGGTTCACGGATTTTACAAACTATCGCAGCGCAAACACACGAAAGTCGCCAAACCACATACACAGTGTTACCACTTATGCAGCGCCGGAGAGAGTCATAGTTAGTCCCGCATTGTGCAGACATTTTTTTATGTATGGAAACAAATCACCATCACACTTTTTAAAAGCAGACAAAGCTGTGTCTAAATTTTCACCTGAATTTCTGTGCGTCACCTGCCATAAATCCATTTCAGCTTTAAGTTTACAATATATTATTTCATTAGAACCGTCATCAAATTTTGTGAGATACTCAGCTACATTTTTAAGATCTACATTTATCACAGCTAAATTCCTGTTTATGCAAACGTAGTTCAGGTTAAAATTGCTTAACGATTCGTCATCAAATCGGAAAAGAAGATCTTGGGTAATGTTATCGAGAATTGGATTGTATACAGTAATTCTGAAATAATGTTCGGCACTGTTGGTTTTTACGTTGCTCCTATTAGTCTGATGTTGATTTAAACGAGGGACAGATATTTGAATTCCTAATTTTTCGTGAATTTTTATATATATTATTAAAATATTCATCCGAATTTGCACGTCTTTCATGTAGAATCTGCGACGTGTTGTGTATTACTGAGCTTGCGTAACACTTATCAATTGATCTTGTTTGCAAGATTTTGCTCAAATTAATTGTTAGTCCCAAGATGTCAGATAAACAGAAGATAACAGAAGATAACAACAATAAAACTGGTGGAAGCTACTGCTACTGTTTTAGACAATTAGCCTTTGAAGAACTTTCTCGTTCTTTCCACATAGAAATTACCTCTAGTAATTCAATAATATCTATTAAACTGGCTTGAAATATCACTACAGCGTCATGCCTTTCGACCGATAGTAGAACGGAGGCACTTGCGCTTTCACTTTTTACGTCACAAATGCCCCGGGATACTTGCAATTTAATGTTGGGGGAACACAAAGGAGCAGTCGCCGAACTTAAAAAAGAATTACCAAATGCTTTAAAATGTCTATGTAACAGTCATTCTTTAAACCTTTCTATTTCAAAAACCTCAAACGTGCAGGAAATCAGAAATGCAGTAGGTACAATCAAAGAAGTTACTTCGTTTTTTAAAGCATCGGCAAAAAGAAACTCAGTTTTGAAGAAAAAAATTGATGGCCAACTCAAATCACTCTGTGAAACAAGATCGGTAGTAGAACCGAGGCACTTGCGCTTTCACTTTCTACGTCACAAATGCCCCGGGGTGTGGGCACTTGCCCCACCACTTTTTTACTCGCTCACGTGGGCGACCGTGTTTTCAACCCTCGACGGAATTTTTTATCCCTAATTAAGGTTTTTTTGATTTTTTATTAGCTTGCAGGGCGACCGCATTTTTAACCCTTATTTTTTATGGTTTCTTTTGGGGTTATTTTTCATCCCTAATTATTATTGGTGGTATTAAAGACCTTTTGACAGTTAGGCCTTTGAGCTCGCTTACCTGGGGATATTTTTAACCGTTATTTTAATGACTTCTTTTCCTTTTGGTTGTATTAAGAGCCTTTTGACAGAAATTTTTGCCAGCTAAGGCTTTTTGTAGATGCTAACGTGAGGGCTGTATTTTAGGGCTAGAGGCTGGCCTGGGGTTACATTTATAGCTAGGGTTATTTCTGGTAGATCATTTTTTTCTTGTTTTTTCAGCTCGGACATTCTGGTAGGGCTTGTAATTAGATCTTTTCAATGATTTTTAATTTGATCTCAGTCTATAAAAATGTACACTTGAGTTTACGTGTATTTATTATGCTAAGAAAAATGTTAAGGGTATTTCTATTAATACACAGCGTGTTTATATAAGAAAAAAACAGCATACTTAAATTATTTAGCTTTCAGTAGCATTATCAATTATGTTATATGTCATTTTAACTGAATTTTATCCAAACTTTTTTCAATACCGATATTAACAAGTAACCAGTAATTAATGTTTATCTGCTTCGATTCGTAATTCTGATATGGATGACTACTTTTGATTTTTTAAAATATAATTTGTAATAGGTTTTATTATAAACTATCGTATAATTAGCTTTAAACAGTTATACTTTATTTTTAAAATTTCACTTGTATATTATAACCTTCTACATGTAATTAAAACGACCTTCACTGCATACTTTAACAATTGACCTTTCAATAGTCTATAACACTATTGCATGGTAGCTAACGTTCATTTACGGTGGTGACCTTATAAAATTATTAACGCTTCATATTAATGACTCTATTACCTAATGAAAGGTCAACCATTTAAAGTATGCAATGAAGGTTGTTTAAACGCCGACCTTGTATTATACGCATACAGATGATATTTCAAAAATATTTGTATAATTAACATTTTATATTACAATCTATACTCAGAAAGTATGAACTGACACAAGATATATTTTGTTAATTGTATGGTATAGATGACCGATATGTTTAATATTTTATTAGGGCTGTTTTGACAAGACAGAATATACCACTGTATTTTCTCAATGTCTGTAAAAGTTGTATAATCAATCAATCAACATAACTCGAGGTTATTAGATATGCTTTGAATTTTCATTGTAATGATTCCTTTAAATTGTCTAATTAAAATACAGCAATCCAAAAAAGGTTTTTTAGGTTTTATAAAACATACCCTAAAGTTTTATATTAGTGTGCTACTATAGAAAATAGTTTTGAGATAACATTTTCTTCAACAGATTCATTCTGGGTAGTTACATCGTAATAACTTGTTAATCAATAAAAAACATGTAACGCTTGTATCATTATGTATGAGGTATCTTTTTTGAACCACCTCAATCAAAAAAGGTGTATAATTAAGTTAAGTATATTGGACTCTTTAAAAACACCATCTTTTTTAAAAACACGAGATTTTACCGGTAAGGATTGACCATACTATTACATAAGATGATTTTACATACATGCATACAGACTCTATTTCCTTAAAAAAAAAGATCAATCTCAAAAAGGTTTTTTCGATTTTATAAAAACATACCCTAAGGCACATATTAGGGTTTGTTACATTCAGAATGATTTAATAGAATCAGTAAAATACGTAGTTCACCAAATAGTGTTAGATGAATTGAAAAATACTGATTTTGTATATGTTCAGGCGGACGAGACAACAGATGTTTCATGTAGGTCGCAGTTCAGCATAATTCTAAGGTACATTAATAACAATGAAGTTGTTGAGAGATTTCTTGGATTTTACGATGTGTCTGGTGATAAAACCGCAGCTGGACTTAATGTCAAAATTTTAGAGGTCTTAAATTCATGCCAAGTAACTGATAAACTCGTATCACAAACATATGATGGAGCTAGCGTCATGTCCGGGTCCAAAAGTGGCGTGCAGACTATTATAAAACAAACTTGTCCTCGAGCAATATTTATATATTGCTACGCGCACCAGCTTAATTTGGTACTTTTAGATTGATCCAAACGCATTCAAGATGTTAAATTATGTATTTGTAATTTAACTACCTTTAAAACTTTTTTTGCAAGGTTTCCTTTAAGACTGGAAGAACTCAGAAAAGCGGGATTCGCAATTCCAGGTGGATCTGATACAAGATGGAATTTTCATTCTAGATCCGTTTTTTCCATTTTTAAAAATTACAATTCATTATTAAAAATTGCTGATTTTATAAAAGCTTCTGATAAATTTGACCCAGAAAGCACCAATCTAGCCATAGCTTTAAATAATCCTAAGTTTGCTCTAATGCTATGTTTATTTTATAAAATTTTTGTATTTTCGGATCATTTATATTCTGTTTTGCAATCAAAAATAATATCAAATCCTGCAATCTGTTTCCAAGAAGTTGAACAAACAATAAAAAATATTTCTAAATTACGAACTGACGAAACTGTCTGGTTATGCCTACAAGAATCCAAGAAATTAACAAAACAAGAAATTCTCGAAACAGTTATTCTTAGGTTTAAAAGAGTTGCTTTTGAGGTGTTGGATACAATAGTGACTCAAATGGAAGAAAGATTTAACGATATACACAAACTATCGTTTATAGATTTGTTAAATAAAACAAATACTATGAACATTTAAAAAAGAGTCCTAAAAAATTATTTCAGAATTTGAACGATAGTTATCCAAATACATTTAATATATTAAAATTAGAAAATGAGCTCTCGGTGATTTATTCTTGCGACATAAAAAAAAATCTGGATGCTTTCAATTTATTTAATTATATATGTGATAACGATTTGAATGATGTTTTTTTCGAAGCTAGTAGGTTATTGAAATTGCTACTTATACTATCCCTGTCACTACTGCATCATCAGAAAGATCAATGAGTACATTAAAGAGGATAAAAACATACCTAAGGAATTCTACGGGTAATGAAAGGCTATCAGCTTTAGCTACATTATCAATAGAAAAAGAGATAGTAGGAAACTATAACAAATATCCCAACTTCAAAGATAAAGTTATTGACCACTTTGCTACAAGCAAAACGCGCAGACTACAGCTACTTTATAAAAAAATATAAATAATATTATGACTATTATGATGTACCCATTTATTATTTCGTTCATTTATAATGTAATATTCTAATTTTTCCAAAATACTTAATATTTATTTGTATTTTATTTACGTATTTGTTTATTACAATTATTTCTTGTTTTTTTTTGTTTTATCTAATATAAGTGTAAAATAAAAATATAAAACTACATTTAATTTTCTTTATTTAATGTACCTGATTGTTTATACAATATGTTAGAAATGTCTACCGAGGAAAAAATTTCACGCTTCGCCACTGATTAAAGCCAAATAAGCCTTTTCTTTATTTTTCATAATAATTAATTATTTGTTAATTTTTCATAAATTACTTTATAACAAAATGGGTTAACAATGAATCTCAAAACACCAACAAATACTGACGGATTTTATTGACAGTATGATTGATAAGTGTAGGGGCTATTTCCAAAACAATAATCACAATCCAGTATTGTCAGTATTATTGTCAGTAATATTGATAGCGTAAGGGCCGCTATAAAGCAATTGGGGATAAAGGTTAAAATTATATTTATTTGAACATTGATAAAATTCTCGCTTTTCAGGGCCGTATTGTGAAAGGTGGCGCGCATTTTTGACTCAACACATTGTTATCTTTATTATATTATGACATTTTTTGCTTTCATAAGCCACGTGTTACAGCATCAGCAAGTATAAAATAGCGCAGTGTTCGTACATAATGGTTAACACCTAGTGATAGTGACCTAATGAAACTAAAAACGTTGCACAAATGATAGTGCTGAACGCTGATTTTCGGTTCTAAAACGAGTTAAAAATTTGAAGTACATCATGCGTTAGGATAAAACTGTCAATCACTCATTATTAATTGAAAATGAATTAGTTAACAGTTTGGATAACAATTTACAATAAGCTGACAGATTTTTAGAAAAAAAAGAAAACCGGAGAATACTTTATCTATATGTACATCCATCTATAATGGTTGTTTTTCATTGTCATAAAAATTATTTTATTCTAAGGTTTTCCTTTACTTTAATTCCTAGGAGAGGACACAAGGAAAGTACCAACGACGGCATTTCGGTTTAATCCGTTGCCGTAACTATCACAAAAACCCGATTTTGTGATAAGTAAAAACAAAAACTACTGAGACACCGTAATGTACACGCACAAAACTTTTTTAGATAAAGCAACTAAAAACACAACTTTTTTCCACTTCAGTGTTTGCGTATCTTGCTTCGTTTTTGAGAAAAAAAAATTGGAACCATACAATAAATGATTATCTAATATGCAATAAAATTACGATTAACCTCTGAAGGCGGAAGCGTTCTTTAGGCATTAATACAAAAAATTTGTTTACAAACTTCAACAACCTGTACCACGAAAACGAACCGTTTCCAGACATATGTTTATAAAGCAAAAAATGTATCTCTTGATGTCCCCTACCGACCCCAAAGGTTTGTCCGAATATTTATGAACAACACTGTATATTTTATGAACGAATGATACCTTCTTATACAATTTATTAGTGTCATATTTACTTAATTGACTTTACCTATTTGATTCTCATTGCCCATCTTTTCATGTTTAGTAAAAAGGAATAATTTACAAATCAAACGTTCTAAAGGTGACCTACTACTTGTCCATATTGTATGATGGGTGCTAACATGATAAGAGAATGTTATCGGAATAACAAAAGGTTTTGGCTATGAGAATTATACAGATTTAAAAATGTCACAGTAGGCAAACCGATAAGTATAATGCATATATACAACATATGTTAATTTTCCTCATAACTTTTATTGTACAACTGTAATGAAAAAAAAATGGTGTGAATAAACTGACTAATGATACATGTTGTAACGTACCACGTACCTAACCATTTATACAAAATGAAAGATAAATGTAACATATTTAGATGTAACGGTGAAGTTAATATCTACTTGACAAGAATAGATGCCAAAGCCACAAACGTAATATAAGAATATTTTTTATGACACAAGAACGGCGAGCGCACTTTCGGCAATCGCTGTACCCAAAGCAAAACCCCTTAAAAGTTGGTTTAGAAGGAAGCAATATTTGAAAAGATGTACAACCTAGTTGGTTATGTTCGAACGCGTGCTGGTAAACACTGAACTCAGAAAGATATTTTGGTAACCCAAGTAGGCGAGAAGGTCACAAACCCGTAAGTGTGTTTGGAACCTGGAGAACCTCCAGGAGCTCGTGATGCTGTGCCTTCGGACTTTTTATACCACGCGAACAGCGAGCACACTTTCGGCAATCGCTGCATCCGAGGCAAAAATCCTTAAAAGTTAGCTTAGAAGGAAACTATATTGGAAGAAGTACCTATTTACGTATACCTACAGTAAAACGTTATTGATGCAATAATGGGGCATCTTGTATAATATTAAAAATTTGATTCAGTTGTTAGGTGTAAAACAACAGTTGTAGTTTCCAAAGGCACCTACTGAATAGGATAATCGTGTAAATTTGTTGATAAAATTCATCCCACGTTTCCGTCAAGATTTTCATGCCCGGTGTGCCTCGAAGTCATAACTAAAGGGAATTTGGCATGTTTTAGTGGGTGTGATCACACTCTTTGTTTTAAATGTGGCACTCACTCATTTGCAAGCAATGAAGTCCAGAGGTAGATAGCGCGTTGTCCGCTGTGTACAAAACCTTCCAAAATTATTCGCATTATTATGTTAATTGTAAGGAATTTTTTTGTATAATTGTGTACCTATTTAATAAAATAAATTTTATTCATTGTTGTTAATGACATAATGAAGGTAATGAAGTAGGTATTTCTTATTAAATTAAAGGGTAAAGGTAAATATAGATTTGTTAACTTATCGTTCTAGCTAAAATAAAAATCAAATCATAATTCCTACATAAATATTTAATAGGTAGGTAAAGGACCAGGGTGGTATGTGCATTTAAATATCTGCCCTAACAATAATTGCTACGTATTTACTAGCGACACAGAATAATGTATAAATTAATGTATTATAAAGACTGCCTTAATTCATTCCTTTATAATACGCTGTATTGTTTATTAGATTATTAGGTTTGTTTAGGTAACAGAATTGTGTTGCGTTATCGGTACACTTGTACTTAAGTTCGAAGGAATAAGCTGGATTTCCAAAGAAATATTATAGTTAAAGTGTGCAAGAAAGAAAGAGCATATTTTTAGGTGAAGCTTGCAACTTTCTCCGTGTCTTACTCCCCTCTCGTCGGTACATTGATAAAATTACCGCGCTTCACCGCCTCACTAACGTTAATACATATTTTTTCTTATTCAGCATTACTTTTGAGAACGGTAAAGTTACGATAACATGTATTTATACATTTTTTTTTTTATTTTATTTAGTTTATCAATTTTTATTTACCATTCGTTACAGTGTCGAATGAAAAGTAATCGACTTTTAACGCATACTAAACTCGAGAATACAAATCTCGATTTCGGATTCGATAACTCGCCGTTATCGCATACGTTTCGGAACGAACAGTTTCGAGAATAGGGCCCCTGTGGTTGGGAAGCGACTGAGAAATGTCGATACTAAATGACGGATATGTAACTAGAAACTAGAAAAAGTGCGAAAGTACTACTTATTTACCCTATTTCGGTGCCAAAGTGAAAGTTATATGCTATATATATATATATATATATATATATATATATATATATATATATATATGCTTTACATCATTTACTGTCATGTTAAGTACTTGAGTAAGTGTAATGAGATATTTCCTAAGCTTAGTTTCGGTGATAGCTCGTGCATTTTTGGCTCCACAGGACAGAGAATATTTGTATAAAATTTTATACCCCGAAATGGGGTCGTTGGTTTCTGGACTACCAAACAAATATACATTAATAATTGTTAAAAATTACTTCAATAATTAAGCAATATCTTTGTGTTCTTGTACATCACATAACATATATTTGACCACAGTATTATATTAAATCAAGGCAACTGGAGAGGGTAATTTTACTTCAACTTTAAAATATTTGAATCTTTCGGTTAATGTCAAGCCCGGTAAGTTCTTATACCTATGTCAAGCCCATCCGCATATAAATTAGATCGATTGCTGGTTGTCTGAAGCCCAGCAGCGTTGCCACCATTCTTATTGTTATTTAGCTGCATCTTTACCATGCTGTTACCAAATTCTTGAAAAACAAATCCTGAAAATAAATGAATTTCAATAATCATAATGCGATATTAAAACATTAGTGCCAACTAAGAAAGAAACAAAATTTTTCTACCAATGTTACGCGGGTTCAGCGAAACACGCGCCTTGTTTCGCAAAGGATTTGCCAATTCGTATCATGTAAAATATAAAGAATTATTTCATATATATATATATATATATATATATATATATATATATATATATATATATATATATATATATATATATATATATATATATATATATATATGTATAGGCAGTGACTCACTCGTGAACGTATATTTTGCAGAAGTAAGGGATTTTATAACTTTGTTTTGTAAAGCATCGGTGACGCTTCTTAAAGTTTTGCTGTAGCCGCACTTACTAAGAATGTTGTACCTTACACCGCGGGTTCAAATTCCCAATATATATATATATATATATATATATATCCTTTTGTTTCATACTTCCAGCGATTTATTCAGAGAACAGATTTAAGTAAAAATCCTTTTCCTCCATTTTTAGACTTTAATATCAAATCATCCATCTACTCTAACAGCTCTTTTTATATTAATTAGGCTTCCTCAAGACATCTACCAGACTGCTAAGGTGGCAAAGATTTTATTAATGTTAGATAAAGGAAAAGGAAAGGAGTTTCATGGAAAAAGCTTGGACGAAATTGTTTTAGATAAAGATGTTTATTACAGTTCAGAATCCGAAAGTGATGAGGATGATGAATCAGTACCATTGTCAGAACGTTTACTGAATCGTAGATTAGCAAATAAAAGTTTAAACAAAATTTGAAAGTTGAAAGCGAAACAGGAGCCAACGGAAAAAAATACAGAGGAAAATTTAAATAAAGAAATTCAAGTTGAAGTAAATTGTGAAGAAAAGAAAAAGGAAACTTCCAAACCTGCAAACAAAAATAGAAAGAACAGAAAAGGTAATAAGTAACTTCTGTAGCTATAGTTGCATAATTGCATTAACAAAATTTCATTGCAATAGGTATTTCTTCTCCTATTTCATTGTAGAATTACAAAAACTGACCCAAATTTAAATTTGCTCTTTTATTTTTTTTTTGTGTTTTACGTAAACTGGTTTATCTCACTATCTTATTCGGCTAAATTTTTTCTGCAGTACTTTTATCTATATTAGAACTTCGAAAATTGTCTATCTAATATTCAAAGTTTACATTTTAGGTCGTAGTCGATGGACAGAACAAGAAAAAAATATTGTTTTAAGACATTTTCAACACCATATCAAGAAAAAAATTACTCCCAACAAAGGGGAATGTAACGAATTCATCTCACTCCATGAAAGTATTTTAAAAGAGAAAGATTGGGTCAAGGTCAAAACATTTGTATATAATTCCTTTAAAAAACCTGAAACAGTTGCAATTGATACTAACTAGGGTTTTTCATTTTTCATAACACTTTTTTTTATAATAGCCCTTTTTGTATTTTTTACAATAGAATTTTTTATTTCAATTTTTTATAATTATCTTACAAACTAGTAGTATCTTCAATATAATGTATTTAATGAAAATTATAGATCATAGAAAAATAAAGGTTAGTTTTATATAGTTATTAAAACAGTTTATTAAGTTCCTAATAGTCTTAAACTTTAGCATTTAAATAAAAATTTTTATAAAACTGATTTTAAGATTCAAATTACATTAGGCAATTTGAAGTTTGAATATATAATAACTACTCGAAATTTTAAAATTATTTTAAACTCTTAAGCTATTTTCTTAATTGAAGAGTGGAAATTCAAAAGGATCTAAGTGCCAAAAAAATTAAACTGAGATATTACATAAAACATGTCTAAAACCTAAAAAAAATAAAAAAAAATTCTGGAAATACTTTTATTGAGTACATAAAAAACAATAATATGAACTACATACACATTAAAAACAAAAATTTACATGAAAAACACTAACTTAAACATGACAACTGCTAGAAGGTCCTAAGTACCAAGTACAAGAAAACGTAAAAAGGGTCTATGTCCAAAGAAACCTTTTATTGTGATTCGGCTTTTTCTATGAGATCTTCATAAAACTGAAGATATTTCAATGGAATATAATCCATCATATCTTTTAAATTTTTAAGCTTCTCTGTTGAAATGCCAATCGACCTTTTCCCTTTTTTTAGGACATTACAAGATATCCATCCCTCCAATTCAGAAAAGGTCTTCTTGGCTTTCACTAAGGTTTCTTGCCCTTGTTCAATTTTAATCCAGACTACTTGTGAAATTTTAAGTTTAGTTGTATTCAGGTATTCATCTGCCATGCCCTGAAAATCCTTGAAATCGTTTCTTTGCATATACACTACATTAAAAGGTCTCTGATGGCGTGCCTCGGCTAACATCTTTCCTATATTTTCTGGGGTGTAATTTTTACGACGCGTTTTCTTTTTTCTATTAGGGCAAAATCTCTATCGCAAGTGAGATAAGAATGACCACTTACCAGAAACTTTTGCTCAGCCTTTTCGTAGATGCCTTTAGAAACTAGGTAAATAAGCAACATTAAAATAATCTTATTTTGTTTTGCCCAATACAGTTATCGCTCCACATCACCAGATTTTTCTTTTAGGAAAATTTGGCTGGGAGAGGACTTTCAGCAGACAAGATGCTATTTCATTTCCACCCTCCCAGTAATAGACTCATCCCATATGCACATAAACGCATCATCTGTATCGGACAAATGAACCCTGAAGTTAAAACAGGACAACTGCCGACTGTAAAACATATCCGAATGAGTCAATGTCGGAATGAAAAGAACTTGTTCAAAATCAATAGAAATAGTATTATTTTCACTATCAATAGTTTGAGAGTTTGCGATGTCGATATTTATTGTGGATCTTGCCTTTTCCGCCTTGCGATGGTGCAATTCTAGTTTTGGGCCTCTTGTTTCCTCTCTGGATTGGTCAACGGAATAGATTTGATCTTATTTTGATAAAGATCACACTTCGAACATGTATCTGACCTAGGCCGTCCGAATCTGAGATTTGTGAAGTCTTTTTTGAATAGTAGTTAGTAATACTTATAAGTAACTACTGAATTTGGATTTTTCTCCTTGTACGCCAAAAACATGCGATTGATATTTAAATCTGGACTCAGGAATTCTTTTATTGATTTGTCCCGGCTGTAACGATTTTCCTCGCGAGGAAAGCTCTGGATATGATCTCTGACTTGCTGACGAAGTTATGGCAAGTACCTTTTTACTTTGGTTTTTTTACCACGTTGATCTGTGTATGTAGTTTTTTTCGACAAGTACTTGTACTCTCTTGTGGCTTAGCGCAAATATATTAGAAATCGTTTTTCTGCACACCTGTACATGCTCTCCACTACCATTAGGAACCATGTAAGTACTCGTACATTGGCGACGACTTTCCTCTGGATTATCATACGTACCATGTCTCCTGCGACTTATGTTTATAACTTGGATCAGCCCCAAAAGAAAAGAACTCTGCTTATCGTGATTTGCAGTTTCACAATATTGTTGAAATAATAAATTTCTCTGGTTAAATGTTAAAGATTTGCAAGAATATTTACAAGAACATGTTACCTACAACAAGAGCGTAACATAAGTATACCTAGTTGTTGAATTTTACGGTTAAAATTGCTTACCTCTTCTTCAGGTGGATTTTAGCGGGTACAAGAACACTTTTATAATTCGTGTGTTGTAACCCACTACTTCTGCATCTTTTTCTTTCTTTTCTAACACTTGCACTACCTTTTTGTCGCCTTTTTATTGCAATATTAGCGATTTGAACATCACCACGTTGGTCCATTTTGTATACTAACAATGTTAATTATTTGGAACTTAGACCCTTTTAACGTACAACAGGTATTGGCGCTTCGACCGTGCGCAGCTTTCTACATCACAAAATGATAACTTCCTGTAGTGGATGGCACATAGACCGTTTTGTATGCTATTGGCCTTGGCACATAGACCTCATAAGAAATAAAATCTGAAATTTGGTGGAAGCGGCACTTAGACCCTTTTGAATTTCCACTCTTCAATTATGTTTTTAACTACTATCCTCAGATAATCTAGAGACAAAATTCGAGTTCAATTGGTACAAAATAAACCTAAAAGTCAATTATTGAGCTTTTTTCAATTTCAGCCAGTTGCAACTTTTCTAGCAATAGGAATATTTATAATAAAAATTTCATATTTTTAACTATTACTTATTGCTTTAGAATAAGTGCAAGCATTAAAACAAATGCTCATCTTATTTAGAGTAAAATAATAACGTAACGTAATGAATACGTTTACACTCTTTATTTAAGATTATATGAAAGCAGAGCTACTAATTCCATTTAAATAAATCCCGACGTTCACTTTCATTCCCAATCCACTGTTGTAACATTTCAGGGCTTCGTATTATAAGTGCAAGTTACTGGGCTTGACAAGATCGAACGAATAAATACAGTGTATATACAATTTAAATGCGGTGCCCTCTTGCGAATGCTTACTGAAACTAAAACTGTATATTTTGAGATATACACGGCCCATACCAAGCCCTGACGAAAATCTAACTACATGCAAGTAAGGTTCATACCTACTTCCTCACAAAAATATACACGTTAAGTTTTACCAAGCCCGAAATCGGGTTTGGCAAAATCGGTCCGGCCTTGGCATTATCAGAGGTACATGGCGGTTTTGGCTTGGTATGGTCGGTAAATATATATATATATATATATATATATATATATATATATATATATATATATATATATATAAATACTTTACATCATTTACTGTCATGTTAAGTACTTGAGTTAGTGTAATGAGATGTTTCCTAAGCTTAGTTTCGGTGATAGCTCGTGCATTTTTGGCTCCACAGGACAGAGAACATTTATGTAAAATTTTATACCCCGGAATGGGTTCGTTGGTTCCTGGACTACCAAACAAATATACATTAATAATTGTTAAAAAATTACTTCAATAATTAAGCAATATCTTTGTGTTCTTGTACGTCATCACTAAGCATGTAGAGTTCATTACAAAAAAGGCAAGCGTCATCCATATTTTCCTCATCGTCGGACGAAGACGTCTCCATTTCTTCTACTTTTGTTTTTTTAGAAGTTTTTCTGTCCGTTTTTTCTTGTGAATCGTTTTTTGTTTTGTTTTCTTTATTTTCTTCACAAGCGACTTTTTTTGTTTCATAGTCGTCGATCTTCCTTTTTGTCTTTTTTGCTTTTTCGTTCCTGCTGCTTCTTCAGCCTCTAATTCTTGTTTGTAGGGGGATGAAGTTAGAATGGCTGTCTTGCCTTTTCTTTTTTCAAATTTTTTCTTTTTCTCCCTTTCCTTTTCCTGTGAGAGAGGCCTTATAATTTTAGGTGATACAAAAAAAGCTGAGGGTTGAGAAGTTGGTGGCGGTGGTTCAACTGGTGCTGCAGATGTTGATGGTTGTGGCTCATCTGGTGCTGCTGAAGTTGCTAACTGGGGCGGAACTGGTGGAATCTCCTGCTGCATAGGCATATTTGTTGTTTCTGAAGGGTATATTCCACTAGCTCGAAAACCTTGTATAGCAGTTTGCAGGGTGGCTGCCCTTGTAAAGGCGGCATTGAAAAGCTTTCCTACTTGATAGATTGTTACAGCCCTACCAGGATTAGTTCTTAACCACTTTCTTATTTCTTGTTCATAGTAAGCACTTAAAGGTGCCATAAATGATACGTTCAACGGTTGTAGCCGATGGGTTGTGTGAGGTGGAAAACAAAGTAAGATGACGTTTTTCTCCCGAGCAAGATTGACCAATTCCAGACTCTTAGCATGTGAGCTGTGCCCATCCAAAATAAGTAACACAGGCTTTGCAGGTGAAGAATTAGAAAATTCAAGGAACTTCTTGAACCAAACTAGAAATGAATCTTTATTAATCCAACCACTCTCATGGTATACTCCGAAAGAACCTGGAGGGGCATCGTCCATAAGCAATGGGTTCGCTCTTTTTCTGGGAAACACAAACATGTTAGGCATGAAATTCCCTGCTGCATTCATACATATTTCTGTCGTTACAAGAACTCCCCTTTCAGAAGATGATAAAGCTCCAACTTGCTTTTTACCTCGAAGTGCTAGTACTTTTGAGGGCTTATTGGGCACTGTTAAAATCCCAGTTTCGTCCACGTTATATATATATCTGACGGGCCAAAATTATATTTTTCGTAGAGGGACTGCAGCAAATCGAAAAATTTTCCTACAGCTACTCGGTTGAAGCCTTTGGCTCTGGCCATGGACATTTTTTCGGGATTTCTGAGACTTACAAGAAAATTATATAGCCATTGCTCACCTGCTATCTTTTTCTGTGTATTAAAAGAATGTTCCAGGCTGTTCTTTACTGCCAACTCATATGCCAGCAAGCGCAGATCTGTTAGCGTAATTCCAAAAAGTCTTTCTTCTAGAGTTAGAATGTGTTCTACCAGCTCTTTTTCCTGAGCTTCAGAAAAAACTGATTTGTACCACCCAACCTCTTCTCTGCGGGTTTTTCAGAAGACAATCCTCCTCTCTTGCTTTTTTCACCTTTCTTTCCAGTGTTGTTTGTGGTACATTAAAGGCTGCTGAAGCTCTTCTGTACCCCATTTCTCCTGCAGTGACAGCTGCAATGGCCCCTGCCATACTTTCTTCAGACCAAATTTGTCTGTCAGTTTTTCGTTTGTATTTTCCCATTATGCTACTTATCTGAAATCAAAAGAAGTAGTATAAATTTATTAAATCATTTTGTTTTTATAAGAAAAATAGTTGAAAAAATCAATTATAAAAAATAAATAAATAATTTCTATAATTGTTTATTAATGTTCAAAATGGGGACGTCCCCGATTTAGACGGGCCGATCAAGTCCCTATTTTAGCAGACCGTAATATGTGAAATCAAATATGGCGTTAGCTCACTCATCCTTAAATAAAATTAACATATAATATGTCAGACGCACGACCGATACTAATAGAATAAGATGACCTACTTACCGTGATTTTATTCTTGGAAATTGAAAACAAATATTCACTTGTCTACAACGCCAAAATCGTAAGATATTAAGCGAAAAACTTCGAAAGGTTCTCGCCTCACAATAAACTTGCGTTCAAGTGGACAGATCACTGCATACTAACGTACTGATGGCTTAGAATAATAGGTCGGCCGTTTTTACGCAAACAGCAGCACTCAACTGGCGGGAACACCATATCCCCGTTTTACCCGCCGTCCCCATTTTAGACGACTTACCCCTACTAGTTCAAATGTGTCTGCGGAAATTACTCTACATTCTTCAACAATTCTTTGTTTTAAAATGTGCATACTGCCAGGTGCTGTACCGTAAACCTTTTTAAGTACCCCCACAGAAAAAAATCTAATGGTGTCAGGTCTGGTGACCGAGCTGGCCATTCTATCGGACCTCGTCGTCCAATCCATCTGCCACGATATTCTTCATCCAAGTAACGTCTTACTGCACCATAATAGTGTGCAGGAGCACCATCTTGTTGGAACGTTATTTCCAAGTTGCCGAATTCATCTAGATTATCTTCCAAAATTTTAGTATTTATTTAATTTTTCTATCAAAATCAACCTAAACTCTAACAAAGTTAGTAAGACTGAATAGGTAATTTTAATACCTTTCAAATGAGATGTCACTTGCCATAAGGTACTATTTAAAATTCTCGGTCACTGTGGCCCTGTGACGTCATATATGACTATTACGTCACTTGTCATGACTAGTTGAGAAGCTTATATCCGTTTATATTCACCCTCCAAATTTCATTAGTATAAGTAAAACCGTTCAAAAGATACAAGGGGAGGGACTTTGACTAGTACTGTGTATATATATATATATATATATATATATATATATATATATATATATAATATGCTTTAAATCATTTACTGTCATGTTAAGTACTTGAGTAAGTGTAATGAGATATTTCCTAAGCTTAGTTTCGGTGATAGCTCGTGCATTTTTGGCTCCACAGGACAGAGAATATTTGTGTAAAATTTTATACCCCGAAATGGGTTCGTTGGTTCCTGGACTATAAAACAAATATACATTAATAATTGTTAAAAAATTACTTCAATAATTAAGCAATATCTTTGTGTTCTTGTACGTCATCACTAAAAAGCACGGGAACACCTTTTCGCCCTTATTACCACTCGTTTAAACTTTTTCAATAATAACATTGTTTCAGACGGATTTATTATTTATGCCTGAAAGTTCCTCATATATATATATATATATATATATATATATATATATATATATATATATATATATATACAGCGTTTCCACGAAAGTTCTTTACAAATGGAATTTTTTGTTATTAATTATTGGACAAAAAAATCTTTTTTGTCAAAAAGTTCAAACTACTAAAACACCAAAGAAAACTTTTTTCGATCTAAACCTATACGGGGGAAATCAAAAAGTTTTATTTTACTAAGAATGCATATTATCCATAATAACCAAAATTATACTAAAACTAGGTAACTAATCTATTTATATTAAAAAATTAGTTTTAAGTAAATCAATTATTCAGAATTCAACATGTCCTCCATCTCTTTCCATACAAAGAACAGCTCTTCTTCCAAAATCCTTCACTGAATTTCTGATCATTGCGCCAGGAATTTGGTTCATTTTTTCAACGATAATCCTTTCCAAATGGTCCATATCTTGAAAAGGTCTTTCAGAGTATACCCTTTCTTTGAGATAGCCCCACAAGAAATAGTCGAGGGGTGTCAAATCGGGTAATCTGGCTGGCCAAGGGTTTGCAGAATATCTTCCAATCCAGGATGTGTCCAGGTATTCGTTTATAATTCTGGAGCTATGGCATGGGGCCCCGTCATGCTGATACCATAAAGTGGATCGAATATGCAAAGGAATTGCATGCAGAACATCAAAATTTGATTATTCAGGAATTGGTAATATGTCTCCGAAGTGAGGTTATGTCGAAAAAATAAGGTCAATTATTTGATTATGCCCATACATTGGTCTTGAATGAATACTGATCACGGCATTCAACCACAAAGTTGGGATTTTCAGAACTCCACCAACTAGTATTTTGGGAACACATAACTCCGTTAGATGTGAACGTTGCTTCATCAGTGAAAAGTATTTTTCTTGCAAAAAACGGATCGTCTTCTAACATTCCTTGAAACCAGGCACAAAAATTTAATCGAGATATAAAATCCTAGCTTTGAGAGTATTAACAAATTTTGGTTTGTAAGCATGAAATTTGTTAGATCTTAAAATTTTCGAAATTGTTGATTTGCCTACATTATTTGGTGACATTTGCGAAATATGTTTTAAGGAAGTTCTTGGTTTTTCCACAACGGCTTGCATGATTTGTAACTGATTTTCTTCGTGGTTAACTCTTCGCACATGGTTTCTCCTGAAGTTATTATTAACAGACCCAGTCATTTTAAATTTAACAATGACATTTCTCACAGATACATGTGAAATAGGATTTTCCGGGTGCCTGTTATTGAATATCACTGCAGCTTCTCTGTACGTTTTGTAATTATCATCAACAATTAACACTAATTCTATTTTTTCTTCTAAACTTAATTTTGTAGGCATTTTGTTTTCAATAACTGAGTTGTGAGATATCAATTTACTTGACACTTACTAACGGACATTCTTTTATTTCCCCAGCCTACTGCAGGACGCATGAAAATCATACTGATCCCAAAGAGAGTTGAAGACCACGTTTAAATCTAATTTTCAATATTGAATTCTGATTTATTGTTCTGAATAATTCATTTACTTAAAAATAATTATTTTTGTTAATAAAAATTGATTAGTTAAATATTTGTGTACTATTTGGATTATTATGGATAATGTTTATTCTTAGTAATATAAAACTTTTGATTTCCCCGTATAGGTTTAGGTCAAAACAGTTTTCTTTGGTGTTTTAGTAGTTTTGAACTAAGCAGAACTTTTTGACAAAAAGATTTTTTGTCCAATAATTAATAACAAAAATTCCATTTGTAAAAACTTTCATGGAAACGCTGTGTATATATATATATATATATATATATATATATATATATATATATATATATATATTTAAATGCTTTAAATCATTTACTGCCATGTTAAGTACTTGAGTAAGTGTAATGAGATGTTTCCTAAGCTTAGTTTCGGTGATAGCTCGTGCATTCTTGGCTCCACAGGACAGAGAATATTTGTGTAAAATTTTATACCCCGAAATGGGTTTGTTGGTTCCTGGACTACCAAACAAATATACATTAATAATTGTTAAAAATTACTTCAATAATTACAATATCTTTGTGTTCTTGTACGTTATCACTATAAAGCACGAACACCTTTTCGCCCTTATCACCACTCGTTTAAACTTTTTAATAACATTGTTTCAGACGGATTTATTATTAGTCTGAAAATTCTCATATAATAATATATATATATATATATATATATATATATATATATATAAATACTATATATTTATATATAGTATATATATATTTACATATATATTATATATATATATATATATATATATATATATATATATATATATATATATATATATATATATATATATATATATAATGTGGTATAACATTTTACACAAATATTCTGTCTGAGTTAAAATGCACGAGCTATCACCGAAACTAAGCTTAGAAATATCTCATTACACTTACTCAAGTATTAAATAACAGTAAATGATGTAAAATTTATATATATATATATATATATATATATATATATATCACATCAGTGAACTGTATAATATAACTGGAATGCGCACGCTTGTGTAAATTCTGTGTATAAGGCGGTCGTCGATGTTAGAAAGAATAAGTTGCTGTTGAGTGGGATGTTGTCCTGCTTCACTTCATCAGTTGTATTAGTGAAATCACCCTGTGCGTAAGCAGGTGATGAACAATAATTGTTTTAATCATTCCGATTCATACAAATACAGTTTGTTTAAAATGGTAAAACGTTAAAACGTTGTGCTTATGGTTGTGTTAATGAATGGAATCCCAATTCAAATATCCGATTTCATAAGTAGGTGCATACATCTTTTTGTGAATGTAATAGTATTTTTACCTTAAATTAAATAGTAAATCAATTTCGCTTTCATATTGTATTATTTCAAAATAACTAAAGTAACGTTTGTGTTTACAGATTTCCAATAAAGCGTGTTGATATTTTAAAATTGTGGATAGAAGCTGTTCGTTGGTCAACTTTAAACCCAATTCTAATACTGTTATATGTAGTGACCATTTTACAGTTGATAGTTATTTGAGTCGTCATTGAATAGAAAACTATTAAAAAGATGCAGTTCCTTCTATTTTTATGTTTCCTAAGCATTTGCTTAAGACATCTAAATATCGCAGAAATTTAATCCGTCATGAAAGAACTTCTCAATTAAAGGTAGTGATGCCGGTCGAGAGCGAGAGTTCTCGCTCTCGTCTCACAATTCGAGAGCGAGAGGTGCAAAACTATCGTCTCGAATATTCGAGACGGAGCGAGAGTTTATTGACTCGTCTCGTTCTCGCGGCGAGATGTCTCGACCTCTCGAACTCTCGCAAAATAAGGGTATGATAATTTTAACAGTTGTGATGCAACTAGAATTCAGTGTTGTTTTTGACAGGAAGTTTTAGTTTTCACTAAAATTATTATTAAAAGGATGTCGATTAACAAAATCAGAAGCAAAAGCATAAGTTCTCGTAACGTAATTTAAATGAAAGTTAGAAATGTTTTACATAAGTTATTTATTTCATTAATACTATACTACCACGGTAAAACAGTTACTTTACGTAAATAACTTATTTGTATACCACGAGTTCAAACACAGTAGCGCTTGAGCTGAATCATGAGATGTTTCTATGTTTTCGGATGACCAAACCAGCTTTAGAAAAAAGCCTCTCCGCGGGTACACTAGTTGCAGTTATGCTAAATAGATCACGCACCATCCTAGATAATGTAGGATACGTTAATTCGTGATTCTTCCACCATTCCAAAATATCAATTGATTTATTTTCTCGTGGAATATTTAAATAAATATCAATTTCATGTCGCCAGGTTTTACCAACTGAGTTAGTCTCAGTTTCATAAAGTGAGAATACATCGAGTTCACGTTCACCAGAAGTATTGGTATTGGTATTATTACCGACAGTAACCATTTCGTTGTTGGATGGTGATGAAACATAATACTTTTCTTTATAAATATCTTCAAAGGTCTTTACCGAAAAATTCATCATCTCTTTCCCTCATGTTGTTACATTGAATGTTTGTACTTTATGTCTTGGGTCCAGCACTAGAACTGCACAATACACCCAGTTTGTTTTTGAGTAATGTTTTAACAATTTTGCTTGTGCCGCTTGATAAGCAGACGTCAATGTGTTCTGAACTTCAGTTGGGTTTGGTAAGTTACTTAATGCCAGAATAGATGCCTTCACTTTATCTAGTAGCATATTAAAACCAACAACCACGTATGGTAATGTGGCATACTGTTCGTCACCTAACATGGTGGAGAGGCTTTTAAAATGTTTTAACACGTTCTGTACGCGTGAACAGATCCCACTCAGAATCAGTTATTTTTAAGGACATTAGATCCTGATTATTATTACATAGAGCAATTATGGCATTTTGCATTTTTAATGCCATCAGCAACATGGCGCTCGTTGAATTCCAGCGAGTTGAAATGTCTATACCAGTAGACTGACACTTTATATTGGCTGCAACTTTTCAATTTAAGCTGCCATTTTTCTGACCGCTTAATTTTTATAAATAATGTCCTTAGTTTATTTAGCGGAGAAGCGGTGTCTTGTAGTACATCAAAATCGTCTTCTTCAAATTCCGGTTCATCTTCTGCTTTTAACAATTTTAACAAATCTTGCACAGCGAGATTTAAAATATGGGCGAAACAGCGGTAATGGGAATTTTCTTTATCAAAATAAATATGTTTGTTGTCGATACTGTTGTTTATCATTGTTGCTAATTCCTTCATAAACATCGTGTTGGCCGCAGCATTGTCTACCGTTATGCCTTGAATTTTGGTCTGAATGTTGTATCTTTTCAGTGAGTTGTACACTGTTACTGCAATATCTTTTCCAGTGTGAGCCCCATTTGAGGGAACGAAATCTAATACCAGCGATTGTAGAATCCAATTTTTGTCGATGAAGTGGGCAGTGAGTCCGTAATAGGATTGTTTGCTATCGAGGTCCAACCGTCCACAGTTAAGGAAATATTTGACGTGTTACAATTTAAGATATTTTTAACCTTAGTTTGTATTAATGAAAACTGCTTCATTACTTTATTTTTCATTGCAGTTCGTTTTGGTACCTCAACAGTATTATTTAACAGGTTAACTGCCACGGCAGATACCGGTGTCTGCTTACGAGCATGTCCGGCAACGCTTCAAGCAGACACGGGTGTCTGCTACGCAGTCTGACTGAAAACTTTCTATATTTGCAATGTGTCTGCAAATAAGCTAAATCTAAGGTAGTGCTGTGTCTGCTATGGCTTCACAGAAGGTGTGCCACAACATAACTTCATCATATTTGGGACAGTACCTATGTTAACAGACAAAATGTTCAGTCACATATTTCAATTTTATTTAAGAATAATACATACTAAATAATTCTAAAAAGCAAATCAATACAAAACAATATATAAACCCTTAAGAATAATGTTTTTGTTAAAGCATTGAAGGCAATTCTGGTTGTCCGACGCAATCTGCACAATAGGTTGTTACTTTTGATATTTTAGATCTAGGAATTTCTCCATTCTTCTTTCGTTCGTAGCAGCCTACAATATTTTCGACCAGCTCTGGAACTTCCAGGTTTTTACAAATTTATGACTTGCCATAGGTTTTTCTTAGTGGATGATGTAGGTTCTGCAGTATTTTCACCAAGCGCAATGTTACTATCTGATACCTTATTTTCGCTCTTCAAGAGTTCCAATACTATTTGTTCTCTAAATTCGTTCACCTTGATGTTTTTGAATTAACCAAATTATATAAGAATCGTGCATTTACAACAGCTGTTCCTAAGAGAAGTTCTATGGCAATCTTTCGATACCATTTCAAACTTCGCCGAAGAGCAGTTCCGTAACTTGCTAATTGATCAGAAAGATCAATTGAAGCCTTTCCAAAGTTGTAATCTACAACGGCTTTAGGTTTCGAAACGGATCCTGTCCGTCTAATAAGTTCAGTAGTTTCTTCTGCATGACAAGTCGATAATGTTAGGACTTCTATTATCACGCCATTTTGTTACGGTTATACCTTTCTGATTTTCTCTGGATATCCTGTCACCCTTTCTTAATTTCTTCGTAACTACTTCCTTTGGATTTCCCCGGCGATTTTTGTGAAGGGTACCCAATAAGTGCGTTTTTCTTTGCAGTAATGTATTTGCCAATTCTAAGCTTGTATAAAAATTATCTGTTATAAGTGTCCTTCCTGCGTCTAGAAGAGGTGCAGACAATTTCAGGACTACATCAGTCATCACTCAATAAAACGTCTTATCTCAGTGTTGTCGGTCGGTTGCCATTTATGCCATCTCGAGGTTTTAGGAATATCAGCTTCACTGGTCAGACATTGAGTGGCATATAAATTCGTTTGATCTACGATGTTATCAATAATTTTATTGTCTATTAGAGAACAATAAAAATCGTATGGTGTTCCATTCACCAGTTCTAAAAGCACTTCTTCGTTGAGTCCTGAGATAGCAGCAAAATCAAATTGCTGTTGACGGCCAAGTGGAACTGACCACTCACCATGAGTTGCTTGTTCATGAAGATCTTGGACCGTATCTTCGTTTTCCGAGCTATCACTATCTGAATGCATAGTTTCAGCAATGCCGGATGGTGAATGAACAACAGGTGTTGCGTTTTGCCCAACATCAATATTTTCTACAAATGCAGTAGGATTGGACAGGTCAAGTTCTGATTCGCTGCTAGGTAGAACATACTCTGGATCTTTCACGGAATCAGAAGAACTAAAGTCTTCATCAGTCGATGCGTCATCAAACCCTAGATGAAAAAATACAAGTTTTTATATTTCCTCATTTTGAGAAAACAAAGAAATTATTACCAACAAGAGGTGGTCCCATACTTCTTGCCATTTCTACAAGCTTTCTTGACCTTTGGCTAACGTTCTCCATAGTAACATAAACTGACCAGTAATAGCAACCAAACACGAAACTCACAAAACTAAATTTTGCGCCGTCAAAATGTGTAAAGTAATTTTACGTTATCGTAAATATCAAAACACACGATTTTTGTAAACAATGAATATAAACATCAAATAATGTTGAGGCCCATAAAATAATTCTCATATACAAATACGAAACACCCAGGACACACGTCTTACTTCCAACGAATTGTAAATGCAACTGCTTTTAGATGTACCAGCATATGTACAAATGACAAGTTACGACTTGCAATGTGTCTGCACAACTGTGTCTGCAAACACATTTTCGGGAAGTTACAGGCCCGAATTGAAAACTGCAGACACCGGTGTTTGCTCATTAAAAACACGTTTTATAAAATAAATAAATAAGATAATTGAAAACCAATAGTTGCAATAGCTTTAAATCAACAATTTCTATACTACAAATCGAAAAACTAGAAAATGAAATTTTTAATATTTTTCTGATTTTGCCCTTGGCAGTCAACCTGTTAAAAAACGAAACAGCTTTTGTGTGGTTTGATCGCCAAAGAAGCTGAACGGCAAGTGTTTAGATGAAACCCATCCTACCAACAGTTCATCCCATTCTTCTTGTTTTTCCGCTGCTGCTGACTGTAAGATCAGAAAAGAAAAATATCAAAATCTACACTCTCCGTACATATAATATAAAAGTCAGCGGAATGTGGGATACCATTTTATAATTTTGCATTTTATTTTTAGTTAGAAAAAATAACAGATGAACATTCAAAACAAATAAGACCAAATTAAACTGCAGGATCCGCCAAAGCCGTCGTTAAAGTAGTTATTGGCTTCTGAATAAACAAAATCAAATAACTGCGAAAAGGTATTTGGTGGATAATAATAAAATAAATAAATCTACAATCCACCTTACCTTAGAGTACCCTGATCCTGCAGTATTTCATAATAGAGGCCTTGATCCACTTTAAATAAAGTTTTGAATTGTCATAAACAAAATATTTTTGAAACAAATCTCTACAGTTCTTGTTAGGTCATGATCTCATGAAGTTATAAAATGAAGTTTATAAAATAAATGCCGTTTTAAGCCCGTTGTATTGGATTGCTTCATTTGTATGACAGTTTTATTTTTCTATTTTGACAAAGATTACATGTGCGCCATCCTTACCAGAAACCGTCGAATTTATTGAATAATAGTCAGTAGCCTTCAAAATTTTCAATTTTTTGAAGCAGGTTCAGTAGGTTCACGTCGTGGCTCATCTGAATATCTGAAGAACAACCTGGACCTGGATCACAACTATCTTGTACGTAAGTTTTATCTCTTACGCTGTCGTCACTGCTGTACGGATCATCAGACTCTTCGACCTTCTGTTTCTGAACGTTGTGAGCTTTTCTCGATTCTTTCATCATTAAATAATTTTTATTCAATACTTTTCCTTAATATCAAACTCTAATAACAAGTTGGCTGTGATGGCAGATATGCACAATAGCACAGTTTGAGAAGTAATGTTCATGTAACTATACTAACACTGTACAGAATCTACACACTCGTCGACACTCAACACAATCTAATACTTTTGTTCTAAATTGGAGAGGAAGTATTTTCACTTATTACCAAAACTATATCAATTATATAACAGGGCACCTTCGTAATTTAGTAAATGCCAATACGATGAATTGAAAAGTCAAAGAATATACCGAAGGCTTATGTATAACTACAAGTAAGACCGAAAACCGAAATGACACTGATATAAGATATAATACAGATGTTTATCTAGAACTACTCTTTCTTAAGAGGAGAATTTAGCGGACCGCATGAGCAAATTCGCAACGAGCGTAGGGGAGTACAGGCGCATCACTCGTTATCCCTTCCAAGTCATAATGCGCTCAAGCTCGGCTCGAGACGGAAGTATAAAGAAACAGATTAATTGCGTGTCCTAGAATTACTACATAAGGTGGATGACCTACATTGAGCGATAATATCAAATTTCGCTGTATATAGTAAAGCCGCATGTACATAATAAACAAGGATATCTTTGACAAATTCTTCTTTTATTTATAGATCAACTTGATTTTTTCTACACACGAAGGAAAACGTACTGTAAAGCTATATAGGCTCCTTCTGTTATGATAAGAATTCGGAAATTTTATTTGTGCATAGCTTCAGAGATCACCTTTGGGAATATTGTTTGAATACTTATTTCACTTATTATTGGTTTCAACAATGCTTTTATTTCCGTTGTACCAAATGGGAATACCTAATTGTTTTTTTATTATACCTAGATACAATCATTCATTGTCTTGCTCAATCGGAAATTTAGAGATCTGAAATTCTCAAAATACCCGAAAAGTACCTGTAAAATAAAGCATTTTATCAAACACAATTTTCTGTAGGATTGTAGGAACTAAAGATAAAAAAAACTACGAGAAGTTCGATCTATGGACATTGCTCAATTATTTAAAATCTTTGTTTCTTAGAAAAATACAAAATGTTATGTGATGATTACATTTAGGTCCTTATAAAAAAAAAACAAAATTGGTTACTTATGTTATGATTTATGAAGTATTTAGGTATTGCATTCTTAATTTTCTTTTAATGACGTGCGGGCTCTATTTGGTTCTGATTCTGACACATTACTATTTAGTTTATGTAGAGGTTTATCTACAATAAAATATAAAAATGTGTTATAGTTCCACAGGAAAAGTGCTATGAGGATTGTCAAAAAGAAAACATCACAAATAATTGTAAAAAAAAATTGTCGATAATAAAAAATATACCTACTAAAAAAATACATATTTTCTTGCTAAAGTATTCAACGTAACGGCTTATTTCTATTGTATCTGCTCTCGACTCGACAAGCTCAGGAAGTAAATGATCAAAATAAAATTTGGCCAGTTTTGAAACCATATTCGTTCTCCAAAAGTCTGTGTCTCTTTTAATCCTCTGATTCATATTCAATATTTCTAAATTATAACAAGTGAATAACTAAATCACAATTCACAACTCACTAATTTAAACAATTTTACAATTTGTGGATATAACTATAAGAAATTTAATACGGCGACAATCCTTTAAGTGGGTTTTTTCCGCTTTAAAGCCCTTCTACTATACTGCGTGAAAATGCATTGGGGGAGACTTGAGTCCCTATGAATTTAGTATGCGAGAGTTCGAGACTTCTCGCCGCGAGAGCGAGAACGAGACGAGAGTTTAGTGGTCGAGAGCGAGAGGGAGGTTGCTTCTCGTCTCGAATTTTCGAGACGAGAGCGAGAGTGACCTAACTCTCGTCTCACGGCATCACTAATTAAAGGTACTACTAGATGAAAATTGCCCTAATGTGATTCTTAATTTGTATTAATTTTCAGGAGCTAAATAGGAATATGGAAATTGATTGTGAACCAAGCAGTAGTACAAGTATTTCTAATAGATCTGATAATAGTACACAAACATCCCCTCGTAAATTAAAGAAAAACACATTAGAATTAAAAATGTCTAGGAAGGTTAAAATATTGCAGCAGAAATTAAGAAGAAGAGAAAAGCGCATCAACAACATGCAGGATTTTATTAAACATTTCAAAAATAATAACAAATTACATGAAAGTTTGGAAGATGTACTCCATAATAATTTTAGTAATTTTACTATGGAATTATTTAAAAGTGAAGCCGCAAATGCAACAGTAAGTGGTACTGAAAACCGATATACAGATGAAATGAAAGCGTTTGCACTCACTCTTTACTTTTATTCCCCAAAGGCTTATCAATTTGTGAGAAGCAAACTATGTTTACCCCACTGTGCTGTTATTCGAAAGTGGTTGTCATCACGAAATTGTGAAGTCAGTTTTTTAACAGAAGTGTTTCAATTTTTACAAACTAAATTTAAACAGAAAAGTGAGTTGAACAATGTAGCACTGTATTCGATTCAATGGCAATTCGTTCTGAATTGGTTTATGACAAAAAAAAAAAAGATAAATATTGTGGTTACGTTGATTTTGGTGGAATTTCTAACACGAATTGTGAGGAAATGGCTACAGAAGCATTGGTTTTCCAAATTGTGTCATATACATATAAATTTAAATGCCCTATTGCATATTTTTATGTTAACAAAATTTCAGCCAATGTACAGACCCATTTACTTCTACTAGCGGTAAGAAAATTTTTTGTAATTGGCATAATTGTGCGTTCTATTACTTGCGATGGTTGTGCTACTAATATGGAAACTTTCCAACTGCTAGGTTGTAAGTTATCACCAGATAATATCAAGTCATCTTTCAAGCATCCATGTAATGATACTGACATTTATATTGCATTATGGATCCTTGCCACATGTTAAAACTGTGTCGAAATGCTCTTGCTGAAGTGAATATGGTGTCAACTTCAAGAGGATGAAGATTTGAAACTTGCGAATCGTTTATCTGGTCCTCACATTGATTTTAAAAATAAAAAAATGAATGTGCGTTTAGCTGCACAAACGATCAGTAATCAGTGTGGCAAATGCTATTGACTATCTTCGCATAAGTGGAAATACAGATTTTCTTGGAAGTGAAGCTACTACCCAGCTTTTAAGAATTTTTGATAGGGTTTTTGATGTGATGAACGCTCGAAATACTTTTGACAAAGGCGATAAGTATGCCTTGTACTTCGGTAATAGACATTACTGGGAAAATATTTTTTTGGAGACCGAGAGATATACCAAACAATTAAAAATTAATAATTGTAATTTACTATTTCATGCAAGAAAACATTTGCACTCGGTTTCCTTATTAATATTTATAGTTTTAAAAATTTAGCTTTAGATCTTTTAAATAATATTAAAAATCCATTAGTATATTTTTACCTTATAAATGCAGTCAGGATCATTTAGAATTATATTTTCGTGTATAAGATGTCGTGGTGGTTGGAACAATAATCCAAATTGTCTTTAATTTAAATGGACTCTAAGTTATTGTTTCGGAATAGTATTAGTGCTAGTATTAATGCTAATTGTATTAACAATGATTTAGAACCAATACCTATTTTTGATTGTAATAATCGCCGTATTACGTTTGAATGTGATATAAACCGTGATGAAAACGAAATACAACACTTAATGTCATACCTTGACACAGTCACACTTTCGTCATTTCAAGAAACTGTGTTGTCATATATTGCTGGTTCAATATTAAAACAAATTTTGACAAAAAATGATTGTACTTACTGCCATGAGATTTTAATTACTAACTATGTTTCTAATGAAAATAACTTTTCTGGGCACAAACATAAACATTATGGCTTCATTGCTTTTATTTCTAAAGGCAAGTTGATAATTCCTTCAGATGCTGTTTTTGAAATTATAGCAATTGCAGAAAAAGCATTTGGAGCGCAAATTGCTCTTGGGTACTCCTAAAATAAATTGAAGACAAACATTACGATGACTGTTATGGAACACTTCATACCAAAAATAAATACCTACTTTATTTCAACCTCCTCATCCAATTATTAACGTGTGTGAAGATCTCCACGAAGTACAAATTTTAAAATATATTTGTAATACGTTTGTTAAAATACAGATTTATACATATGCTAAAAAGACAACTTTGCGAAAATTAGGTAACAAAGCAACAATTAGACAAAAATTGCATAACACTATTTTATTTTACAATGTTTAAATAAATAAATACCTTTTCTCATATTCTAAGATTTGTACAACATAATTATTTAATTGCTTAAAATCACACAAAATCCTAAACTAGACAATAGTAAAAAAACCCATAGATATTGTTTATTTTCCTACTTAAAAAGTTTCCCATTAAATATTACAATTTCAGATTAGGTATTATTGAATGATACTAATGAAAGCGTTAAGGACAGACAAAGATAGAACCCCATTCCGCAGCAACTGCACTATTCTAACCTTCTCGACCGTTTCTTACTATTAACGTGCGCGTTCCAGTTATATTATAGAGTTCACTGATATATATATATATATATATATATTTATATATATATATATATATATATATATATATATATATTATATATATATATATATATATATATATATATATATATATGAGGCATTTTCAGACATAAATAATATCCGTCTGAAACAATGTTATTAAAAAAGTTTAAACGAGTGGTAATAAGGGCGAAAAGCTGTTCCCATGCTTTTTAGTGATGACGTACAAGAACACAAAGATATTGCTTAATTATTGAAGTAATTTTTTAACAATTATTAATGTATGTCTGTTTGGTAGTCCAGGAACCAACGAACCCATTTCGGGGTATAAAATTTTACACAAATATTCTCTGTCCTGTGGAACCAAAAATGCACGAGCTATCACCGAAACTAAGCTTAGGAAATATCTCATTACACTTACTCAAGTACTTAACATGACAGTAAATGATTTAAAGCATTTATATACATATATATATATATATATATATATATATATATATATATATATATATAAAGAATATTAATCATGCTATAACCGAACGGTGTCGGGGAACAGCGTGATATCTTTTTTTCTTGTTATTTTAGGGTTTTGCATTGAACTGTAATTACCATTATTATTATTACTTATTTAACACACAAGTATAAAGATGGATATGTTATAAGTCAAAAACATATAGGGGAAAGTGGGGTAGTACGGGACACAAGATTTTTTTCTAAAGTATAACAGACATTTATAATAATTGTGAGCTGCTAGTTAAAACTAGACAGTAGTGCCATTAGGGCATTAATCAAGAAATTAAAGAAAAAATTAAATCTAGCTGACTGTAAAGTAGTAAATGTACGACATTACTTTCCAAACGATAAGTTCTGGAGGGTGAAAAAACTATGTCACGGGTAATAAAGAGATACGATATGAAGTCGGCACATTCCTCGTGTGGCCATTTTTGGCATTTATTACACTGTATCCAGTCTTCATCGAAGCTCTCGAGGTATATTATGCATAAACAAACTTCATTTTCTTTATCTTGATCATTTTCCATCTTCTTTTTCCATAGTTTCAATATTCATCACCGCACCCTGTATTCTATCCAACTTTTTTGTTGTATTCCCTCTGGTTTTCGTTATTGACTCCAATTTTTTTGTTGTATTCCTCCTGGTTTTCTTGACATCCTTGGTGTTCTGGGCTAGTACCTTTTCTTCCAGAGGAACTTTGAAGGGAGTTGAAGTAAGAATTTTCCTTTTTTCTGCCTTCCTTTTTCTGGTTTCTATTTTTTGGGTACAGTTTGGTATGGATGATAATTATTCCACAACTCTGATTGCGGAATTGCTATTTGGAGAAGTAGAAGTACATGATGAGCTTTGAGCAATTTTTTGAGTCGGTGGCGGTGGTGTCTTTTCATTGATATCGGCGTGAACTTTAGCAACGACTAATTTCGTTCACACCAGAGCAAATCATATCTTCAGTAAGTGACTGCTTTTTCTGATGAAGGCCCAGCACGAACTGTTACATCTTCAATAGATGCATGATTGACATTGGAAACCGTATTCTGGAGCAATTACCAAAATTGTCAATAGCAGTATCATGAATGTCAGTTATCATGGATGGGAGAAAGACTAAGTCTGTAAATATATTTCTGTTCAAAGGATATCTTCCGGTACCTTAAAACCATTTTGAGCAATGTCCAAACGAGCAGCACGGGAAAAAGCGTTGGCCACCAAAGCAGCTATATCATGTTGCCCTATTCTCGTACCGGTATTTCTCATCCGTAATAAACCTACATCATTATAAGTGGCTTTGAATGGTTTCAAAATGTTTCGTCCTAGTGGTTGGATTTTGTGCATCATGCGGTGGAGTGCTTAGCATATGGATATGATTTTCACGAGGATAAAAATTACCTCGAGGTCTTTATGACTTCCATGTCCGTCCAAAATTAAAAGAACAGGATTCGAAGTGGGCTGACATATTTAGCAAAATGCTTTTTTATTTTAAAATGGAAGCATCATGTGGTGCATTGATTCTTTCATTCATTATCTGTCTCTTAAATATAAGGGGAATATAAGTTCCGGTGACATTCATACAAATCGTAACAGTGACTGTTTTGACCTCTATCGGCGGACGTCATTTTCCCAACTTGTTTCTTGCCCTTTTGAGAGAGAACTCTTTCATTTCTATGAACACAGGAAACAGGTCTCATCAGTATTGTGTATTCGTGGTGGAGGACATTCATAAGGAACTCGACCTTATCAAAAATAGATTAACCCGGTTTATTGAAACCAACAGGCCTGGGCTGGTTCCTTCTGGTGATCGTAAAGCGAGATCTGGATGGCGCTTCAAAAATCTATAAAAAATCTCTTCCCACCATACCTAGTTGAACGTTGAGCCTGTCTTCAATTTTCAAATTTACTGCCAAATCGAAAGCAAGCTTCAAAACTCTTTTCTTGTTAATGGCATTAATCTATTGTCCAAGTCTTTCACGTGATCAACAAGTAGGTTACATTTTTTTTGGTAACCTCAAATCTACCAATTTTTGTTGCTTTAATGTCTAAACCATCCTTAAGAGCATTGACACTTTGGAAGTGTACGCTTCGGTTATGTTGTACCTATTTGCCCGTCCCTTATGCTATGATTTTCCTCGGTTAACATTTTACAGCTTGGATGAGGTTATTTTCGGTCCAAGAACTGCGGTTAGTAAGCGTTTAAACTTTGGCATTCTAAAAAAAAATGAATAAGCTGAAGGTATGCCGTGTTGTCCAGTGATACCAGAAATTGTCCCACCCTGAATCGCCAAAAATTTTCGAGCCTGTAGTGAATCTATTCAACCCGAAATTAAGCTGAATTTCAAGGACCAATAAGTTATATAATCCCAAAATTATAACCTGCATGGGTAGACACATTAACTCACCTGGTTAATTGATGATGTGCCAAAAACATAAACGAAACAAATAAAAAACTTGAAAAACGCAAAACTTTAATATCAATGCACTTACTTCACTGCTCCTCATGAAAAATTGGAGGTTAGCACATTATGCCTGTCTAATTAGTGGGATGTATTGTCCATGCCAAAACAATTATTTAAATGTCTCGCGTTACCAGATGTCCCGTTACCAACCCTAATTATCGAATAATTAGATAAAGAAACTAAGGGAAATTTATAGTAGGACTGTTAGCGAGCCGTGCTTCCGCTAACTCGAGGTGTTGGTAATATAAATCGTACTTCATCTTCCTTAACGTATGACGAGTCACATCTGGAAAACAAAATTGTTCAGAAGACTTTCGCTTTAATCTAAAAGTAACATAGTATTCCAATGAACAATTTCGTGTTTCCAAAACGATAACGTAATACACTTTTGTTGAAAAAAAATTATAACAAATTCATCCTTTTCGACTAATCCGGCTATTCCCTCTTCTAAACTTTCTTCAGTAAGAACATATTCGTCGTCGGATAACTTATCCTCATCGCCGTCTGCATCCCTGAACACCATTTCCACATCATTATTCTCTTCATCTTCCTCATTAGAATCTGATATCTTTTTGGACCTTCCAACCTTAGTTTCCTTACATTCTGGCCTTTCTGAAAGTACTTTTCTTTTGACTTGGGAATATTTATTTTTTGCTAGAATTTTGTTGTATTTCTGTTCGAGAATTTGCTGCATTGGCGTTGGGTTACTATTGTAGATATTTTTTGTTTGATATTCCTTCTCAGACTTGCAGGAACCTATTTCGGTAGTGCATATTTTTTTTAAATAATAAAGGAGGGGAGTTTCGTCTTCGACTTGTCGATGTGACTGTTCAGTATTAGCGGGGTATCATTGTGAAGGTTTGAGGTACAAGGTTGCACAGTTGTTTTGTTTTCATCATGAGAGTTGTTCACCGAGTAGCATTCGAGTTCGAATTATTACGACTTATTTCTTTTGCGTCAAAGACTGCGACTTTAGACGAGTTCAAACCTGCGCCCACAAAATCATCTTCAGTAAACACATCGGGTTGAAATGGAAATATGCCTACGCATCTAAATCCGTTAACACCTTTTTCTATTGTAGCAAATTTTTGATACGCTAATGAAAATAGTTCCCGGATTTCAAATACACTTATCCTTTTTCCGGGGTTTAATTTCATCCAATAAGGGCATTGACTGTTAAAGGCGACCTTTAGGGGACTGAAAAATAAGTGGTTGGGTTCTAGATATAGATATTACATCAACAACATTTACTTTTGCCATTTCGTACACGGGAAGAGATATATGGGTTTCGTGGTTATCAAGGATTAAACACACGTGATGATCTTCTGATGCTTTTGCAAATTCAGTGCGTTCAATAAAATTGGACGCACTCAATAACTCTTTTGTATTGCGTTTCACAAGAAAGTGTCTAAATAGTCTTTTATTCATTTACAAATACTCTATTAAGTGCTTGGTTTAGATAATTTTTTAAGCTTCCGGTTTGACCGGGAGCGCACATAATTTTATTTTTTAAATCACACTATTTTTTCTCAATACATACGTATAAAAGTCTTATAGGGTTTTATAAAACAAAATTAGAGAAAAATGCCATCGAAAGTTTTTCAATTTTATTATGATTAGAAAAATTAAACAAAATCAGTTATAATTAGTGAATAAATTGTTCAAAGTTGTCACCATTCTGTTCTAGACATGCTTCTAATCGTCGCCTGAGTTCACGGTTAGTTGCTTTTTTGATTTGCTGCGTAGTTAAATTAACACATGCAGCCGTAATTTTATTCTTTAAGTCTATACCATTTAAAGGTGGATTGGCATACACCACTGTTTTTAAATGACCCCACAAGAAAAAGTCTAACGATGTAAGATCCGGTGATTTCGCAAGCCATTCTACCGGGCCGTTAGTTCCTATCCATCGTTCATTGAACGTTTGGTTAAGATATTGTTTTACTATCAACGCGTTGTGAGCTGGACCTCCATCTTGCTGGAAATACAATTGTTGTCGCAGAAGCAGAGGAAACTCATCGAACATTGTTGGTAGCACGTTATCTAAAAATTCAAGATACCTATTGGCGTTTAGATTACCATCATAGAAATAAGGCCCTAGTAATTGGTTTCCAATTAAACTGCACCAAACATTAGTACCCCATACGGTTTGATGGTTAGTTTCCATTGACCAATGAGGATTTTCATCAGACCAATAACGATTGTTTTGTTTATTAATAATAACTCCATTATTTGTAAACTTGGATTCATCTGTCCATTAAATATGATCCACCTGATACACCTACTTCTTGCGCTACATGCCTAATAGATGACCGTGGATTTACTCTAAAATAACCCAATATTTGTACTTCAATATCTTCGGTAAAAACATTTCTTTGTTGTTCTAAATTCTGATAATTTACTCCTGGTAATGTTCCACGCAATCTAAGCGATTGTTCAATTTTTCGTATGTAACTTTCGGAAGGATGGTATCTATTGGAATATCTTTGTGCGTATAATTCTACCGCTCGTCGAGAATTACGTTTACATTCACCGAAAATTAACAACAGGTCAACTTTTTCACTGTTATTCATTTTAAACAATTATTTCGATTGAAATCAAATTAAACATTTATCTGATTGTCAATTGCAATAAACGAAAAACAATTGCGATGCGATTTTGTTGACGTACGCTGCCTACGGTTTTGTTTGATTCTTCTAATCGTATAATAAAATTGACAAACTTTCGATGGCATTTTCTCTAATTTTCTTTTATAAAACCCTATAAGAATTTTAGACGTATATATTGAAGAAAAATAAGCAATGCAAAAAATATATATACAGTGTGATTTAAAAATAAAATTATGTGCGCTTCCGGTCAGGTTAGCATAAGAAATTATCTAAACCAAGCACTTAATTGAATATTTGTAAATGAATAAAAAACTATTTAAACACTTCCTTGTGAAACGCAATACAAAAGAGTTATTGAGTGCGTCCGATTATATTGAACGCACTGTATATGAGGAATTTTCAGACAAATAATAAATCCTGAAACAATTTTATCAAAAAAGTTTAAACGAGTATTATATGGGGGAAAAGGTGTTCCCGTGCTTTTTAGTGATGACGTACAAGAACACAAAGACATTGCTTAATTATTGAAGTAATTTTTTAACAATTATTAATATATATTTGTTTGGTAGTCCAGGTACCAACGAACTCATTTCGGGGTATAAAATTTTACACAAATATTCTCTATCCTGTGGAGCCAAAAATGCACGAGCTATCACCGAAACTAAGCTTAGGAAACATCTCATTACACTTACTCAAGTACTTAACATGACTGTAAATGATGTAAAGCATTTATATATATATATATATATATATATATATATATATATATATATATATATATATATATATATATATATATATATATATATATATATTTACGGCCTGATAAAGTGAGGACAGTTCGTATTTCATACTAAGTGAGGACTAGCAAAGGAATCATAATAGAACGCTGAAAAATTTAAAACGCACACGTTTTTTGTTCATGCGTACTAGTATTGTGAGTATACTCACTTAAATTTATTAACGTAAAACTAATTTTACAAGTATATTAAAACATAGTGAGGACATTATGTTTCGCTTAAATAGTGAGGTCTATATACTTTTCGAATCCTCTATCAGGGTGAGGACATTATATTAATTATACTCTTACATTCCTATCACTGTTAGGTCTTTACATCGTTGCCAATCATTTTGAAACTCATTTGAATTCTTTGAAGGTCAGGATTGGAGTGAACAGCGGTGTACCCATTCTGTTTAGTTGTAGATTATATTTTCAGCAGAACTTACGACTGTTTATTATAGTTTAGTGCCTATATAATGTCAAGTCGTTCTAAACTAATATTAAAGCTGGCTCGAGGTAAAAGATATTTAATGGTAATAATATACTAAGATACAGAAAGTTTCGTCTACCATGGTTTATATCATTATTTTATTCACTATTTGCACATTTTTTTATATTTATTAATTTTGACGTTTCACTTATTCACTATATATAAATAAATATCTCAATAAAATGGAATTATCCAGTAGTAGACGATAAATTGTATTATTAACTTAGGACATTGAGATTACTCAATGCTTAGGAGATGAAATCCATTGTTCGCTACAAAAACAAGCCTGCTAATTATGTTTTAATTATGCTAATTATGTTTATATGTATATAAACAAGGCTAGTACTGACCGAAATTGTTTATTGCCTATGTTTAAAAATACTAATTAAAATTGCCACTGTTAATACCTTTCGTAAGTAAAATTTATAATAAAGCATACAATTACCGCTGATTGCAAGTTTATATATACATATGTAAAGGTTTAAGTATCTCTCGGGATGACTCATTAGTGATTATCTACACACAGTTCTTATCTGGTTTTTCTTAATGTAATCGTTTTATCGTTTTTTTAAATCGTTACCATATTATAAATTAAACTTCTGATATTGTTTGTACATTAGAATGAAATTATTTTACTCTGTCTTTGAATTGGATCCTTGTATCTGTAGGCATTTAATAATAAATACTGTTGTACAATAAATTCATATTAGGTATTATAAACTTTAAATAAAACTTAATTTTATTCTACATAAGGTATGCATAAAAAACATGTTAACTATTCTAATTCAAAATTAGTGGAATTAATTGGAGTGCATTTTAACGAATTGAATAACTATAAAATGTCAACTTCACCAAAGTGTTACAATGTTTTATTCTTTGCTGCTACATTATTTCATTTTTACCATCTTTATCTTTTTGTGCATATATGTAAAGTCTTAATCGGTCATTTTCCTATTTTATTACGTATTGCATACACATTATGTTAATGTATTGTCCGTCCGTCTGTCCGTACGTGGTTTTTAAGCAGAACTGTTTGACGGTTTTCTTTAAAATATCCCTTAGAACACAATTTATTTGTTCTACGTTATATATGCTATGACTACTAATTTAAATTTGTCTTCATACTCTTCTCATTAACTTCTTTTTAAAAATGTATTAATGCTTTTAGAATAAAATCTTAAATAGCAATGTTTTAAAATAGCTTAGTTAAAATTACATTAACCATATACTAAATAATTTTTATAAAAATGTTAAAACTTTTATGGAAAAATAATGTTCTGATTGAAATATCTATCTATAGCAACTGTGTTTAAATCTAATAAAGTAAATCAGTTTATTTTATTTAATATATTCGCAACCATTTAGTGTACCATTCAATTAATTGCAACATTAGGTTTAAACACTGATCTTAACTGTTTCTTATTACAATCTTTTTTTTATTTAAATTTATATAATTTTTTTTAATTCCAGCTTAAACAGAAAGTACCGTTTGATTTTTTATTTCACGTCTTGTTATATTTTTTAATACCCTTCAAACATATTTATTTATGGACTACATCACAACACAATATTAAGCAGGTTTTTAATATCTGTTACATCAGGGATTCCCACACTATTTTGGGCCAGAAACCCCTTTTCCAAAATGAACTGATACCTCAGACCCCCATAGCCAAATTACTTTAAAAATCCTATCTCTAGTTTTTTTCCTATTGATACAAAAAAACTTACCAATTTAAAAACTTTGCGGTTGGTTAAGTGGGTAAACTTGACATCATTTTCCCATCAAAATTTAACAAAATAAATACACATAAAATTCAGTAAATATCAAGTGTAATTAATAATTATTAATACAAATTACGTAAAAATACTTAACAATTAACTAGTTGGTACACGTAACACAACTCATACAGTATCTTGAAAGTTTCAAATAAGAACTTGTGTTAATTAATAGGGTCGATTTTTAGAGCCGTTTGACACGAGTAAATTTAGTACTAAATAGTAGACAAGTTGTGCGTACGCATATTTAAAATGTGTAAAAGCTTGAAAATATGAAACTGCCGTTTGCTACTAAGGCGAATTTTAGTACTAAAGTTAGTATTCACTCTTGTTTTGCGACAAGAAATTAGATCAGTTGTATTTTATTGTACCTGTTATTATAATTACAAGTAATGGCTAGAAAATTGACGGATTAAGGGTTGATTGCACAAAGGTCGACGGATCCGGTAGGTATATGATTGTTCAGTACATCGGTAAATCGACAAACCATATTGTCTAAGCCCTAGATTAAATGTAACACCGCATCAACATACTTTTGTGTAACCCACCTAAATAATGTTAAAGTCTTGAAAAGGGCACCCACAACACCATGAACGCAGAGAAAACTAAACCAGGAAAGCGTCACAATTAAAAAGAGTTTCACTATTGATCGACGATAAATTCATAACTTGCTTTTTGCTCAACCTAGCTCATCGGACAGATTACGGTGTAAATTGACTTTAAAATAAACTTTGGACAATAATAGTAGCACTTAACCCTTATGTGTCTGCATAAATAATGCAACGTACATGGCGAGAGGTGGTACCTGGGTACCACTGTGTATTTTAACATTGTTACGTGGGTTGTTGTATATTTGCATTGCGCATGCGTAGCAATAGTGATGATTAGTTGTTTTGTGTACAGTCATCCCTCATTTACGGCCGAGTCTACGTTGTGATCTTATTGAATTGTGCTCAATTTAGTTCAGTTGGTGAAATAATATGTCTTCTGCACGTGATTATATTACTAGTGCGTCTGGTAGCGGAAAATGTAGTAGCAAACCTTCTGGAAACAATGAACCATCAAATAGCGTAGCTTCAGAAAATACTAGAAGCCCCGAAAACCTGTTTATAACCCACAATACAATCGCAGAGGATATCTCGACTTAGATAAGTATGTTGTTTGTTTCTGTATTCGCTATATATAATTATGTATATTCCTGTAATAATGAATGGTATTCGGTAAAGGATGACAGCTGAAGATGTCGAAAGATTGTGTGAAACTTCCGATGAGAAATTTAGTGATCAATGCCAAGATGACAACGACGAAAATTATGTGCCATCAGAAAACGGTGAAAAATCAGATGTAGAAGATGTTCTCACTGGAGAAAGGGTTCTTATCGAAACAGAGGTGGAGGTCAACAGCGACGACGACGAGGAAGTTACTACAGAAGCAGATACTACTGAAACCCCACCACCTACTGATGTTTATCGCTGTAGTGATTCAACTATCTGGAACAAAACCCCGTTACCATCGTCTCAAACCCGGTCATATAATATCATTCGAGAACCAGGTAATGGGCATTCTTTTCTCTTTCTAATTCAATTTGAATCTCGTTTGTATAAATTTTAGGAGGCCGAGTAGAGTAACTGCTTTGTATACACGTAAGGATACGTTCAATACTTTATTCACAGCCGAAATGAAATCCATTATCATACGACAAACTAACCGTAAAGCCAATCAAGTTTATTGTGATTTCAATAGAAACTCTAATTCGACACAAAAAGTGTGGAAGAACATTTCAGATGAAGAGCTTGATGACTTCTTTGGTATACTTCTAATGGCGGGCGTTCATAAATCCAATACTGAGCATATTGATGAATTGTGGAAATCAGATGCCTTGCCGTTATATAAAGCAGCAATAAGTAGAGACCGCTTCAAGCAGATTCTTCGCTTCATCAGATTCGACAACCCAACGACACGGCCAGCCAGACTTGAAACTGATAAAGCTGCCGCAATAAGCGACATTTGGCTTATGCTAAACCAAAATCTTTTAAAATATTATAAACCGTATGAATACCTAACGGTCGATGAACAACTATATCCCTGCGGACGAACTAGGTTTACCCAATACATTCCCTCGAAACCTGCCAAGTATGGCATAAAAGTGTTTTGGGTTTGTGATGCTACAACTTTTATCCATGCCAAGGGTCAATTTACACAGGAAAATTAGCGGGTAATGAGCGACAAAACTGTAATGCATTTATGTCGACACTACAAACGTTCGGGCCGCAAATCACCACCGATAATTTTTTCACATCACTGCCTCTTGCTCGCATGCTGAAATCAGATGGGCTTACTTTAGTCGGTACGCTTAGAAGAAATAAACCCTATATTCCCAAGGATCTTTTAGTGAAAAAGGAACGACCGCTTTTTCAACCAATTTTGCTTTCAATACAGATGCCATGCTGTGCTCATATGTCCCAAAAGTAAATAAAGCCGTAGTTTTGTTGTCAACGATGCACTGTACAAACACAGTTGATGATACCTGAAGCAAAAAGCCTGAAGTAATTTCGTTTTATAACAAAACTAAGTCAGGTGTCGACGTTATGGATAAAATGCTGGAACATACACGAGCAAGAGACGAACAAGCCGTTGGCCGTTAGCCTTTTCTTCAATATATTGGATATCATAGCTCTGGCTACTTACATTATCTATACTGAAAACAACCCCACAAAATATCAGAACACAAGTAAGAGGAGGACTTTCCTAAAAGACCTAGCTCGTGATCTGTGCTTGCCAGCTGTGAACCAAAGAAGTGAAAATCCCATGATATTGCGAAACCGGTTTACGAAAACGCCATTGAAAGTGTTTTAGGAAGTTCGCTAGAAGCTCCTCATCATTCCAATCCTGTGCCTGAACGGATTCCTCTGGTCGCATTACAGTAAAAGGCATATGCAAAATGTGTTAGCGACGGAAGATAAAAGGAAAACCGTAAGATGTGTAACATTTGTAGCAATCCTGTGTGCCTGCAGCACACGGATCAAAAGTCAAATGTCTTCAGTGCCGGATAAATAATAGGTATATTATATATGCATTATATCTATATGCTATTTTGTAACATATAACATTAAAAATAACAATAGATGTATAAAATATTATTTTCCAGTACATAATTTACAGTGATACCCAGGTACCACCGTCCGCCAGGATGAGTTCATTTTTCGATAAGGTAAAAAATACCTGACACCCCATACGTTTCCATATCTGAAATTTTCAAAATATACTTAAAATTATATATTTAGAGATGTCCTGGGAGCTCAAGTTGATTCGCCCTCTCAAAGGTGAAATATTCCATATTCTATACCCTAAAAGTACCCGGGTACCACATAAGGGTTAAATTAGGATGTCATATATGACACCACTTTATTTTTGAAACTAACAGGGTAGTTGTTAACGCGAGCTGAAAAACAGGAAAAATACTCGCCACCTGCTTGAATGTATTATTTACATCTTTGTAGAAAATCAATGAAATCTAAAGATGATTTCACACCAAAATAAGGATATCTTAGTTATCGTATTACCTGTTACGATTATAAAGCTTATAGTTGAACATTTACTTAATTAAAATAAAATTAAAAGAACGGATAAATTTAATAAATTTAAAATGTATTAAAATTACGCTATTGTAAAATAACTAAAAATGAATAATAACATAATTGTAAGATGTTAAATGCGATCCAATTTACGCACCTACGAAAAAATTGTAAATTTATTAAACAATGGATAAATTATATAACTCCTTCCACTCCATCCACATAACAAAAATATGCTTGTTAGAATTTAATAAATAAATAATAATACAATTTAGCTCACGAAAACAGGTGAGAATGGTTGACCGCGGCCTTTAATAATTCGTGCAGGGGAACTTATACCCACATTACTAGGTATTTACACGATATTTCGGAAACTAACAATTCAGCAACTTTTACCCTTATTCCTATACTATCCCATTAGAGGGAAACATATAGCATTATGCTATGCGCCTTTAGGAAGGCAAATTACAAAAGGACAAGGAATCACGCCCCTTGCCTCGTCGCTGATAACATACATCTAGTTCACGTTTTCTGTGTAATAAGTATTAAAACAATTACTCCATAAAAATTTCTGGCGACGGTGTAAATATTTAAGTTTTACTTAAATAATACCTGGTATAATATTCAAAAAGGCCGTATCTGCCCGAATATAGAACTGAGAAAATGCGCTTAAAGTTTTGTACGTGACGTTTACACTCAACTATTAATCGTAGTCAAATATGACTCCATAGTAAATTTATAACAATATACTACGATGATAGAATACCATTCATTTGAATGTATTGCAAATAAATGCACTTACTGCTTTTTATTAAACATCTTTGTGCCATGTTGCTAGGTAAGAATGCAGTATGTACAAAATTAATAAAACGCAGCATCTACAACAATTATATGTAGATGCCCTTGTTACTAAATCCAGATACGGCGTTATTATTAAGTATTCATTACGTTATTTTTGGCGTGTTCATCAAAACTTTTGCAGTAACTAAATAGCAGCGTATGATTTGAAAAAAACTGCATGTATAATCAAAGAAGTAACAAAGGTATTAACATATAACAATATAGCCTATTCTTGTGGTGTAGGCAAGTTTAACCAGAAGACTCTTCTATTTTGGGAGTAACCCTCCAGAGATTTTAGAATAATCTCTTTCTTTTTTTGAAAACCAATGGTTTTTCCACAGCCCACGTTTTTTCTAGCCCGTTTTAAAAGAAAATCTATTGTTTTGTTCATATCCATTTTCAAAAAGTTTTGTACATAAGTAAATTTTCCACGTTCCACTTTTATTTGAACAATGTTTGATAAATATCGGCGATTGGAATCACTTTAGTTTTTGTTCAGTTTTCCTTCCACATGTAGAAATCATTCATTCCATTTTTTAACCACAACTTTTCTCTTATTAGCACTCTGAACTGCACCCACAAAATCATTGAAATCGTATTTTGCCTTGTTTTTCAACGATAATTCCACTTGATGGTGGGCTATCGGGACAAGTGTCCAGGCTTGAAATAATTTAAAAATTTCTCTGGCAGCTATTTCATTGGAATTGATCAACGTACTAAGAAACTGAAAAATTTTTGTTCTGGCTGGAACAGTTATCCAACCATATAATTATTCGACGCGCATCCGTTGCCACTTAAGAAAAAAGAATGTGCTTATATCTTCCTTGCCCACTGATAGCCTCATGCCATACTACTGAGTATGGCATCAAATGAGTTTTACCCAATGGTACAAAACTTTCTGGAACAATTTTTTGAAAATTACCTTCTTAAAACAATCTATTCCTGGAACATAATCACCTTTTGTAAATCAAAGGAAACCATGCCGTCTTCAAATTTCGTTTGCCTTTTCTAAAGCTGTCTTGATACTTTGCGTGATCAATGGCTTCTTCCAACCTAAACATATTCACAACGTTCGTGTAAATTTTCTGCACAATGACCATTAACCTGAATGTTTCCACCCCTGTTGTTTTTTTAAAGATATATTTTATTCACTTTTGATATGTCTCATAGGAAATGTTTGTAGATGGATATTTGTCTTAAAATCGTTAAACATTGATGAAATTGATATATCATTGGCAGATATCTAACGTTAGGGTGTTCGCGTCTGTAGTGGAAACTAAGGATTGAATGATTTTTGCGAGTTTATTTCAGTGTCATCGATTTTTTTTAGATGCACCTCTTCCCAAATCTGTTTCCTTTGGCGTGTTTTTAAGACGTCATGCAAAAATCTATTTTTTTTTTATATCCCAGAGGTTAAAGGAATAATTTACAAACTTCCATATCGTTTTCGTTCTCAGTTTTTGTAATATTTGAATGTATTTTTTTACCAGATTCCACAGTGCGGCGATTTATTGAAAGGCGTTTACAGGAATTCCAATGTTTTCCTTTCTTGATTTCCATCTTCCAAAATTCACCATTAATTTCTTTACGTCGATCTTCTGAGATAAGTTGAACGCATTTCTTTTTGCAGGTATTTCCGCAGCCCTGCAGGACGGGGTTTCTTAATTGTTCTCGCTTTGCTTGCCTTCTTTAAAATCTGTTAAATTTTCCTTCGTTTTCAGGATTTCCACTTTTGGTTACCGACATCTATGCATTACAAAAAAAATTAATTAATTTCAAATCATATGCCAGAGTACGTCTTTTGATGACATTTCTTACAACCATACTTGCAGCCTGATCTTTCTTAAAGCATCATCTTGTATATTGAATATTTTGCAATGTGCCTAAAAGGGGTACCATTATTATCAAAATTTTATTAAAAATGTCCCAATTTTTTTACACTAGTAATACAAACCTTCGTTCATGCTATTTCTTCTACTATTCTTTTAGGTTGCACTTTCCTTAAAGGCTCATTTTGTAAAATAAAACTTTCTGCATCTATGCCTAAAAGTTGGTATTATTAGAACAAATGCACGTTAATCAAAATTACTAAGCTTTTTCAAAGTATACCCTCATTCTCAGTTGGTATTTCTTCCACTATTACGTTTGTAACTTGAATTCCTTTAAAGGCTCATCCGGTAATTAAAAGTTCTGCATCTGATATCAACTGTGGCAACAATGGAGGGGTATTTTCAAAGTCTGCAAAATAGGAATGAACATTTTCGTAAAATTATTCCTTCTCTTGTTGAAATTACTACCATCAGACCAAGAACAATGGATTCTTTGGTTAATGATTAAACAAGATGAATCAAGTTTTATAAAGTTTTGACAATTGTCTGGAATTTTTGAACTTGTACGGGAACCAATTGGTTAGCAAACAGGTATTTGAGGTTTTTATCTAAAAAAACACCATCTTCTGTAACAAATATTATTTACATTAATTGATTCCTAAGGCCTGATTCATTTAAAATCTCAGTCAAAATATTAACTTTTTGAGGGCCAATGATATAATATGTTTTGATCTATTCGACATGATTTTCTAACAAAAGCAAAAATAAAACTATTGAAGTGGAAAATTTAATAATTAACAAATTGTCTACTTACCAAGATTAAAAAGTATATTACTGTGTTTGAGACAACAAAAACTGCAGCAAAACCGCGAAAAATTGCTTGATAAAACCCGCATGTATATGGTTTAAAACGCCACATCTTACCACAGTTTGTTGTAGATGCGGCGGTCTTTTTAGGAAATTTAATACCTTTTTTAAGTAACACGCATTAAAGAATATGACAACAATAAACCTATTTTAACATATTTAGAGTGGAATACGGCTTTTTTGCAAAAAATAAGTAGTTTTGTTGGAATTACAATAATGACAAATACTAAAAATTTGATTTTTGCAGATGGCGTTCTTCTTAGGAGGGCAGAATAGTATACAAGGTTTTAAAATTTGTATCAGAATAGATTTTATGGTTCAGTTATCAGACGAACTTGTAAATTGATAAATATGATAGTTTTATTGTTTTCTGTTACAAAAAAAATGTTGAATGCTGCTTTCAGTTTAACAGAAAGTGCAAGAAACTTGGAAATAATTTTGAAACATAAATCAAAACCTAAAATATAAAAAGCTATAATTTCAACTGGTTGCAACTTTGATTTATTCTGTATCATGTTTTGAAAATTTTTTTTTAAAGAATTTTAGATAATAGCAATGTTTCTGAACAAACAAAGTAAGAGCGCAAATCAAGTGATGGTTTTGGCAATTATCACACAGAACACTCTTCCTCATCACTACATCTGATAGCCTAGCTAATCAATTTCAATGTGATTCAAGAGCCTTGAATTCTCAACTAGAATTAATTAATCTAATAATAAATATAACCAACCCGGTGCGTCCACATTAGATTATTCAAATAAAGTGATAAATTTACATCTTGTAAACAAATTGTAGATTCTGATACAGATTACGTACCTGAGACAGAAAGCGAGAAAGACTCATCCGACGAAGAAATTTTCATTTCAAACAAAATGGTATATCATTTATTTTAAACAGATTCGATTTTTTCTTTATTATGGTTAGGTATAAAATCATTCTAAACTGTTTCGTCGACCATGCTCCTCCCTATTTAACAATTCATTCCATCTTAAATCTGAAACACTAATAACGAAGTAATTGAAAAACTCACAAATGATATGATTTTACTTTGATCACGATCTAAGTTGATGTGGATCAAAGCATAAATGTATACCTACGTGTATAATCGGTATTTCAGATAGAGCGCCGAATTGGAAAATGCAATAAAACATAGTTTTTAATGAAAGTAGAAAATTAATCACCGTATTCAGAAGCATTTCTGATTTAAGTTAATAAAATAATATCAGGCATATCGCCCTTTATGGCCACGCGTCGTTGAATAATGCGACCGATGAAATTAGCGATAATCCATTCACAAACATTTGGCTGGATGACATTGATTATTCTTCGGATTTACTGTTTTAACTCCCGAATTGTAAAGGATTTGTTTTCGTAGACTTCTGATTTAATATACCCCCAAGCCAAAGCGTTCACATAATCTGGCTGGCTATTTTTTTCGTTGTTTGTTGAATAAGGCCATCGTGTAGCTTGAAATGTTACAATTCGCTATTTCTTTTGTGAGGGTATATTAAATTAAAGGTGTACTGAAACAAACCCCAAACTATTCCGGAATTAAAGGTAGAGATCGGATACTAATGGTCATCAATGGCATCTAGCCATTGTGAGCGGATTATGGCTAACTTCAACGACCGTATTATCCAATGCCGCGCGGCCATGGGTCATAGCCAGATGTTATTCTCCACGCCTAAATCGGAAATGCTTCTGAATACAGCGACAATAAAAATTTTCAATTTTCATTAAAATTGTTGTATTGTTTTTTCTAATTCGGCGCTATATCTCCAACAACCGTTATATTTGGTTAAGCGTTTTAACATGAAGTTTTAATTTAAAAGTAAGAATTTTGTTGATTGTATTGATTATGACTTATGAGCCTTTTATACTTCATTAATTAAGTGTTTCATAAACTTGTATTTGTATTATTGTATATGTGTAGCAAAATCAAGGTTTTGAAAATGTGAAAGCACTGATGCACAAACGACTGTTTCCAACGAATAAATCTAAGACAGTTCAACACGTAGAAAAATACGACAATAAGCATCATTCTTCTAAACATAGAACAGAAATTTCAAAGTTACTTCAAGACGCTGAAACAATTAGCAGTGCAGAAAGTGATGTTGAAGACGACAGTGACAAAGATCCAATGTACATTCCTAGTAGTGACCAAGAATCGGAATATTCAGATAAGGAAAATCAGGTTTAACTATACATTTAGATGTAGTCGTCATTATGCATTTTATAATTATATTTTAGGTATTAAATCAGAGAGTTGTTTCACCGGAGATACCTTATCTACCACTTAATAATATCAAAGTAATGCAAATACTCTTTATAAACTACGCAAAAATGAATAGGGATATTGTATTTATAGCGGCGTGTAGGTGAAATCGGTGATATTTATAAGCAAAGTGACACAAAATGGAAAACAGAAAGTTATTTATTGTAGTTAAATATGGAGGTAACAGTAACAGCCTACTTAAAATCTAAGTTTAATACAAATTGAGGAAAAAGTGGTTACTGAGTTGTTTCACCCTACGTAATTTAAATGAAAATTTTGAATGGCTAATACCGTCTTGCTCCTCCATGAGCGTTAATAACTGCTCTACACCTTGCAAGCATACTTAGGATACAGTTGTCTATATGTTCTTGTGGTATTTCCTGCCAGATAACCGGTAATACGTCTCTTAGTTGCTGAATTGTGGTTAGCTGTGGAATATGTTGATCTAGTTGCCTCTGAAGAAAATCCCACACGTGATCGATTGGATTTAAGTCTGGTGAGAACATTGGAAGTGGTAAATGATTTATTTCATTTTGAAAAGCGTTCAAAACAACTCGAGCTCGGTGGGGTCTTGTATTATCGTCTAAAAAAATAAGATTTTCTCTGCCACCGACGTTACGGTGATTTAATACGTAAATCATTATAATGTCTTCAACATAACGCTGACCTGTCAAAGCACAATTAAAGATATGGAGTTCGGTACGCCATCCTAAAGATATTCCGACCCCATACCATTAAACTACTCCTCCATACGCGACAACCGGCTGGATATATTGAGGCAAGGTACGCTCTCCAGCACTTCGATAAACTCTTTGACGTCTACTATCATTATGGAGACAAAATCGAGACTCATCCGAAAACAATATGTCCTCCCATCGTGTCGCTTCTTGACCATTCTACACGAAGCCTTCTTTGTGCAGCAGCAGTGCTAGCGGGACATCTCAGAGGACGGTACCAAGTAAATCCTACTTCGAACAATCGATTTTTTATCGTTTGAGTACATACTCGGATTCCTGTTGCATTTTGAAGGACTTGCTGCAGGTGCTGAGCCGTAGAGAAAGGGCACATTCTTGCATTTATTCTTACAGGTCGATCTTTTCGAGGTGTTGTGATTCGACGAGACCACTTCCAGGTTTCCTACTACTCGTACCTGTCTCACGAAAATGTGATATGGTACGAGAAATCACACTCTGCGACGTTCCTAGATGCCCCAATGATGCATTTGTATCACCAAATTTGCCTGTTCCATCGTTAAATGATTTCTCTGCATTGCTTTTGTAATTAATTAAACAAATATTCTCTAACTTAAATAATAAACCACAACGATTATCAAAACTTCAGAAAAACTATATTGTCAATCAACACAGTTTGTTAGTTGACAGGAAAACAATTAATAACTGCAACAGTATTAGATGCTTTTTGTTTATAAGTGTAAAGCACCGACTCCTTGATCTATTTGTTAATAAAACATTGTTTGTAAATGCAAAGTATTAATAAATCATCAGTAAAATACAATATCCCTATTCATTTTGCGTAGTTTAGATTTTTGTGTAATATAAATAGTATTTACCGTAGGTTCCTAATATCACCCTATTGAACCAATCAAAAAAGTAAAAGATTGTGGAATAAAAAGATTTTGTTATTTCTGTGAAACAGATGTAATGAAATTTTCACGACATATATTGAGACACCATTCGGTGGAAATGGAAGTTCAAGAAATATTGGCTGAACCTAAAGGTAGTAAAAAAGGAAAGGGCTTTTTAATAAGATTAGAAATTATGGAAATTTCTTAAAAGCTCAACCGAGCAACACGTAATACCTGTTCGAAAACCTGAATTTGGTAACCAGAACCAAAATACATCGACATATTTGCCCTGTAAATTTGAAAGGTTCTACAAAAGAAAAGTCTGTATCGGAATATATATATATATATATATATATATATATATATATATATAGAGGAATTTTCTGACATAAGTAATAAACCCGTCTGAAACAGTGTTATTGAAAAAGTTTAAACGAGTGGTAATAAGGGCGAAAAGGTGTTCGTGCTTTTTAGTGATGACGTACAAGAACACAAAGATATTGCTTAATTATTGAAGTAATTTTTAACAATTATTAATATATATTTTTTGGTAGTCCAGGAATCAACGAACCCATTTCGGGTATAAAATTTTACACAAACATTCTCTGTCCTGTGGAGCCAAAAATGCACGAGCTATCACCGAAACTAAGCTTGAAATATCTCATTACACTTACTCAAGTGCTTAACTTGACAGTAAATGATTTAAAGCATATATATATATATATATATATATATATATATATATATATATATATATATATATATATATATATATATATATAACATAGAAGAGATTCTTTTTAGTATATACATCATGAATTTGAGATCATGAGATCCGAGGCCGGATCTCAAAAAGTCAAACCCTGTTTTTCAGTAAATATATGATGCATGCATGTCAAATTCAAAGTTTTATGTGGAACTCAAATTCCATATCTTTACCTAGCGTATATATATATATAACTAATTCATTTGTACTTCTTGTGATGGCGTTAAAGTAATTTTTATATATCGGATTTAAATCACAATCAAGGAATACGAATTCCGAAAAACGACAACGGTGCTGATCTCGTTTTATGCGATGAATACCTTATTGTTACATATTTAAGTACATCGTTGTTAGCGGTAGTCTCATTTCGTTGCGCATTCGTCAGTTAAAGTTTAAAATGCATAAAAACGAACGTGTATCTTCAAAAGAATTCTATCACTTGCAAAAAAGTCAGGTAAGTAAAAAGTTTTATGTTAAATTAGTATAACTATTAAGTAGTAAATGATTATTAACATAAGTATTTATTGCTGTAATTTTACTAATTGAAACTTTTTACAGCTATAAATTTAACCAACACGTAAAAGTGTGTTTATAAAATATATCATGATCTCTTTTTACCATTTCTAAAAATTGTTGTCCCTTTATTAACAGTACTTCAAAGGCTTAGTAGAATTTGAGCTGAATATAATTACAACTTATTAACTTAACCGACCTCAAGAGCAATATACAACTTTGTAAAAATTATTTTTGTTTAGAGCGTTCGTTGCTCGGAAATTTTGTTATTACCACGGTTTTTGAGTGTAAGGTTTTATTGTGTTAATATTATTAACCTTTAAAGTATGAGGGTATGATATATACAACGCGTAAATAAATGCTAATTAGACTCTAAACAATGACCAATTGATATCAATTCTCATTACGTTTTATTTACGAAGGAAAAAGATATCATAACTCAGCTGATTGAGACGTGATTAATACTGTTGCCGTAATACGAACTTTATTAGCTGAATTTTTCAGCCCAAGCAAATTAGATATTTTTAAAACAGAGAATTTTATTATAAATAAGAATTATCAACGCTCAATCATGTATACCTACTTATTATACGTTCCTTAAACAAGGAAATTTAATATAAAATTGTTCTTTGTAATGTTGTTTTTAGCAGCAGGTACATTATTTTTTATAACTAACGAAGTAAAAAATTATAACCGCTTTATTTTTAAATAAATCCAAGGTACAGGATGTCACAAAAAAACCTCAGTACTCTGTAGATACATTCAATAATATCTTTGAATCATAACTAAAAATACTACGTACAAATGAAACTGGAAAAACAAAAAGGGAAATATTAATGTTTTGAAATAAAAACTATAAAACTTAAAGAAATCAAGATGATATTTATCTATTTCAGAAAATACTGAACTACTTTACTCGTTTATTTTTTGATATTTAAACACATATGGTAGTCTAGCAACATCTAAGTTGTGCGCTTTCGTATTAAGCTCCCAATTTTGCAAGAAAATAGACGTAGGTATTTCCAGTATATTTACGTCTTTTTCTAATAGGTACCTAAGTTTTAATTAAATGTTAATTGTTATAAATGACCAACAATAAAATGTCTACCCTTATTTTTCTTCAAAATTGATAGATTAATACGAAAGCGGGTAGGTTAGATTTTACCAGACTGTACAATATATACCACTAACGAAACTAAACCTTAAATTTATTGTGCATTGCACTGCGTTTAATTTAACATCGGAAATCTTCGTGAGCAATTTTTTAGTATGAGTATATCTACTTTTTATCTCTTGTTGCTTCCAGAACTGTTTTATTGAACTTCTAAAATAATTCAATTTAATCTTAAACTGGAGAAAATTATTTGTAGTTGCTTTTGAAGTGCGTTTATGGAGTATATAAACCTTCTTTTTTGATAAAATTGATAACTAACTTAAACTTATTTATTTAATATGAGACTATAAATCACATCTTTATTTTAGAGTGTAGTACAAGCTCTGATGTTGATGATTCGGTTGATTCCGACTATATACCAAGTTCTGTAGATAGTGAATTGGTAGGTTGCAATACAAATAACTAAATGCAAGTAATCATATATCATTTTGTATTTACTAGGAATCAGATTTAATAAGGTTTTCTTCTCCTATAGTGATAATCGTAACGATTATTCACGCATTAATAGATTTCTTAAAGACGTTGAGGTAATTTTACATATAATTTTGCTTTTCAGTTCATAATAAGGTTTTATTCATTGGCGTAATTATAGGAACTCCATTCGGTGTCAAATAAGAACTCAAAACGGCACATACAGAAACCTATATTACTGATAACATAATTATTGAACAACAGTCGACAACAATTACTGATAATAGCGTTACTGATAACAACAATATGATTGATCAGCATTTGAAAATAAATAATACTAGTATTAATACACTAAATACATTAGATGCGTTTGATTCTGAAAGCTCTCCTTCAATGTACCGGAGGTAAGTGATATTTTTCAACATTAAAGGGTACGTAACAACTTTGTTAAATCGGCTAAATGTTTAATTTATTACACTCTACTGCATTGTTATTCTAGTATTTAAATTAAAATTGCTACATCAAATAGATCCAAAAGAATATGGGACAAAAGGACTTTTGTCTGTATTACTTTGAAAATGTTACAAATTTTACCAGACATTTAATAAGAAAACAGGTCAGAAATGTCGGTACAACAATTTATGAATATGAAATAGGAATATTGAAAGAAAAATTTTATTAACTTATTAAGAAAAAAAGGTAATTTTTGTCTCCTGCACAAAAAGAAATAAAAGTTGTTAAGAGGCCTAAAAATTTGTTCCAGAAAATATTGTTCCTTGTTTATACTACTTAATATGCGCTGAGACAGTATATCACTTATAGAAAAGTGATCCCTTATACTTTCATTTGGATCATTTATGCAAAACGGCATCGTCATAATCACTTAACAAAAGTTACTAAAAATAAGTTAAGAGAACTAGCCGTCTATGGCAAAACATGACATTATATATTAAAGATGATAGCTTTTTAAAGCACTCAAACCTGACAACTTTAAATATTCATGTACGCAAAATATTAGCGGCTTTAACACGAAGGCTCAAAAATTTGACAAATCCCATCACTGGCTTTTTCCGAAATTCAACAACAAAATATGATATTCACCGAGGGTATCGATTTTAATAAAAAAAAGAAATCTAAATTTTAAGGCAGCTTATAGTAACAAATTGGAATGCAGAAGTTAGCAGTGTTGCTAATCAAAATTTAGTTGAGAATCAATGGAAGAAACCTACTATAATACCTTTAACATCTGATATTAAAAACTTAATAAATTTGTTAAGAGAAAGCAAAAATTACACTCTATTGATCACCTTGAACAGACGACGATAGGAGAGCTCGAAAGAATGCAGTTAGAAAGTTACCTAAAAGAAAGAAATGATATTATATCCGACGTTTATTTCAAATTTAACAGGAAGTGAAAAATTTCTTCTCAAAATATAAACGAATTCAAATTCGAGGAAAACGCCATAAACCTGTGCCAGTATTGTTTTCTATAGAAGTTCAAAAATACGTTACTCTTCTTTGTCCATCAGAAAAATTTTGTACCGCCGACAAATCCACTTTTATTTGCAACTGTAAATAAAGATACATGCATGGATGGCTACTCCGCATTGAGAATATCAAAGGAATCAGGTGCTGAATATCCTAACGCATTGACTTCAGGAAAGTTTGAAAGCATATTGCTACAATTTCACAAATTGATTACTTAAATTCTGTTGAATTCGAACAACTATGTACATTTTAGGACATACCGTAACGACTCATCAAAACTATTATAGGTTTGTGTTTCTATAATAAATTTCACTTATTTTTCATTATTGGTTTAGATTAACAAGAAATTTACCAAACAGCTAAATTAACAAAGCTATATTGAAATCTCAAGACGAACCTATAGAAATGGAAGATATAGAAGTATTAGTTACCGATAACAGTGAACAAGGTGAAAGCGATATCGATATGACTGAATTTGAAATAACCTGATGCTACTACCAGATATCTGTGCTACTACTTCTCAGAAATCACAATGCAACGGTAAGTAATAATTTTGATATTCCAATCTCCATTTTAGGCGTAAATAACAAAAACAACAAAATATTAAAACTGCGAGTAAAAATAAAACCGTAATAAAAGCAGCTGATTTGGAGAAGTCTGGTAAGAAACAAGGTATAGTACTAAAAATTAGATGCTGAGGTATGAAATCTAATAAATTTTAGTCATAACTACTGATGAAAGTGAACAGGTGTTGGTAACTAAAAGCAAAACAGAGACATTAAACACCCTAAAGTTAGATGGACAGAAAACCAAAAACATGTAACGGATATTTTAAAGAAAACATATCAAAAGAAAACCTCCATATGAATCAGAAATAACACAATTTAAAAACCAATACGACTGTATGATGAACAAAGATTGGAAGAAAATCAAAGCTTTTGTATTTAACGAATATACAAAAAGTGATCTCATTATAACTACAGTTATTACCTTTTGTGTTTTTTTTACTAAAACCTAACAGATTTAAAAATAAACGAATTTTGTTTAGATATTTTTTGTTATATTTTTCAAAATGAGTAGCTACTTTCTGCAATTCAATATTTTACAACAGTATTATAGATGTTTTACTTAATTCCACTAATTTACTTAGTATCTGTTAGTAGTTCATAACTGAGTTTATTAAAAATTTTAATGTCAAAATGATTAAACAAGTAATGCAGTTTCTATTTTAATCTAAATTTTATGTAAAACTACATATTTGTCAATAATTTAAAACAGTAACTAAATAATTGGACACAAAAGCCACAGGTACTTTAACAATAAAGTAAAAGATTATTATTTATAAATAATAAAATTATCAGGTAGCACACACACCATTTTGACGTCTATTCAAGATTTTGTCCTGATCTAACATGACCAACACATTGACGGCTTTAGTCCCAGAAAATGACGTACATTTGTCAATCAAGACGTCCCTTGACGTCAACGTCTAAAGTTGACGTCTAATAAACGTTTCCAATTACACATACATGTATGAAATAAAAAAGAAATATAAATTAATTTTTAATGGTAAATAAGTAACAAAAATTGTTTACATAATTAAAAAAAGTAAGTATTACTTTATAACAGTAAAGGAAGGTAATGATAATATTTTATATTACTTACTAACATAGCACAATTACAGATACCATAGGTAATATACCTATGGTTTTTTTCAATATATTTACAATTTGTGAATTCTGTTCAACGTAGTTAATAAGTAAGACTTGTTCCTGATATGCTAAAATGAGAACAGATGCCATTATACATAAGGCATGTTTGACGTTACTGTGTATTTAGTAACAAGTAAATAAAACAAAATTTACATTTATGCACTATTACCTGTATTTCCTATGATATTACGGCCAAGTAGTTCTTCTCTGATCGTAGTAGTGGGTAGTAGCAACTTCTGTATGCAGAGGACTAACACCTTGACTATTAAAATGTAGACGCGTCCTATATCGAATTACTTCCACCAGCACAACTTTACAAATTTGCAATAAAAGATCTGAAATAATACAGTGAAGCAAAGGCTGTTGTTAAAGTTTGCTTATCATTATGAATGTATGATACCTGCAATTCTGTTCCGATTCTTGATCTGAAAAGATAAGAATTAATTTTAAAATAGAATTAAATGATTGATTCTGATATAGTTCAGAATTAGATTCAACGTAGTTTACCAAATTGATATAAAAGACCAATGTGGCATCTTTGTAATGATATCCAAGTGTTCTTACGATCATCAGCTTGTTTCCTATTTAATGGGTCTTAGAGGTTTGCGAATAGGGCGTTCTTCATCACTACTGATACACTTTTTAGTCCTTTTCCTTTTGAGATTTAATTTCATCTGCATTATTATTGGCATCATCCGTTTGCAGATCCGAAGTTTCTTCTGCCAATTCATTTAACTCTTGCAATTACTATATCATCTAAACAAAAATGGTGTACATATTGTAAGGTACAACAAAGCAATTTGTCATGCCTGTTTGGTAGAAACATTTACGAATCGAAAGAGATCCCATTTGTCTGGGTCTATAGCATCATCCTCATTTAATAATAGCTTATTATATTGACTGTTCCTTTGTAGGAGGCCAAAATACTTGTTTCATCGATGTCGACAAACCTACAATGGAATACATCTACAAATTAATTTAGTGACAATAATAGGTACATACTTCTTCAATTATTAGCTTTATAATTTTTCTACGTAAATTGACGTATGCTACCTGGGTAACTTAAGAAAATCGACATTTGTAAGGTTTCAAACAAATACGTCTGTCATGCAAAACTTATGGGTAGTTAAAGATTGAAACTAAATTTTCGTTCAACAGTGTAAAAGAATATTATTTATGCTTCAACATCTAATATATTATTAACCTAACAAATATACAAAATGGACTTTACTTGATCCACTATGTCACAACACTGTGCGGATCTATTCTTTAGAATATTATATATATATATATATATATATATATATATATATATATATATATATATATATATATATATATATATATACGTTAAGAAATTTAGTGGTTACATTGTGAGATCCATACAAATATTAGATTTTGAGATCCTTTACTATATATATATATATATATATATATATATATATATATATATATATATATATATATATTATTACGTAACTTTAATTGGTAACAAAATTTATAAAGCCAAGGCTCGGTTCAGTGCTAATAGGCATTGGGTTAATACAGTTAAATAATTATACAAATATTATATACAGAAATAAAATGAAATAATCAGGAAAATGGACGCCACGTACTTCCAAGATAGTTATATTTGTAATTTACCTTAGTTCGAAGTACGAAAACTAAATAAATCATAGAAAAATTATGAATAAATAGACACAATGGGGTCACAAAATTATAATCGCCATCAAAAACAGATAAATGGTCTAAATGGTAACATAAATTTGAAAATAATAGAGATACCCGTAAGGATTGATTAATAAAAAAAATAAATATTATTTTAATATAACATTGAATGATTGATCCAAATTACCTTGAATTAATCCTCGAGCAACAAAAAAAAGGAGGAAAGTGATATTAGTTACGTTAATCTTACAAAGTTTTGAATTCGGTTTAAAGTAAACAAGCGATCAAGTATATCAATAATCTCACCTGAAAATAACTTCTTTCCGGTGTCGTTTTGCGCAAGTAACGTCCGAAATTACAGAAGCTAAATGGAAAGAAAACAATAGTAATTCGGACCTTAAACAATAGGTTGGCCTAGAAAATGGATACATTAATTACTTGATTGACAACAAATTCGAATACTGAAGGTACACTAATAAATTAGGTTACAATAGGCAAACACATAGTTAAAGGTAAAGTGGTTTACAATATTGATAAATAATTGAAACTTAAACAAAATTATGAATTTAGAAAGAAATCAAATAAGCAAATAGTGACAGTGAAATTTTCACGTATAAATTAAGACTATAAAAGTAAGATAATTTATTGAAATGACTAAATTTTAGCTAACAAGTTATCTAATATTGAAAGTAAACAATTACTAGGTAAATTCGTGTGAGCAGACAGTAGTTTTCTTTATAAGTCATTAAATTAGAATTTCTTCAGTCGTAAGAAAAATCCAAAATGGCAGCGGTGTTATTTTTATTGACGACGCTGGATCAACTCGAAGTGGTAGTGGGTAGGTAATATACGTAGAGGGAAAAATAAGCGAAAACGAGAAGAAAAAACGCTACGAAAGAAAATATAACATTAAATGACGGAATGATTCACAAAATTACTGACCTTGTAAGGTGGTAACCACAAGCGTTAAAATTAGATAAGGAGAAACACAACACTCTTGAACGCTTAAAACCGTAATAATTATCACGTAACTTGACGCGAACTAGCATCAGGTTCGGCACAAAATTAATTATTCATTGATCGAGAAATCCGGAAAATATCCGTTTTATTTTAATTAGAAAATCATGTCAATGAATCGCGGTTCAAGTGAAGCAAAAAATATCCAACTCACTTTTTTTGTGTGTATCCTTGCAACCACGGAAACAGAAAAACAAAAAACGAAACTAAAAGCGGAAACAAGGGTTCGAGATTAACGAACGCAATACACCAATGAGAATCAAGTAGACTGCAAACGTTATCCGACAGTAAAGAAAAATGAAAACAATTTATTCCATAGAATAGCGATCCTAGAAATGTGACCAAATTAATTAAGATAACGTTACAATATATATATATATATATATATATATATATATATATATATATATATATATATAGTGAAGGATCTCAAAATCCTAATATTTGCATGGATCTCACAATGTAACCACTAAATTTCTTAACGATTTTTCAATTATTCCATCTTAGTGTGTCTTTACAAATTGAACGTGGTTATTTTAACATTTTGTAATGTATCAGAAAATTAGTTATATAGGCATGGTTTTAAATCAGATCTCGAATTATATGTTTATTTGGATCTATGCTCTATTTCGTAATATATATATATATATATATATATATACAGGGTGTCCAGTTTAAGATGAAATGCATGGGGATATTGGAAACCGTTAGAGATACGAAGATGGTTAAATGGAGAAGTTGCGTCATTATATGCCCAAGAAGTAACCATGGTTACATGTCAAAAATCCTTCCATTTACTAGACACAGGGTGATAACTGAAAATATGCGTTTTCTAAAATCGCTATATCTTGTTTCTTGCAAGAGATACATCCACGATTTTTGCAGGATGGGGTAACAGGTAGCGAGGATTTCAAAATGATTTTGAAAAAATCTAGGCCTACTAGATTTTGAGATAATGCACGCAACTTTCGATTTTCTTATGGACGCCATATTGGATTTTTGCATTTTTAATTCTTCATAAAAATGCTTTTCAACCATATATCATATGTTTATAATCTGCCAATGAGAAAGTGTCAAATTACACAATTAAATTTATATCAAAGCAACCTTGACATATGTATTTTAATTAAATGAAAATTAATCTACAAATTAAACTAACTATTGAGAACAATATTATTGATTATTAACATAAATCATAATAATAAAAGTGACAAAAACAACAAAAATAAAATTTAATATTATACTGAATTTTACTATTAATTAATCAAATGCTCGAATAAACCTTCATTCTCCTGCAAATACCATCTGCATCGAGTTAGCACTGCATCACAAGAGTTCCTTATCATCTCGCATTTTGAATTCTTCATAAAAATGCTTTTCAACCATATATCAGATGTTTATAATCTGCCAATGAGAAAGTGTCAAATTACACAATTAAATTTATATCAAACTAGGCCTTTGCCAATCAACCATCTATTCAATTATTGCAAGAGAATGGAGGTTTATTCGAGCATTTGATTAATTAATAGTAAAATTCAGTATAATATTAAATTTTATTTTTGTTGTTTTTGTCACTTTTATTATTATGATTTATGTTAATAATCAATAATATTGTTCTCAATAGTTAGTTTAATTTGTAGATTAATTTTCATTTAATTAAAATACATAATATGTCAAGGTTGCTTTGATATAAATTTAATTGTGTAATTTGACACTTTCTCATTGGCAGATTATAAACATATGATAATATGGCGTCCATAAAAAATCGAAAGTTGCGTGCATTATCTCAAAATCTAGTAGGCCTAGATTTTTTCAAAATCATTTTGAAATCCTCGCTACCTGTTACCCCATCCTGCAAAAATCGTGGATGTATCTCTTGCAAGAAACAAGATATAGCGATTTTAGAAAACGCATATTTTCAGTTATCACCCTGTGTCTAGTAAATGGAAGGGATTTTTGACATGTAACCATGGTTACTTCTTGGGCATATAATGACGCAACTTTTTCTCCATTTAACCATCTTCGTATCTCTAACGGTTTCCAATATCCCCATGCATTTCATCTTAAACTGGACACCCTGTATATATATATATATATATATATATATATATATATATATATATATAAATGCTTTAAATCATTTTCTTTCATGTTAAGTATTTGAGTTAGTGTAATGAGATGTTTCCTAAGCTTAGTTTCGGTGATAGCTCGTGCATTTTTGGCTTTACAGGATAGAGAATATTTGTGTAAAATTTTATACCCCGAAATGGGTTCGTTGGTTACTGGACTACCGAACAAATATATGTTAATAGTTGTTAAAAATTACTTCAATAATTAAGCAATATCTTTGTGTTCTTGTACGTCATCACTAAAAGCAGGGAACATTTTTGCCCTATTACCACTCGTTTAAACTTTTTTAATAACATTGTTTCAGACGGATTTATTATTTATGCAATAAGAAACAAGAAATAAATGTTAAATAAAAATAAAACGTATTAGGGGAATGTCTGGATACAAACTGATAAATCCAGATGTTTTTATAAAATTATTGAAAACCCTTACATTATTTGCCTTAAAGCAGTAGTAAGAATTCATTTTCTAAAATATTTCAAAATACGTACCTTTATAAATCTAACGAGTTCGGGCGCAATGAGCTTATTTAAACAAAACTTGAATATCTCACGTAACGAAGGTCAAAAACAAACTGAATGAGTAATGTTGTATAAAGTACCTAAAAACGGAAGCTATTGAAGCATCATACCAAGGTCACCGGAAGGCGGAGTAGGTAACAAAATGCATTCGCTGTGCCTGTCAGATCAGTTGCGCCCGACCGAAGGTTAATAAATTGAATTCGTTCATCTCATAGGTAGTGTGTTATTTTCAAGGCAATAGTGAATACTGGCAAAATTGTTTATTTTTCTCTCCGAATTCTAATAGATTTTACTCTCCAAAACATGATGAAATTAGGAACAGACGATAGAGAATATTTTCATCTTTCGAATGCATTTAACTTTAACGATTAATGCTACAGCAAGCAAATATCGGCATATTTCAATTTTACCATGTTAAATCCTATGGAGCGTTCGGTGGGTGGTAAAAGCTACAGAATCTTTGCTTATAAATTCAATAAATTTAATTAACCATTATTTTAATAATGGCGTTCCCACTGACGCGATATTCTGCCAAAGTAACAAAAGCCATAATTGCAACGCGTGGTTATTATATTTTAGTACCTATCTCGTTCGAGTCAATGGTAAACATTACATCAGCTAATCGCGGAGATTGCGTCATTGTCGCTCACAATTGATCTAATTTTACGCTTTCGGTTCAACTGATTTAACTGAAGAATTTGATTTATAAATTACAAAATCACAAGGATAGGATATGTACTGTAATAACAAATCAACCGAATCATTAGATTATTCGCTAGGTGGTGCGAAATAAACAAATTTGAAGTTACATTGCATTGTAACGGCTTAATTTACTTTAAACAATAAAGAGCGTTTAAAAAGATACTTTTGCTTACCTTTTTGCTAAATTAACACTTCTGTTCGTTACACAACACTGTACATTATTTTACACTCACTCGTTGATACAAAATAACTGAAAACCGACACATTCTGAATTAGCGGTTCAGCATTGAGATATACAAACATATACATTTCTTGTCGACCACAGCGCCAAAACGTCATAGAGCGGAAAAAGTCGAAGTAAGGATTGCAGTTTCTATCAAAACTGATTTGAAATTTGGCCAGAGGCTATTAGAGGTGTAGAATTCATTTTACATGGGTCAAATCTAGTTACTTCAATGACCTTGAGGAATGTACCTCGATGCATGGAGAGTGTGACCTTGAAGCGGAGGCGCGTACGCGCATGGATGACCTTCAAGATAAGCAATTGAGCGACCTTGAGCTTGAAAACCATTCACCTTGGTGTGTGCGTACGTTAAGAGCATTGGCAATAATGACGACCTTGAAGAGACTCGACAGTGTTACCAACCTTTCTTACGTGAACTTGAAACAGTCACATTGATGCAGGAAATGTTACCAACCTTGAAATCTAGTGACTTTTCTGGAGACTTTTCCCAAACCTGTGACAAATCTAGTGACAAAAGTGCGTTACGATCGGTATAGTATATCTACTTGTACTACACTTTTCAGGACACCAATAGTTTCTTTGGGATAATGTGACAACTCGTTAAAATAGTTACGTTTTACATATTCATAAAACGTAGGGAGGGAGGGCAGGAGGGAGGCATGGAGGCATGGGAGGGAGGGGAGAGAGAGAGAGAGAGATTGAGGGAGAGGAAGAGGAGAGGAGAGAGAGAATGTTTTAGAAAATACAATAAACTTTACAAAGGTGCCACGAGATCATAAATTTCAGAAAATTAATTACTTCTAGCACTTTCCGCATTTCAGTTTTCAAATCGTTAAAAAATAGTTACGTTTACATATTCATAAAGCGTAGGGAGGAGGGCAGGAGGAGGTTGAAGGAGGAGAGATGAGAGAGAGTGAGAGAGAGAGAGAGTGAGAGAGGAAGAAGAAGAGGAGAGAGAGAGAGAGAGAGAATGTTTTAAAAAATACAATAAACTTTACAAAGGTGGAGATCATAAATTTCAGAAAATTATTTACTTCTACCAATTTCCGCATTTGCAGTTTTCGTTGCTGGCTGATTTACGGCCTTCTAACTTTTTGTTGACGATTAGATGTTTTCAAATTTTACAGAGTGACAGAACACTGTTTAAGACATATTTTGATGTACTACACTTTTCAGGACACCAATAGTTTATTTCTTTGGGATAATCAGCCCTGTGATGTATCTCCTACGTTATTTATAACGTGTATACGTTATGTAAACATAACGTTTTCGCATAACGGCTCTCATAACGTACTAACGTAAACACTGTGTGATGTATCAACTATTTAACGTAAACGTTGTAGCGTACGTTATCTCGCAGGCGGTTAAATAGAAGAAAGTATAGTCGCGCGTAAGAAGGATAACGTCATACAAAAATGTTGTAAGTTAGAGAATAAGAGCTTATTGTATGTACGCATGCCGAAAACTGATGGCAGAATTTCAACTCAGCATTTGCCAGTACCTCTTTCTGTTCGTCGTCTTCGTAGTTAAAATGTCGCAGAGATTAAAAAACCACGCAGCTACAATATGAAAATTTAATAAATTTTATAGAAAATAATAACCGTATTTTGGTAACGGGGAAAACTAGGCCATACGAAGTACAAAAAATTAATAGTTTGTGGCAAGTGTTTGCAGCCGAAGAAAATTCAAGAGGAACTGGACCGCGAAAACTGCGTTACAATGGAAAAAAGTAATAGTATATTTATAAATGATAAGGTAAAAGTTTTCATAAATCTGATTTGTTTTCCAGATATTTAATGAATGGAAAGTAAACACAAAAAGGAAGAGTCGTGAGGTCCTTTTAAATTTAATGAACAGGTGGTGGACCTCCTTCAAAAAAATTAACGGATTTGGAGGAACGCTTGTTTAATATAATTATAAAAATTCACTTTGGGGATCAGATGATTCCCGATTCTTTAGGTGAAAATTCAAGCAGAGGTAAGTGATAAAATAAAATAACCTAAAAACTTAAATTAATGCATTTATATTGCCGAAACAAACAGTAATTCTAGTGAGACAAAGCAACCACAATCTCAAGCTGAATTATTTATTAATGGTAAATCACTTTCTACTTATACATAATTTACCAACTAATGTGCATAACGAAATTTATAGGTATTCCCATGGACACAACCTTTCACGATTACACACTTAAAATAGGTTCTGCAGCTGATGGTAAATAATTTTTTAGTGTTTCATATGTAGCACTGATTTCACGGTTTATTTCAGATTTATTAATTTCAATTGAGGAAATTGTAATCGGAAGTGAAGAGGTATATTTTGAATTTTATTAATTTGTATGTAAACATTTGGGGCATTTCTAGATTTACGGCCACAGGATGATGAAAGTGAAAGCTACTGTAATCAAACAGCCAAGAAAACAAACTACACAAAAGGTACAAATTTTAACACAGTAATCATTTTGTAACCAATCGTGGTATGTTTACAGAAATTTCTACGCCGAAATCTTTTAGTGAATCAACATCTGGTAGCAGCACCTCAAGGTACACTACGCAGATTCTGTAGTCGGCATGTTCAGTGTTTGCAGATGCACAAAAACTGCCCTGCAAACTGAAGAAAGTAAGTCTGAAGCATTCCGTGAAGTGGCTCGTTCAATGTATAAGTTTGCAAGTGCATATGAGGAGCGTACCAGGTAGAACAGGCAAAATTAAAATTGGAATATTTTAAAACTTTTGCTCATACAGATGGTTTTAATGATTTTTGTAAATAATACAAATATATTTATTCTGATGTACATATGTGCATAATATAAAAATAAAATTGTTTTTATTCCTTGTATTTGTAGTAATTGAAAAATAAAATGCCCACTAAGTAAAGTAGGTTCTGAGTAACTGTGCCTGTATTCTCCGGCCTTCATTTAAATAATTTTGCTGTCCTAAAAATACTGACTTCGTTACTTTGCACAACATTATTAATACCTTCATAATTCTGAATATCACCTAATTCATCGTATACGATCTCCTCTTCTACTGGTAAATGCAAGCCTATCTGTACAGCTAAATTATGTAAATTGCACATGATAACACAATTTTGGCTTTTCAGGAGGATAATGTAGAACACGATGCTTTAGTAGGCATCGAAATCTTTGTTTCATTACTCCAAAGCACCTTTCTATGGTATTTCTTGCTAAAATGTGTTGCCGGGTGTATTGTGCTTCCGGTGACTCTGGTACAGCATCCTCAATGGGTGTTAACAGCCATGGTTGCAGTGGATAGCCAGCATCTCCTGACAACATAAAATAAATTAGAAATATATTAAGTATAAAATTAGACACAAACCAATTAATCATGAGGAATTTAATTCACTACGTTGGTACGTTGCTTCAAGGTGTTGTTTAACAGCACTCATACTCCATATGGCTGAATCATGGGTAGACCCAGGAAACCGTGCATTACAATTTAAAATTTTAAGGTCTGCGTCACATATTTATCTCATAATATTGCTATTAATCACCTATTTCAGAATATGGCAATAAAATTAATCACTTACCACCTGTACATTTATACTGTAAAATCCTTTACGGTTATAATATGGACCTGGCCGTATTGGTCATCGGTTCTTGGAGCAACAATAGCTACATGGGTACAATCTATTGCACCAATTATACCAGGGAAGTTGAACTTTTCATGAAACCTAAAATTATGATTTTGTCAACTTGAAACACAATGAAAAATCGCCATACCTTTGCTTCACTGCTTGCCGTTCTATTTCTCTTTGAGGAAATTTAATGTGCACCTCAAGTAAACGTTCCACCATTATGTCTGTCACCTCAGATATAATTTTACTGAATGTGAACCAGTAAAATATATATATATATATATATATATATATATATATATATATATATATATATATATATATATATATATATATATATATATATATATATATTAGCGATACTTCGCTGGTAAAACCCGTCGCGAAAAAATGCAAGTGTACCTAAGACCTATGAAGTTAAATGAGTATTTTGTTTATAGTAGTAATCTTATACTTTGTTTGGCTGTCAAAAATTCTTTTGAACTTGTTTCAAATAAGGTCACAGAACCTCCACCAAATATCTGGCTAATTCTCTTGACAACCGAAAACATTTTTGTAATTCTTCCTCTCTTAACTCAAATGGATTTAATGTGTCATGTATATTTTCTTGGTTTATGAAATTTGATGTATGGTACAACATCACTGGAAATTTTAATAGCATACTGGTGCATAATTTACCTTCTGTTACCATCCTCTAGTTGCTCGAATAAAGCCCCAAAATTAATGATTTTCTTTTTATAAATTTGTACCACAACGAAGCACCGTCACACGTCAAGTCCTAAGGGCAGGTTAAATCAAGACGTTAAGAGCTGCTGTTATGTTGACAATTAACGTACGTGGATAACGTAACACGTTATGAACAAAAACGTTAAATGCGAGACATCACATCAACCTAGAGATAATAACTTTATTATTAATATATATAATAATAATTTTTATTTCTAACCATCCCTATATATATATATATATATATATATATATATATATATATATATATATATATATATATATATATCTGGACCTGAGTATCAAAAGGGCCAATATCCATTTTACTGTTTTGAGATATTAGTGTTTAAGTGATCAGCAAGTAATAAATCTATTTTGAATATGTTTGAATATTTGCCTATTTCAATGAAAATCAGGAAATGCCTGAAAAGAAAGTAGTCTTCATTATAATTTTGTTGATGGGACAAAATTTTGATAAATTATGATTTAGATGGAGATTGGCCCTTAGTTATTTGGTTCAGGAGATAGTACCCTGCTTCTAATTTTGTAAGCTGGATAAAGGGTAACTTGAATAATATTTAAACGAACTTCGGCTCAGATTATTATATTTTATTTGTTTCTGTGAATATCAATGTAAACTAGACAGTAACTTTCCGTAAATATAGATAATAATAATTATTATCATGATTAATATGTAGGTGAATGTGATAACATAGGAAACATGACAAATGATCAGCTATAAAAGTACTTATGCAAAAAAAAATAACTTTCACTGGTATATCCCAAGACAGGCATAAACAATGAAATGTACTAACATTTCGATTGCCGAAAGGTTAAACTATGATATACTATCAAAATATAAACCTATAGTAAAAAAATGAAAATAACGAATTCGATTAGGTACTATAACAAACAAGAACATTTCTAAACATTCAGTTACATATTACTCCTTAGCAAAAAAAATTTAAAGTTCTTCTTCCAAGGCCGGAAAATCCTCAGGATTAAGATCAGATGACCGTTTAAGATTTTGAAAAATAGTTTATTTAGTCACTGACATAAGGTAAAAGTTCCATTAAGTGATCGTGTTTCACATCAGCTATCGGTAATGGTTGGTTATGAAGGGTACTAACTTGAAATCAGTATGATTTTCTCGATTTTCAAAGACCCTCGTCTCAAATCAACTTTTTAAAATCGCCATCGTTAAAGTCTGTTTTATAACAAAATTGAAGTTCTTGGTCTCTCTGGAATTTCATCCATTTTATTTGCCCATGGGATTGAGTTTCCGTCATCATCTTTTTCCTATGAACTAAAGAAGATTTAAGAAAGTTCCAAAATTTATAAATTCATTTTGAGACATTTCAATGACGTTCATAGGTTTCTTCCTATAAACAGACGTTTTATAAAAGTGCTCCAGTTATGTGGAACTTCAATATCCATCGCTGTTTTTCTTAGCGCGCTCAATTGCAGCATGGATTGTGTCGGCCTCCATGTGAGTGTGTCCTGACTCCATAAACTTATGATTTATTTCTCTTATGGGGCTGGTTATCGGAAGCTCCTTTAAAATTAGCAAAACATTATTCATATAAATATTTCGATTCTGGCCTGAACAAGAATCACTGTAAAAATTTAATGTTCACAATTTCCGGAATCTAATGAGAGTATAAATTTTCTTATGCAAGAAGCGATCTCTTGACCACCACCCTCCTACTGTCTCATTCCACAAAAGACAAGTTGCCTCATTGCCACTCGTATCTGTTTTATAAAGGGTAAGATTAAACACCCATAGTTGCCGTTTGTAGAATGACACACCATTTCGTAAGTATGGTGTCGGTAGACACTTTTCCAAATCAAATGAAATTGTAACACAACTTGGATTTTGTTTACTTTTCTGTTTATCTTCATCTTTACTTTTGTATGCTTGTTCAGCTAAATCTAAATGTTTTTCTAAATCTTCTTGTATTTTCTCTTTATTTTCTTTTGTTCTTCTGTTAGGCTAGAAGAGGTATCCATAGTCTTCAGACCTAAGTTAAAGCGATCGCACTTTGTACACGTGTCATTAGCCGGATGGTGAAAGGACAAATTGAATTCTTGATTAAATATTTTACGATACTGGAATTCTTTAACTGGAATCAAATCAGAGTTCTTACAATGTATGCAGTAAAGTCTGTACATTTGTGAAATAGACAAATCAGGACTTAAGTATTTCTTATCTGTCTTTTCACGTGAATAATGACTTGTGTAGGCTGGAAAATCAGTAATATGTTTACGCACAATATCTTTAACAAATTCACTTATTTTATGTTGCTTCCCATGCTTTCCTCTACCATCCGCTGGACAAATGCCATTATTTCTTCTTTTTTCCGAAATAATCCTTACTTTCTTAATGGAGAGGTCAAACGTATTCAAATACATTTTAGAAAACTGTCGCCTGCTAGTGTGTCTTCCTTCTGCTAATCTCCCCTCCTTTACGCCTTCTTCAATACTTTCGGATAAAAGTTGATCTTGAGCATGTCTATCCATCGCGTAGAATGCATTAAACAAAATTTTCTTTGTTCTTCATCAATAACAGTGTAACATTTTCTTTTACACTTACATGGTGATTGCAATACTTTTCCTTATAATGCAACCTTTAGTAGTTGTATATTCTTGCCCTTTTGCCTTACTGTTTCTTCGTTTTACTTGTTTCCATTAAGTTCTCTTCTTACGCGTTTTCGCGATTTTGTTTTTCGGTAACGTATTTCCATCCATCTCCTCACTATCATCAATATTTTCGTTTCACATAATCAATGTCATTCTCGTCAGAAGCTTCCTCGTCGCTAGGTAGTGCTCCAGTATCCTAAAAATAGTCAACCATAATTTTAAACTACAAGAGGGTTTGGGTTTAGGTACTTTTTACGGCATCATTAATTTCAGAGTCAGAAAAATTCCGTTCATCATCTTGAATATCAGTGACTTGCATGGAAGATGCACCTTGTGAATTTTGCTCCTTTAATAGGGACTGCATATCCTGAAAATTAGTAATAAGAATTAAAAACAATGAATTATGTTATAAGGCATTTTGGTATTTAAATGGATATCATGTTGGACACGTACACACTATTCGTTTGTCACAATAAAATTAGTAAATGTGCCTTCGAAATTAAAAATTCAGTACTTCACTACTTACATCACTATCTGAAGGTAATGAATCAATAGGTGGTATTTTTCTACAATAACAGCCACCTTATTGGAATTACTAACAACATTGTTTTGAGAAGCAGAGGTGGAAACAGAAGCTTGATCTGAAACAGCCAATAATAAAATTAGTAGTTACTATAGACTATTTCTTTATTTTAACAATATAACTTACCATGTCTTTCGTTATTAGAAAAGTTGATTAAAGATAAAAGTTTTTAGTTCTGTCTGAATACATTGTTCTCAAAGGAAGAACACAAATGCACCAAGCATCCACACCACACGTAAACACTAAATTTAGAGGTTATGCTTTAGTATTGATACAAATTGAATAGACAGTAAGAGTGAGCCTATCTCCATGCTGAGAACTGTGTTAAAACGGCCAATCTCCACAAGACATGGATATTGGCCCTTTGAATTAACAGTTCGTAACTTTGGAAGGTCCTATGTCCACTTTGGCCCTTTTAATTCTAAATTACTGTGGAGATAAGCCTTATACTGAAAATGGTAACATCAAAACCGCTACCAGTTGGAGATTGGCCTTTTTGCATCGGTAATATTCAACTACAGCATTTCATTGACGGTTATAACTCAAATGCAACAAATTTGGAGATTGGCCCTTTTAATACTCATGTCCAGATATATATATATATATATATATATATATATATATATATATATATATATATATATATATATATATAAAATATATATATATATATATATATATATATATATATATAAACGAACTGTATACATTCTCAAATCTATTTAAATTTAACTATAAAGAATATAAGCTTGATAACTCTAGCCCCTGTATTATTCTTATTTCTAATCATCCCTATATATATATATATATATATATATATATATATAAATAAATAATAGTGGTCTTTATGGCACCAATTTTCTATAAACATTGTTATAGTGACATCCAATTTTACACTGTGACACCCTTCGGGTGCCATAGGGTTTACCATGTTAAAATGCTACACTGACCTCATCTGACGTTAATCAACGTTTTCCTGAAAATAGGGTGTCACCTTGACATCTTTTAGTTACGTTTATACACGGTTAGTTCAAGCCTTTGGTGCTAGAAGGCTTCTTTTATACATTTGTATGTAGGTAATTTAACGATTGTTTATGTAGCACCCTATAAGTTCTGCTAATAATGGCATCCGACACTTGGCAACATTGATAAAGTTTGTTACGAAAATTAAACAACGCGTGGGAGGTGTTGATAAATATTTATTGTAAAGTTTAATCAACAAAACTACATCAAATATTTGTTACCAGAATGAAACACACGTTTCATGCAGACGCCATACAACATCGTCTATATCTGGTCACAACTAAATGTTCGGACGCTGCTGTGTATTATTTTTCTTATTTTAATTTCGGTCATGATTGTGATCAACATTATAGAAGAGACAGATTTTTAAGATTCAAGTAGAAAAATCCCATATTTTCGATAAATTTCATTGAAAATCTAGAAGTTGACGTTGAGAGTATTTCACATGTGATGTGATAGCATTCCAATTCCATATACAACGTTACAAATCTGTTGTTGATTTAGTGCAGTTGCATAATGACCAGAGAACTATTTTTCAAACTTTGAGCAATAGGGCATGAAGCACTGCCTTGTTGAATAATAAAATCCGTAGGAACAGAAACTTTCTAACATTGACATATCAAGTCTTGTTTCCAAAAGTAATAAATTTGAACATTAGTTATGTTTATTATGAATATCATGGTTTTAAATGATTTTTACAATCATTTCCATAAGTATATAAATAACAAAATGATATAAGTAACTAAATCATAAAATTAAATGTTGTTAAACTGTTTTGAGGTTAGCAAATCAGGAGGGTGTTCTGATTTGCTAACCTCAAAATTTAACAATATTTAATTTTATGAATTATTCTTAAAAATTGTAATTTATAGTTGGCTTATACGTTTTCCAAATTGTTATATTTAGCAGGCTTATGTTAATGTTTAGAATTTTCAAATTTGACAAAATTGTTATAACATCTTTAACAATTTTAATATTACTGCTGACGAAGATAACTGTAAGTGTTATCGAAACGTTTAGATTGTTTGTATAACTTTAACAGACAAATATACACCATAAAAAGCCAAAAGATAAGTATTTAGTTTTCTTAATGTTTAAATGATAATTATAAAACCATGTGTTACAAATTTCAAGTTCTACGCCTATGTATTCATTTTAAATCATTATTATAGGAAATTTAAATTCAATTATGCATGTTTAACCACATTTTTTAAAACAAAGTGTTTCATCTTCAGGTTTTGTACACTTAATTAAACTACATTAATTTTAAGTAATCATTATTTTCTGACAAACAACGATTTATCCATCGAAATAATACACTAAGCTTCCCCAAATCTGTTATCAAACAACCGGAAGCGCGGCTTAGTTCAAATTTTGAATTATTCAAGATGCTGGTCCACCGTTTTCATTTTAAAACCTCTAATAGATGCTACTAATGACCAAAAAAAAAAATACATATTGAACAAAGATTTTCTTAGTAACGTAACGTCACAAAATCACGTTTAAGGCGAGATTTTAGCCGCATGTGAATGTCGAAAACAGTATCTCATACTTCGACAAATTCCTCTTTTATTTATAGATATATCAACTTGATTTTTTTCTACATATGAAGGAAAGGTACTGTAGAGCTATAAAGGCTCCTTTTGCGTGATCGCCTTCAGGGAGTTTTGCAAAAATCACAAACTTCTTTAAATTGAGCAATTTTAACATGCTGTAATTCAAGTAATAATAAGAAATCGAAAATTATATTTTGCATAGCCAAATTAAAAATAAATAAACTTATTGTTCGGAAAAATTCCGCCGGGAGTAATCTTTCTAAGAGGATGGATCGTCGCATTAAATCTCGAAGTTTTGCAGTCCAGACTACGGAGGGGAATACACCACTACTACCGATCCAGGCCGGCCCGCGACCGCATCCGATGGTGGAGCTTCTTCGAATTTATTCATTCTGTTTCCACTTTCCATTGTTACTTCTAAATAAACAAATACTATTTGTGTTTAGTGAGTGCCGTGAATACTGTTTCAATATTCTTCCAGGATAATAATTTGATGTAGGCGACAATTTTAATAATGTGTGTATAGACAAAGACATTTTTAATTTTATGTACCTATAGACAAAGACAATTTTAATTACGTTTAGTTTTTTTTGATACTGGACACTTCATTAGTTTGAAGATTAGGTAGTAGAAGAAGGCAAAAATGGGTAACTATAAGTTTCACCTCCGTCTTGGAGATAAACGTCTAAGTGTAAAGCAACGTATGAAACGATTGGGGAGCGGGCAAGGTAAAATATTCTATTATATATATATATATATATATATATATATATATATATATATATATATATATAAGGGTGTCTACTATTTCATAGGGACAGTATTGCTATCTTGTAAGCTAGAGTAGATAGTGCTGATAGAAAAAAAGGGCGTATTTAGCAATTTTGCTGCAAAAGGTTTGTTTTGAGCTAATACATTTATTTCGTTATTTTATTAGTCTGACGATTTTGGTATTTTCCTCTGTGTTTCATAAATCTGAATAGCTAGGGAATTCAATGGTGAAAAAATTGTGTATTTATCAAACAAATAAACTGGTCAAATCAGCATCTACATTTTAGTAGGTATGTACATAAATCGGTGATTCTCTGTGCTGTAAAACTAAAATGACATTATAAATAGTTCCTGTTTATAACTGTCCCTATGAAATAGTACACACCCTGTTATATATATATATATATATATATATATATATATATATAATATTTCTGTTTTTATTTGTGCCTATACTCAGACATACCTATTTCAGAATGACCGCTCGTAAAAACAAAAATATAGAAACCTCATCTGCTGGTACATCCAGGTATGTAATTGAAAAACAACGAACATTATTTATAATATCGATTATGCTGTATTTACCTATAAAATATAATAAACTTTTAGAGAAACCTTTGTCGAACAAAGAACAATTATAGGTGATTGTATGCCGGAACCGGAAAGTATTACTGAAATATAAATTCAGTTCATAGCCTTCCAAGGTGGTAACTATTTCTTACAAGTTACTCGAGTTAGATAGCTGGTTGTACCTACGTACACAGTGGATTTCCCAATGGAAAGCCTCTCCCCAAAAGTTGTTCACAAAAGCACCCTATTTTGCCTTTCTTCTAACAATAAACATCTCTCCAAAGATTTTGAAATAGTAACCTCTCGATGCCACAAGTACTCCCTTATTAAAACATATATACCTATGTAAGTCATTGGCATCGACCTATAAGTATAAAAAACTGAATTTTTAGTGAAAGTGAACAACCGATAGAAACAGTTCCTCTAGAAGGTAGGCGCCTCTTTGATGTAAAGTACTTGGTAGAAACTGAAACACTTTGGAGACCATGACAAGTTTGGTTGCTCTTCAACAAACAACCTTTGTCAAGGAGGTTCCGGATTCAACACTTCTTTGCTTTTCAAGTGTTCAATGTGCCAAAAGAAGAAACTATAGAATCAGACAGAAACAATAATAGTGAAGTTATGTCTGTAAATGACGCCATGGTATTATTACTTTATACTTTCATAGATGTTAATTTTGTAATGTTGAGGGTATTGTTCAGGTTTTGGAAATATCTGCACGGGTCAAAGTTTTTCTCAGATGGAAGAGAAACGCTTTACTGAATATGCCCACTATGTCAACCGCTACTTATTTTGCTCTACAAAAAATATCCATGATAATATACGAGATGTTGCTATAGAAGAAATGGAAGAGGTGTACGAATAGAAAAGATCTTGCTATTCAAAGAGGTAGTTGACAGCCAAGGTATTCCACTGCTCACTGTAGTTGTTGATGGCTCTTGGGCGAAGCGTTCTTATAAATGTAACTACAGCTCATTATCAGGTGTTGTAAGTGTGAAAACAAATACAATTTAAATGTGATTCGCTGACACAACGAATTTTTAGCCTTGTATAGTGGGATTTCACTCTCAAAAATTCTTTTCTTTAAGAAAAACATTTTGTCTTATTTGCACTAAACATGATAATATGAAAAAGATATTCCTGAGCATATTCTACAAGAACTGGTCAGGAAGTGCAAATGCATGGGGCAATATAGTCGCCGAGGATTTAAACAAAGTATTGCTATGTATGGAGTAAAGTATGCATATATGATTGGTAAGTTGAAAGTCCTGGCATACGTGTAAAACCACAATAAAAACATGTTTTTCCAGTTCTCCTTAGCACGCTACGTTTACACATTACTGAATACCTTATTGACTGCACCCTTCTCCATACAAACATTTTCGGATAGCATCGGAGAAGTGGGGTGTTGGGTCTACACTATGCCGGGACATTGCTTATGACCGTTATAGTTGATACATATACTCGTAGAAGTATTATTTTGTAAATGGCCGTAATATTTGAATGTGTTTGTAGCGATGGAGATAGTGGTGTCTTTGATAAGCTGAATACTATTAGGCCGTATGGGCTAGATTCGCTTATTAAAAAATTGACTGCACCAACCATATATGCAGAAATTTTAACAATAGAATAAAAGAATTGAGCAAGACCAGAATCAACAACATAGGAGTTGTACCTGTAACCATGCGCAAAATTGTGGAAAAAATTTGGAACGATTGAGAATTTCTTTATATTGTATAATTAAAAAGATCCACGAATTCTCTACGTCAAATAAGCCCAGTGAAGTGAAACGGGAAATGATTTTAGATTTCCACAATTTACTCAATCATGTTTTTGGAAACCATGAACATTGTTCTACTAGGCAGTTTCAATGTACCAAAAGAAAATGACACAAATTTATTGAAGATTTGCAGTTGTGTGGCTTATGGATGGGTTGAAAAATGCTGTTCTTGTCATTCAACATGTGGACAGCTTACTTTACAATGTAAATAATAATTTAGCAGAAAGATATAATTCTATTGTTGCAAAATTCATTGGAGGAAACGGTGCAATTTTGTGATGAGACTCATGAAGTAAGGTGCAAAGCGGCGGCAGCATCGTTCAATAATCAATCAAAATTTCACTCGAAAGTGACCAAAAAATTATAAAGCGTAGCCCAACGGGGAAATATTTGAGAAGGTTTGCGTCCAAAAAATAGAACAAGGCAACTTAGATGTAAACGTAAATTAAACTTTAAGGAAGAAAAATATCAAAAACGTTCGACTGGACCAGATAACAATTATGGGAAAATGGAAGTAGACGACGATGTACCTGATATGAACCCAGAAACGTATAAATTGAAAGCCGATGAGTTTTGAAAAGTTTAGAAAAACGAAAAGTGAAATTTCAAATTTGGAACGAGAAAGTCGAGGTCAATACGAAAATTTGATTTGGAGAAGTGAACGTTTAAAAGATTAACAGCTTCTAATTTCGGCAGAATCTGCAAACTTAGGGATACAACACCTCGTGCGAAAACGGTCATTAGTATTTTGTACAAAAGTTTTCAGCTTCTTCAACTAAATGGGGCAAAGATAATGAAGCAATTGCCATGGAACAGATTCGTAATGCCTTCCCAAACAATTCTTTATCTGAATGTGGATTTTTTGTGCATCCTTCCCAGGCATACTTAGGAGCTTCACCAGAGCACTGGTAGATGCGAATGGAATTTTGAAATAAAATGTCCTTTTTGCAACAGAATACCCTACTATTTTGGAAGCAGCTCTGAATGGCAAAGTTACAGGGTGCACTGTGGATAACAACAAGGTTGCTCTAAAGTGCAATTCTGATTATTATTATCAGATTCAAGGGCAACTGGAAGTCACAAATAGGGACTTTTGTCTTTTTTGTATTTGGATCCCTAACATTTATTTATTCAAGGTTAAAAAGAAAGCTTTTGGAGAAAATAGGTTTAAAACGGGAAATTTTTTTTGATTTTTATTCCTATTGTGATGCGTACAACAAAATAACCTTTTAATATTTAGAAGAAAATATTATTTTTTAGTGGTACATTTTTATTGACAATTTTTGTGGTTTTCTTTAAACCCTAATTTTCCTTAACATAAACATTTTTTATTTTTTTAAAAACCCAAAAATTTAAAATAATTGAGAATGCCAAATGACCCGACTCTTAGAAGAAAATTTAAAATGTAATTAAATACTTTTGGTTTTAAATTTAAGTCCAATTTTGTGGCAAAGGATAAATGTAATCATAATAAAAACATTTGTATTTTTTAAGAAAAAAGAATTTAAAAATTAATTGAAATGTATAACAATCCCATTTTTTTATCTTTAGTTCCAAAAAATTGTTTTATAAAATGCTTTATTTTACAGGTACTTTTCGGGTATTTTGAGAATTTCAGATCTCTAAATTTCCGATTGAGCAAGACAAGGAATGATTGTATCTAGGTATAATAAAAAAACAATTAGGTATTCCCATTTGTACAACGAAAATAAAAGCATTGTTGAAACCAATAATAAGTGAAATAAGTATTCAAACAATATTCCCAAAGGTGATCTCTGAGGCTATGCACAAATAAAATTTGCGAATTCTTATCATTACAGAAGGATGCGATATAGCTTTACAGTACCGTTTCCTTCGTGTGTTGAAAAATCAAGTTGATCTATAAATAAAAGAAGAATTTGTGGAAATCAAAGATATCCTTGTTTATTATGTACAAGCGGCTTTACTATATTCAGCGAAATCTGATATTATCGCTCAATGTACGTCATCCACCTTATGTAGTAATTCTATCTGTTTCTTTATGCTTCCGTCTCGAGCCAGTGTTGCCAGACGTGGCGATTTATCGCCATTTGGCTATCTTTCAACTCATATTGCGACAATTTTTAATGTGGCGATTGGCGACTAATTGGCTAGTAGCAAATAATGTGTTGTTATCTTTGGCTCTCTCCAGTTAAAAACGTTTCCAACTTTGGAGTTTGGACAACTAACCTAAGTTGCTTTCATACAAATTTGTATTCATGTGATTGGTTCCTCTTCCTGTAAACAATTTTTTAGTCAGGAAGTCTTGCTATCGTGTGATTGTGACTTTGCAACATGCAGATTGCGGAATGCGCTTTACGTTTACACCGGCACGTGTGCGAGTGCGCCTACGTTCAGCACGCTGCCGGCTGCACGAACACGTATTTAATAAATAATAAGTAAATTTTGTGGTTATGCCGTTATGCTTATGTATGTGTTTTGAGTTTGATTATTTTGTTAACGTCAACATGGGAAAATACGGAAAAGCTGCACGTAAATACAAAACGTCGTGGGAGTTGCAGGATTGGGCTAAAGGTTTGTTTAATTAACTTAATTTTTTTTTTACTGTTAATGATTTCCAGAATCCAGAGTTAAAAAACATTCTGTCTTAACATGATACTTTGTTTTAGGATGGCTTTGTTCAGCTGTTGATCCAAATTCATTAACAGAAGCGTATTGCAAAATCTGCAAATCTCATCTTCGTTCACATAAAGCCGATTTACTTAAACATACTGCCACAAAATGTCACCAAGACCGAATTAAAATGCTGACCTCTACCACTTGACCGTGGCACAATAGATTCTCATTTAAAATTATTGAAATAACAAACATAGAGAAAGAAAAGATTTACGTCTTGCGGTTTATATAGCAATGCATACAGCCATGCGAAGTGTAGATCACCTGACCGATTTGTTAAGAGGCATTGGCAAGGGACTTCGTTAGAAAAGTTAAAGTTACACAGGACAAAGTGTACAAGTCTTTTAAAAATGTTATAGCACTCTGTCTGCTTAAAGATTTAATCTGTGAATTAAAAATGGTAAAATTCTCTATTATAGTTGACGAATCTACGGATATATCTATTAATAAGTATTTATGTATATGTGTAAAATATTTTAGTACAGCAAGACAGAAAATATGCACCAACTTTTTAGGTAAGTTGTGTAATTGAAAATATGCTAAATTATAAGTGTGTTATTTTTAGGTATAATCGAAGTAGAATCTGTTACTTCAGAAGCCCTGTTTCAGTCGATAAATGATTACTTGGTTGAAGAGTTGGGACTCAGTTTGCAAAACTTGATCGGCATAGGTACTGATGGTGCCTAATCTTTGTGGCAAAAATCACTCACTCTTTACTTTATTAAAAAACAAAATCCAAATCTTCAATTAGTTAGGTGCATTTGTCACTCATTGAATAATGCCTCATCAGCAGCAGTCGACGAAATGCCTGCAGCTGTGGATTTTCTGTGCAGAGAGATTTACAATTGGTTTAAGAATAGTTCATTACGAAGAATAGAGTATAAGAGACTTTTGACATACTTAATAATCACGAAAAAAATTCCATAAATTTGTACAGCTTTCTTCCACTAGATGGTTGGCCAGATATTACGCAATTGATATCATATTAGAGAATTGGAATGAATTAAAATTACATTTAATGTTGTTGTAAACAAAGAAAAATGCTATTTAGCTAGAGTTATAAAAGATATGTTGAATGATTCTTCAAATATCTTGTACTTCAAAGTCGTTAAACCTATAGTGTACGAAATAAATAAACTTAATTTAATATTTCAGAAAATAATGTTGAAATTGGTAATGCTTTTGATGATATTACGCAATTGATATCCATATTAGTACAAAAATTTACAAACCAATCTTTTATCTAGTGTAAAGGAAATAATTGGTTCTTACGACAATCTTTTAGCATTTTGCATCCAGAAGAAGTAGATTTTGGTATAGAGTATCAGAGAGAAGTTGAGAAATTAGAAATAACTAGTACAGATAAATATAATGTGCAATTGAAATGTTTTAACTATATAAAAGTTACTGGGTGAATTAATTAAGAGACTTGATAACTTAGAATTCTTTAAAACATAAAATCGTTATCACCAAAATGTTGCCTCAGTCAGGTTATAAGATATAAATTCAAGGATTTACCCTTTTTGAATGTATTTGCGAAAGAAAACGATTTGTTTATGATGGATGTTCAATACAGCAAACTAATGTCTGTAGATTGGATGGAAATATGTGGTGAAGAAACTTTAAATAACAGTTTGAAGTTTTGGCCAATAGTAATGCTACTGTTGAACGATCTTTTCAATAATGAATGCAATTAAAACTAAATGTCGCAACAAAATTCAAACTCCACTACTCAGTGCATTAATGAGAATTAGAATTGATATGTACTCCAAAGAAATTTGCTGTATGCAATTTCAAGTAACTCCAGATATGCTTAAACAGTTCAACACAAATGTAATGTACTTTACCACAGAAACAAAAGGTCAAGAAGGCGAAGACGATGTTTACAATCTCTTTGAAACTGACGAAGTTCCTTGTATATCTGTTTCTGATACTACTGTTACTGTATGCAATACCTGATAATAATTTTTGTTTGCTAAATAAAATTACATGAAGTTTGTTTTTTATTAGTTTGTATTCGTAATGTGCTTACCTAACTATACCTATTTCTTGTATAGTTTAAAGTGTATTAAGGTGTTCGTATTATAACGCTCTTAACCCTATATAGAAAGACTTCATTTTGAAAACAATACAAGAATGAAATTATACACCGTACAATTAATGACTATGTATTGAAATTTCTTTAGATTTCATAATATACCGAAATTCCAAATAAATTGTTAACCTAACCTAACTGTGTGTCTTTCAATGACATGGATATTTTTGGCTACCTTTTTATTTCGTTTGGCGAGATTTTTGTTTTGAAGTCTGGCATCACTGTCTCGAGCCGAGCTTGAGCGCATTATGATTTGAAGGGGTAACGAGTGATACACCTGTACTCCCCTTCGCTCGTTGCGAATTTGCTCATGCGGTCCGCTAAAATCTCGCCTTAATACTAAGGGTGTCCGAACTATTAGTCAACAATAATTCTTAAGTATTCAAAACAATAATTTTATAAATCGTCAAAAGTCAAATTTATCTATAATATTCAAATTAATTAGTTGCTGTAGATACTTATAATTTACATAAATCTTATACAAAAAGCTCCCTCGAATAAAAAGAATCGAGATACACAGATTAAAAATAAACTAGCGTCCGAAGTATTAATTGTTAGGGCTCATACATGCAAAAGCAAATGCACCTCCATGACAGTAGGTAATCTTGTCGGCGCCTATGTCATAAATTGGGAACGTCAGTAGTTTATGTTCTTAAGTGAAATTACTTAATAAAACTGAAATGAATGTGGGTACAAGAAGTAAACGAATTTTAGGTTTACTAGGTATTAAAGGTAAGTACTTTTTATTACTTAAATATTTTATTTTGAATTAGAACTTCACACTACGCAATATACGAAAGAATCAGGTGCCCCATTGTATTCAAGGAATTATATGTTCTCAAAATGTAGATAGGTATATATAGTAAGAAGTCCGAAAGTTAGAATTTCTTCCAACTTACTCTTATCTATTTTATGTTGTTATTTTTTCATAAGTTATTTTAGTTATACATAATGCAAGAAGTGTTTGTTCGTTTTAGGTGGTAATAATACTGACCTGGAAAATAAATCTGACAGTGATGAAGATCCCTATGCTAGTGATTACAGTACGAATTATATTCCGTCAACTGATTGTGGATCATCACCAGGTGAATTTATGGTAAATATAATTAATTTACGTAAATGTGATTTGAGAAATTGCATTTCGAAATGGTTTTAGTGATTGGAAAAACTGCCAGGCTCTAATTGCGGTGCATGAAAACAGCAAAAATCATAAAGAAAACGTCAATGATTGGTGTACAATGTCTAGTCATTCTGGCAGAATTGACTGTGAAATTGTGAAACAACGACAAATGGAAAAAGATTATTGGCGTAATGTTCTTAAGCGAGTCATTGAGACCATAAAATTTCTCGCAGAACGAGGCCTTGCCTTTCGTGGGGATGATGAAACGCTTGGATCTCCGACTAATGGCAATTTCTTAGGCGTTCTCGAGATCATTGCAAAATTTGATCCATTTCTGGCGAGCCATATTGAAAGACATGGCGGAGAGGGGTCCGGAAGTACAACATATCTATCCAAAACAATCTGTGAGGAGATTATTCAAATTATGGGTCAAAAGTTAGAGTCAAAAATTATCGCAGAAGTTAAAAGTGCTAAATACTTTTCAATCAGTGTAAACTCAACCCCAGATGTCTCCCATGTTGACCAACTGACTTTTATTATACGATATGTACTACCGAATGGAAAACCAGTTGAGAGATTTGTAAGATTTCTTGAGCTTCACAGCCACGGTGCTGAAGATATGGCTAATGAGATTTTAAAATTCATTGAAAATGTTGGTCTTGATATTAATGACTGTAGAGCGCAAAGCTACGATAATGCTGCAAACATGGCGGGTGTTTACACCGGCGTACAAGCACGAATAAAAGATCTAAACCCACTTGCTCATTTCGTACCATGTGCAGCACATTCCGCAAATCTTGTTGGTGCTTGTACTACTGACTGTTGTTTAGGCGCTGTCAATTTTTTCGGCTTTGTTCAAAATTTATACAACTTTTTCTGCTTCAACGTATAGATGGAAACAATTAAAAAATGTTTGCCGAAAGGTGGTCTCGTTGTTAAATCGCTTTCTCAGACTCGGTGGTGTGCTAGAGCAGACGCAGTTAAAGCTATTTTCATGGGATATGCAGAAATTAGGGCTGCTCTTAGTGAATTATATGAGGATAATACTCAAAATCAAACTACGCGCCAAGAGGCAACACATTTGGATAATAAAATGAACCAGTTCGATACAGCGACAGTTATATGGTACACATTAATGAGCAGGCTCAACGCAACAAATCTGTCTCTTCAACAGGTCAATATTGATATTCTCAGTGTTGTGAAATTATATGAATCTCTTTTCAATTAAAAAATATTTTTGTACTTACTTTTTTAATCCTTTTTAGATAATTTCTAAATAAAAGCGTGTTTAAATGTAAATATATATATATATATATATATATATATATATATATATATATATATATATATATATATATATTATTCCATCTGCAAAAGCTATTGAAGTTGCTTTGGTATGATATTTTTATTTTTACTTATAAATTAAATTTTGTGTAAAAATTAAAACTGTAAATAATATTTTTGGTCAACCATAGGATTCAAATAATGAAATAAGGTTCGACTCGGAAAGAAGACAAAATACTTATAATGAAAACGAAACTTGTATGATTTCAACAATTTATGAATTTGAGAACAGTCTTACAGTATGTACATAGTTTATTAGTTTTCCTAAAAAATCTCTACTTATTTCATTTTTTATAGGACAAGTATTTTTTCAACGATGAAATTATTGAAAGGCTTAAAGAGGTGTTCGGAGATCCAAAAAATTGTGGAAGACAAATTCTTGAAGTATTACCAGAAGAAGCACAAGTAAATATAAATTTTTATATTTTTTTTGTTGAACTTAAACATTTTTTTAGTATAAAAAAATAAGTAATAAGTAACACTATAATAGTTCAATACTTATCATTTATCATTTGGGTATTTTATGGTCTTTATTTGTATATTAACGTTATACAATCAAACTAAACGTTTCGATAACACTTACAGTTATCTTCGTCAGTAGTAATATTAAAAATTGTTAAAGATGTTGAAAACAATTTTGAAATTTGACAAATGAAAACATTAACATAAGCCTGCTATTAATATAACAGTTTGGAAAGCGTATAAGCCAACTATAAAATACAATTTTAGTAAAAATAACTAAATCGTTAGAAAATTAAATATCATTAAGGTTGACAAACCAGAACACCCTCTAACGGCTAACAATGAAAATGTTAACAACAAAGACAAGTTTAAAGAAATTCAAAATTACGATGTAAGTGTAAATTTGTAAAAACTTCAAGTTAAAATTGAGAAGCATTCATAAATCTAAACAAGACACCATTTAAAATAATCCAGTTAAATTTTACAAGGAAAAAGCTTTATAAGCAATTGTTAGTATATGTTAACAATGACGAGCACAATGAACAACATTTATGTAATTTATGATTTTAATATTTTAATTTTAATTTCAACGAATTACGTTGAATTATAATGCTGTGGTAATTCAACATATAATTGGTAAAGCATTTACTTCAAGGTCTAGGAAAAAACAGCAAAAAAACCTAGACATACCAAAAGTTAAAATTAAAATTAAAATCAAGATGTATCATCATGCCTTTTTTTAATTATTAGTATCCAAAACCTATTTAAACCGAGATTTTCTTCTTGTCTATTAAAATTATATATTTCAATAACTTCACGTTGTAAACGAATATAATAAGGAGTTTCTCTTGACAATATTTCCATATTGTCAAATTGAATGTCATGATTTAAATTATTCAAAGCATGGTCAGCCACCGCAGGCTTCTCTGGTTGACTCATTCTATAAAATCTCATATGTTCTTTACGTTTTGTTTAAAAGCTACATTTTGTGGTTCCAATGTATTCTTTTCCACATGAGCAAGATAACCTATACACTCCGGAAGATCTACTAAGGATTTAATTACACATTTTTTGTCGTAGATGGTGGTTGGATAATTTATGAAGGTATCTATCAGTATGTGTCGGCTTTCTATAAACTTTAAAAGATAGTGAATTATTGGTTTTAGATATTATGTCAAGAAATGGTAAACTTCCAAACTACCATTTCTAAAAACCAAAAACTCAAAAAAAAAATTACAAATGTGTCATTTACTATTCCACTAAAAATAGGTCGTAGTAAGACAGTGCTGAAAAAGAATGGTTACATCATTTGGAAAAAGATGATTAATATATTTAATAGCTTCTTTTAGAGGGATTTTTGTAAAAAGCGAAACAACATCAAAACTGACCATTATATCACCTTCAATTTTGAAATTATGCATTTTTTCAACAGTTAGCAGAATTTTTAATGTAATGGGGGTGTTTTTCCTATATGAGGTTGTAATAAAAATGTGAGATGTTTTGCAAGATAACATGTAAGAGAACCAATTGCACTAACAATAGGTCTTAAAGGTTTGTGGAATTTTGGTAAACCGTATAGTTTTGGTGAAATAGCTTCGGAGTTAGTTCGTTTCTTTTTTATTTCTTCAGGAATATATGATACTTTAATAACTTCTTTAGTTTTTAAAAGAAATCTTTTCGTACCATATTTTGGTAGTTGACAAAGTAAATGCTTTAACAATTAATGTTAAATTACCACAGCATTATAATTCAACGTAATTAGTTGAAATTAAAATGAAAATATTAAAATCATAAATTACATAAATGTTCTTCATTGTGCTCTTCATTGTTAATAACACTTCAATTGTTTATAAAGCTTTTTCTTTATTAAATTTAACTGGATTATTATAAATGGTGTCTTGTTTAGATTTATGAATGCTTCTATCAATTTTAAATTGAAGTTTTAACAAATTTACACTTACATCGTAATTTAATTGAATTTCTTTAAACTTGTTTTTATTGTTGACATTTTTCATTGTTAGCCTTCGGCCGTTAGAGGGTGTTCTGATTTGTAAACCTCAGGACAGTTTAACGAGATTTAATTTTCTAATGATTTAGTTATTTTTTACTAAAATTGTATTTTATAGTTGGATTATACGTTTTCCAAACTGTTATATTAATAGCAGTCTTATGTTAATGCTTTCATTTGTCAGACTACAGACGAAGATAACTGTAAGTGTTATCGAAACGTTTAGTTTGATTGTATCCGTTAATATACAAATAAACACCATAAAATACCCAAAACATAAGTATTTAATATGTGTAATTATGGTTAAAGTTTACATTTTCATACTATAATATCGTTATTTTTATATTAAAATGTGAGAAACTACTGTTTTTAGTTAGCGAAAAAATGTTTTAGATCGAGACCATAGGTCAAAATCCTAAAACGTTTTTGAAGTGGACTAAAAAAACATGTTTCTGCACCAAATATAAACAATATTTTTTCTACAACTACACCCTTGTGAAGTGCTTAAAATTCATTTAAATTTACCTGAGACACCAAGACTACAGAAATGCAGAAAGTTTTGCTTCGGTATTCATAGCAACGTGGTTGTCAATAAATAAAACATTTAAATTAAAGGTCGGTGTTTTACGCACTAGGGTGTGAAGTAAATCATGTCAAAAAATGACATGTTTCATGTACCAAAAAGTGTGCATAAATGATTTTTAATGGAGTTGTAGAAACAATTATTTTTAATTGTGATTGACACATTTTTTCTTTTAAAACTGATTAAGATACATAATAACCATGGATCGATGTGTTTTCAGAAAACTACTGTTTGGGAATCACCCCTCTTAATTCCTAACAAATACAAAAAGACCATATGTAAATATTGTGAATTTAAAATTATATCAAAACATTTCGCTAGACATCTTCAAAGAAATCATTCTGAAGAAAGGGAAATAAAGGAATTAGAAAAGTACAAACTCAAAAGTAGCGAAAGGAAGAAATTATTAGCCATATTAAGAAATGATGGAAATTTAGATGATGCCTTACGTGGAGCAATAATTCCTAAACGACGACCGAATAGAGGAATTACACCTGAAAATTATGTAATTTGTATCCACTGCAAAGGTTATTTTTGTAAGAGGTCACTTAGTCGACATGTAAAAAATGTTTTGTGCGTGAAAAATAAAAAAATTATTAAACAAAATGTACGTCCTTTGAATGAATCAATTATTTATACTTCTTGTCAAAAACATTTTGTAAGTACTTTAAACACGCTTATGTTGAAGAAAGAGATCTTTTAATAAGATGCAACCAGATGCATTTACATCAATAGCTATTGGAGATGTGATTATTGTGTACTTTGGTGATGATTTGTTAAAAAGAAGCAAAATCAAACGAAGTTCCTACCATATTTCAAATAAGTTACGCGAATGTGCGCGGTTTTTATGTGAAATGCGAAAAATGGGATCTTACACAGATATCCTGTCAACTTTCAAACCTGAGTGCTTTGATGATGCAATTCAAGCTTCAAAAGGATGTCTAGATTTGATACAATGCGTAGATCGTTCGGTGCACCATCTTTAGCATTACATTTCAGAACTACATTGATTTCATTGTCTGATCTAGCTGAAAAATGGATCATACGAAAAAGAATTGCTTTACCTATTGAAACGATTGAGAAAACTTTAATGGAATTTAAAAGATTTCGAAAAATTGTCGAAGACAATGGGCAACAGAAATAGGAAGTTTAGCTTTGAAGGATTTAACAGAAAAAACAGCAACAAAACCTAAGCTGCTTCCTTTACAGAAGACATTATTCGTTTGAAGAAGTTTCTAGAAGAAAAGCCGAGAAGGCCTACGAAAACTTGAAAAATTAAATTCCATCGATGCCTATAAGGTTTTAGCTGAAACTACTTTAGTATCCACAATCTTGCATAATAGAAAAAGGGTGGGTGATATACAGTATTTAGATTTAAAATCCTACAAAGATCAAATTAACAACACCGCTGGAACTATGCAGTCTGAATTAGCTACGGCACTGACACAACAAGAACTGATTTTAAGAAGCACTATAGACGAATTACTACAATTGGTAAAGGTAGTAGGCCAGTGACAGTTTTAATACCAAAAAATCTACAGAAGCATTTTTTATGCTGTCAAAGTTAAAATCAATTCTTCTTGGAAACCATTATTTTTTACCTATCCTAAATCTTTGAGGTGGATGGATGGCTGTTCTGTCATAAGAAAGTATGCAAACATGTGTGGAGCAAAACATCCCGAGTTACTTACTTCTTGCAGACTTAGAAAACATATTGCAACTGTAACAGAAGTTCTTAGTTTCAAACCAAAGGAAGTCGATCAATTGGCAAAATTTATGGGACATACAACTAGGACACATGAAAACTTTTATAAGTAAATTTATTTACTTATTTTATTATTTTATTCCTAACATTTGTGATTACTTTTCAGGCTACCAGAGAATATTTACCAAGTTGCTAAAGTGTCGAAAATCCTTCAACTAATGGAAAGAGGAAGTGCTAGCGAATTTAAAAATAAATCATTAGATGAAATTGACATAGATATGGAACATATAGTTTTTGATTCTGACCAAGCAGAGGTAGAAGGAAATATAGGTATATTTCATGTAAATTATAATTCAGTACAGAAAGGAAATTCAAAACACTTTCTTTGCGATTTACCTATTTAAAACATTACTCAGTAACAAGAGCACAAGAATCTTGCAATATCTTGTGCACTCGGTCTTGATCTTGGTTTTGTACTTTCTGCAAAAACAAGACCAAGATTGGTTTTACTCAGCACCAATTGGATTAACTTCCATAGCAGAAATTCAAGAACAGAGCAATGCAGGAACGGTATCTGAAAATAATTTCACGGACCATCTCATCGAAGATCAAGTTATTACGAATGACAATTCTGAAGTTCAAGAACATGAAAGTATGAACTTTAACAATAACGGAACGGAAAATATAAATAAGTGTTTTAGGAAATTTGGTAGGTCGAAACGAATTACAAGGTAATGATTCTGACATTGACATGAATGAGGCTGGCAGTACTGTTACTAAGCCTATAAAGAAAAATAAAAAATTTATATTCTCAATGCACCTTCTAAATTTTTTTTATAGGATCAAGGCAGAGATGGACGACGAAGCAAAAAAATATTATGCGTAGCTATTTTAAAAATAATATACGAAGAAAAATAGCTTTAAAGAAAAAAGAAACTGAAGATTTTATTGTTCGGTATGAAAAAGATTTTATTAATGTTACATGGATTAGAGTGAAAACCTTTATATTCAACGAATACAATGCAATGTAATAATAATGCAATGCCTAAAAAGATTAATATAATTTGAATCTAATTTTTGGTCTAGTTTTGAACCTATTTAATTTTTGTTCTTTTCTACATTTACTTTGGTTTAATATTGTTTACACCAAGGAGTAATACTTTCTTGCATTTACCGCATTTTTCTAGTTTTAAATAAAATAAAAAATATCAAGTCCCTTTATTTCAAAAATTACCTACCGTTGAGCTTCCACTAAAATAATTCAAGTATATATTCATTTATAAGAGGGTGTTACAGTACTTACTGCAGATCAATCGTAAATATAATAAAATAAACAGCCAACTGTTTTATGGCACCCATTGAAGTGGCAACAATGAAGGGTGTCACTTTGGTAGGTGATTATGTTCATACATATGGAAGGGTGCCACTTAAACGTTATTTATACATATGCCACTTTTGTAGCCTTTATATTTGGCAATACATACAAGAGGGTGTCACTATTACTTTAATCGTAACGGATGCCTTTTCCTACAAAGAATATATATATATATATATATATATATATATATATATATATATATATATATATATATATATATATATTTGTTATATCAAAACCATATTTTCCTCTCGTATATCAATTTTCTTAAAGGTATACTTAAAAACACGAAACTTTCCCCACAATGTATATATTGAAAATCTTAGTGAAACATAACAAAAGGGTGACCAGTTTCGACACACAGTGTCATCTTCAGACTTTAAACTAATATTGCAATTTAACACCATATATGAAATACAATTTAAAAAACTTACAGTTGTCCAATAACTTGCGATCATTAAGCAGGTACCATTGCGATTCTATTCAGAACGCAATTGTTATCAAAGTTAAAAAATCCTAGTTATGTGTTGAAATACATAAAGAGGAGAAATAAGAAAAATCCTTTAACAGGTTGTTCCATTAAAGGACAGTTTCAATGTTAAAAACAAACTAGTTAAAAATGACCAAACTAGTTGAAAAACAGAAAACAACAATTGATTCCTAGAAGAGGAACTCAAAGGCTTTAATAAAAATTTTTAAAAAATTATTTTATAATATTTTTAATAATAAACCATAAACGCCTAAAATTAAATTCAATAAAATAGTTGAAACAATAACCTAAAATAGTTACCTATTACAGTACAAACGATATTACTATAAATAGAAGAAGTAAAATTGTAGATTGAACAAATTTCTAAATGTG